>OX422223.1:90055950-90720604 GCA_949130495.1 Sambucus nigra | reverse complement strand
GGAGCCATTTGAGATGGCTAAGGGTCATAAGTGTTATCTACCCAATTTTCTTCAATTTATGGAGAATGAAAATGTGCATTTTGTCTAATCCAAAAATACTCATTCTCTCCACCATTTTAACTCAACAAAACTTGCTTATTCTCTCTATACTACATGTAATGCCCTCGTACTTTTATTATGAATCAAATTCTGTATGCCTAATATTATTAATCTAATTAGGAACAATTAAATTGGATTTTAGTAAATATTAATTAGAGAGATAAAGGATTCATACTTATTACAATAATTACTTACTTGTGTGTAATAATTAAATAGTAATATGATTTATTATATGTCGCGTATGAGTGATAACGATGATTTAATTGATGATAGGCCGATAGATGTAACATCGATGTATCGATATAATTTATGGGCGACGTGTAGGGTACAAACGTGTCGGGCTCGATTAATGAAAAACTATCATAATTGGAGTTGGGTGACTCAAATGACATTTTTAGGTGCAACAATTATCTAAAAAGGGTCGAAATAGTCTCGAATAGGTACCCCGAGTGTTGTGTTTGGGTTTGGGGGGATTTTTAGACATAAAATGACCCGTATAAAGGTGGGAGGGTCATTTTGTAACTTAAACTAAGAGTAAAAATGGTATTAGGTTTTCGGGAGGACATGTAAGAGTTTGGAAAGGTGGATGACAACCCACCTTTCATATTCCAAACAAAATATTGAGAGAGAGAACCCCAAAGAAGAGAAAAGGAAGGAAAAGAAGAGGAATCTTGAAGAGGAGAAGAAGAGGATTCAACTTGGATTAGAGACTTCGGATTTGTAATCCAACAAGGCAAGTACATACTTGCTTTATATTGTAATTTCATATGTAGTTAATTACTTCTTAATTTACATTAGAAATTAGGGATTTTAATTATAAAATAATGAAATTGATTATTTAATGAAGCAACCTATTGATAAATGTTATATGATCTTGAGTATATATGAAAGTTGGGATTGATTATATTGGTAATTAGAAATAGAATTTTGGGTTTTAATGGAAGAAGAGGAAGAAATTAGATGAAAGTTGGGATCTTCAATAATCAACTTGATAAAAGAATTGTAATCATGAATTTATGGGGATTTCCATGAAAGAATCTAAAATATAGTGATGGTATTATGTTTTCTAGATGATGTATGGGTTATAGTTTTCAGAATGGTGGTAGAAAGAACCCTAGAAATGAAGTTGGGATTTTGGGGATGAATCTTGCCTAAGAAAAATGCTTTCGGTCTTTGTTCTCCAATCTCGTTCGAACCTCATTAGAACGAGATGTCGTTCTCATTCGAATGATATTGGATTTTATTAGAACGACCGTGGGTTTGGGTCGATTTTAGATCGTGGAAATGTTTCGCATATTTATGAACCCAAGAGAGTTTGTCGGAGGTCATCAAAGTGAGTGGATATTCAATTAAAAATAGTTTTGTGTCTCTATTCATTAATTGGGAAATTAATTAATTAATCGGGGTGTAAATTCTTGGATTCGAGTAGGGGAACCGAGGATACAAGTGTGTGACTATTTGACTAAATAATCAAAAATTTAGGTTGAACTTCGGTATTGGGAAACTAGTGCACGGTAGTATATGCATACTATATTGGTATACTTGTTATGTACAATCGAGATGTCGGTTCAGACGTTGGGATTGGGTGGATTAGTATGTTGTGGGATTTAGCAAGTAATTCGTACGTACATACGTGTATACGTACTGAGGATTACATATATATATATATATATATATATATATATATATATATATATATATATATGTAGACACGTATGTCTGATTGATGTATTTGTTTGAGCATACCTACTCTGTCGTACTATAGGAGGAGGTTACGCGTAGTGGGCAGTCCACCCTGGGATTAACCAACAAGTGTTGGATTGGTTCCCTGGGTTATAGTATTATTGCATGATCACTATCCGTCTATGAGGCTAGGTGTTGGTTTAGAGCTCGGTTAGGTGTGATGTGGTATTGTCGTGATCCCCCGGATGAATGTATATGACCGCCTCCATCATATGCATTTTCATTTGGGATCAGTGGTTAGATTTCGACCCCATGGCTCGGTGTGCTGTGACACCCCGCCTAATAAAATACCGGGCGATCACTCATGTACCAAATTAAAACCGGAGTCGCATATGGATCATTCTTAGCATCACTGTCGAAACCCAATTTAATTACTAATAACCTATAAGGCTAGCGTCAAAATTTTATCTAATTAATATTTTTAAACAAACTATACAATTAAAACATTCACACAGTTTATATAAATGAAACTGGAAAGAGATAAAATAATCGAACACTCGGTTCAAATATAATATAACCAAATCGAATGCCGCACAAAAAGACGGTGAGAGAATAAATAAATACAATTGGACTTTCGGCTCGAAAGTAACTACAATGCTTCCTATCTAGATCGCAAGAATAGAAGCGTCTAAATCAAACCTGCATGCATCCACAGCTGCTGCAGCAGACGTCTGACTCGAAAGGATCATCATCCAGTCGTCCTTGTGTCTATACACCTATATATATAATATATATAGCAAAAGAGGAAAAATATAGAAACGGGTCAGAGCCCGAGTTGTGAAAAAATTTAGCAAGTGCATAAATGCTTTATTTTTAAAAATAAATTTTATCTCATATTTAAATTGGTATCGCACTCACATGAGATACCCCTTACCTCTCTTCTAATAGTGCACACCTAGCGCATTCCTCTAAGTATCCTAGTCAAGCTACACCGCCTAACTAATCCGTCACCCCCAAACTCTAGAAATCCTAAGCAACCCAAGTACTAAGGGCTCAACTTCTCCCTAGTCTCAACGCTATGCCATATTCGAGCGTGAGGCGTCTCGCAAAGCGAAATCCAAACAAGGAACCCCCCGATACACTACTACTTGGCAAGGTCGGTCGTCGAGATCCATTAGACCCTCAATACACGAAAGATATATATATATATATATATATATATATACTCCTATAAGAAGAACCCAAAATTAGAGCACTAAGGGTTAAACTTCTCCCCAGTCTCAACACTAGACCATGTTCGTGTGTGGGGTGTCTCGCAAAGTGAAATCCAAACAAAGAACCCCCCTCCCCTCGATACACTACTACTTGGCAAGGTCGATCATCGAGATCCATTAGACCCTCAGTACTCAACTTATATATATACTCATGTAATTATATACATTATCATACTCACTTTTTATATGCACATCATATTACACTTCCGGATATAATCTCCCGGAATGAGAATTAATTATTTTTCATTTCATATTCAATTTATCTCTTTACTCTCATAGAGATATAATATCTTGTTCTCATACACAAGTAATGTACTATACACACAAGTATAATAACCATCCCAACGAGCTATAACTCGAGGATGCGGTCTCTCAATGCTATCACCTTCCAGGGCATCACTCACATACCATCCTGGGGACCACCGGTAGGACTAAATGTCACCTACTTCGTGGTCAAAACCAAATCACAATGTCTGGGAAGCGGTCATAGTTCCTCTCTGAAAGTGAGACGAAACATACTCACCACGTCTCACCCCTAATAAAAATCACATAATATAACATTGGACGCTATGACCTGGGGACTATCCACACCCTGCTCCTCAAGCCAGGGGCTCACCCACATCGCGCGCAACTTCCCATGATAGCATTAGAGGGGGTATGCTTCACACATATATATACCATTCACACATAGATATATATACATATACATATCTGTATCATATAATATATATACTTTACTCACATAGTATATATATATTCCACATAGTTCCTCAAACAAATATAAATGGCCATAATTGCCAATCACACATAGCGATGACCAATAATCCCAAAGATTCTCATAATTAATAATATTCGAGTATTCGCACACTCACGATACTAAACCCAAAAGTATTACCTAACTTGATAAATAATGTGCACCTTATTCACACTTAAGGATTTATATAATTTCTCCAACTATACTAATTCACACTCAGTAAATACGTATTTTCCCAAATTTATCCTAATAGTCTCGTAGGATGTACTCAACCACAATCGTTATAATTATGTTTTCTACGCGCATAATTATATAGGCCTAAATGCCCACCGAAATTATCCCCAAAAATATTTGTCACCAAACACCCTTAATTTAAATAGGTCGTGGATTCCATTTCCACGAACCCAAGGACTAAATTTCACTCAAATAATAATTTATAGGGACCCACTCTATTTTAGGAACCCCAAACCTTTAACTTCTCACTTTATTTATTTTCCTCGAAAATATAATTTCTAGTGTCGCACACTTAAGACACTCTCGTAACCCCCATAAATTTTCTCAATTTGATATATATAACTTCTTTAATTAAGACTATTTATTTACTCAATTAAATAGGCTTGAACTCCTTAATTTAAAAAACTAAAATCATATTTGTGATTTTATCCCATATAAACATCACAAACCAAAATTGCCAAAATCCCTGCTCGATCGATCGATCGAGCCTTGGCCTTCGATCGATCGATCAAGCCCGACAGCTTCTTCTCCGGCCCCTGTTTCGGCCATTACCAAACCTCCAAACTTAATTTCCTCTTATTCCACCAACATCCAACTACACCCAACTAAATATCCACAAAGTAAATAGGTTATAAACATCCTTAATCCAAAAATCAACAATCAAATTCGATTAATTTCTAAGTTTCTCCAATTTCATAATTTTCGGGGTTTACCCATTAAAGTTCTGAAAAGCCCGTTTAATCCACGAAAACCCAACCCAAAATATTTAGGGTTTGTTATTACCAACTATGATATGAGATTTATGCTCAAAATTAAATAAATCCAGTAAACACTTGCCTGGAGGATGAAATCCGATGACCCCGAGTCGATTCCAGCAGAGTTTGGCCCAGAAATCCTTTTTTCTCTTCTTTCTCCCTTCTTCCTTTCGTCTCTTCTTCTTTTCTCTCATTTCTTTCTTTCTCCCACTCTCCTATGCCTCTTATAAGGAGAAAATAAGGGTTTATCCTCTTTAAACCCAAAAATGACTCGTTTACTCAACTGCGAGTCCCTATTAATCCAAAAATTCCCGAAACTCAATTTTGACACCCGGATACTCAATTCTGAATATCTCGGCCATTCCGAGACTCACCGCGCAATCGAAATCTCCATCCAAGGCACTTGACCGCAACTCACTAATTTAACCCCTCACAACTTAATGCGGTATTCCCATTAAAATATTATCCTCTCTCGCTTTACCCAGTTGCGACATATAACTAAAATAATTCGACTTATTTACTTAACCCCAAAAGTAAATATAACACCCATCGAAAATCATTTAATCCTTGAAAACTCCAAAAAATACTATTCACGATAATTCTTGAATTTCCTAAATTACTCTTAATTATTGAATTTTATTTCCCATAAAAGTGCGGGGTATTACATGTGTCGGGTGATGCCTGGGGCCGGATAACACACGAGGAATGTATCCGCGAGGTCCAAGCCCTGGAGAAACAATTATGCGTATATAGTGAGTGATATATATATATATATATATATATATATATATATATATATATATATAGTGTGTATGTCTATTTATAACACGAGTGTAAATGGCTATATTTATCACGTGATTATTTAATTATAGCGAGTGTGTCGCTAAAATATTGGTCATAAATATATACCTAGTGAAGGTAGTTAGATATAGATAATAAAGAGTATTAGCAGGGTTTGTCTTAAATAGCGGTTATGTTGATAGGCCAGGTAGTTTAATTAGGATGAATAAAATGGACATGTTAGGTGCACACTAAAGTTGAGAGGTGATATTTATCTGAAGTGAGTGCGACCGGTTAATCGTGAAAATTATAGACTACTATTTTAAATGATTTAAAACAATTATTTACTTGCGAATATATTTTCTACTCTTTGGGATTTATCCCACATGTTATTTCCTTTCCTTGTTTTTCCTTTTTATACCCCAGGTGTGCAGCAACAACATCTAGGATAATAGGGATAGATCCGCTCTTACCGTGTAGTAGTTGTGGATGCTACATCCTTGCTTAGACACTTTAGTCGGTTCTTATCTAGATAGGATCAGTTATTTCCATTTACAACTAGGCGTGTTGTCTGTGAATGATAGGCTTTTATCTTACCATAGATTTTATATATTGTCAGAGATTTACTCGTTTGTATTCAGTTATTATTCGATTTTCGTTGTGGATGTTATTTAAGGACCGATGGTTCACCATTATTACTATTTATGCTGATGGTTATTTCATTTATTGTGAATATATGGATTGTTTCTATTAGTCGTGGTATAATATATTATTGCAACAATGATGCTGATAATGATCCATACTGAGATTCCTATTAAATTTTAGTAGAGGATTAGCCACCCGGTATTCAAATAGGCTAGTTGTCACCCTAAAATCTTACTATCTCACAAACTTATCATTCCATTATCAAGAGTTTCTAGGTGTCGTAGAGATGTTGTTTTGGGTGTGAAAGAGGATTTCTAGAAGAACTTAAAGTTTGAATCTTATTGTATTTTCTTTTCTACCTTTTCATCGAAGTTATTATCTTCAAGAGTCTGGGGTTCTACACTATTTTCAAGTTTAAATAAAATCATGATGGATATATGTATCTATCCATGACTAATTATGCTTATCACAACTACATATTAATAAATGTCGAAGAATGTGTGATAAAAATGGATGAAATTTTAAGTTTGAAATATATACAAATTTCAAAATGTTTAAGCTAATTATTTCTTGCAAAAATTATGTTAAACTTATTAATTATATGATAAAATGTTGTATTCAAGTTACGAAGAAATATTGGGATGCATTTGTTAGGTTTTATTGGCATAAAGCCTTAATTTCATTAACATAAACTCATATAGTAGGGATAAATAGGTTGAGTATGTTGAGAACGTATTCAAATATGTTTTTGAAAATGAAATAATAAGCTTGAAAATTTTAGAATAATAATCACATAAAATGATACAATTTATATAAACTAAATTTGATAAACTTTAAGAAAATAAAGTAAATGGGTTCTAAGTGTAAAAGCTGCAAAAAGTATTGGTATTTAAATGTTTAGTATTTAAAAGATAAGGCCCACGATGAAACAAAGAAAAAGGGTAACAATAAAAAGTCGTTAAATTACAAGACATGTATTGAAGTGTCAAAAGTATAGTTTTGGGGTCAAAAGTATAACTCTATGAAAAGTTTAGAACAAGTAGTAACGTGTGCAAATATGAGTATAGTTTCGGCGTATTAATAATTCCTTTGCCCCTTTTTCGATGAACATGCCTGATGTTCGTGTTACTTTCCCAAAGTTTTATTCCTACCAAAGCTTTAATTTTTCCTACCATTATAAAAGTACATGGTTGATTAAGAAAATAACAAAGTTCTCTCATATGTTCTTTCCTATTACAATGATCAAATTTATAAACCTCAGGATGAGGCACATGATGAGATGTCATGGGAGCAACATTATCAAAATGTTTAACCTTTTTCAACATAAAATAAAAATCTTTATGATGATCATTTTGTGATAATAGGAACAAACAAAGTCATTTTTGGGTATCTTATGAATAAGCATATGATTTTTGTTAACACAAATGGGAAGGACAATATTTTTCCCCTTGAAATGATTGACAACTTGTTTTCCTTTATTTTGAGAAATTTTGGATACACTTTCAATGGGTGTTGTCTCATTTGATGACGAAGGTTTGGTAAAAATTACGTTTCCTCGAAGAATATCTAGTTTGCTAGAACCCAAGTCATTTTGAATATGTTTAATATTTTTTAAAAGATTGAAATCAAATTATTTTCAAATTTGATATTACTTTTTTAGATTTTCCAATGAGATGGTTAAATCATCTCATTATTTTATTAAGTTGGAAAAAAATTCATCCTCATCTTTCAAAGCCTCCATTGGTTCTTTTAGTTCATCAAAAAACTCTAGGAGGTCACTAAATTCAACATCAATAGCTCTAAGTTTAGAAAATAGGGAATGACCATGAGCTTTTTTTACGAAAATAATCTCATTTAAAAATTTGATTTTCTCATTTTCAATGGCTTTAATTTTATCAAGAAAAATATCCCTATCAAATGATAACCTTGAAGATTCATCCTCTTCATTTTAGTTGATGGATATTAATTTTTACAAATGTTCCACTCTTAAAGAAATTTTAACTTTTGTTTTATTTCTTATTTTACAAAACAAGCACATAAGATATGAATGTAGTTCATTATCTTCACAATCACTAGTATTAATCATAGACATACTAGTACAAGGGTGATTACAAAAAATCTAACGGAGGAACAAGTTCTGTAACATCATGGAAATTAAATGTAACATTAAAATATGAAAACTATTGCATATGCTAAAATCCATGTTTACACACACTAGATCTTCCTCAAAATGATTAAATGTACAAAATTGAGGTCTAGCTTTGATAGTAGTTGAGACTGCGTATGTTTGAAACTGATATGGATAAAAGATACCGAATTAAAATATCTTTTCAATTTGTGACAAGATTTTCCTTACAAGTTCAAGTTGTGACAATTTGTTTACCAAATAGATTACACCAAATACAAGACCTAAGATTTGTGTGACAATTTGTTTACAAAATAGATTACACCAAATTTTATCTTTAATATTTAGGTGACGTAATCTAAATGCAAAAGGATAAACAATATAGCACAACACCAAGGCGTATGAGAAAAAATCCACAACGAAAAAAACCACCGGGCTGATATAACGACAAATGTACCATGGTATAGTTTTACAACTAGAAGAAATATACTTACAACCCTTATGACGCTATAATTGAATAGACACTCTTTCCTACTATATCCTTTATAAGTATTACCAATATCTGTAGAATGATATACAACCGTAACCAGTTTTGATCCCCAACTAATGCCATCAAGTCCTCTGGCCAAACAATGTCTTCATTTCAAGTTTGAAGCAAAAAAAATTCATTTCAGCTTTGAAGAAGAAACTATGTGTTCCAAGATGAAACACTGATGGTAAGCCTCCTTGGAGTGTCATACCACTTTCTAGGTGTGTGATGGCCTAAGGTGAAAGTATTCTCTAAATAATGGCTTAACTCACAAAATAAGTTTTTGAGACATAAAATCTAAAAATAGCAAAGAGAAGATTAGAAAAATATTTGTTCAGTATTTTAAAAAGATTTTAAAGCAAGGTAGTTCACTTCAAAATATTTTTAGATTTCACAAGTATTTAAACTTAAAATATCTCAAGGATATATAGAAGAGAGAAATGACACTTAAAACTTGGATGAATACAAGATTCAAAAAGAAGTTTTTATAAAAAAATAAAAAAAACTTTCTCTCCTAAAGTGATTTTTGTGGGAAGAAGGTTTTTATGAAAAATATTTTATCCCCAAATTGATCACAAAATCACACTTACAATCTTATAAAAAATGAAGTTTGACACACTTACACATAACATTCAATCTTGAAAAGAAGCTTGGAGGGTACAAGTAGGTTAGTAGACTCATATGAAGTAAAAAGGTGCAAAAAGTAGAAAATATATGGTCAGATCTTTAGTTTGCACGAACACCAAGCAAGATGTGCACAATCTAGGTCAAAAAATGACTTTTCACACTGTCAGATGCGTGTCACCGTAGGGTCACTGCAGCGAGCTATTGCATTTTTGTGATAATCTTGAAGTAATCTAGGTAGCGCAATAGTCTAGACTTTTTTCCACAAGCACATTGTAATAACCCGCCCTTTTGGAGATGATTAGATTCCATCATTAAGTATAATTTGGAATTTGAAGAATTTCTCGAAATAGTGATTTTTGAGATTTTCGAGGATTTAAATATTTTTGAAGGGTGTTATAAATTATTTTGGGACTATATAGGTCGAAGTAATTTAATTATATGTCGCCGTGGAGTATAGCGACAAAAGAGGTAAGATTTTGAGTAAGACTACCCAATTTAATTATTTTGGGTTAGAATAGTGATTTGCGGTCAAGTACCTCGGATGGAAATTTTGACTGCGCCACAAGTCTCGGAATGTCCGAGATAGTCGGAAAAGAGTGTCCGATTGTCGAAAATGAGTTTCGAGTAATTTTAGAGGTAAAAGTAACTCGTAATTGGGTAAACGAGTCGTTTTTGGGTTTTAAGGGTTTAAAACCCTTTTCTCCTTATAAAAGGAGGAAGAGAGGGAAAGAAAAGAGAAAGAAAGAAATAAAAGAGAGAGAAGAGAGAGAGGAAGGAGAAAGAGGAGAAGAAATGGGAGATCTCGGGCCAACTCCGCCGGATTCGACTCGAGGTCGTCGGATTTTATCCACGAGGCAAGTGTTTACTTGCTTTATTTATTTTTGAGCATAAATATCTCATATCATAGTTGGTATAACAAACCCTAATGATTTTGGGTTGGGTATTCGTGGATAAAACGGGTTTTCGGGAGATAAAACGAATAAACCCCTAAAATTGGTTAATTGGAGAAACTTAGGTTTTATGTAAAATTAATTGGTGGTTTAGGGTTATAGGATGTTTAGAACCCTTAATATATGGGTATTTGTAGTTGGTTGAGGTTGTAGTACGTTGGGTGAGGCGACAAAAGCTTGGGAGAAGCTTTAATGGCCGAAACCGTCTTGGAGAAGACGATGAATAGTGTAGGTAGCGTGCTTACCGAATCGATTCGGCCTAGAGACGAATCGATTCGGCTCTTGGTCAAAAAATAAAAATTGTAGATCTTTTCGACGCGGTCGCGTGGGCACTGACCGCGTATTTTTCTGATTTGTTTTGGATTTATAGTGATTTTTCTACGGAAAGCTGTCCGAGACTGAAATCATTAGTTAGAACTTATTGGAGATAGATATTAGGGGTTCTCAAAAGAATTGTTAGGACCTCTAAAGAATTTGAGGAGATATAAAAACTTTGGGTTTGTAGTAATAAAACCAAGTTAGGATTTAAATGGATATTGGATTGAATTTTGGGTATTTTGGAGATTAAAAAATCGCCCAAACTATGACCCTCGAACAGGCCGAATCGATTCGGGTACAGGCCGAATCGATTCGCCTAAGGGGAATTGGGTTTCTGCAATGGGCCGAATCGATTCGGGTACAGACCGAATCGATTCTCCATTTACAGACCTGTTTGCAGAATACTTTCCGAATCGATTCGGATTGGGAACCGAATCGATTCGCCCATCCGAATCGATTCGCTAAAGGGGCGAATCGATTCGCTTAGGCCAAAATTTCTAGTTTTCTCCCTTTAAGAGTATGGGGAGTTGAATTACCATTTGGGATTTTTATGGGAATTCCTAAATAAGGGTTTTGAGGATAAATAAACCTTTAAGAGATGATTGAGGTAATTAGTATTGAACAAAGTAAGGAAATACTTTGGGTTTAGTATCATGCTTATATGAAAGCATGATTATGATTCCTTGAGGGAATCTTTGGGATTAATGGTCATCGCTATATATAGTTGGAAAATATGGCCATTTATGTATATTCAAGGATGAATATATGGTATATGTATATACTATGTGATTAAAGTATATATGATATGATGTAAATGATTTTGAAAATAAAATATAAATGTTTTCAAAATGGAAAGACAAATGATTTTCATAAATAATAAAAATGAGGATACACACCTCTCTAAATCGCTATCATAAGGGAAGTTGCGTTCGTATGGTGAAGCCCCCTGGCTAATGATGCAGGGTGGATATAGTCATATAGGCCATGTGAGCGTTTGTTGTTATATTTTCTGCGCTGGTTAGGAGATTCCGGGTGTGGTCTTGACTATCCCGCAGGCACATGGTCGCTTCCCGACGTCTTTCGATATAGGATCCCAGGTTGTCTTGGAGGCCCTGGAAGATGATAGCCATTTAGGGGCGCGCACAGTGGAGAAATCCGGATGGGCGGTCTTAGAACGCGTTTATTAAAGCAGTTCATAATAATGGATTTGCTTTAATTACATTTCCTGGATATAGGAAGGGAAATGGGTTATATTATTTGGCTTCGGTAACACTTCCCGGATGGAAGAAGGGATGTGGAAGCATATGTTATGATCAAAGCATTTTTATGATAATGAAAATGTCTTTGAATACATTTCCTGAGTATAAAAAGGGAAATGGTATAATTGATAAAGGAAAAGCATTTTTATGTTAATAAAATTGGCTTTCAAAAAGTATATGATTTGTTAAAGCAATTCATGATAATGAATTGGCTTCTATAAATACATTTCCTGGATATGAGAAGGGAAATGGAAGTTTTTGAAATGAAAAGGATAAGTATTTATAAATACTATATGTATCAAGTAATCCTCAGTCCGGGAGATATTATTCGGACGTATATTGTAGATGTACGTATATGTATAAATCGAGTGCCGAGGGTCTAATGGATCCCGACGATCGACCGTGCTGCATAGTAGTGTATCGGGGGGGGGTTCCTTGTTTGGATTTCGCTTCGCGAGACACCCCACGCACGAATATGGCATTTTGTTGAGACTGGGGAGAAGTTTAATCCTTAGTGCTCTAATATTATTAAATATTTATGGTATATATATTATATATATCTTTCTGTACTGAGGGACTGGCGGATCTCAAAGATCGACCTTGCTGCATAGTAGTGTATCGGAGGGGTTCCTTGTTTGGATTTCGCTTCGCGAGACACCCCACGCACGAACATGGCATAGCGTCGAGATTAGAGTGAAGTTTAGCCCTTAGTACATCTGTTTGACTATCTAGGTTAGATAGTGGTTGGGTATTAGACTAGTTTAGCAGGGTAGCTTGACTAGGATGTTTATAGGGATGCACTAGGTGTGCACTGTTAGAGGAGAGGTGAGGGGTATCTCATGAGAGTGCGATACCAATTTAAATATGAGATAAAACTATTTTTCTAAAAATAAAGCATTTATGCACTTGCAAAATATTTTCAAAACATTCGGGCCCTGACCCGTTTGTCTACTCTCCTTTCTTTCTCTATACTATATATATATATATAGGTGTCCAGACACAGGGACGCCTGGATGGAAATTCTTTCGAGTCAGACGTCTGCTGTAGCAGCTGTGGATGCTTGCAGGTTATCGGTAGACGTTTCTCTCCTTGTACTCTAGATAGGAGATATTGTATAAACATTCGAGCCAATGGCTCAATTGCATTTATTTATTCTTTCAGTACAGCATTCGATATGGTTGTATATTTGGACCGAGTGTTCGGTTATTTTAATTTATTTCATTTTCATTTCAGTTCAATTACGCATTTAATTGTGGATGTTTTTAATTGGTCGCTAAAAAGAGTAGTTAGATAAAAGTTTTTAACGCTCACCTAATAGGATATTAGTAATTAAATGGATTTTCGACAGTGATGCTAAGAATGATCCATATGAAACTCCTGTTTTAATTTAATATTGGAGTGATCGCCCGGTATCTTATTAGGCGGGGTGTTACAGATGGTATCAGAGCATCAGGTTCTAGTGTCCTTAGGAATCTGTGCGGACGTACTACGCTTTCAGCGTTGCTCTCATTTGTTATAGAGCCTCAGGACTAGGATTGTTGATTTCTATTGTGAGATTTCGTTCTCCTGCCATATTATGAGATTATAGAAATCTTTTACGCGCTCGTTGAGAATCGTGTGCGGAGCTCGGAGGTCAGCACGAGTTAGAGCTTAGCTGGGGAAGCTGGTAGAAGTTGGGGACGAGGACCTTAGTAGAGGCCACTCTCCTTAAGGCAACTATTAAGGATTATTGCAACGACTACTAAAGTATGGTAGTTATGGTCAACCAAGTACTACTATGGTAGAAAGTGGTACTTAAGATTGAATTACCCCGTGGAGATAAGGGTTCGAAAGGGATCTTATGGATGGTTTTAACCGTGAGTCCCCATGAATCAGCAGGATGAGAAGAATGCTATTTTGGGAATTATTTGCCTAAGGTTCAGCCAAAGGCCGACGGTGAATAAAGAGTATTATGGTTAAGTGAACCTTGTACCTAAGTGAGTTAGGTGCAATGAATATTGAGTCCTTTCCAAGGAGGATGGGCTCACTAAAGAATGGGTATGTTCGAGGACCCCATGGTTGGACATCCACTCGGGGAAATCGTTATAATGAAATTGTGGTTATGAGTTTTACCTCAATTGAGGAGGTATATTAGGCGTGACTAGATGAAGTCGCGGTATTAGTTAGCCCTAGAATCGTGTGGGTAATTTGAGTTATGGCGGTATCGATAACATTATATCATGTATGCCTATGTGTTGTCCGCAGTAGCGGAGTTTTATTTTTCTTCATTCACCATAGAGGCGGGTGCTGATATATGGTATATATATACATATCTGGTTAGTGATGCTCGTTTTATATGTCTATACGAGCATGGTGGTATGAGGAGCCTAATACATTATGGTGTAATTGCGGAGCGATGGCAGGCTAAAAATGACAAGTCTATCGTGTCCATGGTTCCTGGAGGGAACAGTTTATTGTTGTGGTGTCTCACCTAGATATAGTTTGAGTTCACCTTATTTGTTATGGGTTAATGGAACTTCAGTGAGAAGAGGTTTCCTTATCGTGATTTGGGTTTATGGCGACCTTATATATATGATTTAAGGCCGCAGGATTTTCGTTAAGCTGAACATAAAGCTCATTATTGTTTGCGCAAGGACTTAAAAATGAGTGCGAGCGCAGGGTGGTATGACTCTTAGTTAGAGATAGGAGTTCAGATCACCTTTTTGTTGGATTAGGGGATAGGGATATCCCGGTTGCATGTTTAAATGACAGAACTCCATAACCAACGAAGTCAAGGGTTAATGTGTGGAGGGGTTCCTTGTTTGGATTTCGCTTTGCGAGACACTCCACACATGACTCTTAACGGCGTCGGGAGTGGAGAGCTGTTATAGGATGCAAGGATGTGGGTTAGTCTATTAGTGTGGATGAACCACTATAGACTATGAGCCCTGTGATGATGATACACTTATGGAAATATTGTGCTATGGAAAAGCACTAAAGTGGTCCTCTCACCACAAATAGTTGGGTGGAGTAGGACTTAGAGAAATTGATTCGAGGATGTTAGCCAAGCCTTAATAAGAAGGCAAATTTGGAGAAAATCTTTGATCGGTGTGATGTTAGTAGTGTTCCTACAGAGAGTAGGCACTTTGATTAGTTAGGATTCCTTTCGTATGGGCGGAAGGATAAGATAATAGGAATGCGTTCGTAGGTTAGCGAAGTAGGATTTAGGACGTCCCGCTGGTGTGCCTTGGGCCGTTATATCTCGATGACCGACAACGCGAGGGAGTAGTGTAACGGGAGGGTTCCTTGTTTGGATTTCGCTCTGCGAGACGTCCTAGCACGAAACCAAGCAAATGTCGGGAGTTGAGAGAGGCCTTGGGCACTAGGGACATACTTAGGATTATATTAGTTTCGCGTAGGTAGGGTGACGCATAGATTATAGCCTTGTTAGGATGTAGGTTCGCTAGAGTTAGCAGCGCCGAGGTTAGGAGTTGGAATTTCACGGGTTGGAAGGACCCATAGGTGAGTATTACACCGAGGAAAGGAGACCCTTATTGGGAGAGAGTGTTACGTGTCAGACGTTCGTTACGAATGTGCAGATGTGCACAAGTTAGGAAGGTGTATGGGCACCTTGGTAAGGTGGTTTGGTATACCGCCTAGTTAAGATAGGAGTAGTACGCAAGATTGAAATCCATGCCAAGAGGCATTTTAGAGTATGGGTATTAAGTGACGTATTAGAGTCACTTTATGATTGCGATAGCCGCATAGTGTATGGTTAGGAACCATTAGGTTAGTATCCTTCCCTTCAGCTTTAGGATTTGTAGTAATCCTAGTTAGCGGGTGTAACTTGCATCTGAATTTCGAGGACGAAATTCTGTTGTAAGGGGGGGAGTATGTAATAACCCGCCCTTTTGGAGATGATTAGATTCCATAATTAAGTATAATTTGGAATTTGGAGAATTTCTCGAAATAGTGATTTTTGGGATTTTCGAGGATTTAAATATTTTCGAAGGGTGTTATAAATTATTTTGGGACTATATAGGTCGAAGTAATTTAATTATATGTCGCCGTGGAGTATAGCGACAAAAGAGGTAAGATTTTGAGTAAGACTACCGCATTTAATTATTTTGGGTTAGAATAGTGATTTGCGGTCAAGTACCTCGGATGGAAATTTCGACTGCGCCACAAGTCTCGGAATGTCCGAGATAGTCGAAAAAGAGTGTCCGATTGTCGAAAATGAGTTTCGAGTAATTTTAGAGGTAAAAGTAACTCGTAATTGGGTAAACGAGTCGTTTTTGGGTTTTAAGGGTTTAAAACCCTTTTCTCCTTATAAAAGGAGGAAGAGAGGGAAAGAAAAGAGAAAGAAAGAAAGAAAAGAGAGAGAAGAGAGAGAGGAAGGAGAAAGAGGAGAAGAAATGGGAGATCTCGGGCCAACTCCGCCGGATTCGACTCGAGGTCGTCGAATTTTATCCACGAGGCAAGTGTTTACTTGCTTTATTTATTTTTGAGCATAAATATCTCATATCATAGTTGGTATAACAAACCCTAATGATTTTGGGTTGGGTATTCGTGGATAAAACGGGTTTTCGGGAGATAAAACGAATAAACCCCTAAAATTGGTTAATTGGAGAAACTTAGGTTTTATGTAAAATTAATTGGTGGTTTAGGGTTATAGGATGTTTAAAACCCTTAATATGTGGGTATTTGTAGTTGGTTGAGGTTGTAGGACGTTGGGTGAGGCGACAAAAGCTTGGGAGAAGCTTTAATGGCCGAAACCGTCTTGGAGAAGACGATGAATAGTGTAGGCAGCGTGCTTACCGAATCGATTCGTCCTAGAGGCGAATCGATTCGGCTCTTGGTCAAAAAATAAAAATTGTAGATCTTTTCGACGCGGTCGCGTGGTCACTGACCACGTATTTTTCTGATTTTTTTTGGATTTATAGTGATTTTTCTACGGAAAGATGTCTGAGACTGAAATCATTAGTTAGAAGTTATTGGAGATAGATATTAGGGGTTCTCAAAAGAATTGTTAGGACCTTTAAAGAATTTGAGGAGATATAAAAACTTTGGGTTTGTATTAATAAAACCAAGTTAGGATTTAAATGGATATTGGATTGAATTTTGGGTATTTTGGAGATTGAAAAATCGCCCAAACTGTGACCCTCGAACAGGCCGAATCGATTCGGGTACAGGCCGAATCGATTCGCCTAAGGGGAATTGGGTTTCTGCAATGGGCCGAATCGATTCGGGTACAGACCGAATCGATTCGTCATTTACAGACCTGTTTGCAGAATACTTTCCGAATCGATTTGGATTGGGAACCGAATCGATTCGCCCATCCGAATCGATTCGCTAAAGGGGCGAATCGATTCGCTTAGGCCAAAATTTCTAGTTTTCTCCCTTTAAGAGTATGGGGAGTTGAATTACCATTTGGGATTTTTATGGGGATTCCTAAATAAGGGTTTTGAGGATAAATAAACCTTTAAGAGATGATTGAGGTAATTAGTATTGAACAAAGTAAGGAAATACTTTGAGTTTAGTATCATGCTTATATGAAAGCATGATTATGATTCCTCGAGGGAATCTTTGGGATTAATGGTCATCGCTATATATAGTTGGAAAATATGGCCATTTATGTATATTCAAGGATGAATATATGGTATATGTATATACTATGTGATTAAAGTATATATGATATGATGTAAATGATTTTGAAAATAAAATATAAATGTTTTCAAAATGGAAAGACAAATAATTTTCATAAATAATAAAAATGAGGATACACACCTCTCTAAATCGCTATCATAAGGGAAGTTGCGTTCGTATGGTGAAGCCCCCTGGCTAATGATGCAGGGTGGATATAGTCCTATAGGCCATGTGAGCGTTTGTTGTTATATTTTCTGCGCTGGTTAGGAGATTCCGGGTGTGGTCTTGACTATCCCGCAGGCACATGGTCGCTTCCCGACGTCTTTCGATATAGGATCCCAGGTTGTCTTGGAGGCCCTGGAAGATGATAGCCATTTAGGGGCGCGCACAGTGGAGAAATCCGGACGGGCGGTCTTAGAACGCGTTTATTAAAGCAGTTCATAATAATGGATTTGCTTTAATTACATTTCCTGGATATAGGAAGGGAAATGGGTTATATTATTTGGCTTCGGTAACACTTCCCGGATGGAAGAAGGGATGTGGAAGCATATGTTATGATCAAAGCATTTTTATGATAATGAAAATGTCTTTGAATACATTTCCTGAGTATAAAAAGGGAAATGGGATAATTGATAAAGGAAAAGCATTTTTATGTTAATAAAATTGGCTTTCAAAAAGTATATGATTTGTTAAAGCAATTCATGATAATGAATTGGCTTCTATAAATACATTTCCTGGATATGAGAAGGGAAATGGAAGTTTTTGAGATGAAAAGGATAAGTATTTATAAATACTATATGTATCAAGTAATCCTTAGTCCGGGAGATATTATCCGGACGTATATTGTAGATGTACGTATATGTATAAATCGAGTGCCGAGGGTCTAATGGATCCCGACGATCGACCGTGCTGCATAGTAGTGTATCGGGGGGTTCCTTGTTTGGATTTCTCTTCGCGAGACACCCCACGCACGAATATGGCATTTTGTTGAGACTGGGGAGAAGTTTAATCCTTAGTGCTCTAATATTATTAAATGTTTATGGTATATATATTATATATATCTTTCTGTACTGAGGGACTGGCGGATCTCAAAGATCGACCTTGCTGCATAGTAGTGTATCGGGGGGGGTCCTTGTTTGGATTTCGCTTCGCGAGACACCCCACGCACGAACATGGCATAGCGTCGAGATTAGAGTGAAGTTTAGCCCTTAGTACATCTGTTTGACTATCTAGGTTAGATAGTGGTTGGGTATTAGACTAGTTTAGCAGGGTAGCTTGACTAGGATGTTTATAGGGATGCGCTAGGTGTGCACTGTTAGAGGAGAGGTGAGGGGTATCTCATGAGAGTGCGATACCAATTTAAATATGAGATAAAACTATTTTTCTAAAAATAAAGCATTTATGCACTTGCAAAATATTTTCAAAACATTCGGGCCCTGACCCGTTTGTCTACTCTCCTTTCTTTCTCTATACTATATATATATATAGGTGTCCAGACACAGGGAAGCCTGGATGGAAATTCTTTCGAGTCAGACGTCTGTTGCAGCAGCTGTGGATGCTTGCAGGTTATCGGTAGACGTTTCTCTCCTTGTACTCTAGATAGGAGATATTGTATAAACATTCGAGCCAATGGCTCAATTGCATTTATTTATTCTTTTAGTACAGCATTCGATATGGTTGTATATTTGGACCGAGTGTTCGGTTATTTTAATTTATTTCATTTTCATTTCAGTTCAATTACGCATTTAATTGTGGATGTTTTTAATTGGTCACTAAAAAGAGTAGTTAGATAAAAGTTTTTAACGCTCACCTAATAGGATATTAGTAATTAAATGGATTTTCGACAGTGATGCTAAGAATGATCCATATGAAACTCCTGTTTTAATTTAATATTGGAGTGATCGCCCGGTATCTTATTAGGCGGGGTGTTACACACATATCACCGGAGTTGTCACTGTGGTGATCCTGTCGCGAGGATATATGGAAATCTATGGAAAAGGTGTGATCAGCGATACACTATCAGCACAATGAGAGAAATCCTCGCTGCGATAAAGGTCTCCTGCAACAGACCTCACTAGCTTTTATGATATGTAACTTGTCAATATTTTCAAATATAGTGTTTCATTTCATAATTAAGTCTAAAGATCCATATAAACACACAAAAAAAATTATTTTCTAATTAAGAGAACACGTGTAAGTAAAATATGCATGAGTCTATGTGTCCATTTGCCTTCCTAATAATGGTATAAAAAGGATACACTTAAATGTGTAAGTATATCCGTTGAATGATTTGCATGACGCTTTGCCGA
The DNA here is from genome assembly GCA_949130495.1 of Sambucus nigra. Classification (NCBI taxonomy): domain Eukaryota; kingdom Viridiplantae; phylum Streptophyta; class Magnoliopsida; order Dipsacales; family Adoxaceae; genus Sambucus; species Sambucus nigra. The sequence goes on along the minus strand of OX422223.1, from coordinate 90,700,638 downwards.
AACGATCGTAAGGAAAATACTCAAAGTATATTTAGTCAATGGAATAAGACAATCTAGTCCTATTAAATCACATGAGTAAAATGCGTACTCTTACAAATTAACTTAATGGGTTGAGAAAAAAGATAGATTTTCTTATATTTCCATTATAAAGATGTTAATGCATGAATAGTGTAAAGGAAAAACAAATAGTATTATTTTTATTAGGTTTAAATATGATAGTATACATGTATAATGAAAGAATGAAGATGATTAAATAAATTGGAAGCATAAGGGATAATATACTATATGATTTTAAAGGCTTATACGTGCCTACCAATGATATATGGGAACATAAAAGCCTTCAATGCCAATTTAATGGCAAAACTACCAAATCCAATGCAAATTGAGTAATTTCCAGTATAAGTTTGAGGGATCATGAAAGGATATTAACATAAATGTTTCTAAAAGATTTAATCATTCATTTTTTTCCAAAACATTTATACTATTTTTTTCCTATTCCTATTTAAGCAATAACAAAAGATTTAACCCATCATGGCTCTGATAGCATATAAGGGGTGGATCAATATAATATTAGTAAAGATAATCACTATTATAATAAATTTATATTATATTGATATTAAAAGAAAACTGAAAACTTAAGAAAAGTTGCTGGAATAGAGGCCAAAATCCTATCAAAATGCTAGATAGAAAGGATAGCAAATAAGAGTTTAGAGAGAGGGAAGGAGAAGTTATGATTAACAAATGGTCTTCAATCCTTTAAATAAGGAAATAAAAAAAATAACTTATTCCTAAAGTAGACCATGGGTCCAACCATTATTTTGTGTCTAAATGACTAATTTATCTACATGCATTGGTTGAATGGACCAATTTCTATGCAAGCGTCCGCCTAGTGGACATTGGGTCCCAATGTCGGGAAAACTCGTTATCTTCACTGGCTGATTGATTGAGGAATGGGTCCAACTACTTTATTAAAGTAGATTTCGATTAGGACTTGTGAGGGTGTAACGCCCCGACCCAGATTTAAGGGCTAATAAAGGATCAACCTGATCCGGTTCGTATGTTAATTATGAAGTGCAATGGAACAACCTAAAAATGTTTTTAATCCAGTTTTATTATCATTTAATATTAATCTTGTTAGCATGTGATTCTAATTTCCATCAACTACGTGATAGGATCTAAGGGAAGTGCCCTCAAGGCCAAGTAAACAGATCTACTAATCGTAAATGAAAATAGTTACTTACCTGTATAACGCTCTTAAAATACGGAATATCATACAACCTGCCGTAACAAAAAGGAGGGATGTGAGCCAAATGCTCAGTGGGAACTTAAACAAATGCAGTGTAGAAACGAAGGGCAGAAAGAACACCCACATGCTACAACTACATGCATGTGAAGATACGTATATATCTACATATATACCAATAAAAATACATGTCTCCATGTATTAAATCGTTTTACTTCAATAACATTATTTGATACCGTTTGTTCTCCTTGTCTTTGTAAAATAATCATTTTGTATTTTATCCTTAAAACTAGCATATTCTTCCCATTAACTCAGCCAGTTAAACAATTTACAATTGTTAGAAAAAACTTTCATTCACTTTCAAACATTTATTACTCAACATTCATTAACTCAAGCCAGAGTTACTTGGCCATTACTTAAGACTTTCTTTTAATACATGAACACATCGTGTTAGAAAATATTCATTAACACCGAAAGCCTTAAACGACACATATTTATGTTTTATGGGTTTAAACCCCTCTAGCTATCTTAGTTATTCATTAACACATAGTTTTTCATAATGTTTACATTAATTTACCCTTTTTCGGGCCGAAGCCAAAGCCTTGGACTTAACCGTTCATTTTCCCATTATACTTAAAAAACTATTACTTTCTCCTTAAGTCCTTTATTCACACACGTGTTAATTTTATACCGATAATCATTCACATTTTAGGACTTAATTCAATTTTACCCATACTAGTATAAAAACATTCATTGACATTTTTATTTAATAAAAATGTTCCACTTTAGGTAAATTACCAATTTACCCTTTATTTACCAAAACTTATAGTTTAACTCCCTAACAAGTGTCATTTCTCAAAATAGTCATTAAGTTTCCAACTTAACATTTTAACACTTTAGTCGTTTTAACACTTGTTTAACATCACGCTTTTGTCCAACTTGCATACTTGTCAATTAAAAAAATTTATTACATGAAATAGCATCCTTTTGTCTTACTTTATGTTTAAACCCAATAAAACCTCTTCTAAACTCGCTCACATATTTATTCACAAAATACTATGGGTTTATATGCATAGTAAATGTACTATAAATGCTAAAATCCTATCAACGGATTAAACAAACATTTCTTTCTAGAATTTTATACTTTTCACAATAGCGTATCTTTCAAGTAAGTTAACCATTATTAACTTCCTTAAACTCGAAAATGACCATTTTAGTAATAAAGTTGTCCGTTTTTCAAACAAACTTAGAAATATGTATTTAATAAATATTTGACAAAATTAATCATTTTTCACATTTTTATTTCATAAAAATGCCCATTGTTTACCTTCATTTGAAATGCCCAAAATATCAATTCTTCACAATTGTATTTCCACAAAAATGTTCATCATAGCTTTGTACTAGGATTATACACAAATAATACTTTCTTGCATTTTTATTCTATAAAAATGTCCCATATTTTTTTTACTAGAAATATACACGAATAATATTTTTCTACATTTTTATCTTCCATCAAAATGAACATTTCAGTTTTACCAGAAAACTACATAAATATAAAAATGTCCCATCCTTGGTGTATATAATAAGACTACTATATACACCAAATAGCGCCTCAAATATAAAGAGAGGTTTATCCCACCTCAAACACTCCAATAATGGTGGTGGTGTTGTAGAAGATGGGTGACTCCCCCACCTCCAATGGTGCCCTAAAGGGAGTCACACAAAGCTCCACCATTTAAGCTCCAAAATACTCCATAAATACTTCTTCCACCTCCAAAATAAGCCTCTTCTAATACCTCCAATAACACACTCGTCATCTTCTAAAATAATTTCCCCAATACCCATCAAAAATACATATCGGAACCCAACAACAACTTCTATATTTTCGTGGCTTATAATTTATCAGTGAGGAAGGATATATATATATATATATATATATATATATATATATATATATTTGATGCGATTTTGTATGCTGATCTTCTAGTGGCTATTATTAACAATATTTATAATTTTCTATTTCTTATAATTAGAATTTATCCCTCCTTATATAAATCTATATATAATTCCTAATTTAATAATTTCCCTTCACTTTATTTCAAATACCATTTTTTTAATAATCATTCTCGAGCCTCCAAGTTAGTTTAAATGGGAATACAGCCTAATCATAATCCTCCAAGTCTCCATGTTTTTTGTTTTATCGCAACTTTATACGGGGATTAAATAAAATATTTAGGGCGGGGTTGTATAGGGGGGCATCATAAATTATTGAACCTGTTGGCAAAGACTTTAATAAAAGTAACAAAATTTCATATTTCCATTTTTAAAGGAATTAGATTGATTATAATTAATCTTTCATTTTCAAGGTCATAGTCTGAGCAATTATGACATCCCAGCTATCTTCTATGGTAGGTGCATTATCTTTAAAGTCCAAGTCTTTTATATCCTCATTTAGATCCTAAGATTCCCAAGAAAAATAATCAAATGGGTTAGATCTGGAAGCCATGGACACTTTCTCAAAATATTTTGATGCAAGTTCAGATTGAAAAAGCCAGACGTAAATTGTGTCTTCATATCCTCCATAACTTGAACCATAAGTTGTTGTTCTAATAAATCTTAAAATAATTGCCTTAATTTATGTCTAAGGGATTTGATTGTATTTGAACTTAGTTTTTCATGAGGAGAAATTTTCGAAATTTGATGAGAGTAAAAGTTTACTCTTTCCTTAATTAAGGAGAATGTCTCATAATTAAACACGTCGGTCCACCATTCATATGAGAAAATTCTCTTCAGAACTGAAATTTTTAATTGGTTGTGTCTCTAATATGGATCATATTTCCTTATCCATGGGACTCCAAATTCAAAGAAATATAAAAGGATAGAAAACCTTATGGGAAGATTATTTTCCCTTTTATATTTGGATGAAATTTCATTCATGTAAGGAATAAATTTTCCTTAGAGATTTCTTAAAAAAATATGCATATTAGGACCAATTTTGTCCCACCAGAGAATGCCACCTAGGGTAATTAGTTCTGGTTTACTGAGGGCATAATATAAAGAACTAAGTATGCTTCTGTTCTGGATTTTCATTGTAAAATGTATAAGTCCAAGCAATAATATAATTCCAATAATTATAAGATACCCCCATTATTGAGGTGAGATGCCGAGATTTTTTTTGCCTTAATTTTCCATTCCCTGACATAGATAAAGTTATTAATTACAACCTTAATGTGTTGGATAGAAGTTTTATAATCATCCTTTTCTTATATGTGTGGGAAATTACCACATAATTGGTCTCGGTAAGCATAGCTTTATATATGTACTGATGTTTTCCACCCGATGACACATAGTTTTACGTGTCAAAATAATGGGACTTGATTTACCATGGGTCGGGCATCCATTATTCATATTCTTTGGCGAGGAATGAAATTTTCTCAGTTTTCCTTGTATTAGGAATGAATTATGGGGAAGGTTTCTGCAATACGTCTTTGGTAATAAGGAATTTCCAATCACCTAGAAACTATTTTTCTCTTTATCATCAAGTATTCTGAGAAACTACTGCAAATCTTACGAAGGAAGATATTGATCTTCATCCACCATTATATCTTTTCCATATAGTTAGGAATTAACATAATCACGACCCTTAGAGGGTGCACTCATTGATTCCGCAAAAATTCTCGAGCTAAAGAATTAGGTAGGGGGTTATTTTCACTTTTAATATGATCGATATCAAAATCCAATGCAGAAAAATTTGACTGCCCTCTAGTAAATATTTGTTTAGAATTAACATTCTTAACATCTTTTTGGAAAACCGATTTTGCATCACTTCACTCAGTTCTATGTAAAAAATTATTTAACAAATTATTTTCGAATTTAGAAATACATTTTGCAATAGAAAAATTCATTTATTGATAGTAGAATAATTTCAATGAGAATCCCTCCATGTTCCAGAAGTACCAATTCTTCTTTTTGATTGTGATAATTAATTTATTTTAAGATACCAATCATTTGTTTCAATAATTTTGAAACAATTTTCTTTACAAAAAGACAAGGTAATTGTTTAACCTATAATATTTTTAACAACTTTTGTGTGTTTATTAGGGAGAAGCAAACTAAATGATTGAGACTACCAAGAAATATTTATAGCTGAGTTTTCCCTTTTAATTCATTAGAAAATTTATAAGCAAACTAAATCCATCTATCAATGGGTTGAGTTTCACTAATATTATAGTTTACAAACCTAACATTAATTTGAAAGAGTTTCATTTTAGGAGAAGAAAGTACCAAACCATTATATGTTATTACATCTTTTACGATATTAAGATGTTTAAAACGTTGTTCAATCGATTGGGAAAATATGAGGGTATCAACAATAGACACATTTGATAATTTTGTGCAAGGATAAAATATTTCATAGATTATATTTTGAAATTCTGAAGGTTTATTTTTTAAACCAAATGGAATAACATTGCATTGGTAATGACTAAAAGGGACCACAAAGTTGGTTTATATCTATCTTGGGAGGTAGTTGTATTTTCCAATATCCCGATTTTAAATCAAAATTTTGACAATGTGACAAAAGAATTTAATCTGTCAAAGTAAATACGTTTTATTATGAATTGGGTATCAAATCCATTGTAAAACATTATTTAATGGGTTTTAATTTAGTATAAGTCTGGGAACACAACATTCCTTTTCAGCAACTTTATTAACATAAAAATCTGTGCAACTCCATGGGGAGTAAATTTTAGATATTAACAAGCTAAAAGGCCCGCGGGAGTGCAAACGATTTTAATATGTGATATTATTTTATTATGAAGTGAAGTTACATTTTCTCTTTCAATAATTTATGGAAATAAAAATATAATATTTGTATCCAACATCTTAAGGTTGGACTTTTAATATAAAACCAAATAAACCTTATGACATTAAAACTCTGAAGCTTTTCAATATATTATTATGCCAAAAAATCAAGTACAAACAAGTAAGATAGTGTAATGTGAGTGAATATGATAAACATAATTGACCCTATATAAGAAACATAAAAAATAGCCACTGTAAAATTTCTATGTACAAAGGGTTGTGTTCCTGTCATGATATTTTAACACTAAGTAGTCATGTTATGTTAGTGTCAACATTATTACTCATGAAAGTAATGTGTTAATGTTTCACTTGTGTTTTCATTATTAACAATTTAATTAATTACAAAAATTATAAATTAATTGTGTTATGTTTGTATTTTAAATGGGTTGTGTTCATAATAAATAAAAAACCCGATTTAAGGTCCACTTGTGTTCATGTTTAGATGATGTTTCTTGAGTCACACATCAAAGGTATAATAATTTCATACACTTTGGACATAAATTTAATAAAATAAAATTAGTACGTATATCATTACTCTTATTAAATAACATAAACAAAGGGTTATGTCATACAAACACATAATGGTCATATTCTGAGTATGAGGCCAAAAATTCATCTTTTACATCATGTAATCGTGCTCGTTCAATCCTTCCATCGGAACTTGATAACTTAAGACATTTCAAATCTTCTACTAAAATTATAGAAGGACCCTCTTTCGCCATAGTTTGATTAGTTTCACCAAACATAGAAATTTTCTTAATTTCGTGTTGATACAAATTCCTAGAGTTCAAGTGTAATGGTTTTCCATCAAAATTTAGTTGAAAAGTTTAAACAAAAGATTTAAAAATAACTACTACTTAACTTATAATTTTAGCATTTCATCAAATGGGTGATGATCATCATTGAGAGAACAAAGAATGAAAAATAAATACAACTTATATGAGATAAAAGAATCCAAAAATAACATTAACAAATTCATCATACCCATAATGAATAGATGAGTGATATGAGAACCAAATATGAAGTTGTTGATGGCTCTCCACAGCTTTCATTCTGTTTGACTAAAGCACAAATGTAGGAGGGGTCTTATTTATTAACCTGATTACTTAGAGATAAATTTCTCCTGTTAATATCTTTTACTCTTGTAACTATGAGTAATGTTATTATGAAGGATACTCAGAACTAATAAATGACCAAGGCCAACAGAATCGAGGAAGATGCTATGCTACATCGAGAAACCATACTTCAAAAGTCCCCGAGGAAAATGGTTTCGAAAATACAGTGAGAGGAACAACTTGATATGATTAAACATATTGCAATACTATTTGACATGATTAAGCATGTTGCAAAACAGCTTTACCCAACTGAGCATGTTATGAGCAACCACCAGCTTAGTTGATAAAAAAAATTGATGAGGTGTAAAAGGTGTTGACGTTGAGAGCACCATCTAACATAAAATAATATTCCTTGTTCATAAGATTACATGCATGAAATCATTTTATTATATATTGGTCAGTGCACCTGAACCACATGCTAAAGCTGGAACACCTTTAACTAAAGTAATATTTTCTCCGTGTTTTAAAGAAAAACTTAATTCATGCTTAATGAGTTTGTTCCCCATTAATCTTCTAATAGTGTCTCGCCAGCAAAATATTTTAAAGGTGGAAAAATGACTCAAGGTCTCACAGATTAAGGCTAAAACTATATATACAACATTAATCCATTGAAGAAGAGGACAGAGAAAAATACATACAGAGAAACTAGGCAAACACGGCGTTCTAAACATGGCAAAAGAAGAGAAAATCAATAGAAACAACATATTTTTAGCGTCTTAAGAGAGTTTAAACAATTCATACACTTGAGAGGAGAAGTTTTATCGCTCTAAGTGAAATAAAACTCGAGCTCCTATGGACGTAGACCAAGTTGGGTGAACAACGTTAATTGTTATGTCCTTGCAATTTATTTTCCCCCTTTGAGCTTATTATCCACACGTCTGAGCTTGTTTATCATCATTTCTTTAAAATATATGTTTATCGTCACCATTTATATAGGTTACACCTTAGTTTAATCATAAACACCTAGGTGAAAAAGGAAATTACAACTTATTCTCACAATTAAAGAGAAGTACTCTCTTACAGTTGATGACTTCAGTAGGGATGTATTGTCTTTAAGATGGTGAATGAAAACATTAATCTTACTCTTGCATTTGATGATGATCAGCATGAAAAAGATCATGCCGTTGTTATGCCTGCTATTGAGGTTCCCCTACTTACTGTTGTCACGGGGAACGCTAATATGGTACAATCTTCCACGAGCACTATTATGGGCCCTAACCAAATGACCAACCTCATAGTAAAATTCATGGAGTTTCTTTAAAGTCAACAAGGAATTACGATGTTTGGTTTTACAAAGGATCCAAGTTCTTTCGTTACTCCAGTAGTACAACTTGTTGCTCTTTTAACAGGATTACTCGTTACACATGCAAGGCCTACTTCCTTGGTTACAATAAATCTTGCTTCAACTGCTTCACCAACCGTTGAAAATTTTGTGGTTATCACCCTCTCACCCATGGTTACTCTACTACAGATCAAGGAAGTTGAGTCATTTACTTCTCCATCCTTGACTATTGAGGAGGTCAAGAAGGAAATGATGAAAATTATGGTGTTATCCTCACAAATAACTAGTGAGGCATCATTTATTTACGATGATTTTCATAATCCTTACCCAAAGGAGTACAATGATGAGCCTTACCATGAGGGATACATTCCTCCAATCTTTAAAAAATTTAATAGAACAGGGGGAAACTCGAAGGAGCACTTCAAGATATTTGTTGAGAATTTATGTGATAATTACAAAAATAAAAAGCTACGACTAAGGGAGTTCTCAAAATACCTTACTAACAAAGCATAAACATGGTACTCTAAATTAGACCCAAGGAGTGTGTCTACATGGGAAAATATGCATGCTCAATTTATTTAGAAATTCTTTTTGGTTGATGATGAGTTTACTCGGGATAATCTTGCTTGAGAAAAGAAAAGTCCCGGTGAGGAGTTGATGGACTATATTAAGAAGTTTAGGGAGATAACCCTAGATGTGACTAAAGCTACAACAGAGAGCAAGCTTCTATAAATTTATGCATAAGGATTGATACCATAATAGATTCTTCATTTGATAAATGAGACTCGAGAAGGCATATTCAAAGCATTCACAAGAGTAACTAAAAATATTTCACCAATCGTTCGACATATCCCAATCATGAGCAAGTCACGTGGAAATAAAAATCTAGCTAAGTAGTTAGAGGATCTCAGTTTCCATGAGTAAATTACACTGAGGGAGGTAAAGAAGCAGGAAAAAATAAGAAGAAAAAGAATAATAAAAGGAAGTTTGATCGAGATGATCAACGTCCATCTCCTTAAAGTGTTGAAGAGGTAATGAGTTATTACAACACCATATTGGAAGATGAATTAGTTCTTCCTCCCAAGAACTCTCCACCTTATGCTCCTATGTTAAGCATTTTAGATGATACCAATTATTTCTAGATTCATTGGCGTATTGGTTATCCCACGATCTCATGCTATACCTTGAGAAATATCATCAACAAGCACATGTCAGAGGGGACTTTGCAGATTCCTAAACGCAATGTTAATAACAATCCATCGCCAGCCCATAGGGCACACGTGGTGGTTGCTTTTGATGATGAAGCAGAAGACCTCATAAGAGCATGGATAAGAGAATAGGAGCAACTCCAATGCATTTATGATATCTATTAATAAGTAATGGCCAATGTGGTTATTGCCTATGATGATTTAACTGGCAGGGCTAGCAAGCAAGCTCACCGTGTTAAAGATTATAAGGTGTACCCAAGCTTAGAGTACCAAGATTTATCGAAGTCAACAATTTTTTTATGGTTCTTCAATCAAGTTGGAATGCCATAGGAAAGAATGCGTGAGATTACTCGGGCAATCTTGAAAATAGCAAAGAAAAGTATTATTCCCTCATTAAGATAGAATAGACCTATTGCTAGACTAATACAAAAGTTCATGTCCAAGATAACTTTTTCAGACTCAGATAGATCAATTAAGTTCCATCATAATAGGCATTTGTATGTGACATCAAGTATCAATGGAACAAGCTTCTCTAGAGTTTTATTGGATGGAGGTGCTTCAGTAAACATTTGGCCCATTAGCTCATTTTATGCAACTAATATCTCAAAGACAAAGTTAGTAGCAAAAACTCTTTCAATCTCACTTTATGGCAACCGAACTTCTAAATCCATCGGTTATGTAAACATTATAATAACAAGGGAAACCTCACCAAATACATAAAATTCCATGTGGTTGAGGTAGCTACGTCCTTCCACTTATAATTAGAAAAGTTTGGGTGCACAACCATGGATTAGTTCCTTTGACATACCACCGGTGTGAAAAGTATAGTGTTAAAGGAACTGAGATTGTGATCCAAGCAACCAAGAAGACTTTTGACAAAGAGGAAGAACATTTGGTAGATATTTCTTTCTATATATAGATGAATGAAGAATCACATATTATCAGAATGCTAATCAAAAGAGTAAGCGTTCACCCTATCAAGGATGGGTTGGGACCTATAAAAAATCAAGAGCAAGAGTTCGAGGAAGCCATGAAAGTTGAGCAAGAAAGGCAGGCCATGCCTAAAACTCATTCTAATTATCAACAACTTAGAGATGGAATGAAACTAAGGATAGATCCAACAAAAAGTAGGTTAAAAGGTAGAGTGCCTTGAGTAGATTCAACAAAACATCGTGGGAGAAATAAAGAATTTCAATGAAAAGGAAGGCACCAACACCTCCTAAACAAAAAAAAAATAGTGATTAATGATTTAAGGGTAACTTATCGCCTTTGAAATATTGAAAGGACGAACGAAGAATCTGAAGAAGCTGACCTAGAATACGATATTTTTTTATGGACAACCAAGGATAATGTCTTGACATTGATAATTCTAAGATTCATGGAAGAATCTGAGGAAGCTGGCCTAGAATACGATATTTTTTATGGACAACCAAGGATAATGTCTTGACATTGATAATTCTAAGATTCATGTGTTAGTGGAAGATATTGAAAATGAACACGAGTGTATAAAAGATCATCCAAAACCTCAAGTTCAAGAATTAGAATCAATTGACCTAGCTGAGGGTAATGATGAACCAAGGAAAATCTTCATTTCAAAATATTTAAAGGCTATGGAGAAGCTAGAACTGATTAGCTCATTCGGGAGTACAAAAATGTCGTTGCTTAAAAGTACATTGAGATGCCATGATTATACCAAGAAGTCATCTTCAAAAGTTGAATGTTTTGCCCTCAATAACACCGATCTTGTAGTCAAGTAGAACATACAAGCCTGAGTTGGATCTCAAAATCAAGGGTAAGGTGGAACGATTGCTGGTAGCTGGATTTACCAAGCCAATTTAACATCCAATTTGGCTTTCTAGAATTATGCTAGTGGGGAAGAAAGATAAAATAAAAATTCGCATTAGGGTTGATTTTAACGATCTTAATAGAGTTTTCCCTAAAGATGAGTTCCATCTTACTTCAAACGATAGCTTAATCGATTCAACTATTGGTAATGAGATGTATAACGTTATGGATATCTATGTTGGTACAACCAGATCAAGACGGATCTCACTGTTGCAGATAAAACATTTTTCAAATGATAACCTTGTAGGAATTACAAGCTAAAGATGAACCCACTCAAGTTTGTCTTTACTGTAACGAGTGGAAAATTCTTTGGTTTTGAGGTGGATCAACAAGGATTGCAAATGGACCAATTCAAACAAAAATTCATTATTAATATGATTTGTCCAAAGACCCCAAAAGAACTAAAGATCTTCCTCGAAAATATTTTTTACTTAAGGAGAGTTGTTCTAGGTTTATTCGAGATTACTCACCATTAATTAATCTCCTTTAGAATATCATAAAGTTCAAATAGAAAGAACCACACCAAAAATCTTTTGACAAGCTTTATAGATTGCTCACTTTTCTTCGAATAATGATTCCACCTAAGGCAAAAGTGCCTTTACTGCTTTATCTAACCTTTATAATGAGGTCTATCGATTCACTATTGGCACAAGATGTTGATGGATAAGAGAGACCTGTCTACTACTTGAGTAGAATTATCCATGATCCTGAGGAAATATACTAACATTGATAGGCACTGTTTGGCCTTAGTCTTTATGGCTTAAAAACTTAGACATTATATGCTATATTTCACTATTCATATGGTGATGAGATGTCACCATATTAAGTTTTTGCTGGCATGAACAATTTTAATTGGGAGAAAATCAAGGTGATTCATCATACTCTTCGGATATGATTTAAAATGCGTGGTTCCTTGTGCAATAAAGAGTCAAGCCTATGAAGATTTATTATCAATCTTTCCTTTTGGTTTGCTTGAACCACCTGGTGATGATATCCAAGCCAACTTTTGTGAGGCATCCACAGATAAATGGTCCATGAAATTTGATGGTTCACTAGCTTAAGGAAAGTAAGGAACTTGAGTGATTTTGTCTAGAGGAAAAGAGTGGATCACTTTGTCTTTCTAAATGGATTTTCATTTTTCTAATAATGAGGCAGAGTATGAGTAATTGGTCTTGGGGTTGCTTAAAACTTTTCAAATAGACATCTTTTCACCCTGTGTTAAGGGAGATGCTAACTTGGTGATAAATTAAGTCAATGAGGATTATGATTTGAAACACATCATCTTGGGACCTTATAGAACTAGCATCCAAATACTGTAAGATCAATTTTTTGAGGTCAAGTTGGAAGGGCATACAAGAACAATGAATAATCATATAGGTGCTTATTCTATGATTTCACAAAAGATGCCATAGATGAAGATTTTACGACTATTATGATCCATCGAAGAACATCTCCATTATTTTTGTTCCAACTCTTCACCATTAAAGATAACTCATATTGGAGAGGAGAAATAAAATAGAAGTTAAAAAAAAGATGACACTATGAAGCTTATGGATTTAGCACAATATTTTCTTGTAAGAACATAATTCTTAGCATATTCATTTCTTTTAATTGGCTTAATTCCGGACAAAATAAATTAAGTCTAGGCTAGTTATCTATGGAGTTTATTTAAAGCCTACGACAAAGTTCAAATCCAAGAATGTGAAATCAAAGCTTTCAAGAAGATTACAAGTCCAGACGTGTTGCATATGTTTAAGATCACTCAGGTATGAATACTTGTGAGTAGTTGGGTAATCTGTATATTGATTAAATACTGGGTGATTTAAATGTTTACGAATAAAATCTTTTTATGCTTTAAAAAATTATTTCTGAGTTACAAACAGTTAAAAGAAAATTCAACGATTAAATTAAAAAGAAAAAAATATAATTTTTACTGTATCTCGCTCGAACGAGATTGTGAATCGTTCAAACGACATTGACATGTCGCGCGAACGAGATCTCATCTCGCTCGAACGATTTGTCGCCTCGATTTTCATGTTTTTGTTTTCTTGGACTCTGTGTAGCTCAGTTATAAATAAAAACGTATCTGCAAACGTTTCTATAGGCAGAACAGTTTTGAAAAACTTATTCCCATACAAGTTTTTCATCTTTCGGTGTTTATTCAAGATTGTATTACTCAATTCCAAAGTTAAGTGATCTTGAAAGCGTTTATCGGAAGATAATCCATTCACTACACCGTGTTTCACTTTGTGAGGAGAACTCTACAACCGAAGAGCTACGTGTAATTGTAGAAGGAGACCTCGCGAAGTATCTTGTGGAGAAGTTGTTTCTCTTGTTCACTGCTGCCCTCCTGGAAAGGGAAAGTTCCAGCCGAGACATCCAAACCGACACCTGTGGGTATTTCGTATGTTGCACTTATTTCATTGTAATCCGTGTAAGTTGTTTTCTTACAAATTATAGTGAAATAAAAAGGTTTTGCCCTTCGGGGATTTTTCCTGAAATTATTTCGTTTACCGCATGCTTTATTCGTCAAATGGATTTAATCACTTAGATGCATGTTTAGGGTTTAAGAAGATAAAATTGGTTTTAACTAAAATTGGAACAAAGTTGTTTTTTTACCTAAAGTACACTAAAGGATCGTTTTAAATTGGTATCAGAGCTTGTTGCACTATTTTATTGTGTTTGTGATCCCGTGTCTTTAGGTATGCCTTTCGGTGGTTTTGATGATTTTAGAATTCACCTGTTTGAATCATCTAATTGGAAATCTCACATGAAAACTGCTCTTAAAAAACTAGTTAATAAGGGTGATTGTGAAAAGTGTCTTTGTTGCGAAGGTTTTGGTCATAGGATAGATGAGTGTCCCACTAAACTTAGGGAGAATTTCAATAAACCGATAAATCGTGTTTCTACGCTTAATTATAGTGACCCAGAAGAAGAAAACTTTTTTTCTAGTAAGCGTGATCTTTCCACCTTTATGGTTAGTCATGAAATTGATAAAGACTTACCTTTGCATTATTCTTCTGAAACCACTGAAGTTGATACTCCTGAGAGTGAGGAGGAGGTGAGTGAGGATGAGAGCGAAGACGAGAGAGATTTGCAAACTACTTTCAAAGAATTGTATGAAGAAACTTTAAAAGCAAAGAAAGAAAATGGGAAACTAGCAGCTATGTTGAAAGAACGTGACATAGAAATAAATAATTCCAATTCTTTAATTGAGGATCTTAGGGCACAAGAAAAGAAAATTCGAGAGAAGCTAGAATATGTCGAGGGTGAGAGAGATAGACTTAGGGGATTGATGGAGACTATGAAAAAGAAAATCCTAAAGTTTGAAAATTCTACGCGTTTACTTGAGTCAAGGATAAGTGAACTTGAAGAAAAACTGAGAGATTCGAGTAAAGTTAAGTTTGATTTGGAGGCGAGGTCTGAAAAGTTAGACAAAATCTTAGGCACCGTCGAAATCAAAGATAATCGGAGAGGTATTGGCTTTAATAATCATGTCGCACCTGCTCCCAAAGCCAAAACCATGCCAACAAGAGAGTTTCCTAGGAACTTTAGGAGAGTACCACCTAGGAACGTAAGGCATAATCGGCCTATAAGACATGCTCCTCATCGTATCTACACTTGCACCCATTGCGGTAGGAGATGTCATCTTAGACGGTTTTGCTCTGATCTTAAGAACACTCCAAGAAAGTCTAGAGCCATTCCGGTTCCAAATGCCCCTACTCGTCGGTTCACACCTACTTGGGTTAGAAAGTCGGATTTAGAAGCGTTAGGTATAAAACTCTGTGATTCTCGCATCATTGCTCGTGGTTCTCCTCATCTTTCTTCTTTCGATTGAGGTTGTTCATTGGTTTGTTATACACTAGTATTTACATCTTGCTTTATATTTGTCTAGTGTTATGGCATGTTTCTTGTTTTTGTTATTTATTTGAGTCTTTTCGAAAAATACAAAAAGATTTTGCTTTTTATAAAAACTTTTGAAAATACAAAAAGATTTTTTATTTTTGAGTCGTGAGGTTACATGATTGATATGGGATATTAGTGTGTTTGATTCCCCCCCCCCCCCCCCCCCCCCCTTTCTTTCATTATTCATGTGGCTAGGACTTTTGGTCATTATTATTGATGCCTAGAATGATCTTAACCTTTGCACTATGGGGTTGTTTCGATGTTGATATGAATTTTGACTCGACTTTGCTTATATGCCATCCTTGCACACAAGCACGAGTTTATATGAATGTTTGACTTCTCTTGCATATTTGAGTTTGGTGAGACGTTCTTATCTCAATTTTGTCATCTATGCGTAAGTAAACTTAAGGAGGAGGTGTGCTTGTAAGAACCATTTTCCGTGAGAATTGGTATTGAAAATATGTTGAGTGTTCACGGGAAAGGGCTGCGAGGGTATAAAATTGACTCGTCGTGAAAGCCAGCGTTTAAAAGAGCCCAAAAGAAATTCAAGGCAATAAAAAGAAATAAATGCCATAATTGGGGCCAATAGGACTTTCGCTAAGTAGAGATTGATAGATATTTCTAAAGATCTTAAAAAATTCATATATTGAGGGAGTTTGGTTGGAAATTAATTTAAACGGGTTTGCACCACGAATCCTATGTTGAAACATCGTATCATGACGCTATTGTTTGTAGAATCATCAATAATCCAGACTTGTATGCATGTTGATTAAGTTTAGTTCATCAAGCTCACACTTATTTTGTCACACATGGCTTTGATGAAGTTTGATGATCCCTTGCTATTAATATGAACTCTTTGATCGATTCAACGTATTAAAATGATGGATCAATTGTTGTAGTTCACTCCCAATCAATCCTCTTTCATAATTGAGCACATTAGTACCATATTAACATGTAATTCCCATTTTTCGCTTTTTACACTATTTTCTGTTTTGCAGTCTGTTTTTGTGTTCCAGGTACTATTTTGGGGTAATTTTTTCACTGGGCAAATTCTGAATGTTTTGGGGATTTTTCTGGAAATTTTAATTTCTCGTTCGAATGACATCTCATGTCGCGCAAACACGTCGTTCAAGCGACTTTCTAAATCGTTGGAGCGACATCCTTAAGTAGTTTGAACGACTTCTCGTGAGATCAGGGTTTCTTTTAAGCCGTCGTTCTCTCTTCTCTCGTGTCGTTCTTATTTTCTTTTAAGCGACAGCAGCGCCTGTTCATAAACTTCCGTCATTTTCGGTGGTTAGAGCTACGATCTTCACCTCTGTCATCCCCTTAAAACTCCTCTGGACTTCGTTTTTCTCCCTTGAGCTCCTATATCATCCATTGATACTCCCTTGAGCTCGTTTAGCAACCATCCGCTAAAGGGTTGTTCATAAAGTTGTTTCTTCAGTGTGTTGTTCCCGTTTTCTGGTGGTTTCGAGGTAACAATGTTCATTCTTAATTTTTTTGAGAAAATTCTTGTTTCTATTACTGATTTTGACTGTGATTGTGGCTCGTGTTCGCGGTGGTTCGGTTGGACGATTGTACGGAGATAGGTTCTTAGGTGTGCGTGTGTTCCTCCGCGATGGTATTCTTTTCACATCACACATTGCACATTATGGTCATGCCACCTAGACGACGTGGTTCCCCTTCCAGGCTACTCAATGAGGCGCCACCCTCTGCTCGAGCTCAGAGAGCTCAGGCTAGTCGGCCCCCGTACTCACCTGTGAGGTGGGTCACTCATATTGAGTATGATCATTACTGCTCATTGGGTCTCCACATTCGGTCAGTTGTTTCAGACAGAGTGTTTCGTTATGCTAAGTTTCCTGAGTTAGGTATTCCTCATTGCTTATCTGCTAGAGGTTGGGATTATATGTTTGAAGTTCACGGGGTTATTTATCCGGACATTGTCTGAAAGTTTTTCTTCCGTGCTCTTCCCCACGCTGAGGGGATCTTTTCTACTGTACGTGGCATTCCTGTTCTCATCACTACAGATCTCATAGCAGCTTTTTTGCACCTTCCTCATGTCCCAAACGCTGTGTTCCCTCGTTATACCGATGATGGACCTACTTATGATGATATTTTACGGCATTGTTGCTGGGAGATTCCTCTGGTAGGTTCTACGATGTATCATCGCCAGCTTTACCCTGCCTTCCGTGTACTAAATAGGTTTGTGTCAGCATCCATTTATCCTCGGATAAATCATACACATATTGGGTCTGACATCGTCTATTTTATGTACCATGTTTCTCAGGGGTGGGATATCGACCTTTCGATCGTCATGCTTCGAGTCATATCTTCTGTCACTGTCCATGCCCTATCCGTCCTGCTCTTCCATATGGGATTCTCATTTCCACCCTTTGTACTTCTATTGGTGTCCCTGTTTTAGAGGGTGATTTGCGTCTCCCTACACCTAGTATTAATGATCATAATACTTTTGCTCGTTCTGAGAGTGATTTTCCACAAGCAGCGAGAGCGAGTGCTCCACCCCTAGAGGGAGTCTTCCCTGATCCATGTCAGACCTCTGATCACACTGGTCCTAGCACGTCTACTATTTCTCCACCGCCACCACCCACTCCTGCACCTACACGGCCTATTGAGGAGGAGGATTCTTCTTTACAGGCACAGGTAGCTGCCCAGTCCAGGATGTATGATTCTATCATGGCTAGATTTGATGCTGAGGCCGAAGCACGTGCTCGTGCTGAGTCCAGGATGACAGCATTTTTTAATGAGATGCGGCAGAGAGAGCAGCAGAGAGGCGCCTTTTCATCTGGACTTGGTCATATTTCTTCCACATACACTGTTGTTGCTGCTGATGATGATGATGATGATGATTTTGTCGATGCTTAGTTGTATTTGTTTTATTGTATCTGAGGCATCAATATTCCTGATGTATTTTGTATTCTCTCTTATATGATGTACTCTTTCTGTCAGTTGTATCTATCTTGGTTTTTATGACATGGATGTACAGTCTATTTTTGCAATTTTAGTGATTATCGCATTATTGTTCTGTTTCTGCTATCTTTTGCTACCCATTGTCATATTGCTATTGATTATCTAGATATGTTGATTCATTCTCATATTTTATTGCTAGATATGGTGTGTTTGTCCCACCTTTTGTCTATTTCAGGCAAAAAGGGGGAGAGCTATGTGATGTAGGGGGAGTATTTATTATGATTTTATATTAGTTTATTTCCTCCATACTTCACTTGGGTATTTGGTTGTGTCTCATGTGTGTAGGTATTGCTTTCAGAGATTCAGATATTTATTGATACATCACATTCAGAGACAGATTCAAATGATTGCCATTAAGAGACAGAGACAGAATGAGATTCAGATGCCTACCGTTTATTCAGTCTCACTATGTCCTATACTTTTATATTTCTATGTTTTGGGATGGACATGTATTTGTTTATGGCATATAGTTCTGTTTAGTTTTGTCCCGGAATAGCCAAAGGGGAAGATTTGTAAGAACATAATTCTTAGCATATTCATTTGTTTTAATTGGCTTAATTCCGGATAAAATAAATTAAGTCTAGGCTAGTTATCTATGGAGTTTATTTAAAGCCTACGACAAAGTTCAAATCCAAGAATGTGCAATCAAAGTTTTCAAGAAGATTACAAGTCAAGACGTGTTGCATATGTTTAAGATCACTGGGGTATGAATACTTGTGAGTAGTTGGGTAATCTATATATTGATTAAATACTCGGTGATTTAAATGTTTGGGAATAAAATCTTTTTATGCTTTAAAAAACTATTTATGAGTTGCAAACAGTTAAAAGAAAATTCGAGGATTATATTAAAAAGAAAAAAATATAATTTTTACTGTATCTCGCTCAAACGATATTGTGAATCGTTCAAATGACATTGACATGTTGCGCGAACGAGATCTCATCTCGCTCGAACGATCTGTCGCCTCGATTTTCATGTTTTCATTTTCTTGGACTCTGTGCAGCTCAGTTATAAATAAAAACGTATCTACAAACATTTCTATAGACAAAACAGTTTCGAAAAACTTATTCCCATACAAGTTTTTCATCTTTCGGTTTTTATTCAAGATCGTATTACTCAATTCCAAAGTTAAGTGATCTTGAAAGCGTTTACCGGAAGATAATCCATTCACTGCATTGTGTTGCACTTTGTGAGGAGAACTCTACAACCAAAGAGCTGCGTGCCATTGTAGAAGGAGACCTTATGAAGTATCTTGTGGAGAAGACGTTTGTCTTCTTCACTGCTGCCCTCCTGGAAAGGGAAAGTTCCAGTCGAGACATCGAAACCGAAACCTGCGGGTAGTTCGTATGTTGCACTTATTTCATTGTAATCCGTGTAAGCCATTTTCTTATAAATTATAGTGAAATAAAAAGGTTTTGCCCTTCGGGGATTTTTCCTGAAATTGTTTCATTTACCGCATGCTTTATTCATCAAATGGATTTAATCACTTAGATGCATGTTTAGGGTTTAAGAAGCTAAAATTGGTTATAACTAAAATTGGAACAAAGTTATTTTTTACCTAAAGTACACTAAAGGGACGTTTCATTTCTTTCACAAGGGATTTTATACTATAAAAATCCTGGGGCATTCTATCTTAGTGTGTAGATTAAGAAGAAGCACAAAGACGGTGGAAATGACCATTGTGAAACTACTGATATTTCACTCTATATGAGAATTAACAAAGAAGGCTACTATTGGCCAATGATGAAAAAGGAGGTAGCAACAATGAATGGAGAACGTGTTAAGTGTCAAGCTTCCTTTAAACCTATTAAATGAAACTTTTTGGAAGCTCAAACGGATTAGATGTAGCCTTAAATTGATTTCATTAAAGATGGAGTTATTTGGACAAAGAAGGCATATGTCATTGCACTTAGAAGAAGAGACCCAAGATTATACTTACTGGAAGAGAAGCTTTATTAGTGATGATACTTGAACAGGCCTTTGCGATGCATCACCACCGAGGAAGCAACATAAATAATCAAAAAAGGTCACGATCCATCTCACATTAGAGGAGATGAATTGTATGATCAACTTATGAGACATGGATATTATTGGCCAAAAATGGAGAAGGATTCAGCTGAGCTTGTTCAAAAATACAAAGCTTGACAACTTCTTGGTAACCACATTGATGCTCCATCGATTGACCTACACTCAATGGAAACACCATGTCCGTTCCACATTTGGGCATTTGATATCATAGGAACAATAGAACCTTCATATAGAGGAAAAGTATGGATTCTCAAGGCAACTGGGTGATTTATAAAGTGCGAGGAAGAAGTACCTTTAAGAAAAGAAACAACAGGAGTGGTGGTACAATTCATTAGAGAGTATATCATTTGTCAATTTGATATTTTTATGGTTATTCTGTGAGATAATGGAACTCCATTTATCAACAAAGAGGTGAAAATGTTAGCTCATAAATACTCAATTATCCACCATACTTCAAAACTAGCTTACCCTAAAGGTAGTGGTTATGTAGAAGCCACAAACAAAACTTTGGTTAATATTTTAGCCAAGATGATGGAAGACTTTCCTAATGCATCAGATAACAAGCTGCCTATGGTGCTTTGGGCCTATCGAGCAACCAAAAGGATGACAAAAGGTTATACAACCAAAAGGAAGACCAAAGGTTATAATTTAAATTGGAGTAAGTTCTCGCTTTGATTAACACGTCCCAAATTATACCACGTGTCACACGTGCATGTTACCCACTATTTTATATTTTTGTATAGTAATTTGATTATTTTTGTTGATTTAATTCTTACATGGCAACACCCCATTGGTTTATGTTAATATGGTGTAAATATACCTCCGAGAGCACTAATTCATTTTTAAAGAAGATTAATTAGTGGACTGTTGAGCTTCTCGAAGCCCTGATCCCACGTTAATCATTATTAGGCTCTACATCAATACACATTTGGTGGTTGGGTGGCTGTCATTGATCTAATCAACTATCATTTCTCTAACCTCTTCTTCACTCTTCATCGATATAGAAGAAGAATGTGAAAGCATCTATGAGTACGAATCCACCTTCTATCCCCATCCTATATTTTAATACCCTTAGGATTCTGCTGCTGTAGACACCCCTTTCTAACACCCCCTAACCTCTCTTAGGTCCCTAGCACCTCCCCTCGTCACTACAAACCTAAGTCATACCCCAGGTACTGACCTAGAGGCCATCGGGCACACCCGGGTTCCATTTGACTAAGAGTCAAACTCTTCAGCTCGATCGAGACTGAATGAATCTTCAAAGGGCACTAAAACCCCTTTCCAACGGTCCGCCCCATGCACGATTCTGACTTACGGTGCAGATGAACGATCCGTTTTCCCCTGAAACTTGATCAGGAGGTCACCGGACGTTCCCAGGCTTTATTTGACCAAAAGTTAACTTTTCAGCTCGATTGAGATTGAATGAATCTTCAAAGGTCACTAAAATCCCTTTCCAACGTTCCACCCCGTGCACGATTCTGGCTTAGAGTGCGGACGAACGATCCGTTTTACTCCGAAAGATCATCGAGCACCTTCAGTCCCTAGTTGACCAAAGTCAACTCCCCAAATCGGGTCAAACTTTTTGGAATGTCAAAGTACATCTCCTAACCTTTTCCAACAGTCCACCCCGTGCGTGATTCTGACTTACCATGCGGACGAACGATCCATTTGCATTCGATAATCCCCCGTCTAAAGGACTGAAGAATGCTTCCAAGATACATTTGACCCAAGTCAACCCCCGAACCCAGGAGAAGTCCAAATAATTTTGAAGGTCTCTAAATTACCTTTCCAACGGTTCCCCTCGTGCGTGGTTCGGATCAACGGTTTCCATTTTATAACCGATTTTCCGAAAGAACCTGAAAGAGACTGCCAAATGATAGGTTCTCAACCCTGCCTATCGGCAGTGTGCCTAAACACACCTGTCGATTGGCAGGAGGAGGGTTATGCCGATCGTCAATGCCCTCGGACTATAAAAATAAGGGCCTAACCCCCTTCCAAGAGGACCCAAGATCTGAAATCCATCACTCTCAGAGACCTCAAAAACCCTCTCTCGAAGTCAATGTGATTTCCATATCCAAATCCTTTTCCAACCTTCACTTTTCATCATCCTTTTCATAAAACTTGGTGAATTAACTACCCTCCATCATCACCCAAGTGCAAGGTCTGCTCTCCAACATCCAAGATCAAGCTCAAGATCTTCAAGAATGTCCAACTTTCTTAACTCTCTCTCTAAATTCTCCTAAATTCGCATTAATTTATTTTTATTACTTAGCACTTTTATTCTTTCATCTCACATATCCTAATATACTTTTTAATTAGTATTATTGCACATCTCTTATTTTCATATAAATGAAACCCAAAAAAATAAGAAAAAGAAGGTTTGCTCATAAATTCCAAACGGGAATTCTCACACTTTTATCACAACTATAACACTTTTTTTACACACACACACACACACACATAAGAGAAGTCTCCGGTTGGATTTATGGGATAAATCCCACCCCTCGTTTTGCATACGAACTACGTGGACTTTGATGCCTCTATAGGCTACGTAGGCATCTCGAGATAAAACCCAAGACTCGAGTCCTTTTCCTACTTTTTCCTATTTTTTTCTATATTCTTTAAACTTAACTCTCTTAGATTCTACATATTTACATATACATATACTTGTTTCTAGTGGCGTATTATTCCGTATGCGTTATCGTTCCATCATGACGATCAATGCAAGGATAATCGCGTAAATCGTATTTTCTAATATTATTTTTAGGGATATTCCTATGGATGACTCGCTTTATCTTTTCCATGATACAAGTCGATGATTCCTATCTACACTACATATACACATGCACACTTATCACGGGGAAATAAAGAAAAATAGCAATAACCCATGAGAGACCGTAAGGTCGAAATGGGTGCCTAACACCTTCCCATTTCGTAACTTAGCCTCCGAACCCTTTTCGAATCATTTTTTGATTTCGTATGTATCAGTATGTCTTTGGATGTTGTTCTTCGGGATGGCTCCCTTTTTTCTTTTGTCTGTTTTGAGTAAAATAGACTGGTGACTCCATCTCTCTACATTTTTTACCTCATCACCGATGCTGGCCGAAGCGCTCCCGAGAGGGATGCGCGGGACCAAGATCCTCCCCACAAGAAGAAGACCCCCCATCTTCTTTGTCTCTCCCGCTGCGAGGATCGGGGATGGCCACAGTGGCGACTCTGCTGGGGATTTTATTTTAAGGGCTAGACTCTATTTACATGGGTGTTATCTTTATTTATATATTCCCCTATTTTGCATGTTCCCCTTTACTATTCATGTGTACCTCATGCATATGCTTCTATCCACACACTTGTAGAAAATTCTCCATGTACACTTCACACCATGTGCACCTTGGATCACATATATCCCCATGTTGCACGCATCACCCACCCATATTTGGTATACCATTGGTACTCATACTTTTCTCCTTATTGGGCATAATCAAGAAAGATACTAATAAAGGAATCATGCATGATTCACATGATATCACCAAAGAGCATTGTTATTGACCAAATTTTGTCCAGTAACTGGAGGGTCACTTCGTGATGGGCGTTGATCCGGCAGGGCACAGTTAGCCTAAGCGATATGACTCTCACCTTCCATTGGCTAAGTACCTTCAACGTATATCGAACGGTTCCCCCACATCGTACCGCTTGACTGAAGTCATGATGGGAGGTATATCGCTGGGAAATCGTTCACATAAGCTGAGCATATCGAATTCGCTCTCACACGTACCGTCCCTATGAGGTATATAGTGAAGCAATTCACGTACACTCAGGTATATCAAATGGCTTGTCCACACGTACCGATTGCCCTCAAAAGCAAAACGTATATCGTGGATGCCACGCCAAAGGGGGGAACCCTTTCCAATTCACCAACCAACTGCATACCCGCATATAGGTGTCAATCCTAGGACACACATGTTAGATTGTCGATTTCAATCCAAAACTCTACCGAAATTTCGAGTTGGCCTGCCACCCAAATTTTGGTGCATTTTTAAAATGGGACCCTGCCCGTGAGCCTAGTTACAAGTCCAACCATATCTTTGCATATGTTACAAACCCAATTTTTCCAGGCTTGGGTCCCATCCGGCATTTCATTTTTTATTTAGGAGAATTTAATACAAGTGAGAACATAATAATTATAAAATCATGTTGAGACCCGTCTCCCAAAAATATTTTTTCCTTCTTTATCAAAAATCCAAAAACATTTTTTCCTTTCTTTATCAAAAATCCAAAAACATTTCTCTCTTCTTTATCAAAAATCCAAAAATATTTTGTCCTTCAATCTCAAAAAGAAAAAAATATCAAAAATATTTTCATTCTTTTTCTCAAAAAATAAATCTCATTTTACACCTTCTCAGTTGAATCGCACGCCCTTGGCCTGGCTCCTTATTGGCTTCGGTCTTCAGTCAAATCACCCCGGAGTTCCGTCGATTCCCCTGCTACTTCTTCTCAGTCCAAAATCCATTCGCTTTCCATGGAGAACACATATCAAGTACCATTTGTGCAACCAGATCTAACGGCAGTTTTAGCTCAACTCGTGTCCAAGATTAACAACCTTTAGACCGAGGTCCGAGAGATGCAATGAAACCAGGTTCCTATTCCTCAAGAGCCCGAGGCCTTATTCTCTCGAGCTATGGGTCCACCCGAGCCTATCTAGGTTCCCGAAGAGTATCATCACGTTCCACTTGCTCCTCCTGTTAATGGGTCGCCGCCTACCCAGCTTCCTATGCCAAACCTTGCCCAGCCGGGGGCTAACTTGCCTATCATCGGTGATCCGAAAGAGGAAGAATTGAACAAGGTCAAAGAAGATCTCAAGATGCTAACTAAGAAGTTTGACCAAGTCAGAATCTCTGGAAATTATGTGGACTACACCCATATGTCTCCTTATCCTAAGGCGAGATTACCCGAGAAGTTCAAGATGTCGAATATCGAGAAATTCGGAGGAAGTGGACCCCCGATTGTTCATCTTTGCAGTTATCACCGTTCTATGACTATCTTAGGGGCTTCTGAAGAAGTGATAGCCCAATTATTTCAGTAAACTTTGAAGGATAGCGCTCTGCGATAATTTTTGTCTCCCGAGGAGTCCAAAATCCGTAGCTGGGAGGATGTAGCCCGTGAATTTATGTCGCAATACAAATACAACGAAGGGCTTGAGGTCACCCGCCGTGATTTAGAACTGCTCAAACAGAACTCTTGGGAATCAGTCAGTAACTTCATAGCCCGATGGAGGGAAAAAGCAACCACTATGACCAATCGACCATCCAAGGAAGAACAAGTCAACATAGTGAAAAAGAACTTCTTGCCCCATGTCCGAGAAACCATAGGAGGACAATACTATCCCCACTTCCGATCTCTCAGAGAAGAAGGAGTCGAAATTAAGGAAGGTCTTGCTAAAACAGAAGTTGAACCAAAGAAAGTGTTCGGACGGTTCACCCCCAGAAAATATGACAAACCTGGCAGTGTTGCAGTCTCAACCATCAACAACATCTCTCAACCAACCACTTTATGGGCACTTGAAAAATGCCCTATCCCAGTCCGAAAATAATACACTGATCTCCATGCTCCCCTCTCCAAAGTTTATGAAGCCCTGTTAATCCGAAACCTTATCACACCCTTGGAACCCCGTCCATTGCCCAATCCACTTCCAAGAAACTTCAAGGCAGATGCCCATTGCGCCTTTCACCAGACTGTTGGCCATACCACCGACCAATGCTTTCACCTCCGAACCATAATCCAAGGTCTAATTGACCAGGGTACCATTGCCCCACCAGCCAATCCTAAGCCAAACATTACTCACAACCCACTCCCAAATCATACCAATGTTATCTTCCTAGAAGAGAACCCAGAATTTGATCCCTCAACTCAAATCACACCAATACACTCTCCTAAACCTCTTCAAACTTAACCATATTTCCTCTTACACCCTATTCGCCTCGCTAATCAAGCACTGTCACTCCTTACCGGAGCATGCATCGTTGTCCATACCCATTCTAAAAATAGAGGTATGGAATTATCAGAAGTGTTAAACTAACTCCTAGAGTTCGGGCTGAAATTTCCCTCACAGATGATCATTGATTTCCAGAGGTTCAGTACGCTATTCTTGGAAGTACAAAAATGGGCCCAAGAGTCAGAAAGTTGGGTGGTGCCAACCGATGAAGTCAACCTAGATGACGTTGTCTAAATCATGGAAGAATTATTCAGGCAAACCAATGATATTTGTAGTATGACCGAGTTACTTGATACTCTGAAGCTACAAGGATGCCTGGTCCCTTCACCCTTACATATCCCCCACAGAATGGGAAGACCTGTATGGAAAAGCCATTGAAGTTGTGGAATACATCGACTTTACATAGAAAGATAGAATTGTTGCCACCAGATGGGGGGAAGAATTCAAAGATTCGAATGAAGAGCAAGCTTTCGAGAAAACTGGCCCGATAGCCGACATGTGTGGAATGATATCATTTGAGGAGCTCCTCGGAGAAATAAACAAAGTGGCAGAACAACCCGAGATCGACGAAGAAATAGGGTTCATATTCTTCCCTTCTTCAATAAATCACATGACCAGATCAGGGAGGCATTACCAGATCCCAAGCCCACTACTATCCAATGACAAAGGGAAGGGCGTTGAAAACCTTCCTATGAAACCTTCCAGAATTCTATTTTTCTTCAATCGATCACCCTTGTCATCATTCCTATGCGCAGAACTACCATTTTCAATCTATCGTAAGGTCATAGCACCTCTAATACACCCCAAATTGTCATTTTAACTCTTCAAACCTCAACTATCTACTAATCTTATCAATTTTATTTTATTTTTATAGCAGTTAGAGTTTATACATCATATCTTAAGGCTTAGAACCTTAAAATTTCATTTCATTCTTAAATTCCTAATTTCCCAACCATTTCATGAAATATCAAAGGGCTTTTCTTCCATTATGTAAATCCAACATTAATCAAACACTATTTTTCCATATAAACAATTTCATATTGAATTTCATCAATTACTCTAAAAACAGGGAATTTAATCTAAATTTTCTAATTTACCAAATCCTAAAATTATAGGTTTAATACCTAACTCATGCTATACTAAATTTGGATTTAGAATCCAATAAGTAAGGATACAACGACACAAAATCAATAATATTTTTATATAAAGTAAACTTGCTCCCATATAACGAAGTCCTAACCAAGCATTCTATATGTCCCAAACGACATTCTAAAGAACCTAACTAATATTCCAAATATTTTAACTGGTACGAGTCTAAGATGAATATTACTTAAATTATTTATATAATAATTATTAATTCATTACCATGTATTAAGTCCAATTTCAATTTTGAAAATTATACACATAATCACAACACATATATTTCACAAGACATGAAAATATAATAGTGACATCACATGTCACTGTAGTCACAAATAATCATAAATGATAAATTTCACCATTTAATTAATTCATTAAAATTATTGGGTATTACATCATCACTAGCCATTGATGTTTCATATATCTACTTCTAAATCAACATGATCAAGTACACCACGATCTAAAACTAGAGGCGTCTATTTCTAGTGGGGAGATCAAGGTGTGGTATATTATAAGGAAGCTTGGAGTTCTTCATTCATTGAATGGAGCTTAGGATGGAGTTTCATTTTCTACAGGGGGGAGTTTAAAGGTTCATAGGAGTCTACACAATAGATTTTGTGTGAGGTATCTTCAAACCTTTGTAAAATTGCTTTTTAAGTAAAATTTGAAAATTAAAGTACATGAAAATTGCTTTTTAAGTAAAAAATGAAAATTAAAATTGCTTTTTACCCCTAGGAGGGGGGTTTTCCTCATAAAATTCATCCTATGTTTGTTTGGAAATGCTTACTATACTGAACACATTTTATCACACACTTCACTTTAATTAGTTTTCAATCAAGAAATTTAGGTTAAAATTTGACTTACGTGTGTTAGTTTAAGTTTCTTCGCCTAAATCCACTTGATTCCTTAGTGTGTTTGTGTGTTATAACAAGACTTTAGGACTGTGATTCGCTATTCTTGTCTTTTAGAAACTGCTAATTGAAAGAAATTTTTGTGAGATTTAAATTTGGATGCATGAAGCTTTCAATCCTATTCACCTATCCCCCTCTAGGTTTGATTGGGACATTCACACACATAATTCACATAATTATATAAAAATGTGAATAAAAAATGTGAAAATACTCTTTATCGCACATTAAGTGTTTTTTTATATTATTTTGTATTTGTTTTATTTTTTTCTCCTTATTTCATCTTTTCCCTCATTTTCTTTCTTCCTCAATTTCCTCATTTTATCTTTATTCTTTAAATCCTCCACAAATTCCAACTCATTCTCTCCTCCACTCATTATCTCACGTCTACTCATTCTCTCACATCCACTCACTCTCACATCTTCAACAATTGTGACGACCCAATTTTTTAGATAATTATATATCCGATTGAGTTCATTCCCAGACAATATTCCATTGCCCAAAATCTCAGTGTAAGTATAATTACAGACTTATGTCTTATTTTGGTAAGGGGGATCTAAAATGCTAACGTTATAAGAATTTAAATGGTCACAACATGAACTATCTCATCTCATGCTTGATTTTTTAAACATAATAATATTACAATCCCAAATGAAATAGATAATAAAGTGTCAATCGTAAAGACAAATAATTTTCAAACATGACCCATATACCAAAGTCCAAAATAACAAACGAAAAATAAATTGAACTGTAAATTAATTCTATAATGACTTCCAAATGTCGTACTCCACTGCATTGTGCCAACGAACTGCGACCAGCTATGGTTGTTCCTGCTTATGATGTTTGGCTACATTCAATTGAAATGAATATACCCGAGTGGGCTCAAACACAACTCGAGTCAATATTTAAAATACTGGTATGAATCATATAATGAAACATCCAATTAATTAATAACATGACCAAATTAGTCATAAATAATAATATACCAAATCTAACCATTCAACAAAACAAGATAGTTAGTGTCGCTTACATTTCGGGACAAGAATGTAGCTTTCTGTAAGTGGTGACGGTAGTTTCTTTTCCATACTCAACTTTCTCATTTGACCATTCATATTTAAAATAACATTTGGAAACTTAACATTTATTATAATAGTCCATTACTAAAGTGAAGTGTCATATATAAAAAAAATTGAGTCCAAGTTTCCATTTTAAGTATTTTTGTAATTTTTGAGCAATATTATAAACATATACTTTTGTAATTTTTTATGTAGTACAATATTTTTAGAAATAACAATATACTATAGTATCGTAACATAATTCAATCTTGTAAAGTCTTAAATTAACATAAAACTTAAGGCTTCTAAAATTTTCTTTTTCAACTTAGTTCATTCCACTTTGCCCTCCTACTGGTCTGACCTACACTAGGAACGACATGCTCCAATCGAGCAAGTAGACACAGTGGCATTTAACACTGCAACAACTAACGTGAGAGAAATAATGATATAATTGCTCCAAGTGGTGTACAACCATGAAAATAACAAATAGGATTTGGCTGGAAAACCTAATAAAGACTTTGGGTCTTTAGGCGGTCAAAAATTCAATGGGAAGGCAATCATATGGTAACCGATGCATGGATCCAAAAGTGGGAGCTGAATTTTGAGAAGATGCATCTACCTAGGGTGCAAAAACCGAATCTAGTTGCCCAGCAGCTATAGGACAGATTTTTCTGGTGAGGATCAGTGCATGGCTGACTAAACGTAATGGAAATTACGTGGGGGTACTTTATGTCTCGGTTCATGGACTACTTCATTCTAAAGTCTGTAAGGTTGTAGATGTCTAAGTAATTAATTTCAGGACCTCACTCAAGGAATATTGTTTGTTAGCGAATATTGACCTATGTTTAATGAACTTTATTTTTATGCAACTCATCTAATAGACACCAATGAGATGAAAAATGAGAAATTCATTGATGGATTAGGGTACTATCTCTTTAAGTCAGTGTTTAGGACTTGACCTTAAATTGGAGCAGAAAGACCAAAAATTTAGAGAAGAAAAGTATGAAAAGGGTAACGTTGGAAAAACATCAAAAGATAATCATTCCTATCCTCAAGAAAAATATATTAGAAAGAGTGTCACCAGCTACCATCCTTATGAACCGAGTCAAAAGGGTAAGCAGGTGTAAATTCCAAACAACAGTAGACAAATGCAGTCGAGAAACCAGGGGAATTTTAGGCCACAAGGTCAACAAAGCCATGGTTGGTGAGGTCAATGTCAACAAGGCCATTCGGGCCAATGTCAACAAGGAAACTTTGGTCAACGCATCCAGGGTAACTCGAGATATGAAGTCCATCCAATTAATCCTCGCCCACCAGTGCCACAACTTATAACACCACCAACGAGGAGAGGTTTATAACAGGGACAGATAGTGTGTTTTAGCTGCCAACAGGCAAGGCATATCTCTAGGTATTATCCTAGGAACTAGGGAGAAAACATTCAAAGTCAAGGCCCATAGTATCTCCATCCAAGATCTATGCAACTATGCTAGGAAGAAACAACGTGCAAGGTACAATGACTCTTTTTCATTCCAAAGTGCGAATATTATTTGATACATGTGCTTCACGTTCTTTTATATTAAGAAAATTTATTGAGAAATAGCATATTACTATTACCCCTTTATACATACCTTTATGCACTGAGTCACCTTCGGAGGAACGGTTACAGTATATGAACAATGTAGACACTTTTAAATAGAGTTCGTAGGAAAAATCCTTTCAACGAATTTGATAGTGGGGTTTGAGGGGTTCTCCATTATCCTTGGAATGGATTGGCTTAGGAAACACCATGTATCCATAGATTGTGCTGAGAGGAGTATTCACAAAGATATTCCAAATTTTTTGTGCCTTATACATAATTACCAAGACAATGGGGGATCGATGATTGTTAGTTTTCTATTTTCGGTAGAAGTACTGAATAAATAGATGATGATGAGATTGTATGCGAGTTTGAGGATTTCTTTTAGGAAATTCCTTGACTTCCACCCAGACTGGAGGTTGATTTTAGGAATGATCTTTTACCTGGTACAACACTTATCTCCAAGGCAACCTATCGCATGGCACCTAAAGAGCTAGAAGAAATAAAAAGTAACTAGAGATGCTGGAAAAGGGGTGAGAATACCTTATTAGTTTAATATATTTTTGCTAGTATAATTTTTTTATAAGTAAGAATAATCCTTTTGAGATGTTTATAACCCAAGTTCATACGCTCTAGTAATTTTACCTTGGGAAGCACCAGTGATTTTTGTGTGTAAGGACGCTTTGTATTAATTATCATGACTTGAACAAAGTGACGATTAAGAATAAATAGTCGTTTCCCAGGATAAATGATCTCATTGATCAATTGAAGGAAGCAACTGTATTTTCAGAGTTTGACTTAAGAAGCGGGTACCACTGGATGGGTGTAGTCAAAGAGAGCATTCCCCTTACAGCATTTCGTACGCGATATGGATTGTATAAATTTCCAGTTATGCCATTTGGGTTGACTAATGCTACATCTTTCTTTATGAACCGAAAATTCCAACCTTACTTGGATCGGTTTCCCTTTGTCTTCATTAATGATATTAAAGTATACTCTCGGAATGAAGACAAACATAAGATCCATTTGAAAACCGTATTACACTCTCAGAGAATATAAGTTGTATGAAAAATTCATTATGTGTCATTTTTGGGAGCCATATGTTAGATTTGTTGGTCATGTGATTTTAATAGAGGGCATAACTATACCCAGAGAAAGTTACAATGGCCATAGAATGGTCACAACCAACTAATACCATAGATTTAAGAACGTTTTGGGACTAAATAGGTTCTACTATAGGTTCATCGAGAAGTTTTCCCTTAATGTTGCTCCAATGGCTAAGTTGACTCACAAGAATATAAAGTTTGTGTGGGCTGATCATTGTGAGAAGGCATTTCAAAAGTTGAAGAAACATATGACCACATCCCCAAAACTTACGATCCTAGTGGCCTGGGGAACATTGGCGATATTCACCAATGTGAGTGGGACTAGTTTGGGTTGTGTACTAATGCAAAACCATAGAATGGTTTTGTATGCTTCACGGCAGTTGAGGACACATGAGAGGAGGTATCCTACGCACAACTTAAAGTTAGCAGTAGTTGTGTTTGCATTAAAAGTATTGCGACGCTACTAATTCAATAAGAGATTTGAGTTCTATAATGATCATAAGAACCTCAAGTAATTATTCTCCCCCAAAAAGTTGAATACGAGGCAACAAGGATGGGTTGACTTTCTCAGTGGCTACGATTTTAAGATAATTTATCATCCGAACAAAGAAAACGTAGTGGATGATTTGTTCTTTGATGATTTGAGAATGGAAGTCTCTGAAAGTGCTTGCATCTCATGATGTTCGACCAGTTTAGAAGACCGAGAAAGTTTTTATTGGGAGTTTGATTATTCAACCAACCTTAGTGATTAAGGATAGACAAACATAGAGAACCGGTGGATTTTATGTGAGTCGTTTAAATGACTTGGTAGTGGATTTACTTTATGACTGTCCTACAAAATGGTTTGTTAACTCCAATGGAGGTTTACGCTTTCGGGGTAGACTTTATGTGTCATATGTTACCGCATTGAATCAGGAGACTTTAAATGAAGTACATCGGTCTCGTTACACCCTTCATCCTAGTGGGACTAAAATGTATCATGGTGTAAAGTGGACATTTTGGTTGGAAGGTCTGAAGAGATATATGGGTGAGTATGTTGCTCAATCTGTTATGCATTAGTAGGTAAAAGCAGAACACCAAAAACCTTCTGGTTCGCTGCAACCTTTAGAGATACCTATGTGGATATGGGAATGTATTTCTATGGATTTCATGAATGGACGACCACGATCCCAAAGAGGCAATGAGTCTATTTGGGTTATTGTGGATCGCCTTAACAAGTCAGCGCATTTCATTATCATGAGTGTGCACATGACTACTGATAAGTTGACCCAATTAAAGATCCGCAAGATAGCTCGTTTATATGATATGCCCATGTCGATTGTATCAGATTAAGATCCACTATTTGTGGAAAAAATTTGGAATAGTTTTCAGTGAGCTATAGGTACGAAGTTAGCCTTTAGCACCACTTATCACCCACGGACTGATGGATAGACCAAGCGAGTAAACCAAAATCTAAAGGACATGTTAAGGGTATGTACACTTGATTTTGGTGGTAGTTGGGAGGAGAACTTACCATTAGTAGAGTTTGTGTACAATAATAGTTGTTGATCGAGTATAGGTACGACACCTTTCGAGTCATTGTACGTGAGGCCATATAGGTCACTAGTATGTTGGAGAGAGGTAGGAGATGTACAAGTTTTAGGACCAGAGATAGTTTGGGTGACAAATGCTAAAATGAGGATCATTAGAGAGAGAATTAAGACAGCCCAGAGCCAACAGGAGAGTTTTGAAAAATGGAAGCACAGGGGGGTTTAGTTTAATGAGGGGGACCTTATGTTCCTAAAGCTCGTGCCAATGAGAGGATTCATGAGGATTGGTAAAAAAAAGTGGGGTGCCCCTACGTTTATAGGACCTTATAAAATTATTAGGAAAGTTGAGAAATTAGCGTACACATTAGCATTGTTACCGACACTATCATCCATTCATAATGTGTTCCACGTATCACTATTGAGGAAATATATGAAAGACCCAACTCAAATTATTTTCCCTACCGAGATAAAAGTTTGTGATGAACTAACATGCGTTGTTAAGACAATTACGATATTAGACCAAGGTGAACGATTATGGAATATGAATGTCGGTTTAGTAAAGGTACAATGGAGTGAGTGTGATGGCATATGGGAACTCAAGGATAAGATACGGGAGCCCTATCCGATATTATTTTTATAACATTTTGCGTAAGGAAATATCAGGACGAGATTTCTTTAAGGTGTTTAAACCTCAATTTTCAAGCATGTATTTTTAATATAAATTTAAACCGTCAATTTATTTCTTTCATTCGCCAAATTCCATCAATACAATTATATATATACACACATTTGAATACAATATAAAAAATTATATTTATGTCAATGAATCAAATGAATTCAAACGTATAATTTCATTTTTACCAAACGAGTCACCTTATTCTTGATATGATACCCATGTAAATTGAGTCATTTGGCGTCATGTATATTTTTTACAAGTTGAATATAATTCTATGTATAAGAATTTTTGAAAGTGTAGCATTTGTCAATGATTTTTATTTAAAAATAATAATAATGAGCGGGGATGGAAATAAAAGATTATGGATAGATGAAATGAGTATGTGAAACGTGGAATAAAGTAAAGAATTATTTATTTAATAAAAAGAGAAACGAATGTGAGATGTGGAGGAATATGTGTGAGTTGGAAGTGAATAAAAAAATGAAAATGATGAGTGTGTAAAAAAAAGATGATGGATGGGTACATAAATGTGTTGGAAATAATTTACGTAGTAATGTTAAAATAATTAAGAAAGAGAGTCTGAGAGGATACATATTTGTGTATAAGAAAAGAGAATTTAGATTCCCTCTCTTCATTTTATTAGATACCAAAAAAGTGAGAAAATAAGAAATACAAAAAAATTAGGAAGATTATTAATTGTTACGTTATTTTAAAATATGCTAAATATAATCATATTTGCATTAAATAAATTGTAAAAATTTAAATTTGCGTGCTTAATTCAATTCTGTAAATATTTATATACATATATATAGATACGTAAATATTTATATGTATAAAGTTCAATATTTAAAATGTTATATGGTTTTAAATTTAGTTCTAGTTTAAAAAAAAATTAAATTCGTGTAAACAATAATTAACACATTTTGAATAAAATTTTGAATTGAAATTTTGGTAATTTATAGCATGTTTATTGTTCACAAAATTTAGTATTCATTAATAATGCTTTAATATTCAAAACTTTTTATTGTATGACTAATTGTTCGAAAGAAAATTTACAAAAAGAATGAACTCGAAAAGATTCAAAATTGCAGCTATTTATGCAAAAATAATTACCATAGCTTATTTTGTGAATGATAAACTGCGTGATAAAAATATTCTTAGTGACAATTGTGAGTCACCGTGATAGCATAAAAAATCTTATTGACATATGATATCCATGCAAAAAATTTGAAATAATGTTAGAGACAATTTTGAAATATGTTATCCTTACAAAAAAATCTTATTTTGAAATATGATATCAAGGTTAGACCTGTCAATGGGTCGTCTCGAGTCGTGTTCGTATCGATTTTTATCGTGTTCGGATCTTATTGGGTTCGTGTCTAAACGGGTGACTTTTTTATCGTGTGAAAAAATCATACCCAGACCCGAACCGTTATGTTATCGTGTCGTGTCGTGTTCACTCGTTATTACCCATTAAGATAATGAATTATTTTGAATTGTATAGAAGTTGATATATATCTCATTTTTGAACCCAAATAGACCCATTAATTCATTGACATTACTAAATCTATCATTTAGTAACATTCATTACAATTAAATTAATATTATCTTACATATATTATTTATAAGTTCCAAAATTATATCTTATTTACTTAAATTAATGTGTCATAATGGGTTTTATCGGGTATTAACGGGACAAGGGGGTCAACCCTAAC
This sequence comes from Sambucus nigra, assembly GCA_949130495.1. NCBI lineage: Eukaryota > Viridiplantae > Streptophyta > Magnoliopsida > Dipsacales > Adoxaceae > Sambucus > Sambucus nigra. The sequence goes on along the minus strand of OX422223.1, from coordinate 90,664,468 downwards.
CCGACCCGTTAACTATCGTGTCTTATCAGGTTGGAACTGATATGACCCGAACCCATTAAGGGTCCACCCATTAACTTATAACTTCGTGTCTGTTCGTATCGTGTTATCGTGTCGTGCCTCATTTTGTCATGTCTAATCAAGGTGAGTAACAATTGTCACTTGTTTCAAAATAAGTGACAATTGTGACTAATCTCGATATAATAACCAAGTTGGAATTAGCATAAAAAAATATTTTCGAAATATACCAAACTACCTTTTTGAATAATCTTCCTTTTTATTTATTTCTTCTCTCTCTCAAGCCCCTAATTAAAAAAATGGTACCTATTAGTATAAAGAATGGCAGTCAACCCCCTTTTCTTATACCCAAATTCATATCTACTCAACTCTCTTTTTCTTAATTTCTTTTATTCTTTTAATTTTTACTACATAAACACTTAGACACTTGATCATCATCTCTTCTTTATTTACTTTCTTTTCAGACCCGTACCCATCATTTTCATTCATTTATAATTTTTTATTCTCTTTTTAATAAACAAATTATTATTTGTTTCATTCCACTTCCCACGTACTCATTTCATTTACCACCCATTTATTCTCCTCCACACTCCCTACTAGGGGTGTAAACGAATATTCAAAAATCCAAATGCATCTGATATGTAAGTCAAAATTTCTTGAATATTTATTCGAAAAAACTACTATGGATACAGATACGGATAGTGTATTAATATATTCGAAAAAACGAATATGAATACAGATAGTACGAGTATCCGACACAAATAATCCGTATCTAGGGCGAAGCATCCATATTTGCAAATATCCATTTTTCCATATATTTGTATATGTGTTGTATTTGATAATAATTTATCATTAATATTAGTTATATATTATTAATATTTATATTATTTATTATATGTAATGTAAATTATAAATATGTAACGTAAATTATAAATATATAATACAAAAATATTAGTCATCATTTTAGACTCGTTTAAAAAAATAAAGAAACAATACTTTTTTAAAAATCAAAAGATAATGAATGGCTTGAAAAGAAAAAAAAACAGGACAAAACGAACTCGAATAAAACATTTGACCTATTACTTTTGATTTTCATTTTACCCATTTTTCCCTTGTCCCACAATTTCGAGGGACGCCCTCTTCTCCAAACCATCCCTCGAGCCAGCAGGCTCAGGCCATTCAAGCTCATTCGGTTCAGGCCATTCCAGGTCAGGCTCAACCACAACAGGGCAAGAGCCAGAGAGGGTAGGGCCAGCAAGGCCACTGAGGTTAGGGTATGAGAGATCAACATCGGGCCAATCGGCCCAACATCAGAGCTTTGGTGCAGCAGGCACAAGATGGGGGTCCCATTGTATGCTTCCAGTGCGGTAAGACTGGACACATGAGGAGGGCTTGTCCCCGAGGACAAGCACGGGAAGATAGAGCACAGCAGCAACATGTGCTCCCACCACCACCACCACCACCATTTCTGACATTTCCAGCGGCACCAGCGACGCCAGTTCAACTGCAGTTGTACCATGGGCGTGTATATGACGTTTATCCTATTCAGCCGCTGGTGCGACAACCTGCGATTCAGGGTACATTTTTTGTATACAATTCTCATGCTAGAGTACTATAATGGTGCATCACACTTGATCGCTAGTTATGGATTTGCTAGGACGTCGAGGATGATAGACGTTGGGAGGCGATAATCGCCCATGTGAGTATACCTTTGGGCGATACGAACCTTCACCACGTTTGTAGAGGGGTCGCGATTGATATCGGGAGACTTCACTTCTCCGTCAACCTTTTTTTGATTGAGATGCGTACCTATGACGTGATTCTAGGATTTGATTGTCGTGGGAGTGAGATCACGTATGCCATTCCTGGTCAGGAGATGTACCTGATACCATTGCCTGGTCTGGAGGGTGGAGCCAGCACACACCTGTTTTACATCGAGGAGGATGCTCCTGATGGGGTGTTCGCCTCTTTGGATTCGATCCCTATAGTGAGGGAGTTCACGGATATCTTCGCCAAGGTTTCTAATTTACCTCTAACTCGTGAGATAGAGTTTTGCATAGAGTTAGTGTTGGGCACGAGACCGATTGCTAGGGCCCCGTACCGTATGGCACCCTTAGAGATGAGGGAGATTAGGGAGCAGATTTAGCAACTGTTGGCACAAGGTTTTATCCCTAGGAGTACCTCGCCTTGGAGAGCTCCACTTCGATTGTGCATCAATTATCGAGAGTTGAACAAGGTGACGGTTCGAAATATGTATATGTTACCTTGCATTGATGATATGTTCGATCAGCTGAGGGATGGTTCGTTCTTTTCAAAGATTGATCTGCATTCTGATAATCACCAGTTGGGGATTCGGGAGGAGAATGTCCCGAACACAGCGTTCCTAACTCGGGATGGTTCGTACGAGTTTTGAGTCTTGTCGTTCGACTTGACCAATGTCATGTAGTATTCATGGATTTGATGAACATTGTTAGATCAGTTTATTATCATGTTCATCGACGATATCCTGATCTATTCACGGTCCAAGGAGGAGCATGCCGAACATTTAAGATTGGATCTTCAGACCTTGAGGGAGCATCAACTTTATGCTAAGAGCTCCTAGTGCGAGTTTTGGCTGCGAGAGGTGAAGTTTCTGGGCCACATTGTGACAAAGCCTAGGATTGTCGTCTATCCTACCAAGGTTACGGTGGTTGTCGAGTGGGGTAGCCCACTAAGCCGATAGAGATTCGAAGTTTTTTGGGTCTAGCAGGCTACTATCGGAGGTTTATCCGGGCTTCTCAGAGATTGCGAGCCCGCTTACCCATTTGACAAAGAATGGTGTTGCTTTCATCTGGAGTTCAGAGTGTCAGGAGGCTTTTGACACTTTGAAGGAGAAGCTTACGGAAACGCTAGTCCTTGCGTTGCCGAAAACTAGGGTTGAGTATCGTGTGTACATTAATGTGTCATTACAGGGGTTAGGAGTTGTTCTGATGCAGAAGGAGAGACTAATTTCCTATATTTCGAGGGAATTGAGGCTTCATGAGGATCGTTACCCGACTCATGACTTAGAGTTGGCGACGTTTGTTTTCACGTTATATTCGTGGAGACACTGCTTACTTGGGGAACAGTTTACGTTGTTCACCGACCACAAGAGTCTTCATTACTTGTTCTCTTAAAAGAACGTGAACATGTAGCAGAGTAGATGGGTGGAATATGTGAAGGACTACCAATTTCCATACAGTACCACTCGGGTAAGGCAAACGTTGTTGCCAATGCGTTGAGCCAGAGACCCGCATTGTCGTTGCCCGCCTTGAACGTGGAAGAGAGTATTGCATTATGAGACGTTTGGAAAACTCAGTGGGGGGAGCTGGTTAGCCATGACGTTGGCAGAGCATTTATAGGGACTGTGTCTATATCAGTTTCTATGGTTGAGCGGGCTGTGAAGGCCTAATCTTTTAATGACTTTTGTCAGGAGAATATGAAGGCATTGTTGTCTGAGTGTATTCGGGATTTCTCGATTAGTCCTGACGGGGAACTTTATCAGGGACATTTGTGTCGAGTGATGCCGAATTGCAAAAGGCCTTATTGTCAAAGGCGTATGGAGCTAGATTCATTGTTCACCCCGAAGGTAATAAGATGTATCAGGATATGCACCGCATATATTGATGGATTGGGTTGAAGCGTGATGTAGCCAAGTTTGTCTCGAAGTGTGCCACTTGCCAGCTTATAAAGGTGGAGCATTAGAGACCTGGAGGGGAGTTGCATCCATTGTCCATTCCCGAGTGGAAATGGGGAAACATCTCCATGGATTTTATTATTGAGTTGCTAAGATCACAGTGCGATCATGATTCAATTTGGATCACCATCGACAGACTGACAAAGGTGGCTAATTTCCTTCAAGTGAGGACAAATTATATGACAGAACAGTGTGCCAGGATGTTTATTGCCCATGTTATGAAGTTGAATGGGGTATCACGTGACATCGTGTCAGATCATGGCATTGTCTTTATCTCGCACTTTTGGGGCAGTCTTCAGGAGGGGATGGGAGTTAATTTGAGTCTGAGTATCGCGTTCTACCCTCAGTCTGATGGTCAGACAGAGCGAATTAACCAAATTTTAGAGGATATGTTGTGAGTTTGTGTATTGGATTTCAAAGGTGGTTGGGATAAGCATTTTCCACTCATGAAGTTCACATACAATACTAGTTATCAGTAGACTATTAACATGGCACCATACGAGGCTTTATACGACAGGCCTTGTCGATCATCTACATGTTGGTTAGAGTTCAAAGAACACCGAATGCTGGGTCCGAATATTATTAGGGAGACCTCAGAGAAGGTTGATTTGATTCGTACACAGATGAAAACCGCCCAGGATCGTCAGAAAACTTATGCTGGCACAAGGCGGAGGAAGTTAGAACTCACCGTTGGGGACCAGGTGTTGTTGAGAGTCTCACCCATGAGAGGCGTTCCCAACTTTGGTGCCCAGAGGAATCTTTCATCGTAATACGTGGGTTTGTTTACAGTTTTGAATAAGGGTGGGACGATTATTTACCGTTTAGCCTCTCCAGTTGGTACACGATGTTTTTCATGTATCCATGTTGAGGAAGTTCATGCATCCCAAGGGCTCACACCTACACATAAATTTAGACGGGGTTGAGCTGCAGCCCAACAAGAGCTACGAGGAGAGGCTGATTAGGATCTTAGATCGTCATGAGCAGTAGTTAGGGTCAAAATTTATTCATCTTATTCGTGTTCCGTGGAGTTGTCGTGATGAGTCTGAGGCCACTTGAGCGAGAGAGGATGACTAAAGAATTACTCACCCATATCTCTTCGCGGAAGGTACGTGCAAAACTACAATACCGCATTTTTTATTGAATTGAAATTGAACAAACTGGATAAAATCCAAACTTAATAATAACACATTATGATAAAATATTAATAAGCGAATAATTAAAGAACGCGAAGATTATATCCGTATATATATTCAAAATATTTAGAAATGAAATGTTAAAATGAATACGTTGTGATACGAATACGCGACTTAAATATTGAAAGCGAATAAACACGTAAAAGGATTGAGATGGTTAAATTGGATCGATGGCATTTTTGTAATTAAACTAACCCCAAATATAAATAGAAAAATTTTAAAAAAAATCTTCATTTCTCATTACACACAAAAGATACTAAGGTTTCTCAAAAAGAAGAATGAAAAGAAGGTTACATATTTAAACTCTTAAGGTCCGTTTAATTCAAAAGTGGGCAAAAGTGAACATGGCAAAAAATTTCACAGGTAAAATTTGTCAATTTTACCTATTTTTTTCACACGAGGCTATCAAACAACAATTAGGCAAAATTAAATTCAATCCAATTAGTTTATTTAAATATCTTTTAAACATTTTTTTTAAAAAGTTTTTAATACAGTTTTTAAAACATTTTTAAAACGCTTTTTATAAACAATTTTATAACAGTTTTTTTTAAACATTTTGATAAAATAATTTTTTAAAATAATTTTTACAATATTCGAAACGGTTTTTTAATTATTCAAAACAATTTTTAAACCTTTAACCAAAATAATTTTATAAAATCGTAAAACGGGTTTTAAATAAAACAGTTTTATAAAACATTTTTTTAAACAGTTTTTAAATTATTTTCAAAACATTTTTAAACAGTTTTGGAACAATTTAAAAACTTTTTTTATAAAATTATATTTTTATTTATAACAGTTTATAAATTAATTTTTTTTTAAAACAATTTTATAATGATTTTTTAAATATTTCAAAGATAATCCTTACAAAACATTATTAAAACAACTTCAAAAATTTAAAAACATTTTTCAACAGTTTTAAAATAGGTTTTTGATAAAACAATATAAAACAGTTTTATAAAACATTTTTTTAAACAGTTTTTAAATTAGTTTTAAAACATTTTTAAACAGTTTTAGAACAAATTTTAAAAAAATTTAAAAACATTTTTTATAAAATTGTTTTTTTATTTATAATAGTTTATAAAACAATTTTTTTAATCGTTTTTAAAATATTTCAAAAACAATTTTTATAAAATATTATTAAAATAACTTTAAAAATTTTAAAGCATTTTTTAAGAGTTTTATAACATGTTTTTGATAAATATTTTTTATAAAACAATTTTTTTAACAGTTTTAAAAAAAAAAATTAAACAATTTTAGAAGAGATTTTTTATCAGTTTTTAAAACAATTTAAAAACAGTTTTTATAAAATAATTTTTTATTTTAAACAATTTCGTAGAATAGTTTATAAAACAATTTTTTGTATTATTAATAATTTTTTTAGCAGTTTTTAAAGTATTTTAGAATAAAAAAAAAAAGTACTTGTAAGAAGTGACAAATTTGTGTGGCAAATATTTCTCACCCAAATAACAAAGCAAAATTTGTCACTTTTTATGCATTTGAGGTATTGTACATGGACAAATAACTTGTAGGCAAACTTTGTTATCAAACAGACCAAAAAGTGGATAAATACCATATTTGTCCACTTATTTGTCATTTGTTAGAACAAATTTGGCTATGAAATGGATCCTTAGAAATAGATCATCTTTTTCACAACACCTCTCTATACAAAACAAATGAAAGTTAATCTAGATAGTTAAATCTTGAATGTCTAATGAAAAAGTGTACGAAACATAAGTTGAATCCTTAAATCTTGAAATTGTTGAGATATAATTCATATGTAAATTATTTAAGATGGATTCAACTATAAATGAATTGAACTCCTACAAATCCAAAAAAAAATGGACGAACATTGTGTGTTGGTTTGGGGTCTATTTTAAACAGAAAATGATAGTGTGCTCACAAATTTCTGTATAAAATCATGTTCTGAATAACTTCATGGTTTTAAATTTCTTCAAAAACGAATCAGGTTAAGGACAATACCACAATTATCTTACTAAAAACATGAAAAAGCCGAGAAATATATCACGTAAATTTACGACTTTTCTGAACCATTTTTGATAAAACTTAAAACTACGAAGTTATTCAGAACATGATTTTATACTTAAAACATACTCAACTAACATACAATGTTCGCCCTTTTTTTCGAATTTGTGTGAATTCAATTCGTTTCTAGTTGAATGCATCTTAAATCATTTACATATTAATTTCATCTTAACAATTTCAAGATTTAGGGATTTAACTATTGTTTATACATTTTTTTCATTAAACATTCAACATTTAATTATCTAAATTAACTTGCTTTTGTTTTGTATAATAAAGGTGTTGGTGAATAAAATGACCCGCTTCCAAAAGTTCCAAAATGCAACCTTTTTATTTACAAGGTTTTGTATAACCTCTTTTCTATTTACAAGGTTCTAAAAACCACGGAACGTAATCGAGACGTGAAGACCAAGCCTTAAGCCATAAAAGCCTAGGCGGACATATGCGTAAAAAGACGTGAAAAAACGTTTAAACCTTCTTAGTATATTTTAATATTTTTTAACCATAACAAAGCTATTAAAATACTAAAATTGTATGTATCATAAAAATATGTCTGAATATATGAAAATTAAAATACTATTTGATTATTTTGGAAGAGATAATAATTCAGTCAGTAAAAAAATTCTTAAAAGGCGATATTGTTTCACTAAAGCATTTTTATTTTTAGAAAAAAGTAAGCCTTAAAAGTTTTACCAAGAATAAGGCGTGAAAAACTTAAGGGGGCGTTTCTCCCAAGCTTTAAGCCTAGGCATGCCTAGACGGACCCTAAACGAGTTTTTTAGAACAGTGATTTATACCCAGTGTTAGTTTAATTACAAAAATGTCATCGATCCTATTTAACCCTTTCGATCCTTTTACTCATTAACTAGCTTCCAATATTTAAGTCGCGTATTCGTATCGCAATGTATTCATTTTAACTTTTTATTTCCAAACATTTTGAATATATATACGAATATAAACTCCGCCTGTGTCGTGCTTAATTTCGTATTTTTTTACACTGCCGGTCCCAAGCCCGAAAAGGGAGGAGGGTTGCGTTAGGTAGCCGACAGTCAGCGTAAAACTTTGTCAGATCCTTATGAACATGAATCCTATGAATATACGTGCTAATGCTAGGGCATTCCCCTTAAGCGATGCGTTGCGCCTGCCACCGGGTGTCTCGAAAAATAGGCAAGGGGCGTTGCGCCTGCCACCGGGTGTCTCAAAAAATAGGCAAGGGGCGTCGCATCGGCGCCCGGATGCGACGATAAATACGCAAGGGTTCCTGCAACAAACTGAACGTGTGCGGGTAAAGAAGCTAGTCCAGGATACTAGACTTAGGTTAGCGACTTGGAACATAGGGACTATGACAGAAAAAGGGATGGAGTTAGTAGATACCATGATAAGAAGAAAAGTTAACATAGCTTGTTTACAAGAAACTAAATGGGTCGGTGAGAAAGCTAGAGAAATAGAAAATACAGGATTTAAATTATATTATACAGGAAAACATAGAAATAAGAACGGAGTTGGAATAATAGTAGATAAAAACTTTAAGGACGATATCGTAACCGTTATTAGGAAAGGTGATAGACTTATACTTGTAAAATTGGTATTAGGTGAAAACATAATTAATATTGTTAGTGCTTATGCACCCCAAGTAGGATTAGATGAGCACACTAAAGTACAATTTTGGAAACAAATGGATGAACTAACTCAAGAAATACCCCTAGGTGAGAAAATCTATATAGGTGAAGATTTTAATGGCCATGTAGGAGAAGATCGTGTAGAATATGAGATAGTGCATGGAGGGTATGATTTTGGACATAGGAACGACGGGGGAGAGTCTATCTTAGATTTTGCAATGGCTTATGATTTTGTACTAGTAAATACATGTTTTAAAAAGAGGCTTGAACACTTAATAACTTATAAAAGTGGAACACATAAGAGCCAAATAGATTTTTCATTACTAGAAAAGGAGATCGATTAACATGTAAAGATTGTAAGATTATCTTGGGAGAGAGCTTAACCTCACAACATAGGATGATGGTGTTGGATATAAATATTAAAAATCAATCACGAGTGCGAAAAGTGAAGATTAACCCACGAACTAGGTGGTGGAATTTAAAAGGTGAGATATTAGAACTATTTAAAGATGAAGTCTTAAATGAAGCAACATGGAATAGTGAAGAAGAAACTAACATAATGTGGAATAAGATGGTCACATCATTAGGAGAATATCAAAAGAAATTCTTGAAGAATCAAAAGGCAAAGGGCCACAATCTAAAGAAACTTGATGGTGTAATGAAGAAGTACAGAATATAGTAAAAATTAAAAGGGAGTGTTTTAAAACATGGCAAACAAATAGAAATGAAGAGAATTTTGAGAAATATAAATGGGCTAAAAAGGAAGTTAAGAAAGTGGTAAGAGATGCTAAGTTAAAAGCGTATGATGATCTTTATACAAAATTAGGAACACAAGAAGGGGAAAAAAGTATTTATAAGCTTGCTAAACTTAAGGATAGGAAAACAAAAGATTTTAATAATGTTAAGTGCATCAAAAGTGATGATTCGAGAGTCCTAATCAAAGATGATGAAATTATGGAAAGATGAAAAAACTATTTTGAGAGGTTATTAAATGGAGATAATGGGACTAGAATAGATATAGAGGAACTTAGGGAGACTCGAGAAAATATATTTTTTCGTAGAATTAGGACAACAGAGGTCAGGATTGCTCTAAAAAAGATGAAAACAGGAAAGATTTTAGGACCAGATGGTATCCCTATTAAGGTTTGGAAGTGCTTAGGGTATGATGGAGTATCATGGCTTAAAAATTATTTAATAGAATTTTAATGACTAATAGGATGCCCGATGAATGGAGAAAAAATATTTTAGTACCTATTTATAAAAATAAAGAGGACATACAAAGTTGTTCAAATTATCGTGGTATTAAGTCAATGAGTCATACAATGAAATTTTGGGAGAGTGATTGAATATATATTGAGATTGAAGACAACAGTATCTGATAATCAATTTGGGTTTATGCTTGGGAGGTCAATAATTGAAGCAATTTATTTATTGAGGAGATTAATGGAGAGGTATATGGAGAAAAAGAATAATCTTCATATGATTTTTATAAATTTGGAGAAGGCGTATGATAGGATACCCAGAGATATAATATGATGGGTTCTACATAAAAGAGGAGTGACTCGCAGATATATTGATGTGATCAAGGATATGTATGATGGTACAAAGACTACAGTAAGAACATCATCCGGAGAAAGTAGTGAATTTTCAATTACGGTAGGACTACACCAAGGTTAAGCATTAAGTCCTTATCTCTTTGCTCTTGTTATGGATGAGTTGACTGGACAAACACAAAATGAAGAGCCATGGTGTATGCTATTTGCAGATGATATTGTTTTAGTGGATGAGACTAAGATAGGGATTAATGCTAGGTTAGAATTGTAGAGAGAAACTTTAGAAACAAGAGGATTTAAAATAAGCAGAACTAAAACAGAATATGTGGAGTGTAATTTTAGTAGTAATAGGAGGACAAATGGAGATGTGGTGAAATTGGAGGGTCAAGAAATACCTAGAAATGGCCATTTTTGTTATTTAGGATCGACTATACAAAAAGATGGAGATATTAGTGATGATATTACGCATAGGATTAGAGCACGCTGAGTTAAGTGGAGAAGTGCTACCGACGTTTTGTGTGATAGGCGTATACCTTTGAAATTAAAAGAAAAATTTCATAGGACGGCCATTAGACATGTCATGTTATATGGGACCGAGTGTTGGACAACCAAGAAACAAAATGTGCAGAAAATGAGTGTGACGAAGATGCGAATGCTAAGATAAATTTGTGGTAAAACTCGAAAGGATAAAATTAAAAATGAACAAATTCGTGAAACGGTAAAAGTAGCTCCTATAGAGGATAAATTGAGAGAAAATCGACTTAGATGATTTGGACACGTCAAGCGTAGACCAATGGATGCTCTTGTAAGGAAAAGTGATTTAGTTAGTATTGATGGTAACACAAGGGGCAGAGGTAGACCTAAATTAACTTGGTGAGATATTATAAAAAAGAACATGATATCATGTGATTTAACCAAAGATATTTCACTGGACATAATGAAATGAAAAAATAGAATTCATGTAGCCGACCCCAAATAATTGGGAAAAGGCTTTGTTGAGTTGAGTTGAGTATACGAATATAATTTTCACATTCATTAATTATCCGCTATTAATATTTTATCGCAAGGTATTATTATTAATTCAAAATTTTATTCAATTAGTTCAATTTCAAGTCAGTAAAAAATGAGGGATTACATTATATTTATATTTTACATTACATATAATATTTATTATATATAATGTAAAATATAAATATATAATACAAAATATTACTCCTCACTTTTCACTCACTTAAGAAATAATACTTTTTTAAAAAAATCAAAAGGCAATTAATGGCTTGAAACGGAAAAAAAAAAAGAAAACAATAGAAAAGAACAAAAAGCAAACAAAACAAACTCGAACAAAACTTTTGACCTAAAACAATTCTCTTTCATTTTACTCGTTTTCTCATTCTCCATCTTTTTTTAGGCACACCCACTTCTCCAAACCAATAACCATCCCTTTATTGGTAACTTTGTAAGCTCCTCTCAAGTCTCTCCATCTCTCACCCCCACAAAAAAACCAAAAAAGACATTATTTTATATACCAACTCAACCAAAAATTTGTATGTGTTTTCACCCATATACAAGTTATTGTTGTATTTTAAAAGTGTTATGAATGTATATTTTTTGGAGCATTATTTTCATGTAGTCTTGAAGCATCTCTTTAAAAAAAATGTGAATAGTATTTACTATTTAACATTAGATGGTTTATATTCAAATAGAACTATTGAACATCATTGAATGTTGAATAGTAATTACTACTTAAATAGTAAAAAATCCAAAGTTGAATAATATGTATTATTCAAATATTTTTTTTTTAAATAATCAGTAAAAAAATTCTCAAATTTAATATTTAACTATTAATAAATATTACAATATTACTATCTTCACCTAGACACACTAACATCTTGATAATATTGAACTTTGTAAAAGCATGGAAGTACTCTAGTATTTAAAATACAAGTTACATGTTTTTTTAACAAATGTAAAATCTATATTGACGAAAAAAAATACATTGCACCAATATAACATATTAAATACTTTCCAGACGTTTAAGTAAATGTATTAGCAATGAGAATGAAATGTTAAGGCATACTGCCAACAAAATTAAATTTTGAGGAAAAAAAATGATACTATAGTGCTCCATAATTCATGCAATAATATCAGTTACTAATTTCCTTAAAAACAAAGTTATTTTGACAAGATAATAGCCTTACAAGTATATATAGATAAAATGGAATGGGACTACTTTCTTATATCCCTCACACAACATAATGGTATTACTCTTACAATGGTCGAAAGTGACCATGAAGAGCAACCTAAAAGAGAACAAAAGAAAATATTACTTAAATAGTATTTTAACAAAATTCATTTATTTTGATATAAATACAACTTAGGTCAATAAATAATTATTTAACAAATTCAATTTCAACCTGAAACATATCAAAACACAACAAGATTTTAATGTTTAAACATCTGAATACATATCCGATAAGCAAATGCGAGAATGTTAGTCCCGTATATCCATTGAAAAAGTACAACACTCGAGATATGTTTCATTGGAAACATAGAAAATGCGTGAAAAATAATTCAACTCTATTAGAGGCTTGATTATGAGTGAAAAAATATATGAATTTTTTATCTTACTTTTTCTATTTTTCATGAAAATCAATTCTTTGGTGGGTAAATAAAAAAAATTACAATAAAAATGAAGTTTGAAATGAAATACTTGCTACTTGAATGGCAATTGTTCTTGTATAAAATGTTCACAATCAAAGTACTTGAATAAAGTGAACTCAGAGAATCTAAATTGTTGCCTTTCATTCAAGAATAATGCTTTGCCCACCGAATTGGTGGGCTGGACAAACACCACCCAATACTCACTACTCACAAGTGTAACATAAATCTTCATTCAATAGGTACAGTTAAAAGGTAAATTTTTTAATTCTATGTTTTAACTACAAATATACCTAAAACATTACAATTCCACAACTGGAGTAGTTTAGACAATATTTAGGGAATTGAGGAAAATGAATAAAAAAAATCAGATATAAATATTAGTGTCATTGTTACAGTAACAGCATGTTAATCAACCTTCATAAGATAGGGTCATTTAACTAAAGACCATGAAATATTATTTAATTTAGTCCCTAGTAGTAGAGTTATTATAAAATGTTGAATTTTTTGAGACTAAAATTAATTAACTGAAAAAAGGGGGATTATCGAATCAGACTGACGTGCAAATATTTTTGTTCAGCAAAGCACAAAAATTTGAGCCTATGATAACTGATATCTTAGCATCATATCGAAAACCTAATATAATTTAGAAACATCTGAATGCATAAGCTTAGTGAAATAGAATAGCAAATGCCAGAATCTCAGTTCCATATATTTATTGGCAACGTACAGCACTGAATGCATAATTAATTAAGCAAATCAGAGACTCTAATTTGTTGCCTTTGTTAATAATGTATGAAAAAAGGTTCCTAATTTTGGGTAACAAAATATTGAATAAAATAAAAAGATGTTACGAAATACTTGAAACATAAAAGTTCATTGCTGAAAAATGATCTTGAAATAATGAACAAATCAAAAGTATGAATATAGATGAATAACTATACATGTATCAAGGAGATTCACTCTGGCAACGCCTCCAACTTCGGTCCTTGGATGATGGTACAACGCAGAAACAGTAAACCTCCTGCCAAACCCAGCAACTTTGGGAGCACGCAACCCATGGGGTCCTTTCCGAATCAAAGATCGTCCAATCATTTTAATGTACTCAATGAGAAATGAAATGCTGGTAACATATCGACAGCTAATGGAGTGAGTGGTCAGATGAGCCGTACGAGGTTTAATGAAAGGAACAAAAAGACTGCAGTCGCTACAGAAAATGGAAGGGACTGGGGCGACCTAGTGGACAGCGCGATGGCCAATCGCAACAAAAGATACCGTGATGTGGGTAATATCCAACAGGTCAACACAAATGAATTGGTGGGGACATCTACAACAGTTAATGTAAATGACCCAAATACTCGACACGTTACTAACACTGCTTTCAACTCTGAAGATGGGCTGACTGCGCAGGTCGCAGCCAAGGAGATGTCAATCTTAAAAACTAATAACTCTAACTTAGTTACTGACCACTCATTTCACCTCCACTCCATAACTCCCAGCCAACTGAATGCGTCCAACAAACCATATCCCCTATAAATACGACCAGCACTGAGACGTCTTCTTTAAACATCACCCCTCCGGTTAACGCCAAAACACTCTCGGTTGGTACCTCTAATAAGCTGAATGGAAAAAACCAAGATAATAGAAGGATTCCCTCTGTCCATGATAGGAGATACCCAAATGAGACATGTGGAGGTGAGAACGGAAGAAGAGAAATTTTTAGTGGATACCATAGTGGACAAAGCCGTGGTGGTACAGACAGCATGGAAATTTGCACAAATGAGGCTGCAAATGCAACTATTGCAGTACCTCCCACGCGAAGACCGGAAGGTGATGGCGAAGCTCACGTCAATGATATCAACAACAGAAACAATACGAATGGTGAAAAACCAACTTCCATGGCCTGAGAAGGAGAGACTCCCGATACCATCGAACATTTACTCCATGAAGATGCTGGTATGGAACGTTAGGGGAGCAAGCAAACCCCTCTTTAAACCCACGCTCATTGAACTAAATAACATGTACACGCCTGAGGTGCTGATCATCTTGGAATCTCAGGTTCCTCTTGCTGATATGGGCACTTTCTTCATTGACCTAGATTTTAATGAGAAGGAGAACTCTGACCCCATTGGTAAGGCTGATGGTATTTGGGTATTATGGAAGGACCCGACGGTTTCGATCACCCCCATTGCGGTGTCTAGGCAGGCGATACATCTTGTGGTCACAAGAACAAACTATGAAGACTGGCTTCTCACTGCAGTCTACGCTAGTCTGCTCCCCACCCTTAGGAGAAAGTTGTGGGAGAATCTCTGCATCCTTGCTGATCATTCCAATGCCCCGTGGATGATCGTCGGGGACTTCAATGACCACATAGATAGTAATGAGAAGAAAAGTTTTACTAACAATCACGCTAGCAGCAGTTGTTTCTCCTTTGCGAGAAACCTGGATTACTATAAGCTTTCGGAGATTAGCAGCATGGGACCTAGACTCACCTGGACTAATGGTCGGCGGGGCTTTGCTAACTCGATGGTTAGACTCGATAGAGCCATGGCCAATGCTGACTAGAGACTTATGTTCCCGGAGACGGTTGTGGATAATCTTCCCAGAACTGCTTCTGACCACAGCCCGATGATCATCCATACTGAAGGTAAATCTGCTCCAAAGTACTATAATAAACCTTTTAGACTTCTTGCTAGTTGGTTCGATAGGGCGGACTTTGATGAGCTCGTCAAAGCTAGTTGGAGTCCGCTTCGTAGCATTGACCAAAATATAAATTTTGTTACTCAAAAAGCCATTATATGGAATAAAATGGTATGCGGTAATATCTTCCATCGTAAAAAACGCCTCCTTAGTCGTCTAAGGGGGATACAAACCGCTCAAGAAGCCAGTTTTTCCCATAACTTAGACCGTCTTGAGTCTGACCTCAGAAACGACTATAATTTTACTCTTCGTGAAGAGGAGATGCTATGGAAACAAAAGTCGAGAGTCCAATGACTTGTGAAAGGTGATAAAAACACCAAATTCTTCCATACTTCCACCATTATTAGGAGAAGAAGAAATAAAATTGATAGGATTAATATTGATGGTGAGTGGACGGACGAGGCTAATACTATCGACAACCACATAAATGAGTATTTTACTACCCTCTTCTCGGCCCCCAACCCATCGATAGTATTTACGGGTTTTGATCAGTCCCTTATCCCTAAAGTGAGTAGGGATGACACCCGTAGACTTAACTCGGAGGTGAGCATTAGTGAAGTTAGAAGGGCCTTGTTTAGTATGATTCCGCTTAAAGCTCCCGGTCCGGATGGTTTCCAACCTTTGTTCTACCAAATTTTCTGGAACACGAATGCCCCCAACCTTGATGCTATGATAAAAAAGAACTTCGAGGAGGGAGTTGTTCCGGACCATTTGAATCTAAGCCACATTACCCTTATTCCCAAAGTGGATAACCCGGAGACTATTTGTCAATTTAGACCCATCACCCTCTACAATGTCACCTACAAAATTCTCGCTAAGGTCATAGTCAATAGAATCCGCCCAATCCTCATGAAAGTTATTAGCCCGTACCAAGCCAGTTTCCTCCCGGGTAGACAAACAACAGACAACATCATCATCACCCAAGAAATCCTCCACACCCTCCAGAACACTAACAGGAAGGCGGGGGGGATTATCTTCAAAATTGATCTGGAGAAGGCTTATGATAAAATCAGTTGGGAGTTCCTGGAGAAAGTCCTCACCGCCTTCGATTTTAATGCAAATTTGATCCAGCTTATCATGAGTTGTGTTACTACCACTAGTACCGCTATATTGTGGAATGGAGCCCCCCTAACCCAATTCAAGCCCTCTAGGGGACTCCGGCAGGGAGACCCCCTATCTCCGTACCTTTTTGTCTTATGCATGGAATACCTCTCCTTCGCCATCTCCAGGAAGGTGGATAGCAAAGATTGGAGGGGTCTTAAAGCGTCCCCTGGGGGGGCCCATTATCTCCCACCTATTCTTTGCTGACGATCTGATTCTCTTTACCGAAGCAACTAGCTCTGCTTGTTACACGGTCATGGAGACGCTCAAGGACTTTTCTCGGTTATCTGGTCAGACGATAAACTTGGACAAATCAAAAATCTCTGTCTCTCCTAACATCCCCAAAAAAGAGGCCCTGGATCTCGCTCACATATGCTCTATGACCCTTACGAACGATCTAGGGAAGTACCTGGGTACGCCGCTCCTCAATGGGCGAGTGAGCAAAGGCCATTTCTCGGAAATCATGGATAAACTTAAAAGAAGGCTTGCGGGATGGAAGACCAGCCTCCTTTCCGTGGCCGGGAGAGCTACGCTCATCCAATCCACTACCACCACTATCCCGAGTTACAACATGCAAACGATCCCCTTCCCGGCCAGCGTATGCAAAGAAATTGACAAGATCAATCGGAACTTCCTATGGGGAAACAATGGCGAAAAGAACAAGGTACACCTAGTTAACTGGGAGACTGTGTGCCGGCCAAAATGGCAAGGTGGTCTTGGAATTAGAAAAGCCGCGCTAAATAACTTGGCATCGATGGCCAAGCTTGGGTGGAGACTCGGTAACGAGGATAATTCCCTTTGGGCTAATGTCGTGAGGAAAAAATATATAAAGAGCCCAAATCCGAGATCCTGGACCAAAAAGAAGAAGGCGTCCCACATTTGGAGGGGAATTTTCAAGATTAAACCAATCCTTCAAAAAAAACATTAAGTGGAACATTAGCAATGGGAAAAGAACTAACATCTTCAAAGACTGGTGGTGTGGTGCTGATCTCATCAGACCTAAAATCAACGATGGTGATATGGTCGATAGAAATGTAGAGGTGCTTATGGACCATCAGGGCCATTGGGACCACAATGCCATAAACCGTTGGATCAACCCTTCGGATTCTAAGGCCGTCATTATCACAGACTTGCCTAGAGTTAAGGTGCGGGAGGACAGACCGACTTGGTCCCATACCCCAAATGGTAAATTCTCTATCAAGTCCTGTTACATTCAGCTTATTGGAAGAGACCTGAATATTCCTGGACACGTCAATTGGAAAAACTTATGGAGTAAGAAAATGCCTCAAAAGTTAAAAACTTTCATCTGGACTATATTACACGGCAAGCTTCTCACAAATCACCATCGTTTGGTCCGGAAGATGACTAGCGAGGACAGCTGTGACATATGCGGCAGTAGAGAGGATATGGAACACGTGTTCAGGGAATGCCCCATTGCTAGAGATACTTGGGCCATCATGGATAATTAGGCTATTCCCATGGGTGATAATACTGACTGTTTCGACGATTGGTTCCAAAAACTTGTGTTGGGCAATACTTGCGATATTTTATTTATCTCTACAGTGTAGCACCTCTGGAAAGCTAGAAATCTTTGTATCTTCGAGACTAAAGATACTACGCCCATTATGATTGCCAAGTTCAGTGTTGGATATGCTCGTGAGATCTCCGGCGCTTACACCAAACCTGTTGAGCATAGGGTGCCGAATACTAATACTCCGATTAATTGGAAGTTTCCTTGTGCAGGTATGCTGAAAATCAATACTGATGGTGGGCTGGATATCACCATCAAAGCGGGCACTTTTGGAGGAATTGTGCGGGACTGGAGAGGCGAATGGATTATTGGTTTCTTCGGAAAAATAATATGTGCGAAGCCGTTAAGAGCCGAGTTCGAAGGAATTTTCTACGGGCTGCTTACCGCTAAAGACAGGGGCTGGAGTAGATTCAACTTGGAATCTGATTGCAAAGTTGCGATGGATATGATCAACGAGGGAGACTGGATTAATCACCCACACTCTGCTATCATTTTGGACTGTAGAGACATGACGACGGACATGAATGCCGATGTGACCTTCATACCGAGAGAAGCTAATCAATGTGCCTATTGGCTTGCCAAATATGCTCAATCCCGTGCAGTTGATTTCCATACTCTGGAGGACCCACCTGATCATCTTCGACAAATTATCGATGAGGAGAAGAACAGGAACCAAACCGAAGACTCTGATTCGAGCTAATACCTTGACCGATCGATTATGTACCCTACTGTTGGCATCTTGCCTTGTTGTTTATTTGAGCGTACCACTTATGTCTGTATTAACTCTTTATTTTAGTTATTAAATTTCCCTTTCACCAAATAAAAAAATCAAGGAGATTCGACGCCTTTAGCGGCTTGATAGATTGAGAGGTTTATATAGCAGGTGACAGAACCCTAATCTTGAATGGAGCTTGGTCAAGGTCATGGTAGGCCAAAGCCCACAGTAAACTTAAAAGCCCAAACCTCCAAGTAATTTTTTTGTTTTTTGTTTTTTTACTTAAAAAATTATTAATTTTCAATATTACATTTAAATATATTTGATTTTAAAAATTAGAGTTTGATCATAACCGTTAAAAATATTAACTTTACTATCACTTGTCAATTTAATTTTAAAAAATTTAAAAATCTTTAAAGAAGTAAAAACAAAAAAAAATGAATTTTAAATAAAAAAAATTGTAGGATTCGAGATTATACAACTTACAAAGGCACGTGAGGTCCATCCTACTTGGATCCCGTGGTTATGAAAGGAGGGAATATATAGATAATATCTCGTTTCAATAAGCTCCCTAGCTAGAACATGATGAATCATGAAAAAATTAGGGTGACAATTACAATTTTAATATGATCAATTTCTATTTGTGGAACATCAAATTTGAAATCAAAGTTACTATAGATTAACTAAATGCACCGACATATTATATATATGGAATCTTAATATAGATAGCAAGAATGGGCATTATTTGAAATTTTGTTTAGGGTAATTTTTTACCTGTTTAAAAATTTGGTTACAACATGTCATTTGCGTCACAATGATATTGCACGTATTCTACTAATAGCTCACATTAACATGGCATTCGTTTAAACGTTAATTTTATTTTATTAAATGGGAAATATAATTTTAATATAAAAAATAGTGTTAATACAAAAATTTATCCACCTACATGGACCAATCATAAATAAACATTTGTTCTCCCACGTGGCCTTAATCCGAGTTAGCTGGTAACACCCTAACAAGGAATGTCAACCAACTGCAGGAATGTCGACCAAGTATTGAGAAGGCCGACCAACTCAAGGAAAGTTGACCAGCTTGCAAAATGCCAGCCAATAAGACCAATGAATCGTTCCCATACCAAGAGTCATAGCACACGTGATTTGCATAACCAACAATCATATTCATCATGTAAGGATGTAAATGCTTAAATATAGAAAAGCATTTCATCTCTTAACATTACTCTTAGCCTTCGGGTCATTATAAATATAAATGTACTTATGCCATCAAGGGCTGGTGAATAATCAAGCAAACTATTGTAAAGAATAATAACTACACATAAATTTAGACGAGGTTGAGCTGCAACCCGACAAGAGCTACGAGGAGAGGCCAATTAGGATCCTAGTTCATCATGAGCAATAGTTAAGGTCAAAATTTATTCCTCTTGTTCGTGTTCTGTGAACTCATTGTGATGAGTCTGAGGCCACTTGGGAGAGAGTGGATGACTTGCTAATTACTCACCCCTATCTCTTCGCGAAAGGTATGTGCAAACTACCTTACTTGACTTGGATTGAACTAAATTGATTTGTTTTATTTTGGAAGAATATAATACCCCACATTTTTTACTGAATTGAAATTGAACTAACTGAATAAAATCCAAACTTAATAAAAATACATTGCGATAAAATATCAATAAGCAAATAATTAATGAACACGAAAATTATATCCGTATATATATTCAAAATGTTTGATAAATGAAAAGCTAAATGAATACGTTGTGATACGAATACACAACTTAAATATTGAAAACGAATCAACGCGTAAAAGGATTGAGAGGGTCAAATTGGATCGATGGCATTTTGTAATTAAACTAACCCCAAGTATAAATAAATAAATAAAAAGAGAAATTCTTCATTTCTCACTACACACAAAAGAAACTAAGGTTTCGTTAAAAAGAGAGCGAGGGAGAATAGAGAGCTCTCAAAGAAAAGAATGGAAAGAAGAAGGTTACATCTTGAAACTCTTAGAAATGGGTGATCTTTTTCACAACACCTCCTAATAACACAAAAAAAAAGTTAATCTAGATAATTAAATTTTGAATGTTTAATGAAAAAGTGTATAACACATAAGTTGAATCCTTAAATCTTGAAATTGGTTAGATAGAATTAATATGTAAATGATTTAGAATGCATCCAACTATAAACGAATTGAACTCCTCCAAATCCGAATAATTGAACAAACATTTTATGTTGATTTTGGATCAGTTTTAAGCAAAAAATGGCAACGTGTTCACAATTTCCTTTATAAAATCATGTTCTGAAAAACTTTGTAGTTTTAAGTTTCTTCAAAAAACGGATCATCCCAAGGACATTACCACAATTATCTTACTAAAAACATGAAAAACTTTAGCACTCTTATTTAAACAACATGCTACAAAGAAATATAACACGCAAATTTAAAGCTCTGTTTTTGAAAAACTACAGAGTTTGTCTTAACATGATTTTATAATTATAACTACCATACAATGTTCGCCCCTTTTTTCGAATTTTTGTTGGTCAATTCGTATGCATCCTAAATCATTTACATATTAAATTCATCTCAGCAATTTCAAGATTTATGAATTTAACTAATGTTCATACATTTATTTCATTCAACATTCAAAATTTAACTATCTAAATCATAGTTGTCAAATCGCGAATCGTATCGTGAATCGTTTATCCCCCGAATCGCGAATCGTGAATCGAATCGTGAATCGAGTCGGTCGAATCGGAACCAAATGATAAAAACGTAGTAAAACATAAGTAAATGGGATTTAACACTATAGAATTGGTAATTAAGCGTAATATGACCAAAAACTAATCGTAGCACATGATAATATACCAAAATATATCACAAAAATTAACCGTAGCACATGTTCTCATTCATTTTAAGATTAAAAATGTAAAAAACAAAAATATATCATAAAACAACCTACATATTAATTTAAAACATCCTACATATTAATTTAAAACAATAAAATAAATACAAAGGTTAATTTAAAACAGTAAAACTATCAAAACAAATATTTCCAAAAATTTTAAACAGGGCCACCTACTAAGATTAACAATATTAATTTAAAACAGCCTACAAAATTACAACAATATTAATTTAACATAGTAAACCATATTAATTTAAAACAATAAAACATATGCTAAGATTAACTATAAAACAATATTAATTTAAAACAACTTTCATATTAATTTAAAGCAACAAAACAAATATACCTTCAAAGATTTTATAACAAATACAAAAGTTTTATAACAAAAAAAAAGCAAAAGATAGAAGACACTCAGCCAAGAGAATAGACAAGAAAAGCCGACTGAAAATAACCGAGCCAAGAGAACATGTTTTTCTCTAAAACTCAGTATCTTAACGGTATCCTTTGTTGTTTGCTTCTTTTTTTATTTGTTTTATTAAAACACACGTATGGTTATAAGGTAAAAAAAATCGCGGAAAAAAAAAAAACGTTGAATCGAAACCGAATCGGACCTGAATCGGAAGATACGAATCGTGAATCGCCGATTCAGTCCGATTCTTTAAACATTTGCGATTCTCAACTCGATTCGAATCGTTTTATGTGAGAATCGAATCGAATCGTAAGATTCGAATCGTGAATCGTAAGATTTTGACAACTATGATCTAAATTAACATGTTTTTGTTTTGTGTAAAAAGGTTTTGGTGAATAAAATGATCCACTTTCAAAAGTTTCAAAATGCAACATTTTTTCTTCTCTTCTTTAAGAGTTCTTTCTTGTCTCTCTCTAACGAACCCTAACTCCTTTTGTGTATAATGAAAAACGAAGAGTTCTTCTCTAACTTTTCTATTTATACTCTCGGTGTTAGTTTAATTACAAAAATGTCATCGACCTGATTTAACCCTCTAAATCCTTTTACGAGCTAATTTACTTTCAATATTTAAGTGGCGTATTCACATCGGAATGTATTCATTTCAACTTTCCATTTTCAAACATTTCAAATACATATACGAATATAATTTTCGCGTTGATTAATTATCCGCTATTAATATTTTATCGCAAAGTATTATTATTAAGAGTAAAACTACATGTACCCACAAAAAAACCCAAAAAGTGTACCCGCCTAATAAGACAAAAATGAGTACAAACTTTTTATGCACTCGATGGGACTCATTTCTATGCCCTGGCGGGACCCAAAACAATAAGGTATAAACTTTTAATGCATTGGGTATGAGTTTTGGGTTTTTTTGTGGGTATGTGTAGATTTATTCTATTATTAATTCAAAATTTAATTCAATTAGTTCAATTTCAAGTCGATCAAAAATGCAGATAATGTAAAATATAAATGTAAAATACAAAAATATTACTCTTCCCTTTTCACTCACTTATAATAAATAAAGAAATAATACTTTTTTTTTAAATCAGAAGGCAATGAATAGGTTCAAACGAAGAAAAAAAATAGAAAAGAACAAAAAACAAACATAATAAACTCAAACAAAACTTTTGACCTAAATCAATTCTCTTTCATTTTACCCGTTTTCCCATTCTTCCTCATTTTTTAAGCACACCCTCTTCTCCAAACCATCCCTCTATTATTTTATATACCAACTCAACCAAAAATTTGTATGTGTTTTCACTCGTATACATGTTATTGTTGTATTTTGAAAGTGTTATTAATGTATATTTTTGCAACATTATTTTCATGTAGTCTTGAAGCATCTCTTTAAAAAAAAACATGAATAGTATTTACTATTTAACATCAAAAGGTTTCTATTCAAATAGAACTATTCAACATCATTGAATGTTGAATAGTAATTACTACTCAAATAATAAAAATCCAATGTTGAATAATATGTACTATTCAAATGTTTTTTTTAAATAATTAATAAAAAAAACCTCAAATTTAATATTTAACTATTAATAAATATCACTAAATAATAATAGAGTATTACAATCTTCACCCTAGAAAGCACTAACATATTCATAGTATCGAACCTTGTAAAAGCATGAAAGTACTCTAGTATTTAAAATACAAGTTATATGTTTTTTTAACAAATGTAAAATCTATATTGACGGAAAAAAATACATTGCACCAATATAACATATTAAATACTTTTCAGACATTAAGTAAATGTATTAGTAATAAGAATAAAATGTTTAAGGCATACTGCCAACATAATTGAATTTTGAGGGAAAAATGATACTATTGTGCTCCATAATTCATGCAATAATATCAGTTACTAATTTCCTCAAAAAGACAGTTGTTGACAAGATAATAACCTTACAAGTACATATAGATAAAATGGAATGGGACTTCTCTTCTTATATCCCTCACACAACATGCTGGCATTACTCTTACAGTGGTCGAAAGTGACCACCAAGAGCAACCTAAAAGAGAACAAAAGAATTAATTCCTTAAATAGTATTTTAACAAAATTCATTTAAATAGTATTTAGGGAAATGGGAAAAATGAAATAAAAAAATCAGATATAAATATTACTGTCATTATTACATTAACTGAAAAAGAGGGGAATATCGGATCAGACTGACGTGCAAATATTTTTGTTCAGCAAAGCACAAAAATTTGAGCCTATGATATTTGATATCTTAGCATCATATCGAAACCCCAACAATTATTAAATCAAAAAAGCCAATTTAAGAACTAATATAGTTTAGAAACATCTGAATGCATAAGCCTGGTGAAATAAAATAGCAAATGCCAGAATCTCAGTTCCATATATTTATTGGCAACGTACAGCACTGAATGCACTATTAATTAAGCGAATCAGAGACTCTAATTTGTTGCCTTTGTTAATAATGTAAGAAAAAAGGTTCCTAATTTTGGGTAACAAAATAATGAATAAAATAAACAGATGTTACGAAATAGATGAAACATAAAAATTCATTGCTGAAAAAAAGATCTTGAAATAATGAACAAATCAATAGTATAAATATAAATGAATAAGTATACATGTATCTAACCTTCTAAGGAGATTCAACGTCTTTAGCGGCTACAATACAAGATGGGTGAAAATTGTTGATAGATTGAGAGGTTTATATAGCAGATGAGAGAACCCTAATCTTGAATGGAGCGTGGTTTGGTAGGCCAAAGCCCACGGTAAACTTAAAGCCCAAACCAAGAAGGAATTTTTTTCTTTTTTCTTTTTTTAGTTAAAAAATTATTAATTTTCAATATTACATTTAAATATATTTTATTTTAAAAATTAGAGCTTGATCATAACCGTTAAAAAAATTAACTTTACTGTCACGTGTCATTTTAATTTAAAAAATTAAAAAATCTTTAAATAAAGTAAAAACCAAAAAAATGAATTTTGAATAAAAAATTGTAGGATTCGAGATTATACAACTTACAAAGGGACGTGAGGTCCATCCTACTTGGATCCCATGGTTGTGAAAGGAGGGAATATATAGATAATATCTCGTTTCAATAAGCTCCTTAGCTAGAACATGATGAATTATGAAAAAACAAGGGTGTGCCTGTATCGATAACACAATTATAATTTTAATATGATCAATTTTTATTTGTGGAACATCAAATTTAAAATCGCAACTAGTATTTATAGATTAATTAAATGCACCGACAAATTACATATATGAAATCTTAATATAGATAGCAAGAATGGGCATTTAGTGTAATTTTTATCACGGTTAAAAATTTGGTCAACATGTCATGTGCGTCATAACGATATTGCACGTGTTCCACTAACATCTCACATTAAGATGGAATTCATTTAAACTTTAACTTTATTTTATTAAATGGGAAATGTGATTTTAATATAACAAATATAGTGTGTGTTAATACCCAAAATTATCCTGTTATGTGAACCAATCAGATATTGACACGTGTTATATAGTATAAGGTTAATCCTAGTCAGCAAGGACGAAATGCCGACCTACTGACGAATGTCATCCAACTTGTCAATGAAGCCCGACCAACACTAGGAAGGGCCATCAACAATCACAGTAAAACGCCAACAGTTGTATACATAAATGATTGTACAGATGTAAATGTCTAAGATATAAAGACATTTCATCCTTTGATATATTCCAACACTTGTACACCCCTGGGGGCTATACATACATTGTCAACCCTACATCCAAGGGGGACGAGATAGGAGGCAATTGAACAAGCCCAAAGCAATACACAACATTGGACATAGGCTCTTCCTTTAAGCCGAACCACTTTAAAAACCTTTGGTCTCTTTTACTTATATTTATTTCTGATCAATTAATTAGCCTAGTATAGTTTTTTGCATCAACGGATTGGCACCGTATGTGGAAATCATATTTTTAATCGATCTCACTCATTCAAACATCTAAATGGTTGATATTCTTGAATCAGGTCCCAGGAACGAGGGCATTCCGCCTGTCCCTTCCGCTCCTCCATTTGCAAATGATTTAACTGGAATTCTGGCGAGTCTTGCAAGAGGCCAAGAGGCTATGCAAGATACTATCAGGCAACTTGCACAAACTCTTCAAGCCGGGGCGCCTGCTCTATCTGCTCAGGAAAATATGCTACCACCCCCACCAAGAGGTGGTCGGCGCAGCCAATCAATGACGACAAGGGATGTCTCCTACCATCCAAGGTCAAATTCATTGCTCAGGACATCAGAATCTTTCAACCCACAATCTTATTCTCCAAAGAGGCCAAATGCCTTAGAGAGATTAAGTCGTGCTTCTCCCTTCGATCGTTTGGGACCCAGGGGGAACAAAAATGCTCCTAGGGCAATGTCAGGTAACATCCGACGACCATCTGATCAAAGGGAAGGCACTGCCCAATCTAGATCAAATGCCCAATGAACTGCTGCTCGAACCAAGCAACAACTTTAGGAAGAAAGCTCAGCAAATAACAGGGTTACAACATGTAATGCCCCGTATTTTTATGGCTTTTAAAAATTGCGAATTTATTAAATTTAAATTGAGATATTAATTTAATATTAATCCGAAAATTTATTTTTATATTTACTAACATGATGTGAGTTAGTAATTATTGGAAAATTGTCGAATATTACTAGACGAGTAAAGTAATATATGAGATTTATTTTATTAAAATTGTCACGAGTGAATAAAATGGCAATTATAAAAATTTAAGTCGGGACGCGCCTGTGTCGTGTCAGGACTAAATTATATTATATAAAGTGAATAAATTATAAGTTGCTCGTATGGTCATTTTGAGTTCGCCAAAGTGTCCGTAAGGGTCGAGATAGTCAGAAAAGTGTACCCGAGGGTTTTGTTTGGATCTCGGGGCATTTTTAAGCCTAATTGACATCCCGGGAGGATATTTTAGACATTTTATATTTTTAAGGAATTAAATCCATGAATTTCCTAAGGATATATCAGCCTTTAGGAGTTGTCTTCTAGGGTTAACAAACACAAAATCAAACGACGGCCATTAGAGAAGAAGTTGGCAAGCTTTTCAAGAAATTCAAGGCCAAAGACTCAACCGTTTTCACCGCCACCACCACCAAAACGTAGATCGCGGAACGAGGAGCACAACCATACATATTTCCTTCACAAATCAGAAACTAAATTCCCAAGCAAGTATCTAGCTTGCTTTATTTTAGTTAATGTCTCAATCATGACAGTCTAGGGTTGTTTAGGACTTGTCCCATGAAATAAATTATTGATTAAGAGACTTTACATCGCATGATTAAAGAGATTCAATATATTCTGGTTATACCCATCATATGTAGAGGATTACCCACGAATTATTATGAGGTTAGAAACAAGAAATCTGGGAATTAATTAGAGGAATGGATATTCTTTTCAAAATTAGGGTTCTTAAAGATTTTGTCAATTTTACCCCATTAACTCGATATCGTTGATGAGATTACACATGTTTCATGTAGGAAATCTTGTGTATATGTATATAGAACTTGTAGTACTGTTATTTGAGGATTCTAGAGTTGTTAATGACATTTTGGGAGAAATTGGAAGATGAAACCCGTAGGTTTAAATTTGCAGTTTCTGGGCAAGAACTGCTTGATCGATCGATCGAGCCAAGAGCATCGATCGATCGACGGATCGATCAATCGACCCCCTGCCATCGATCGATCGACCACTCCTGAAAAACTACATATTTCTCATCCGTTAGTTTAATCCGATTAAGATGCATGGGAACCCTTGATTGTTGTTGTTGGAGTATAATGCGATATAGAGATGACCAGTAGGGCCTATGTAGACCCCGTTGAGTAACATTTTAGTGTAGGATGAGATTTTGGGTTAACGAGGAATGATTCATGTGTATAAGAAATCGTGCGTAATATTTAATAAAAAGATCGGGACTCGTAAAGGAGTTAGACCGGAACATAAGTGAGTGAATGCCAACTAAAATATTACTTAGAATACTTCGAGAGAGGAGAAGTGAGTATGAAGCGAATAATAAATGAGAATACAAAATAACGAGTCCATTATACAAAATAATCGAGTAAAATGTGTAATAACGGATAATTAAAATTATGGGTCGTGAGCGCACCTATTTTAAGAAATGGGGATGTGTGTATATATATATATATATGATTGTGTGATTGTGCATATATTATATTTGTATAAAAATCATACTCGGGCTACTTGCTATCACGGGGGTTTTCGCGCCGGGACGGTCTTATCTTGATGGGACCTTTATAGGGGATATTGACTCGTACCCTAGAACATAGGATTCCTTGATACAGGCTATCTGATTGATAGTCAGACGGTCCTAAGAGACGTGAGGGTATGTGCTGACCTCTTAGTGACTTGGAACTATGATTCGCCTCCATTTGTATGTGTTTTATGTGAATGCTGTTCGAGAGTGATTCCGAACTTGTATTTCCCTAAATATGTGTGATACAGGGACTTGATAGCATAGTATGCCAGCACCATAGATTTTATATGGGGTGCAGATAGTATATATATATATTATATGAGTGATTGGTATATATATACTTATATATGGAAACCTTGCACCATAGATTTTATGTGGGGTGTCGTTAGTATATATATTATGCGTGTAACTAATATATATACGGATATCTATATGAGAACTTTCTACAGTGCGTAATAGTAGTTAAGTAATGTATAAATTTTCAACTTCACTATTGCACCATAGATTTTATGTGGGGTGCCATTAGTATATATATTATGCGTGTAACTAATATATATACGGATATCTATATGAGAACTTTCTACTGTGCGTAATAGTAGTTAAGTGATGTATAAATTTTCAACTTCACTATAAGTATTCGGAAACTTTATGACGGCACGGGGTTATTCTAAATAACGTAATAAATCCTGAAGAGATTGATTTTCTAAAGTGTATATCATAACCTTATTTTCAAGTGATAAAACCTTAGGGAGAATAAGTTAGAGAGACTTATGAGATTCATTAGTACGGTAGGCGTGCACACTAGACGAGAGGTGAGAATTCTCAAGAGAGTGTCGCATACTAACATGGTTGTTGCATTAGTAGGTAAGCATTTTAAATACTTGCTAAACTATTTTTAAACTGTTTTAAAATCGGGCTCTGACCCGTTTCTGTTATCTCTTCTCTCTTGTATATATATGTATATATTACAGGTGCCCAGCCACGGGGGCGTCATGCATAGGCTCTTTGGATTGGACGCGTTGTAGCTTATGTGGGAGTTGCTGGCCTTTGTTTTAGACGACCTCTTCATTGATTCGGTTCTTGTTATAGTTCTTCATAGTTAGGGCATGTGTCGCCCATTTCCCATTCAGTGTAGATTTGCCAGATATGTATGTTCATTTATTTTCAGTATTTGGTACTCTTTGGGTATTAACTCTTGTCAGGATGATTTCATTTGTAGTTTAAATTTTTTGATTAATCTAGATGGATTAATTCTTTTGTGTTGATTGCTATCCGTAACACTTATGTGATTCTTAAACTGTTGGTTATTTAGAAGGTTTTCAAATTGGAATTTAATAAAAATGGAAATAAAGTTTTAAATTGTTTTGACAATTAGCTTAATTAATCAAGGTGTTTAAATTGGAAAAATTTTATTTTTATGACAGTGATGCGAAGAATGAACCAATTGTTCACCTTGATTTTAATTTAATAAAGGATTAATCGCCCGGTATTTAATTAGGCGGGGTGTCACAGGTGGTATCAGAGCATCAGGTTCTAGTGTCCTTAGGATCTGTACGACTTATTATGCTTCCAGCGTTACTTTGTTTGATATAGAGCCCTATGTCTAGGATTGTTGTTTTCTATAGGGAGGTTCCATTCTCCTGCTATGACGTATGTACATTAGTGAACCTTGATTGCGTTCGGGCGTGTTCGAACAATGAAATATGGCAAGCAAGGGTCGTTAGGCGGACAACAGGAGGCAAGGATCAGATGAGGTTGTAGAGCATATTCGAGGATGATGACCGTAGTTAAGGTCACCCCTATTATGGCACGGGAAGCCAGGACTGTAAAGGGTGGCTAGGGCGCAACTTATGTTTTCCAAATGTTGTTATAGTCGAAAGGGGTACGAGAGTAAACTCACCCCAACGTGGCACGACTGGAAAAAGTCAGACGAAGCATTGTAGAGAACTGTCAGTGGGAATTCTAAAAATGCAGGAATTGTGTGTGTTAGCCAAATGAGGTAAAGTATCAAAAGGTGTAGACATAGGACGGAGCGTGGCTGACTGAAAGTGAAAATTTGGAGAATTTTTTTTCTTAGATTGTCGGAACGAAGCTATAATGGTGGGAGTCAGCCACCATTTTTAGAAGTTAAATGTTATGCCTATAGAAAAATCTTAGGTACAGTTTGACTGCATGTTCCTTCATCCAATGTTCAGGATAAGAAGTGAACGTTATTCTAAACTCATCACAGGAGGACCTGACAGAGGTCCATTTATGAATATGAGTATAAACCGTTAGCGAATCTTGTATAGGAGGATGTAGATACAAATGGAGGAGAGGACTCCAAGTGGGAGATCGACTCGTAAAAATAGTTAATAACACCAAAAAGGGGATTCTGCTCGACGGTCGATTCAGAAGTTATCAATGTCGTGCTTTGACAATAGAGATGTTAATGCTTCTTTGTGTGGGAAGCTAAAAGAATCGAAGAAGTTAGTCAAGAGTAAGACTAGATGCAACAATGGTAGTGTAGCACCACAAGGGGGTGGGGATACACGTCAGGGGACCCATTTAAATGATTCGAATAACTGAATTCTTACCAAAGCGATGGTGAATTCAGTAAGGACTATTGTAGCCAGAAACATGTTCTTTAGGTCCAATAAGTCTAAGGGGGATGGCCAACATGAATTGAGCCTACCAAAGTCCGAGAGAAGGATAATCCTAATCTGGTTGGTATGACAGGTGATAAGTGGATTATGTGTAAGTGAAATCGCACACGTTAATGTTTTCCCGAAGTGAGTAAAGGGATAAGAGTATGGTGCCTAGTAAAGGACAACGATTAAAGTAGTTTTGTGTTGGTGGGGCAGGCGTGTTACGTCCGGAGACCATTTGTGCAATCAAGATGATTGGCAAGGTAGAAGTATAAGTTTTATCCTCAGAGGATGAGGCGTGTTTTATGTGACACGAGCGAGTCATTATATTTTGTTCTTTGCTAAATTAGCATGTGAGACGAGTTTAATGCGTATAACTACAAACGATATGATTATGTGAATATTTTTCCCTAGTGTAGTGGGATTTTCCTTAGTGCTATCCGCGGAGGATGAATGAGTATATTAATAGTGTTATATACTTTATTGAGATTACTCGTTTTAGTGATGTGATATACGAGTGTAATATGATATTGATTACAACTTTATAAAAATGGTCAGTACGATAGTGGGAAGTTATTATAAGGCTATCAGAGTGGTTGCATTAGTGCAGTATGTTTTGTTCTGTCAAGGCCTCACCTGCAAGAGGGTTGGACTCGCACTTATATATTATCTATCCTAGAGACTTCAGAGGGGATAGTGGGCTCTAGATATTCGATACCGGTGTGTAGGGACTTTGTGGTTATGATTCAGTATGTATCGGGTTTACGGATTGAGCGAAAAGATTTAACTCAGTATTATGTTTAGCGCTCAGGACTGGTGATAAAAAGAGTGCATTGTTATATCTATCCTTTAGAGATGTGGGAGTTAAGATTTATACCCCTCTGATTGGGGAAAGGGATTTCGAGAATCCCGATTGTATGTATTCGAGGTTTATAGAATGCAAAATCCACCAATACTGTACGATAGTGCGATTGGAAAAATGTTCTTTGTTAAGTGTAATTTCGGGAGGAGGTGTAAATTTCTGCCAAGAAATGGGAAAATAGGGGTACATGCTAGGGACTAACGGATTTAGATAACCGACAATGCTAGGTAGTATTGTATCGGGGGGGTTCCCTGTTTGGATTTCGCTTTGCGAGACATCCCACGCATGAAACTTAGCGTAAGGTTGGAGATAGGGAGATGTTTGGTCATTAGTCCATGAGTTCAGTACCTCGGTCGTAATAGGGGCAGATAATTATATCTGTAAGTTGGTAGTTAAATTATGATTTAAGGCCAGTGGAGTCGGTTGCATGGTAAGAAAGCATTGAAAGTTTTGTTTTACCACCACGAGTTGAGGGGTGGGACGAAGATAAGGAGAAATTAGAATTTCGATTTCTAGGGTGAGTGAGAGTACCTAAATGTTATAATCACGTTGTGAGCACTAGGAAAATAAAGAATTGGTTATTAGGTGTGAAGCGTATGCGATACTTACGCTAGTATGCACGGTTTATAGGGTATGTAGACATCCTGGTTAGTTGATGTTAAAAATCGTCCGAGTTGAAGGGACGTGGGAATAGACGTGTGGAATATATATTTGTGGGACTAACATAACGAAGTGAAAGTGGTATAGTGGATTAAGCACCGTGTGAAAGATGATAATCCATATATACGTGTGCAATCAGAGTAGCACACCTAATTTGGTTGGAAGGCTATGGGAAGCCGTTTACATAGGGGTATTCCTTGAGAAGGGTAGAAATTAACTATATGGAGAACACTCGGGACGGAGTTGTAATTAGTCAAAGGTCGAGAGAGAGTTGTGCGTACAAAGAATTACAATGTTAGTATGGTATAAAAGATCCAGAAGTGCGCATCGTGGAGAAAAGTGCACGGGTCAGAACTTTCGATATACACCAAGGAAGGAAGGGGAGTACTAAGTGTCACTTAATGTGAGACATTTCAAGGAAAGTCGATGTTGAGTGGGACATAGTGAGTAGTCTCTGCATCACCACTCATAGATAGAGATCGATTGGAATAAGGGGATCAACCAGAGAATTTTGTGGTTATAAAAAATTCCTGTAACGGAAGAGGGTGGTAAAGTCGATAAAGTCCTTGGCTGGGTTGCCATCTTCAAGGTAAGATCAAGGGTTCATCCGAGCATGTGGAGTAAGTTGCCCAAGAAGGGAGTGATTGACATTCCTTTGGGGTGATTTACAATATTAACTAGTGTACCCCAGTCTTCCTTTGAAAGGAAGGGATCGCGCCGGTACGTGGTCCTACACGGTATTATTTTCTGTATCAGGATGAAATTTGTGAATCCCACCTTCAATATGGGATTTCAGGAAACAACGGAGATAACGTTTTGTTTTGAGTATGAGGTATCACCCATAGCCGAGGAGCAGGCGCACGGTGATTAACGAGTAGTGGAGCCGCATGAAGGTGATTTTAGAATCTTGGTGATCATTTCATTTCCACAATGGTTATAGTTAACAAGTAGAGTAGTACGGTAATTGGGGGAGGATATTACCTAATGGTAGAGTTCCATGGAAGCACTCATACCTGTTTGTCATGAACGAAGTGCTTATTGAAGTTTTGGTGTGGAAAGACCTTAACTATTCTCCCTCTGCGTATGTTTAGAGGTGAGCGGATAATCAGAATTTTGGATCGGTCGAGAATAATCCGATGACTATGGGGGAATTCCACGATTGTTTTAGGCGAACATGAGTGGTCAGATGTTCGTATGGTTTCTCTCAGAATGGGAGTTTTGTTTTTAGATAAATCCGAGTAGTTGTCATGTGGTGAGGTTCGGCCTCCCAATGATATTAAAATAATGGGAATTAATAGTGCATATGCGTGTCTTATGCGAATATTGTCGGATAGGAGCACAATGTGAAGTATCTTTAATGAAGAGTGTTAAACAAGCTGCGCGGGGGCTATAGTGATGGAGCGCCTTACTATGTGGATAGGTTGCGTACTGTTAAGGTATCCAAAATGTGTTTTACCAGGTTGGCCTTATCTTTCGAATTTCGGGACGAAATTCCGTTATTAGGGGGGAAGTATGTAATGCCCCGTATTTTTATGGCTTTTAAAAATTACGGATTTATTAAATTTAAATTGAGATATTAATTTAATATTAATCCGAAAATTTATTTTTATATTTACTAACATGATGTGAGTTAGTAATTATTGAAAAATTGCCGAATATTACTAGACGAGTAAAATAATATATGAGATTTATTTTATTAAAATTGTCACGAGTGAATAAAATGGCAATTATGAAAACTTAAGTCGGGACACGCCTGTGTCGTGTCAGGACTAAATTATTATTATATAAAGTGAATAAATTATAAGTTTCTCGTATGGTCATTTTGAGTGCGCTAAAGTGTCCGGAAGGGTCGAGATAGTCAGAAAAGTGTATCCGGGGGTTTAGTTTGGGTCTCGGGGCATTTTTAAGCCTAATTGACATCCCGAGAGGGTATTTTAGACATTTTATATTTTTGGGGAATTAAACCCACGAATTTCCTAAGGATATATCAGCCTTTAAGAGTTGTCTTCTAGGGATAACAAACACAAAATCAAAGGACGGCCATTAGAGAAGAAGTTGGCAAGCTTTTCAAGAAATTCAAGGCCAAAGACTCAGCCGTTTTCACCGCCACCACCACCAAAACGTAGATCGCAGAACGAGGAGCACAACCATACCTTTTTCCTTCACAAATCAGAAACTAAATTCCTAGGCAATCATCTATCTTGCTTTATTTTAGTTAATGTCTCAATCATGATAGTCTAGGGTTATTTAGGACTTGTCCCATGAAAGAATTTATTGATTAAGAGACTTTACATCGCATGATTAGAGAGATTCAATATATTATGGTTATACCCATCATATGTAGAGGATTACCCACGAATTATTATGAGGTTAGAAACAAGAAATCTGGGAATTAATTAGAGGAATGGATATTTCTTTCAAAATTAGGGTTCTTAAAGATTTTGTCAATTTTACCCCATTAATTCGATATCGTTGATGAGATTACACATGTTTCATGTAGGAAATCTTGTGTATATGTATATAGAACTTGTAGTACTGTTATTTGAGGATTCTAGAGTTGTTAATGAAATTTTTGGAGAAATTGGAAGATGAAACCCGTAGGTTTAAATTTGCAGTTCCTGGGCAAGAACTGCTTGATCGATCGATCGAGCCAAGAGCATCGATCGATCGACGGATCGATCGATCGACCCCCTACCATCGATCGATCGACCACTCCTGGAAAACTACATATTTCTCATCCGTTAGTTTAATCCGATTAAGATGCATGGGAACCCTTGATTGTTGTTGTTGGAGTATAAGGGGATATAAAGATGACCAGTAGGGCCTAGGTAGACCCCGTTGAGTAACATTTTAGTGTGGGATGAGATTTTGGGTTAACGAGGAATGATTCATGTGTATAAAAAATCGTGCGTATTATTTAATAAAAAGATTGGGACTCGTAAAGGAGTTTGACCGGAACGTAAGTGAGTGAATGCCTATTGAAATATTACTTAGAATACTTCGAGAGAGGAGAAGTGAGTATGAAGCGAATAATAAATGAGAATACAAATAACAAGTCCGTTATACAAAATAATCGAGTAAAATGTGTAATAACGGATAATTAAAATTATGGGTCGTGAGCGCACCTATTTTAAGAAATGGGGATGTGTGT
Source organism: Sambucus nigra (assembly GCA_949130495.1). NCBI lineage: Eukaryota > Viridiplantae > Streptophyta > Magnoliopsida > Dipsacales > Adoxaceae > Sambucus > Sambucus nigra. Next base: position 90,628,717 of record OX422223.1, on the reverse strand, counting down.
GCATATATATATGACTGTGTGATTGTGCATATATTATATTTGTATAAAAATCATACTCAGGCTACTTGCTATCACGGGGGCTTCCCCGCCGGGACGGTCTTATCTCGATGGGACCTTTATGGGGGATATTGACTCGTACCCTACAACATAGGATTCCTTGGTACAGGCTATCTAATTGATAGTCAGACGGTCCTAAGAGACGTGAGGGTATGTGCTGACCTCTTAGTGACTTGGAACTATGCTTCGCCTCCATTTGTATGTGTTTTATGTTAATGCTGTTCGAGAGTGATTCCGAACTAGTATTTCCCTAAATATGTGTGATACAGGGACTTGATAGCAGAGTATGCCAGCACCATAGATTTTATGTGGGGTGAAGATAGTATATATATATTATATGGGTGATTGGTATATATATACTTATATATGGAAACCTTTCACCATAGATTTTATGTGGGGTGCCGTTAGTATATATATTATGCGTGTAACTAATATATATACGGATATCTATATGAGAACTTTCTACTGTGCGTAATAGTAGTTAAGTAATTTATAAATTTTCAACTTCACTATTGCACCATAGATTTTATGTGGGGTGCCGTTAGTATATATATTATGCGTGTAACTAATATATATACGGATATCTATATGAGAACTTTCTATTGTGCGTAATAATAGTTAAGTAATGTATAAATTTTCAACTTCACTATAAGTATTCGGAAACTTTATGACGGCACGGGGTTATTCTAAACAACGTAATAAATCATGAAGAGATTGATTTTCTAAAGTGTATATCATAACCTTATTTTCAAGTGATAAAACCTTAGGGAGAATAAGTTAGAGAGACTTATGAGATTCATTAGTACGGTAGGCGTGCACACTAGACGAGAGGTGAGAATTCTCAAGAGAGTGTCGCATACTAACATGGTTGTTGCATTAGCAGGTAAGCATTTTAAATACTTGCTAAACTATTTTTAAACTATTTTACAATAGGGCTCTGACCCGTTTTCTGTTATCTCTTCTCTCTTGTATATATATGTATATATTACAGGTGCCCAGCCACAGGGGCGTCATGCATAGGTTCTTTGGATTGAACGCATTGTAGCTTATGTGGGAGTTGAAGGCCTTTATTTTAGACGACCTCTTCATTGATTCGGTTCTTGTTATAGTTCTTCATAGTTAGGGCGTGTGTCGCCCATTTCCCATTCAGTGTAGATTTGTCAGAGATGTATGTTCATTTATTTTCAGTATTTGGTACTCTTTGGGTATTAACTCTTGTCAGGATGATTTCATTTGTAGTTTAAATTTGGTTGATTAATTTAGATGGATTAATTCTTTTGTGTTGATTGCTATCCGTAGCACTTATGTGATTCTTAAACTATTGGTTATTTAGAAGGTTTTCAAATTGGAATTCAATAAAAATTAAAATAAAGTTTTAAATTTTTTTGACACTTAGCTTAATTAATCAGGGTGTTTAAATAGGAAAATTTTTATTTTTGCGATAGTGATGCTAAGAATGAACCAACTGTTGACCTTGATTTTAATTTAATAAAGGATTGATCGCTCGGTATTTAATTAGGCGGGGTGTCACACAACACATGGATCTGGTGCTACCAATGATGCATGGAAAGGCTCCATACAGATATTGGAAGACAGATTAGGAGAAATGGCGAAAGGCGAAAACCCACTGCAAAGAAGTTTTGTAAAAGGGTCTCCGTTTGTGTAGGCAATTGTGGATTTCTCTAGTCCAATAAAGTTTAAGGCTCTAGTAGTAACACCCAAATATGATGAAAAAACTGACCCAGTTCTCCACATAGAACAATATCAAGCGATTGCTGACATTTATGTCGTCCCCGGCGAAGTGAGGTGTAGAGCATTTTCTAGAACTATTATTGGTAGGGGTGTTCGCGGTCCGGTCCGATTCGGTTTTTAATGAATTTAAAGACCGGACCGATTATACCGGCCCTAAAAATAAAAGGACCAAGACCGGATCGATTAAACCGATTTTTCGGGCTTAGTCGGTCCTGTTTTTCATATGATCGGTCCGGTCAAACTTGTCGGTCCTAATCTAATAAAAACTGCCCAAATTTAACTTCTGGATTTTCAGGGGGTTTAGGAGGGGCGTTTGTACCTTGCATTACAGCTTGGGTAGAGGGAAGCCCACTTTCATTTTCATCCATTATCTACAATATACACCACATAAATTTAAAGAAGTTAGCATGCTATTTTGCTTAAAATCAAAATATAATGGGAATGATGAATGAGAATATATACACTTGTCTTGTTTTGAACAAAAAAATAATGAAAAAAATATTTAATTTCTAACTGTAAAAATTATTAATCTGTAAAAATAATTAACAAAAGTAAAAGATTTTGAAAACAAAAAATAACTGATGTGATTAGTTTCAGTTCCATTTTTGAAAGATTTGAATCCCTTTAGACCCTTGCAAAAGAGCTCCTGTTAGACTAAACCCTCAAGTCACCAGTGACCCTTCTCGACCCTTTTCCAGAAATCAACTGTGTTTGCAACAAAAAATACAGTGTTTGCAACATACAGTGTTTGCAACAAAAAATAATAACTGTGTTTGCAACAAAAAATAAACCAGAAATCAAATAGCTACTAAAAAAAACTGATCTTACCATATAAAAAACTGATCTTACCAAATCAAATAGCTACTAAACAAAAACTGATCTTAGCATATAAAAAACTGATCTTACCATATAAAAAAAATTTGATCTTACCATATAAGCTAGTAGCGACGCAGTAGCTACTAGCGACGGGGGAAGGAACGGCGCGGCGGAGATACACAGATCAGAGGAGAACGGCGCGGGGGGGCGGGGAACGACGCTGAACTAAGAGAGAAAAAAAATAAAGGGAGTGGAGAGTAGTAGGGGGAGGGAACGGCGCTGAAAAAAACAAAGGGAGTGGAGTAGGGTTTATTTCTTTGTTTCCAACTTTCCTTCCTTACTTATTTTCTGACCAGCGTACACCCCTTCCCTTTCTGTTTCTTTTTCTAGTGTGTGCTGTTGTTGCTGTGCGTGTGTTGTGTTGTGTTACTTAATTAATATATATATATATATAATTAAATGCATATATATTATAGTAACCGGTCCGGGTCGGTCCAGACCGGATATTTATTAAGGGAGACCGAGGACCGGACCGGTTAGACCGGTCTGTAAAAAAAACCTGGACCGGATCAATTAAAAAAAAGACCGGAAAAATTATGATGGTCCTGTTAGATTCGATTCGGTCCGCCGGTCCATTCAGTTTTCTGAACACCCCTAATTACTGGATCTCCCCAAATATGATATAATAGTCTTCCTCAGGGATAAATTTCTAGCTTCAACCAACTAGTCGAACTATTCATTAGCAACTTTTGCTTTGGAGCGAAGCCTGTGAAAAGGGTGGCGCACTTGCTTAGTGTAAGATAAAAAGAATGAGAGAGCACCAGAGGTTTCATCACTCGTTTTAATAACGAGAAATTGAAAGTTGTTGATTATAAAGAAAAGACTGCAATAACCGCCCTTATGAGTGGACTTCTCCCTGAGAAACTGTATTACACTCTTGCCAAAGACCCTCCGAAGATAATAGCAGAATTGATGGATAAAACAGCAAAGATCATGATTGCCGAGGAAGCAATGGTAACCAAGCGTAGCTCGGGCACAAAAGTTGATGGCAACGATTATAAGAAAGATTATAAAGACCCCAAAGAACATAGGGAATCAAAGCAAAAAGGAGTTTTGGAGCGACTCAAGAAGTACAACGGTTATACTCCGTTAACCATAGGAATTCACATGTTTTGGAAGAAATCAAGCATAATAAAGATGTGCATTGGCCTGATAAGTTAAGAAGTTCCCCGGCCAAGAGGGATAGACTAAGTACTGTGAATTCCACAGGGATCACGGTCACACGACGAAGTGTTGCATAACTCTTCAAAATGAGACTGAAACTCTCATCCGACAAGGAAAGATGAATCAGTATGTTGATCAACAAAACAACGAAGGAGCTCAACATAGATTAAAATCTCCTTGCAAGACCAGAGAGGAAAAGAAAAGAACTCATAAAGATGACCAGGATGATGATCTCGATCTCCCCAAAAAGCCCTAGCAACCAAAACGCGAGGTATACTGTATCAGTTTTGGTTATTTTGATTACTAAATGATTACAGGTGGAGATACAAAAGGAGGAGATCATACAGCAGAACAAAAATCTTACCTCAATGAGGCACAAGCTTGCTCGTACATATAGAGGATCAACCTTATCGAGGAAGATGGACCAAGAAAGGTTAACAAAGACAAACTAGTAATTGGTTTCTCTAAAAATGATCTCTCAGGAGTACTGTACCCTCACGACGACCCAATGGTAATCAAAGTTAGAAAGGAAGAGATCATTGTCTCTAGAGTACTAATAGATAATGGTAGCTCGGCAGAAATCATATTTTATCCTTGTTTCAGTAACTTGGATTTTAAACTCAGCCAATTAGATCCCTATCATCGACCCTTAATAGGCTTTGCAAGCGAGAAAGTCTTCCCTTTAGGAACCATTAAGATGGAGGTGATGATCGACACATGGACATCCAGCCAAATAGAGAAGATCCGTTTCTTTGTAATCAATAAAAATGTCCATTCAGCTTACAATATAATCATGGGAAGAGTAGGGTTAAAAAAGTTTGAGGCAGTACCTTCCACTGTCCATCAGTGTTTAAAATTCCCTACTAACTCTGGTGTGAGAGTTGTGAAAAGTGATCAGAAAGTAGCTCGGGAGTGCTATTACTCTTCTACCAAGCAAGAAGACTTGGAAGAAATAAAGAAGAAAACCACTACTTACCAAGTGGATACCTCTCAACTTAACAAAGAATTTGAGGTTGAAACCTTAGACCCAAGGGAGGAAACAGAGCTGGTAAAGGGACAGATTGTGGAAGCAACTGAAAGCATTATGTTAGACGATGACAAACCAGAGCGCACCACTCAGATAGAACAACGCTGGATCATGTTCTTAAACAAGAACCGATAAACTTCCTTATACAGAGAAAGCATGTGTTTGCTTGGAGTCACAAAGAAATGCTTGGGATATATCCCAAATTTCCTTTGCCATGAGCTCAACGTAAGCAAAGAAGTTAAACCAGTAAAGCAAAGACGAAGAGTGTTCAGCCCTGAGACGAACCAAGCCATTCAGGAAGAAGTTGAAAAGCTTCAGAAATCAACTTTTATTAATGAGGTGAAATATCCAGATTGGTTAGCCAATGTAGTTATGGTAAAAAAGAGAACAACGAGTGGAGAATGTGTGTAGATTTCACATATCTAAATAAAGCATAGCCAAAGGATCATTTTTCTCTGCCCCGAATAGATCAACTCATGGATGCTACATCAGGACATGAGCTACTCAGTTTTATGGATGCTTATTCTGGTTATAACCAAATAAAAATGAAGCCTAAAGACTGAGAAAGCACTTCTTTCATCACTCCCTGAGGAACATACTGTTATAATGTTATGCCTTTTGGTTTGAAAAATGCAGGTGCTACATATCAAAGCTGGTCAATAAGGTGTTCGAGGAGAAAATAGGCAAGAATATGGACGTCTACGTGGATGATATGCTTATAAAGAGAAAAAAGGTGTCTGATCACATTGTCGATCTCAGTCAGACTTTTGATAAACTTGAAAAGCACCAAATGAGGCTGAACCCGACTAAGTGCATTTTTGGAGTGCAATAAGGAATGTTCCTCGAGTACATAGTAAATCAAAGGGGAATTGAAGAAAATCCAGATAAGATCAAGGCATTAATTGAAATGTAATACCCAACCTGCAAGAAGGATGTACAAAGGCTAACTGAACGAGTAGCAGCACTGAACAAATTCATGTCCCGAGCTACATATAGGTGCTTTCCGTTCTTTAAGGTACTTAGAAAGAGTTTTGAATGGAACGACGAATGTGAAAAAGCTTTTTTGGAGTTAAAAAAGTATTTGGGGTCACCTCCATTGCTCGCCCGTCCAATCACGGGTGAGAAATTATACCTATACTTAGTTGTTTCTGAATTAGCCGTGAGTTCTACATTGATTAGAGAGGAGAATGGAGTCCAAAAACCTATCTACTATACCAGTAAGGCTTTCTGAGGAGAAAAAATTAGGTACCCTCGTTTGGAGAAATTGGCGTTAACACTGATTGAAGCATCCAAATGCATGAAACCTTATTTCCAAGCCCATACAATCGTAGTTTACACTGATATACCTCTAAGGCATGCTTTTCATAAACTAGAGAATCTGGTACATTAATGTACTGGGTTGTGGAATTGGGAGAGTATGATATTATATATAAAATAAGGTCTTCTTTGAAAGGTCAAGCAGTGGCAAATTTCATAGCTGAGTTCACTTACTCTGAGGTCCCCGAGTAACAAAGTGAACAGGGCAAACAAGAATCAGGAGGAGGTGATGTTAATAAGAAAGCTCTCGAGGAACCTTCGTCGAAAGAAGCAGTTGTCGACCTACCAGATTCCTCTTCTCGAACACATGAGATGACAAGGAAGTATGAAGAAGCAAGAGGAAAAACATTCCACTATGGGAGTTTAACAAACCAAGCATTTGATAACAACGCCCCAATATAGAATTTGTATATTGATGGGTCATCTTGTGTAACCGGTAGTGGAGCAGGTATAATACTTAACACTCCTGATGGTATTGATATCGAGTATGGCCTGCGTTTTCAATTCCATGCCTCAAACTATGAATCAGCGTATGAAGCCCTTGTTGTGGGCTTAAGTTTAGCCCAATCATTGAGTGCCGAGCAGGTTGTGGCATACGGTGATTCTCAGTTGGTGGTGAACCAAGTACTGGGTTTATATGGATCTAAAGGAGAATTAACGGTCACGTATCTATCCAAGGCGATTGTAAAATTATCAGTTGTTCGGATGAATAGAATCCCATGGTTGGAGAACGCCCGAGCTGATGCTCTTGCTCGACTAACCTTAGCTACCAGTATTAAACTCCGACGAACTATCCCTATAGGTGTCAATAGCGGGTTTCGATACCCCATAAACATATACGATGAAATACATACCTAGGATTCACATTCACTGTTCCCAATTTCATCGGTATCACTCACTTTCTATGGACTCATTCAACATTAATACTCCCAATTTTTTTTTACACGTGGAACAACTTTTCGTGTCATTTCCCTTGTCCCTGGACCTACAAACCATTTTGAACCTAACAATACTAGCATCAATTGTTGCTCTACTGATTTTTTTGGCTCCACTTTCATATGGAACTCGTCATTGACTATAATAGTCTTGATTGAATCGGCCTCCACTTAGTAGATATTCAATTAAACCATATATATACCCCCTACTGGGTATGCCCCTAAGCGGTGTTCTACTATCCTCGTTCACCCTAATCTCACTTTTCGATTAAATTCTCCAACACCCTTAACTCCCTTCTCACGGAAGCATTGATATTGATTCATAAACGTATACCCTTGACAACATCACTAGTCATCTAAATCTGATTTTTTTCCATTTACACATGGGTATTTAAATACGAATTCTTCAACAAAAAGTAACCCAATTTTTGTCAGGTACATTCCATTTATGATAAGGTCCAAAATTTCACAATTTCATTCGCATCTCTGTTACAACAGCAGATGGACGATTTCACGATCAAACCGTACCCCAAATTTCACATTTAGCTCAATACCAACTTCTTTATATACGAAGTCTAATTTCTATCACTTGAGATTGCTCTTATGAGCGAAATGTTGTCGAAAATTCTTAAATCCTGGGTGTTGCTACACTTCACCCTATACAATTGCCTTTGGATTTATACTTCCATTGACCCCTCACTCTTCTTCCTTCACACATTTTATAAATGTTCTTTTTGATAAAATCCTTTTAACTCCGCCACCCTTCGCCGATAATGCTAGGTGAGTCTGGAACGGCACAATCGTCACCAATGACGGTGTTTAAGGAAACTATTATTCCCAGGTGATTCCTTTATTGTCATCAGCTTGAATAGTAATTACGATGAATTTTACCTCGATCAATATTTTCTAAAATACACTAAGTCTCCTATTGAGCCTTTCCTCCTGTATTATGTCCAAAGGCCTTTGTTGGTTGTCTTATTCTATTCGGCGTACGAAGCCAGACCAAACTTGTATAAGAATTTCACCATTTATGTTTAATAGCAAGAGAACGTAAATCTTCATACGTGAAGGAATACAATAATCCTAATCATAAGGCTCTACATCAAAGAACGCTACGCTGAAACGTAGATAGCCGGACAGATCCTGAAGTCTCTTGAACCTGATACTCTGATACCACCTGTAACACTCCGCTCAATTAAATACCGGGTGATCAGTCCTATACCCAATTAAATCAGAGAATACATTTGGTTCATTCTTAGCACCATTGTCGAAAAACATTTTCTTTTTTTTAATCACCTAATACTCAATTAGGCTGGTGTTAAAAACTTTCAAATTTTAATTTAATACAATCTCATTTTACAATTACAAACAATTTTATGTAATTTATTCCATAACAATGCATAATAGATAAGTAACATCATAACTGAATTAAATGTAACTGGAATAAACTCCCCAGTTTAAATATCTCAATACAACAATCCAAAAAAACTGAATGTATCAAAACTGGCATAAGTAATACCACTGCCTGAGATGGAATCAAAATAACTAGAATCCTTGGGCGACATGCCCTAACTAACTACTACAGATGTATAAATCAAGAGAATGAATATGTCTAAGAAAAGTCTGCAACTCCATAGAATTTATAGTACGTTGAGTATCCAATCTTCTATACCGGCATTTCTTTGACTGGACAGCAAATATAAAAGATACTAGGAAGGCGAGAATATGCAAGAAAACGGGTCAGAGCCTGATGGTAAAATATTTTTAAAAATAGCAAGTGATTAACAAGTGCAATTAAGCAATTAGTATGTACATGTTAGATTCTCGAACTCTCTCTTGAGATTCTCACCTCTCATCTAGTGTGCACGCCTAATGTACCTTCAAACCATACTAGTTACTATTCCCATGCTAACTAGTTCTTTCCAATCTAATATCTAAATTTATCCCAATATCGTTCCCACGTATTTCTCTCGCAATATAAGTAATACATTTAAATCCAATTTCTCTTTAACATGGATAAGCACTTTTTCAATTTAATATAATTAAGTGTTCACCAACTTAATTCATTTCATATTTTATTATCATTCATGTCAACTTAATTCACATAGTAGATAATATCACAAGTATATATATATATATATATATATATATATATATATATATATATATATATATACATTCACTCTATTATATATATACAATACTGCACCCCGAGACTCAGTTGCGATGCATGCATACTCTGCTATCATGTCCGATTACATCTCATCACTGTACAAAGGACTGTCGGTTCGGTATATCCCTAGAACCATAAATAACAAACACAAATATTGGAGGTGAACAGTCATAAGCCTTTAGTCTACGCACATATCTACGCACCCAAATGACCGTTCAATACCATTATTTTCACACATGAAAATCCAACCTAAGTCCAATGTTCTGAGGCACAAGTCAAAAATCCCCCTAAGGCTCATTAGGATATGACTTCTCTCAATGCGCAAACCTCCCATCGATAGAAAGTAGGCTAGGTATGTCATACACACAAATCATCATATAGGTATACACTCAGCCTATATATATATCAACAATAGGGCATACACACATCCCATATTACAAGTCTCATACGTAGTATACATATATCTCGAATATCCTATGTATTAAGATATTTTAAACCTCAATTATATTATAGGTATTCGCTCCACCTATGTATATATATCAACAAATGGGTATACTCTCATCCCATATACAAATCTCACATGAAGTATATTTCAAGTTTATCCCATAAACCAGTAAGTCACATTTTATTGACATTTCCCATTACTCCTAACATTTCTTGTTAGCCGAAAGGATTTAATTAATTATTCCAGTAGCTACCTTCAATCCATACTTATTGGTACAAAAACCATACCATTATAACAAGCCCGTATTATATTTTAATTCCCAATAATCATTTTTCTCGATAAAGTTACATTCTGCCCAGAAATATAAAATTACAATTTGAGGTTTTTCTGCTCCGATTTTGAAAACACTTAAAACCACAAAGTTGTGCAGAACGTGATTTTATACAAGAACTCGTGTGCACACTACCAATTTTCGCTTAAAACAGTCCTAAAATTATCATACAATTTTTGTCCTTTTTCTACATATTTCTACCTACGGATTGTAACATAATTCATCCTCAAGACCTCTACCAAATGATCCCAAACTCCTTATAATTCATTCCAAATGATATACCCAAGTATGTACATGATTTATAACATCAAATCATATCAAAATCATCATGGAATTTCGATTAATCATTCTAATCCCATTTTAATTAAGAAAATGTGCATTTTATCATTCTTACTCAAGAACACGTATAAACCCCAAATTTCTTTGTCCAATAAACCCAAGTTTTGGTTATGTGTCATGATTGCTTCTACACGTGTTCACACACATGCACCCATCCATGATACTTTGCTTGCACACAATGATAAAAAGTTTGCACATATTCAGGAGCAAGTAAAAATTTTAGTCAAGACTTCACACGATTTGATGGAGTTGTTTCAAAAGATGTCACCATCTTTGGAAAACTCCTCCGCACCTAATGGATTAGGTTTAGACTTTTTGCTAGCATAGGATGATTTACATGATGACCCTTTTGCCTATTGCTAGTATGTATCATTTTGTACTTATATTTTCCATTTTGATATATTTATCTTAATTTTGCTACTGTTTTAGCACTATTTTGGATCTATTTACCCTTTCCAGGAACAGTTTTCACGATATTTTCTCACTGGACAAAACTGCATGGAATTTTGGGAAATCTGTGATTTTTTTTTTCGTTCGAGCGAGATGAGTTTTCATTCGAGCGACTTCTGATGTCGTGCGAAGCTTCGTCTCGCGAGAAGCCCTTGTCATTCGAGCGACATGTCGCTTCGTTCAAGCGGCCCTGGAGATTTAGCTTCTTCTGTTTGCAGTCCTCTGGTTCATATTGTTATATTATTTGGTACTGCTGGGTTGAGTCTGAACAGTGTTTGATAAATAATAAAAAAAAATATTTTGTTAAAATTTTTGAAAAATCCAAAAAGAGTTTTGTATTTTGTTTATACCGTCTATGAATAAACATTTAGGATGACCGAGTCACAGCATCATTTCATATCCATGTGACTATTTGATAGTGTTTTAAAGCAATATGTTGTGTCATTCATGTGCTTTACAAAGTTTGGAGTCTTTGAGATGATATATAGTGTTGCTACCTACATGTTTGACTCATTTGTCCTTTATGGCACACATGCATGAATTTGTTTTACTTTTGTTCTTATCTATCACATGTTGGTTGAGTGTTTCCATCTCAATTCCGTCTATAAAATGAATCAAATGCGATAAAACTTGACAAAAAGTAGTGCATGATACAAATCATTTGTGAGTTTGTGTGATTTATTTTGAAAAACGGAAAAGGGTTGCGAAAGGTATTTCATTTTTTTCCTTTGCGACAAAGCCACCATTTAAATTGACCTAAAAAAGTGAGGAATTGAAAATTAACCGGGGTCCAATGAGGTTTAAAAGAGCCCAAAAAAATTGAATGGCAATAAAAAGAAAACTATGCCAAAAATGGGCCAATAGGTTTTAGTTTCATCACCTCATGAGAAAAATAAAAAGCATTATCCTTTAATGAGGGATTTTGGATTGAATTTAATATGGCTTGCACGTCCTTGAAAGTTAGGAAAAAACATTACATAGTTTTGGACGTTATTGGTGTGGAAATCATTTATACTTAGATTTGATGATATGTGTAACACCCCGCCCGCCCGGGGAGAGCGAACGGAGCGCTAATACGATAAAATAAATCCAAATCGACAAGTGACAAGGTATAGAGCATCTAAGTCCCACAACAACAAAAGAGAAACTATAAATCTCAATTTCTTCAAATAAATACCAAGTCTCTCGAATTACATACAACAACTAACTCGAAAATAAAATACAAATCTCGAAAGCTCTATACATCAAAATAATACAAATCTTTCCCAAACAATCCTCGCTAAAATCAATCTCCATAGCGCCCCAAAATCCGCACTAACCTGCCACTAAAAGAAAATATGGGGAAGTACACAATACGACAAGAAAGATGCTCAACAAATATATTAACGGTGAATAAAACGTAACAACACGAGTACGAATATTCAAATCGAAATGCAAATCTGAAAGCATTTATCAATATAATTTCTCAACAACACTTTAACCGGGTCACCAGGCCTCACTACATCCGTATATGCTTTATCAAGCCATACCCCGGGAAACAGGAATTTTGGCGGGTGCCCAACATCCGTGCCATATTAAAATCTCATGACAATGTGCTCATCAACAATATAATGATACCACATGAATCAAAATAATTTCAACAATTATTTTCCAGATTTCAATGAATTTATCAATTCAAATATAATGGTATCAGAGCTTAGGTATACGGCAACCCTCGAGGCTTGAGTTTTGGGTTCATTGCGTGGTTAGCAATTTTTGGAGATAGAAAATTTTAGGTGATATTCGTGATAAGTTTCGAGATTAGAGGTGAGGAATTATTTTTGGAGACGAGATTATTTTTGGAGATTGTTAGCCTGATTTTTTAGAGTTAGGCATTCGGCGAATTTCGAGGGCGAAATTCCATTGTTAGTGGGGAAGTGTAACAACCCGCGTAATTTTTGGGCTATTTTAATTAATTTTGGAAAATGGAGGAAAATAAAGTTTTAGATAAAATTATTTTTATTGCTCAAATATATTGAATATTATTTTTAAAGGCGAGAATTTGAAACGGTTTCGAAAACGGATTTTAAAATGATTTTTAAATGTTTTTAACCCTTGGAGTTGTTTTGACTTCCAACTCTTCATTTCTTTGCCTTATTTAAAGGAGTCTTTTGGATTCCAACTCTTCATTTCTTTTCATTATAAAAGGAAGTCGTGGGCAAGCCTTTTAACATACTTTTGGCACAAATTTTGGCAGCAAATATATTTTATATTCCTCTTCTTTTTATATACACAATGGCCCTTGAGATTTGTGAGTTCGAACCTTAGATTAGAGGTGTTCTTGGGGCTATTTTGTTGGAGGTTCTTGGAGGAGATTTTGTAGATCTTTTGTGTTGATCTTGAGGATGTGATCATTGGTTTCTCATTGTGGTTTGAGGTATGGGGTTTTACACAATATGCTCCTTAAATCTCGCGAGTGTCATTCTCTTTGAATTCTTATTTAATTGAACTCATATTTGAATTGATAAATTCATTGAAATCTGGAAAATAATTGTTGAAATTATTTTGATTCATGTGGTATCATTATATTGTTGATGAGCACGTTGTCATGAGATTTTAATATGGCACGGATGTTGGGCACCCGCCAAAATTCCTGTTTCCCGGGCTATGACTTGATAAAGCATATACGGATGTGGTGAGGCCTGGTGACCCAGTTAAAGTGTTGTTGAGAAATTATATTGATAAATGCTTTGGGATTTGCATTTTGATTTGAATATTCGTACTCGTGTTGTTACGTTTTATTCACCGTTAATATATTTGTTGAGCATCTTTCTTGTCGTATTGTGTACTTCCCCATATTTTCTTTTAGTGGCAGGTTAGCGCGGATTTTGGGGCGCTATGGAGATTGATTTTATCTTGGATTGTTTGGGAAAGAATTGTATTATTTTGATGTATAGAGCTTTGGAGATTTGTATTTATTTTTCGAGTTAGAAGTTGTAATTTTAATTCGCGAGACTTATTGTAATTGAAGAGATTGAGATTAGTGGATTTATATTAGTGTGGGTTTATTTAGATGCTCTATACCTTGTCACTTGTGGATTTGGATTTATTTTATTACATTAGCGCTCCGTTCGCTCTCCCCGAACGGGCGGGGTGTTACAATATGATTAAATCGATGTCATCTAAATTCACTAATTTTACACCTAAGGACTAATTTAATATTCATTCGTTAGGAGTACACTTATGCATCTTGCACACATGTTATTATTGAGTCGATTTTCCTGTCGAATTTGTTTACACCTGTTCCTTTTGTTTCCATAATTTGGTTATCTTAGTGTAAATTAATGGTGTGTGATTTTTGTAACATCATTTTTGCATTTTTGTATGAAATTTTTGAAAAATAAAAAATAGTTTGTTTGCCTTGTTTACCGTGACACCCCGATTTGATTTATTTGGCTTATTATTTTTCTTGTCTATTTCGGACAAATAAAAAGGGGGAGAACGAATTATGGGGGAGTTTTTGCATTATGGGGGAGATTTGATTATATTGATTGATTTATTCTTATATCATTTCAAACTCGATACATCACGAGGTATTTTCTTTGTCTCATGTGTGTAGGTACAATTAAAGATCATTATGTTGCACACCTGATGAGAAAATCTCAAAGTTTTGAAGAATTGATTGTTGAAGAAAAGTTTGAAGACTTGACAGTTTATCTTTTCACTTTTAAGTTTATGGGAAGGTAGATTTGTATAGGTCATTTTTTGAGATTAATAATTCGTATATTTTTTATTTTACACCGGCATAGACATAGGGGGAGATTTGTACGAACATATTCCATCACAATTAAGTATGTCGTATACTGCTACAACCGTCGAAGATGTTCAAGATCAAATACGCAACGAAACTGTAACACCCCGCTAAATTCTGGCGTCGGCCGCCACCAAAATTAAGTCGGACGTTAATAAATTAAATATCATTCTTAGCATGCGACAAATGTGAGACATATAATTTAATCCACAAGATAAATATTTTAAATCAATCCCAAATTTTAAGGACATCTAACTGATTTATCATCAAAGTGATATATAAAGTCCGTCACATGAAATCTCCGAATATCATAATTATTACAATAAATCAAGTCCAACTGAAATCTCTTAAGACAACTTTGGAACCGAAAGGCCCAATAAAACCCAAATATAGTCTCACAATAAATACGTCTGAATTGGAAAATAAATAAATGACTAAAACGATAATATAATTCCAGCTGCACTTCCAAAGGATCTCAAAAAATACCTATGTAGCTAATCCAATTTAATTCCTGAAAATATTAGTCAACGCATGTGTCAGAGCCAAAGCCCTAAGCATAAATATCGGCTACTCCTTCCAATTAGGGTCCTTGAACCCACACAATAGTGCTATATATATCGACCATAACAATAGAATATTTTAATTAAAAGAAAGTCTATAATCCTTAACTATTAAATTTTCTGAATACCCCCAAGGTTTAAATATGCCACACCAATATTATTTTAAAGACCAGTAGGGAGTATAACTAATGTCCGTTATAGCCGTTGCGTGTAAGGCTTGGAATATGGACCGACGGGGATAAACTGATCAAGTCATGCATAAAAAATGTGAGAATTGGGTTACGGGGAGAGTCGATGTCAATCTAAGGTGTATATCAATTGGTTAGAGATAGTTTAACTACTGCTATAAATAAAGAGGTATCGAGAGATCTTAGAGTTGTGCGAATACTCTAATATGTACGATAGTGAGATAAATCGTTGATTAATAAGTACGGTAAGTATACGTGAGAAAACTACTACGTACACATGGGAGTAATTTGGTTGTGTGAATACCTATTATTCTATAGTATTACATGGGTTGTGAATGCATATGGTATGTTTCCTTGTGATAGGATTTATAAGTTTAATGAGACATTCCGAACGATGCTCGATGAGTTATTCTGAGCCAGGTTCGAGGGGACATTCCGAACCATGTTCGAGGAGACATTCCGAACATTTATCGAGGAGACATTTTGAGGAGATATTCCGAACCATTTGTCCTTCATATGTGAAATAGTACCGATGATAGGGTATGTTGTATTAGGTATATGTGTGTGTGGAAGATATACCGTCTGAATAATCTACTTATGTGTGATAGTAGTAAGATTAGGTGGGGCGTACCTAAATATTGTTTTCAATATACTCAGGCGTGATAGTAATGAGAATTATTAGTGCATAACTAAGATTGTATAAACTACTTATGAGTAAGGGTGGCTGGAATATATAAGTGTGCATCCAGAATAAATATAAAATCTACTTGAGTGTGATTAGTAGAGAAAGTAGGTAGTGTGTAACTAAGATTTGATTAAGTGTGAGAACTTAATTTTTAAAGTATTGATAATAATGTAAGAGTAATGATAATTACTAGACGTTTGGACACATACTGTATGGGCGGTATGGGAAGGTTATAGTGAAAATTAACTAATGACTTAATGTAAATTAAGGGTAGCATGTAGCGTACGGTATGGGAGGTATTGATGACCTAAAGTGTCTGAGGTGTGTAGACGTTGGAGACCTTGTTAAAGTAGGCAGCGAGACTAGGTAGGAACATTATGTGCGCACGATAGATGAGAGGTGAGGAGACCTAAGGGAAAATTTTATATTTTCTGGGTCCGAACCGATTCTTTTTATCCGAACCGGTTCTTTTTATCCGGACTTGTTTTCCCGAGACCGGTTGACTTCACATCACTTCATCTTCTTCGTTTTGCATATGCATTTTTCACCATTAGCACACCTATAACTTCCATGTTTATCCACCAAACTTCAAACCAATTATCCCAAACACTTCCCACATATATTAGGACAATTTCTAACGTAATTGTTTTGCATAAAAACATTATGAATAACATTCAAGAATGGAATTAAACATCTAATCTTCAAGAACCCTAGGTTTTCATGTTATTCCTCTATTATTCATCAAAACCCAGATTAAATCCGTATTAATGATCAAGTCGCCTATGATTATTAATCCTCTACATATGTTTAAACGTTCTACATGTAAATATTATCCCAACATGCATGAAAATCATTCTTTTTCTCACAAAATGATGATTTTACAAGACTATCGTTAAATCCCTACACATGGGTATTATAACTTCATATAATTTGCAATAAGCAAAATTGCCTTTGTATTGTAGGGTTTGATTTCATGTTGATAACGGTGGTTTGATTTCCTTTCCCTCAATCCTTCCTTCCCAAGTTGTTTGGGGTGTAAGAGCTCTTTTGAATTCTCACAAATTCTCCTGTTTAAGCTTTAGCAATTGTCTCTCCCTTCTCTCTAATGACCTCTCTTAGTTTTAACCGTTTCTAACCCTAGTCTCAAGTCTTAAACATCTGATATAACACTAAAAATTTCGTAGGTCCCTTAACCTCTGATTACTAAATGACCAAAATGCCCTCAGTAGGTGTCGGTTTGGTCTAAAATTGACCCGAGATCCAAACTAAACCCCCGGGTACACTATTCCGACTATTCCGACCCATTCAGAATCATCCATGGCCTCTAAATTATCATACGAGTCATGTAAAATATATTTTTCATTTATAACCTCAAAATAGTCTACACGCGACTCCTGGTGAGATAATCTAAAATATGCACATATCACTCGATATGCGTATAATAATAATGATTTATTATTTATTCTTCACACTCAGTAAATTTCATCAAGATATTAATTGGTATCTATTTCTCAGTAAATATTTAAAAATCACATTTATTAAACAAATAACATTAAATTACTTCATTCGCGTAATTTAAATAAAACGTATTTTCTTAATTAATTTCCCAATTAATTAAATTCAAAATATGTAGAAATACGGGGTATTACATAATACCCCCCTTACAAAGGAATTTTATCCTCGAAATTAGGACATACATGCGGTGAATAACTCTGGATACTGCTCTAGCATGTCATCCTCCAGCTCCCAAGTTGACTCATCGGTATTATGGAGTCCCCACTGAACTCGCACTAGTGGCACCACCTTGGACCACAGTTTATGCTCACCACAAAGTAAAATAGCCTCGGGTCTCTCCTTATATGAGACGTCGGGTAATAACTCAATCTCCTCGAGTGGACCGTGACACAAAGCCCATTCGCTCCTCTTATATTTCTTTAGTGATGACACGTGGAACACATCGTGTATCCGCTGAAGATGATCTGTAAGTCCCAGCCTGTATGCTGCCCGTCCCACCCTTTCTATAATAGGAAATGGTCCTACATATCTCGGTGATTACTTCCCTTTCTTTCCAAATCTCATAATCCCCTTTATAGGAGATACTCGAACCAACACCTGATCATCAACATCTAATTCCACATGTCTCGTGTCAGCGTCTGCATAACTCTTCTGCCTATCCTGAGCTATCTGAATGCATCCTCGAATCAACTCAATCTGGGTAGTAGTCTCCTGAATCATATCGGGCCCTAACAACTTGTTGTCCCCCACCTCTAACCAGCATGCGGGCGAACGCCAAGGCCTCCCATATAATGTCTCGAACGGTGCCATACCGATAGTAAATTGATAAGAGTTATTATACACAAACTCTACCAATGGAAGGTATCTCTCACACCCTCCCCCAAAATCTAGGATGCACATCCTCAAGCATCGGATTCACCCTCTCAATATTCCCATGGCCTCCTGAAAGGTCTGCCAGAAATGCGACACAAATACTTAGTCTCTATTAGAAAAAATATTAATTGGGACTATGTGTAGCTTAAAAATATCCAAAATGAATATCTTCGTGTACTGCATCGTGCCATAGTCAGTGTGACCTGGCAAGAAGTGAGCCACCTTGGTTAACCGACCCATTATAACCCATATCGACTCTTAACCCCACCGCGAGTAGTAGGTAGCCCAATAATAAAATTCATCGAGATACTCTCCCACTTCCACACAGGAATATCAAGTGGTTATAACATCCCCGAAGGTCTCTGATGGTCAATTTTCACCAGCTGATAAGTAACACACTTTGCGACAAACTCGGCTATATCTCTCTTAATGCCGGCCGCCCACCAGCACTGTCTCCTCATGTCCTCGTACATATTATCCCCATTGGGATGTACCGCAAACTTGTAACTATGAGACTCGATCATCACTGTCTGCCTCAAATCCTCATCCTTGTGCATAACAAATCTCCCATTAAAGCGCATGCCTCCTTCTTAGCTGAGTGAGTAAGACTCTTCACCCTCAGCTAATAATTACTGCACATTGTCCTGACAGAACTGGTCCTCTACCTGAGCCATCACTAACCCTATAACGATCTTGAATGTTATTCGTAATGTTTTTATGCAAAAAATTACATTAGAAACTGTCCTAATACATGTCGGAAGGGTTTGAGACAATTGGTTTGAAGTTTGGTGGAGAAACATGGAAGTTATATGTGTGTTATTGATGAAAAATGCATATGCAAAATGAAAAAGATGAAGTGCTGTGAAGGGAACTGGTTTGAGGCAAACTGGTCTAGGTCTAATAAAATATAAATTTTCCCTTTTTGGCCTAGACTTACTAAACAGTTATCATGGAAAACTCTTGGAACATTGGTAGAATATAATAAGGTATATATTATATTATAGTAGACTTAAACTGGGTTTGTAAGTTAATCTTATTGAGAGGATTAAGATGAGAATAAATTGGGATGATTTATGTCGTAATTTATCGGGGTGATAATGAATTACGGAAACTTCGAATGAATTAATAAGTAGATCAGTAATGTAAATATTGATTTAACTACCGAAATTAATAAATGGAGAACTAGGACCCTTATAGTTGGGTGAATACTCGAATTATTATGATAGTGAGATAAATCATAAAAGTAATAAGTACGGTACTCGCTATTTTATTAGGCGGGTGTCATAAGTAGTATCCTATATGTATGATGTTTATTGCTGGCATATGATCATTCATTCAGAGCAACATTCCCCATAATGGATTTTTTATATCACGTCTTGGACATCTTCCCTTACTATGCATTACAAATGGGGTTCGTTGAAATTTCTCTTGAAAAGTGATTAATCACAGATGATATACTGAGAAGCAAGCCTGTAAAAAGTCACATGATCTTTCTTATTATCTTCCTGGGGATATTTTCCATGCTTGAGGAGGCACGAAATATCATAACACCACAATCCACCTATATCTTGGTCTTCTTATATTGTGATCTCAATGTGGTAGCAGTGAGTGGGTAAGAATTTCTTTTGGACTAGAAAGGTAGGCATTATTATTCCCTCGAGAATGTCGAGAATGGAGGCCATGGTTGCCAATGCGTCGTAAAGAAGTTTCTTGAGTGCATAAGGTAGTGAAAAGTGATACCCTAAAATTAGGAGGTGAGCTCCTCAAGGTGATCATCAAATGGAAAACGATTCTCACTTTCAGAAGAATTTTCCAGTGATGAAATCTAAGTCTCCATATACATCTTTGCATCTAATTCCTTTCTTGAGGATAATATTGAGACCTATAGTGCGTGCTTCATAGTCTATCATGTTTTTGGTGTAGGGGAAGTCCAACTTGATGACAATGGGAGCGTGAGAATCGCCAGGGGTAATTAGGAGTATCCCAATCCCATGTCCTTTCTTATTAGAAGCTTCTTATAAGAAAATCTACCATCATAACTCTTCATGAGAAGTATAAAGAATATATTCATCTGAGAACTCGGTGATCCATACATTGTCGTTTCCTATGGGATTATCGAAAAGGTAGTCAAAGATAGCGCTTCCTTTAGTGGATTATGAATGATATGTACGATGTTGAATTCGTTTAGTAACATAAACCAATGATCCGTGCGACTAGATAAGGCATGCATTTCTAACAGGTATTTCATGTGATCCATTCGTGACACCAACTTGATGGGGAATGCAAGCCTGTAATACCAGAGCTTCCGAGAGACACAAACTATGGCGACACATTCCTTATCCAATGAAGTTTAATTCACTTAATAAATTTCTAGATTTTTACGAGCATAGTAGATAGATGTTTCTTTACCTGGCTCTTCATTGTATTGGGCTAGCATAGATGTTGCCACAATGTCAGTGATAGTGAGGTAATTATTTCCACGATGTCAGTGAGGTATAAAAGGAGGGGAAGACCCTGGTGTAATGGCATGAGCACCAGAGGCTAGGTAATGTATTGCGTGATCTGGTTAAATGCTTATGGACATGAATCGATCTAGACTTTGGTTAAATACTTCTAGAGAAGTTTTCAGATAGGTTTGCAAATGGAGGTGAGATCGATGATGAATTGATCGATATACTAGAGTTTGCCCAGGAAGCTACAAAATTCTTTCTCCATTTGAGGTGGAAAAATTTCTACAATTTCTCTAAGTTCGGTAGCGTTTACTTTGATCCCTCTCTTGATGATCGTGAAACTGAGGAGTTTTCCTTTCATGACATAGAAGATGAATTTTTTAGGATTGAGATGCATATGATATTGCCATAGTCTTTCAAAGAATTTCCTCAAGGAAATGATGTGACCTTATTGAGTTTTAGACTTGATGATCATATAGTAAAGATATACATCGACCTCTTTATGGATTAGATCATGCAAAATGGTTATGTCTTCCTTCTGGTATGTAACTCCATCATTTTGAGACCGAAAGCCATACTGATGTAGCAAATGGTTCTCCATTGGGGTTATAAAGGCAGTCTCCTATTAGTGGTTGGGATACATCTTAATTTGGTTGTACTAGGAAAAATAGTTGACAAATGAGTTGAGGGTGTGACTATTAGTGTTATCAATAATTATGTCGATGTAGGGTAAAATGTAATCGTAATTTAGAGATACTTTGTTCAGATCCTGATAGTTGATTTACATGGTATTTTTCCTCCTAAATTTAGCACATGGATGACATCCGCGAGCCATGTAGGATATTCAACCACACGAATGAAGAATGTGTTCAACTATTTGACAACTTTATATTTGATTTTGAGAGACCACTCAGTCTCGATCTTTCTCAACTTCTGATTGACATGCTTGCTTTTAGGATGAGTAGGAATTTCATATTGCACAATTTCTGGGTTGATGCTAGGCATGTCGTTGTATGACCACGTGAAAAAATCCATGAATTCTTTCAATAGTCCTTTGAATTGTTACGACTCATTTTCATTGAAGGTGTACCTTACCCCAATTTCGTGTGGATTTCTATGAGAATCGAGATTAATAATGATAATTTTATCATCGTTAGTTTGAACAAGATTATGTTGTCTAATTTTTTTCCTTATTAAAAACAATTAAGAATTTCTCATTTTTTAGATCATCTTCATCAATAGTTTGATTATAACCAATGCAGTTAATATAAGGCACAACAAGATACTCAAAATCTTCACTCATTTAATTAGAAACATTTTTTTGGGATTAAAATATTGAGAACTTTGATAAAACATGCCTCGTTTACATTGATATCAGTAATAGAAAAAGGAAGGACATAATTAGGTTCATTTTGCAGGGGTAAATAGGAGGGTTCAGGTTGGCTAGAGCTGGGTTGACAATAACACTGCACAACTTAAGGGGAGGCTTTTTAGTAAGGGAAATCTTTGCAAATGGGTTAGCCGGCTTAGCGTTGGTATGGATCATGCACACAACCAACCCTAGTGTGTTAAAACCAAATGACTCGTCCCTTTTATTGATCTCAAAATTTTAATACTTTCAATGCTTGAATACTTTGAATTTTCAAATTTGACGGTCAAGTGTTTCACCTCATCCTTGATGTCTTTAGTCCAGATGATCTTGTCTTCAAAGTATATTTCCAATAAGGGTTTTAATTTCTTATTAATAGGGTCGTACCATGGTTCGAGGAAATTGCCAAAAAGGGAAATCCTCACTTTCCTTGGTAAACTGACCATTTAAGGAGTATCCTGAGATGGACTCTTTTTATTTTAACAACCCTCTTTCGATACAGATGGTGGAGGGCTATGAGTTCAACTGGTGATGGTTGATAACCCATATCGTAGAGGGAAGCTTCTCATAGAACTGTCGGTTCAAGAATCCCCTATTTATAGTGACCTAGCCCTATTCTCGGCATGAAATTCATATTCTTAAAAATCTAGATCATATTGACTTTTCCATGCGGGTTGTGCTCAGGGCATACTCTATCTTTAAAGTTATCCCCTACTGGGACAAGAAGTGTATCAATATTAAAACTTGAGAGGTTCTTGTCATTAGCCTCATCCTTATTTTTCAAAGAAGGTTTACTTGTGCTGATGCCATTAGAGTTGCCCTCATCCCCGATGATAGTGATGACCTGATTATTAGCAAAAAAATTCATCTTTTGATGAAGGGAATATCAAACACCTCTAATACTATGAATCCGAGTATGATCAACAATCAAGTTGAAATAAGCTAGTATATCAATGACTTGAAACTCGATTTGGGGGCGTATAGGGCCAACCCCTAGTGTAAGTTTTATTGAACCCATAACTTCTCGATGAGTGTTATTGTAGGGGTTCATGGTGGAGGAAGTGGGGGTGAGATCACTGACTTTAATCCCCCGACAATTGGTACTTCTTAATGGATAAACATTCAAAGTGGACATGGTTTCGACAAGTGCCAACGACACCATCTTTCCCATGAATTACACCAATATGTTGAGAGAAGAATTATAGCCATGATCGAACTTATGAATTATTTCATTGGCAAAGGAGACAACGCTCATAGCGGTTAGGGATCCAACCATGTGAATGGCTTTTTCAGCGGTCATAGTAGGACGGATTATGGGTCTTATGAGGAGCTTGATAAAAGCTTATCTATGCAACTAGGAGGACATGAAAAGCCCCCATAAAGTGATGTTGTCTTGTGTCTTATTGAATTATTTAAGGACTTTACTTTATTTGACCAACATTTCTAGCATCGGGAGTTTTTCATGAACTCCTTTCTCTTAATTTGTACCCATGTTCATTAATGGAATAATTGGGTCTATATAGTATCTCCCTGGGTCATGTGATTTATGGATGTTGGGAAGAAAAAAAATCACGTGTCCTCATCCACTTCTATTATAATGAATACTTCATTGATTGTTGATAGTAGCTCTTTGAAAGCAATCATCCCACATAAGGAGGCAAGTGTGCTGAAGTCCCTACTATGTGATTCTTGATATGAGTTGTCCAAAGGGTATGAGTCATCATCCCACTTGGTGGAAATAATATTATCCCCCTATAAGGAATCTATGCATTCTATGACCTTAATAACCTCGTTATATAAATCTTCCCACTTTATGGAGAAGCGTTGGAAAGAGGGAACCAGATATACCTTAATACTTAGGATAGTGAGTAGCCTGGAAGTTGTACATATTTATTTCTCCTTAACAAAATCATCGGACATGACCTATATAATACTGTCTAAGATGAATTTCCCTCCTTACAAAAATCAATCTTCTGATTTTCAGGACCATTCTCATGTTTCCATGTATACATCATCGAGTTTTTCATAACTATCCCATTTGAGGGATATCATTGGTTGCAATTTTAACCTAAATTCTCTTAGTTGATTCAAAACAACCAGTATATCCATGCTCCCTATTTCTAAACGGGTTTGGACAATAATGAAGGACCTTGTCAAGAGAGAAAAGGCACGATCTGAAGAATTTTCTATGCATAGAAGGAAATAGGGACAAATTTTGAGGGATTTAGGGGAATGGGAAAATAGAGCGGGTATATTGGTAAGTCAAAATTTTATTGGAAGGATCAATATCTAGATTCTCATTTAAAAAATGGTGTTTACACCAATTCGGTGTGATGGTATAGGGGTTTGTGTAGTATTGGGTCTAGGATTGGCTGGAGGAGTAATAACCTCCTTATTAATGAGTCCTTGAATAATGTTCTTTAGGTGGAAAAATTGGTTAGTGGTGTGACTTATGAATTAGTGGAAATCACAACGAGCATCATTCTTGAAGTTCCTTGGAAGGTAAAATTTTGAGAAGGGAGCATGAAGCTCAGTGTATTTATTTTTTAATATTGTAAGATGATCTTTAGGCACCCATGGTGTAGCAAGATATGAAATTTTATTTACGATTGAGACAGTAGCATTAGGTGGCTGGTCATCTTGCAAGGAATGAGCTGTCCTGTTGGCCTTTTCATCTCAGACTCAAGTTTTTGATTAATAACAACTTCTTTGATCTATGCGCCCTCGTCCTGAGTGTCTCTTAAATGAGGTTGGTACTATCTTCTCATAGAGATTCTAATATACGACGGGAAATTCTTCTTTATAATGCTCATTTGTTCTTCCTCGAAAGGTCGACTTGTCATGGTAGTGGCTTTTTCTCTCCACCGACTAATAAAGAAACTAATTGACTCCCTATGGTTCTAATTGAGTAGATAAAGGTCTCAAAGAGTTACTTTTAACTCCTCATTATATTTGTATTAGGTCATGATTTACCTGGCTACATCCTCCAAATAACGGATTCGGGATTCTTTAAACGACAATAACCATTTGAGAGATCTCTCTTTATGGGTCCTCTCGAACATCTATTCCATTATTTATTTGGATGCTCAAAGTAGATTAATATCATGATAATATCTATGAATGTCTATAGTAGGAGGTCCAATACTCCCAAATTTATTGATGTCTCGTGACTTGAACTTTTATGGCAACGGGGCTTTTGAGTAAGGATACATGTTAGTGTAATCCTCGTAGTTCCGTGAGATCTTTACTTGGTTAAACCTTTTGGATAGAAATTTGAGATCTTCCTTGACCTTGTTAAATTCTTTATCTTTAGGATTAATAGGAATTGGCATTGGTAAATTATCCCTTAGATGGGCGAGGCTTGGCATTAACAACTGAGTTGACGGTGACATGCGTGTGGGATACATGGGATATGAGGGTCTTGTTGTTACTGCTCTAGAGCCCATATCTTTTATAGTTGTTACGGACCTATGATACGGGGGAAGAAAATGTTAGGAATAGGAACCTCGGGTGTCTTAACCCTATTTCGCTGCATCTCTTGGACATTTTCCTAGAGATTATCAATCTTGTTGCTGAGATGGGCGAGGACTGTCATCAAGTTTGGATGAACATTAGCATTCTAATCAAGGTTCCCTATAAAGAGTCTTCAGAGGGTCTGTTCCACTTTCATGGAGGTAATAGAGGAGGTGCTAGAGCTCCGAGGTGACTTGATAGTGGATTTGAGCTAATAGGGAGTCATACCTAAACTAGGGTGTCTGATCGCAATTAAGAGGGGGGGGGGATTTTTTATTTAATTTAAGGAGTGATATATTTTGGTATTTTTGCAAAAATAAAGAAAGGTAAATTCCCCGGTGTAATTCTTATCATTAGATTTCACTTGTATGTTCAACGTAGGGTGTAAATAAAATGTTGGACAGGACCCGAGTATGGGAAAAAATAGGGTGCACAATGCAATACACTATTTAAACTGCTTCCAGACTCACGAACAGGGTCCTGCTTTAAAAGTTGGCGAAATAACACAAACTTTAGACAGTAATATGACCCAAATTTTTGGTACAGTTTCGTGTTGAAATAGATAAACTAGGTATGAGTGTCCTAGGATAAACGTATATATATGTTTGATGCATTAGGAGGTTAATGTAACGGTTCCCCATTTGGCATAACTTTTGGGATATACCTTTTTCCTATAAGGGAAATCACTCATCGGTTAGTGTGGAAAAGCCATATGATATACATGTGTAGAGGGGTTCTTTCGATTTCTCACTATATTAGGGTGAGGGACCCCTCCAACACTCCTATAAAGGCATTTGGGCGAGGGCTACAAAGATATTTGGGAGAGGGACCCCTCCAGCCCTCCTGTAAAGAAACTTGGGCGAGGGACCCCTCCACCCCTCTTGCACAGGCATCAAAGATATTTGGGAGAGGGATCCCTCCATCCCCTCCTACAAAGATTTTAAGGCGCTTGGGCGAGGGATCCCTCCAGCTAAGAAGTTTCGAAGATATTTTAAGAAGAAACCCCTCCAGGACCTCCTTCAAGTTCAAAATATAATTTTGGGTGAGCGACTCCTTCCCACAAAATAAAAACAATTGAAATGATACCTGGGCAGGGGAGTCCACAAATGAGGGATCCCTCTGCCAAGACTAGCTAAAATGAAAAACCTATTAAGGAAATGTGACACCCCGCCTAATTAAACACCAGGCGATCACTCCTTTATTAAATTAAAATCAAGGTGAACAGTTGGTTCATTCTTAGCATCACTGTCGTAAAAATAACTTTTCCAATTTAAACACCCTAATTAATTAAGCTAAGTGTCAAAACCATTTTAGACATTACATTCCAAATTCTATTTATAACCAATGATTTAAAACTTTACATCATTCAATATTAAAGAATCACACCACAATTATCCTGGAACATATAATCCAAATAATTTAAACATTCAACAACTAAATCCCAACATTTAAACTTAAAGTAAAGCATCCAGACAGTAATAAATCCCAAAGTGACAATACTAGAAATAAATGAATCACAATGTCCAATAAAACAACTGGAGAATGGAAATGGGAGACACATGCCCATTTGAATAAATATGCTAGGAGTGGAATCAAATAAATGAAGTCGTCTAAGCAAGAGGCCTGCAACTCCCACCTAAGCTGCAGCGCGTTCCTTCCAAAGGATCCTATGCAAGACGCCCCTGTGGCTGGGCACCTGTAATATATACATATATATACCAGAGAGAAGGGAAAATAGAAACGGGTCAGAGCCCGATAGTGTAAATGATTTAAAATTTGTTTAGCAAGTATTTAAAATGTTTATAGGCCAATGCAACAACATATTAGTGCGACACTCTCTTGAGAAATTCTCACCTCTCTTCTAATGTGCACACCTATCGCACTAATCTTCCCAACGGTTTAACTTATCTTATATCGCACTAAACTTCCCAATGGTTTGACTTATCTTAGGTCACTTGTAAGATTTAAAACTAAACAATATAATTGTTTAAGAGGAAAATTTCATTGAGTAACAAAGCTCTCATTGTAACCTTATTTATTAATAAAGTTTCCCAGTGTCATATTATACTTTTCAAAACAAGTATTTCCAATTTGAAGTCATTATTCATTTCTTATTTTAGAAATTCATATATACATTAAGTACTAGTATAATATATATATTCTAACAGCACCCCACATAAAAAATTATGGTGCGTGCATACTCTGATATTCAATCCCCGTATCACTCGTACTAAGGGAAATACAAGTTCGGAATCACTCTCGAACTGTATTAACACATACACAAACAATATTGAGGCGAAGCATAGATTCCAAGTCTCTAAGAGGATAGCACATGCCCCCACATCTCTTAGGACCATCTGAACTATCGATTCGATAGCCTGTACCAAGGATTTCTATCTTCTAGGGTATGAGTCAATATCCCCCCTACAGGTCCCATCGAGATAAGACTGTCCCAGCGCGGTAACCTCAGGGATAGCAAGTAGCACGGGCACAATTTTTACACATAGATAGTATATGCATAAACACAGTCATATAACTATACTACTATTACCATATCAAATTAGGTACCTCTCTAATCCCATAATTACGACATTTGTCCTTATTTCTCATTATTTAGTTCTCACGTGTAATCGTTCATTTCTTACTTTAATTTGAGGGATCATTCCATCTTATTACGTAACAGTCATGGACTCTATCCTCCCAAGTGTAGAATTCAGTAGGTACTCATATAATTTCCAACGTAACTATCTTATGCGTCTCTCCCCTTAATACATAATCTCATTGTCCCGTATATGTAAATATCCTGAAAACACAACTCTCGTCTTACATTAAAGGTCCCATAATTATTTATAAGTCCTACTGGTCTTCTTTATCTCCCAAGTCATTTTAATAAGGGTGTCCCAGGATTATTTCTCATTAAATTGAATTCAACTAATTTAAAAAGGGGAAATATGAGTCTGCCAGAAGGGGTCGATCGATTGAGGGTAGGGGCTCGATCGATCGATGCGTCGATCGATCGACACCCCTGGTTCGATCGATCGATCAAACAGGTATGCGGATTCTACAGATTAGCAGTTATGGGTTTCACAATCCAACCTCAATCAAATCCAGATTTTTCACACCCAAAATCCCTAAAATTCGTACTATAATCAGTATACACCCATATTATTCATCTTTTACGTAAAGCATGCAATTTTTCATCAATAACCATGGATTAATAGGCCAAAACTTCATAAAATCTCAAGAACCCTAGAATTTCTTTAACATGGTTCTAATCAGTCTTTTTCCAAAAATTTCTACTCCTACTTCATCATAATTTCGTGGTTAAGCCTCTACATATGAAGGGGTTTCTAGATTTGCATTCAAATTAATTATACATGCGATTTTGCTATTTCCAACATGGATTTTCTTCTACAAAACTCGTCCTACTCACCCTAGACTAACATGAATGATGCATTAACGAAAATAAGCAAGATAAATACTTGCCTGGGATTTTCAGCGTTCTGATTTGTGAACGAATTTGGTGTTGTTGCGTTCCCCGTCACGCGATCTACGCGTTGGTGGTGGTGGCGGTGCAACCGGATGGATTTTTGGACTTGGTTTGCTTGGAAAGCTTTCTCCTTCCCTCTCCTATGACCGTTCTAATGTTTTGAGTCTGATAACCCTAAAGGACTCTTCCAAATGGCTGATATAGCCTAATAATTTTCGTGGGTTTAATTACCCAAAAATGAAAAATGACCAAAATGCCCTCCCGGGGTACTAATTAAGCCTAAAAATGCCCTGAGACCCAAGCTAAACCCCCGGGTACACTTTTCTGACTATCTCGACCCTTCCGGACACTTTGGCGCACTCAAAACGACCATATGAGCAACTTATAATTTATTCACTTTTATTAATCAATATTTAGTCCTGACGCGACACGGGGGCGTCCCGACTCAAATTTCCAAAATTGTCATTTTATTCACTCTTGACATTTTATAGAACCAATATTATATTACTTTAGTCATTAGTAATATTCAACAAGTTTTCCATAATTACTAACTCACATCACGTTAATAATTATAAAGTAATTAATTTTTGGATTTATATTAAATTAATAACTCATATTAAATTTAATAAATTCCCAAATTAATATAGTATAAAAATATGGGGTATTACATACTTCCCCCCTAATAACGAAATTTTGGCCCGAAATTCGAGAAATAAGGCATACCTGGTAAGAATAAATATGGGTATCTCTCGCGCATATCTGCCTCACGCTCCCAAGTGGATTCCTCCACATTATGATGCTCCCACTGGACCCGTACAAGTGGAACTACCTTCGACCTCAATCTCCTCTCACTATGGTCTAGGATAGCCACCGGTCTCTCCTCGTAAGAGCTGTCAGGCTGCAAGTCTATCTCATCCATCGCAATGTGGGTATGGGCCATATCATCCCGCAGATATCGTCTCAATGACGAGATGTGGAATACATCGTGAATGCGATGTAAATGCTCTGGCAGTCCCAATCTGTATGCTACCGGCCCAATCCTCTCGATAATGGGAAATGGTCCCACGTACCTCGGGGTCAATTTCCCTTTCTTCCCGAACCTCATCACTCCTTTCATAGGAGATACACGTAGTAACACTTGGTCCCCCACATTAAACTCTCGGAAGAACTATTTTGCATCGGCGTATCTTTTCTGCCTGTCCTGGGCTACTCGAATGCGACTCCTGATCATCTCAATCCTCGCGAAGGTTTCCTGAATCACCTCTGGTCCTAGCAACTTATTATCCACCACTTCTAGCCAACAAGTTGGGGAACGACAAGTTCTGCCTTACAAAGCCTCGAATGGAGCCATGCCAATCGTGAACTGATAAGAGTTATTATAAGCGAACTCTACTAGTGGAAGATGTGGCTCCCAACCTCCTCCAAAATCAAGAACACACATGCGCAGCATATCCTCCAACATCTAATTAGTACGCTCTGTCTGTCCATATATCTGTGGGTGATAAGTTGAAACTCAGTATCAACTCAGTACCCATAGCCTCCTGAAAGCTCTCCCGGAAATGCGACACGAAAATCTTGTCTCTATCTGACACTATATTCAGGGGCACCCCATGTAATCTACAATCTCAGCAATGAACAACTGAGCATACTGACCCGTGGTATAGTCTGTCCGCACCGGAAAAAAATGAGCCACCTTGGTCAAACGGTCTACAATCACCCAAATAGAGTTGTGACCCCGCTGTGATGTAGGCAACCCTGTAATAAAATCCATGGAAATACTCTCCCACTTCCACGCGGGTATTTCCAATGGCTAAAGCAACCCTGACAGTTTCTGATGGTCTACCTTTACTAGCTGGCAGGTAGAACACTTGGACACGAACTCAGCAATGTCCTTCTTCATCCCACTCCATCAGTATTACCGCCTCATATCCTGATACATCTTATCTCCTCCAGGATGTACCGCAAATCGGCACCCGTGAGACTGGGTCATCACTACATGACGTAATTCTGTTCCTTCTGGGACTACTAATCTCCCATCAAACCTCAAGTCCCCATTAGAACTAACAGAATAGGACTCATCACCCTCAGCTAAAAGTCGTACAATCTACTCCTGGCAAAACGGTCTGCGGTCTGTGCCTGTATCACCTTCGTAACAATCTCGGGTGTCATTGTCATGACAGATATGAAGGAATGGACTACTGCGTCCTGGTGACCCAACTCTTTCCACTTTACTTTCTAGATGTTCGCCACATCGTCTACCGGTCTATGGCTCAACGCATCAGCAACTACGTTGGCCTTCCCCAGATGGTATTGTATATCGAACTGATATTCCTTCACAAACTCTAACCATCTGCGCTGACGCATATTCAGCTCTCGCTGAGTGAACAAGTACTGCAGTGACTTGTGGTCTGTGAATAAGCAAAATTTCTCCCCCAATAAATAGTGCCTCCATATCCTCAATGCGAAAACGACCGCTGCTAACTCTAGGTCATGGGTGGGGTAATTCTTCTCATGCGGCTTAAGCTTGCGAGAGGCAAAAGCTATAGCCTTATCTTCCTACTGAAGTACTCTCCCAAGTCCTCATAAAGAGGCATCGGTGTAAACCAATTACTCCACACCCGACTTCGGTAAAGCAAGGACTGGTGATGAAGTAAGCTTGTCTTTCAGCTCGTCGAAAGCCAATTGACAAGCATCATCCCAAACATGTGGCACCCCTTTGCGAGTCAGGTTCGTCAATAGACCCGCTATTTTGGAGAATCCTCGAATGAATCTCCTGTAGTATCCGACTAACCCCAAGAAACTATGCACTTCCATCGGTGTCGTGGGCTGTCCCCACTCCCTCACCGCTGACACTTTACTCGGGTCAACTGCTATCCCCTGCTCAGAAACAGCATGCCCCAAGAACTGTACTTCTCGCAACTAGAATCCGCACTTCTCGTACTTAGCATACAACTGATTCTCTCGTAGAGTCTGAAGAACCCGCCTCAAGTGCTCGACATGCTCCTCCTCGGAGTGTGATTTTATCAAAATGTCATCTATGAAGACGATGACAAACTGATCCAAGAACTCTCTGAACACTCGGTTCATCAAGTCCATGAATACGGTTGGAGCATTTGTGAGGCCAAATGGCATCACCCTGAACTCATAGGACCCATATCTCGTCAGGAAGGCAGTCTTTTAAACATCCTGCTCCCTAATACGTAACTGATGCTACCCCAACCTCAGATCTATCTTCGAAAAGAAAGTTGCTCCCCTCAATTGGTTGAACATATCATCGATTCGAGGCAACGGATACCTATTCCGTATCGTGACCTTGTTCAATTCCCGGTAGTCCACACATAGCCTCAGTGAACCATCTCCCTTCTTCACAAATAAGACTGGAGCGCCCCAAGGTGAGGTACTCCTGTGAATGAAGCCCTGACCTAACAGCTGCTCTATCTGATCTCGTAACTCTCGCATCTCTTCCGAAGCCATACGGTATGAAGCGCGTGCTATAGGTCTAGTATCCGGTAATAAATCTATGACAAAGTCTATCTCTCGACTGGGGGGTAGGCCTGGTATCTCCTGAAATACATCGGAATACTCACGGACAACTGGGATCGAGTCTAAGGGAACCACAACCTCCTTAGAGGTATCCTCCTCTATGTAATACAAATGAGCGGTTGAGCCTCCCTCTGGGCGAAGCATCTCCACTACAAACATCTCTTTCCCCAGAATGGAAAAAATAATACTCCCACCAAAACAATCTATCATGGCCCTGTAAGCAGCGGGCCAATCCATACCGATAATAACGTCATGCTCATGCATATCTAAGACTAACATGTCTGCAGGTAATACCAAGCTACCAATCTCTACCCCCACACCCCGGCATATAAAGAAAATAAGTGAACCATTTCCCAGTGGTGAGTCTACACACGTCACAGTGCTCTCTGCTGTGGCTAATAACCCTAAGGCCTTCGCAAAATGCGTAGCTATAAAACAATGCGTCGCCCCAGTATCAAATAAAACTCGGCCCATAGTACCATGGATAGGAAACATACCCTTAATCGCGGGTGGTGCCTACGGAGCTGCTGCCTAGTGGACGTTATAGACACGTCCATATTGTAACTGCCCCTGCTGCACTGGAGCTGCTGGAATGGCTAGTAGGGCTGGTACTTGAGCTGGGGCTGGGAGGGAGGCTGGAAAAAGTGGTCTCTGTGGCTCGTTACGGGCACCCTGCTGCTGTGGGGCCCTCTCTCCCTCTGGACAATCTTGGCACCTATGGCCATGCTTGCCGCACCTAAAACATCGGCCTTTGAAATTTCCTCCCCTCTGGCCCTGCTGACCATGGCCCTACTGGCCATTACCACCCCGCCACTGGCCCTGTTGGCCCTGATGAAAATGCTGTTGGCCCTGCTGCTGACGGTGTTGACCTTGCTGGCCCTGCTAACCCTGCCTATAAACCCCAAATCCCTGTCTGGAATCACCTGAACGAAATCGCTAGGCAGGGTCGCCCTGATGGGAACTCTGCTCGTGCTGACGAGTCTATCCCTGAGATGTCGGTGCGCCACTAGCACTACTACCCCCTGTCCTGCCCTGCTGGCCGGACTCTCCTGCTCGCTTGCTTCCCTACAGATGGAAGCGGTGATCCTGGCAATGTAGTAAGGCAGCATTGAGTACATCTGTAAAGGTACTCAGAGACAAATTCCCTATAAGATGCTGACGGATCCTCCAAGCTAACCCGTCCACAAACAACATTATCTTCTTACCCTCAGTAGGTGCCTCATCTGGTACTATGGTGAGAAGTCTCGTGAACTCCTCCTCATACTCAGCAACGGTAGATTTCTCCTATTTCAAGTTCAGTAATTTCTATCTCATCTCAGTCTTCACGGAGGGTGGAAAGTACTTGCGGTCAAACCGCTTGTAGAACGACTTAATCGGGATCGTATCCCTCTCCTTCAATGTGGTGGTGGATTCCCACCACTGCAAAGCGGCCCCCACTAACTTGAAGGAAGCCAATAACTATTTTTGGACGTCTGTGCACTCATACATACGAAGATGCCACTGGATATCTTTCTTCCATTGGCTGACTATGACAACATCAGAACTATCCGAGGACTCAGGGGGATGCGCCTTCTGAAAGGCATCCCTAACCCGCTCCCATGCAGATGGAAGCTGTGCAGGTACTGGCGCCACTGCCTGAATCTGGGGTGGAGCCTGCTGTACCACCGCTAGCACTGCATTCACCGCCTGAGCAAGAATAGCGGCTACCTCATTAGCATTCATCGTACCCTGAGCCGGAGCGGCTGGCTGCTTGACTTGGGCACACCTATCCTTTGGTGCACGTCTCGAAGGCATCTGAAACGTGAAGAAATTTATTTGTCTACAGTTATCATCAAATCTCAAATAGCTGAAGACATAACGTAAAAGCAAGAATACAACAATCCTAAAATATGGCTCTATAGCAAAAAAAATTAAGCTGAAAGCGAAATAAGCCATACAGATCCTAAGGACACTAGAACCTGATGCTCTGATGCCACCTGTGACACCCCGCCTAATTAAATACCGGGTGATCACTCCTTTATTAAATTATAATCAAGGTGAACAGTTGGTTCATTCTTAGCATCACTGTCGTAAAAATAACTTTTCCAATTTAAACACCCTAATTAATTAAGCTAAGTGTCAAAACCATTTTAGACATTACATTCCAAATTCTATTTATAACCAATGATTTAAAACTTTACATAATTCAATATTAAAGAATCACACCACAATTATCCTGGAATATATAATCCAAATAATTTAAACATTCAACAACTAAATCCCAACATTAAAACTTAAAGTAAAACATCCAGACAGTAATAAATCCCTAAGTGACAATACTAGAAATAAATGAATCACAATGTACAATAAAACAACTGGATAATGGAAACGGACGACACATGCCCATCTGAATAAATATGCTAGGAGTGGAATCAAATAAATGAAGTCGTCTAAGCAAGAGGCCTGCAACTCCCACCTAAGCTGCAGCGCGTTCCTTCCAAAGGATCCTATGCAAGATGCCCCTGTGGCTGGGCACCTGTAATACATACATATATATACAAGAGAGAAGGGAAAATAGAAACGGGTCAGAGCCCGATAGTGTAAATGATTTAAAATTTATTTAGCAAGTATTTAAAATGTTTACAGGCCAATGCAACAACATATTAGTGCGACACTCTCTTGAGAAATTATCACCTCTCTTCTAATGTGCACACCTATCGCACTAATCTTCCCAATGGTTTAACTTATCTTATATCTCACTAAACTTCCCAATGGTTTGACTTATCTTAGGTCACTCGTAAGATTTAAAACTGAACAATATAATTGCTTAAGAGGAAAATTTCATTTAGTAACAAAGCTCTCATTTTAACCTTATTTATTAATAAAGTTTCCCAGTGTCATATTATACTTTTCAAAACCAGTATTTCCAATTTGAAGTCATTATTCATTTCTTACCTACCATAGCATAGTAGGTAGTTCCAAATTTTAGAAATTCATATATACATTAAGTACTCGTATAATATATATATTCTAACAGCACCCCACATAAAAAATTATGGTTCGTGCATACTCTGCTATCCAATCCCCGTATCACTCGTACTAAGGGAAATACAAGTTTGAAATCACTCTCGAACTGTATTAACACATACACAAACAATATTGAGGCGAATCATAGATTCCAAGTCTCTAAGAGGATAGCATATGCCCCCACGTCTCTTAGGACCGTCTGAACTATCGATTCGATTCATGTACCAAGGATTTCTATCTTCTAGGGTACGAGTCAATATCCCCCCTACAGGTCCCATCGAGATAAGACTGTCCCAGCGCGGTAACCTCAGGGATAGCAAGTAGCGCGGGCACAATTTTTACACATAGATAGTATATGCATAAACAAAGTCATATAACTATACTACTATTACCATATCAAATTAGGTACCGCTCTAATCCCATAATTACGACATTTGTCCTTATTTCTCATTATTTAGTTCTCACGTGTAATCGTTCATTTCTTACTTTAATTTGAGGGATCATTCCATCTTATTACGTAACACTCATGGACTCTATCCTCCCAAGTGTAGAATTCAGTAGGTACTCATATAATTTCCAACGTAACTATCTTACGCGTCTCTCCCCTTAATACATAATTTCATTGTCTCATATATGTAAATATCCCTTAAACACAACTCTCGTCATACATTAAAGGTCCCATAATTATTTATAAGTCCTACTGGTCTTCTTTATCTCCCAAGTCATTTTAATAAGGGTGTCCAAGGATTAGTTCTCATTAAATTGAATTCAACTAATTTAAAAAGGGGAAATATGAGTCTGCCAGAAGGGGTTGATCGATCGAGGGCAGGGGGTCGATCGATCGATGCGTCGATCGATCGACACCCCTGGTTCGATCGATCGATCAAACAGGTATGCGAATTCTTCAGATTAGAAGTTACTGGTTTCATAATCCAACCTCAATCAAATCCAGATTTTTCACACCCAAACTCCCTAAAATTAGTAATATAATTAGTATACACCCATATTATTCATCTTTTATGTAAAGCATGCAATTTTTCATCAATAACCATGGATTAATAGGCCAAAACCTCATAAAATCTCAAGAACCCTAGAATTTCTTTAACATGGTTCTAATCAGTCTTTTTCAAAAAAATTCTACTCCTAATTCATCATAATTTCATGGTTAAGCCTCTACATATGAAGGGGTTTCTAGATTTGCATTCAAATCAATTTTACATGAGATTTTCCTATTTCCAACATGGATTTTCTTCAACAAAACTCATCCTAATCACCCTAGACTAACATGGATGATGCATTAATTGAGCCTAAAAATGCCCAGAGACCCAAACTAAACCCCCGGGCACACTTTTCTGACTATCTCGACACTTCCGGACACTTTGGCGCACTCAAAAGGACCATACGAGCAACTTATGATTTATTCACTTTTATTAATCAATATTTAGTCCCGACGCGACACGGGGGCCTCCCGACTCAAATTTCCAAAATTGTAATTTTATTCACTCTTGACATTTTATAGAACCAATATTATATTACTTTACTCATTAGTAATATTCAACAAGTTTTCCATAATTACTAACTCACATCACGTTAATAATTATAAAGTAATTAATTTTCGGATTTATATTAAATTAATAACTCACATTAAATTTAATAAATCCCCAAATTAATATAGTATAAAAATACGGGGCATTACAGGAAGCCCATAATAAGGGACTCCTCTAGAAAATGTTCAAATAATACTTATTTTGCAGTAAAAGGGTCCAAGAAGTGACCCTCTGAATAAAATAGGCCAAGATGAGGGGATCTATCATGAACAATCCCTTATCATGAAAAAGTTATTCTTTTACATAACAAAAGTACTAACATTTACTTTCTTGTACATGTAGCCTAGTTGAGAAGGCAGGGCTCAAATAGGCCAGTTGGGATCTCTTGGGAGTTTTGGCTTGGCGGCTGAGGAACAAGGTTTGTTGAGCAAGATCAACCACTTACCACTTTAAGATTTAGAGAACTCTACTAGAAAGACCCTAGGGGTTACTCAAAGTCCTTACACAGTTCACACCCAATCATATTAGAAGTGAGCAACCAAGAGGTTGCTCACAAGAAATGAACTTTTTATAAAAGATGATTTTAGAAGAGGGAGTCCTTAATACCTATCTCAAGTAAAAAGACTTTAGAGAAGGGGGTCCTCAAATAACCCCTCTCAAGTTTAATGGTTTTAGAGGAGGTGGTCCTAGAGACCCCTCTCAAGGTTTACAATGTTTGTACAACAAGTTACCGTTTCAAAAGATATTTACCAAATCAGATATTTTGTCTCTATTAGGAGACGTATTTTATTTTTGACTTTGGTTTATACCAAGTGTCATCTGTTAGAGGAGATAGGCAACTGCAGATTTAGTAGGGATAAAAGGTCCATTGTAGACCTCGTCTCAGTTTTGGCACCTAAAAAGTGCCAACTCAACCCTAGTGCCCAAGTATAAATAGTACCCCTGGGCAAGGTCTAGTCACAATCAGAAACTCAAATCATATAGTTACTATTCAAAATCACACCAGACACCTACTTCTCTCTCCCTGCTCTATCTATAGTGCTAAGTTCTTTTTTCGTTCACTCTACATTGACAACCATTACTCTCTGATGTTTCTCTTGAAAAATGTTACTATTATTGTTGTTATGTTCATCTTCATGAAGGGATTAGTTCTTTCTTTGGTTCCATTTTTACCAAAAGGATAAGGTTTAACGTGTGCTACTCTAGGAGTTCTAAAAAACCTTGAAGGCAGATTTCATTGAACTGGGTCACGCTTCACCCGTTTCATCATCTTACCAGACCCTAGTCACACTACCCTCCTACATTTGGTGACTCCACTGGGGAGGTATCCTCACTTTCATGGACAAATAAGGTTTCAACATTTCTAAGCATCTAGTTTTTGAAGACATTCCATTTGGAAATGGATCTCAAAGTGATCAAACCAATCAGGTGGATGTGGTGGTGACCAGAGATAAAGCACTTGCTCCCTAGGGAGGTTAGACTAGCTCACCGACAGTCGCTCTGATGACATGTAGAGCCTTATGGTCATGTTTTTTGAGTTTTTAAAATAAAACAATGTAGACCTGGCAAGTTTAGGCCAAGGATGTGCAACACCAAAAATTACCCCCTCTGGAGGGGCACCCACTCCAACAGCAATTTTGAAGGAAGTGGCTCCACCGCGAAAGATGGTGCCGGAGCAAGTTATGACACCATCAAGTTCACCAGGCGCAAAGGGCATGAGTTTGGAGGAATCTCCCTCTAAAGTTGTTACTATAGAGGAGGTGAGGAAGTTGCTTTCCTCCTCTTAGAGATAAGAACTTCATCTATATGACGAGCTACAAGACCCTTCCCCATAAGCTGCGAACGAGAAGCCATACCCGGAAGGGTATATTTCACCAAAATTTATCAAGTTTAGTGGCAAAGGGGAGAATCCCAGAGAGCACATGAAGAGGTTCGTCGAGTACCTAGGAGTGAATGGAAATTACAAAAATGTGAGGTCGAGGGAGTTATCCAAGACCCTTATAGGGAAAGCCTACACGTGGTACTCCCACTTGGCACCCAATAGTTTCCCCACATGGCAGGAGATTCACAGTTAGTTCCTCCAAAATTTCTTCATAGTAGAGGATGAATTCACGTTAAGATACCTGGTACAAGAGTTTTAGAAGCCTAGTGAGGGGTTAATGCAATATAGAATTTTTGCGAGAGGGCACTAGATGTCCATCAGGATGTAACAGAGGGAAAACTGCTACAAATATGTGTCAAGGGACTCTTCGAGGAATAGAATCTCTATTTGGTCAATGAGACCAGAGATGGAACTTTTAGAGAGTTTACCAGGGCTGCTAGAAATATAGCTATTGATGTCAAAAAATGAACTAGATCTAGTTTTCTAATCATAGATAAAATATAATATGTGATGAAATAAACACACAAGAGATAAAGAGTTTTAAAGTGGTTTGACAGTGAAGAAAAGCCTACGTCCACTATTATTGTATTAATTTTAATGATTACAAAAATCTGGGTACTCTTGCGATAAGAACTAGAATCCATTCTCTCTTTAAAGGAATACAATGTATTTATATTGACCCAAACATAAAGGGTTACAATGCCTTTATATTTTCAAGCATTTATTCCCGTACATAATGAATGTGATGGTTGATAGTCTTAACCACGTGTGGAAGGACCCTTGGTTATTTCCCACGTGGTGACTATTTTTCTACTTTGATGATCTACATTCTTCATGATAGTCGACCTTCCTTCTGAGAAACTATTTTATGAGCTGATTAAGTGACTACTGACTAGGATTATTGCCACTTAAGGAGACAATTGTTCATTTATAACCGGTCCACGTAGATGGATAATTTTTGGTATCAACTGAACCCCCAATACTTCATTCTTGATAGTTTTATTGAAATCATGGAGTATGATTTCTATGAAGTTGGTCAATGGAAGCCGACTTATAGGACTTGTGAATATTTTCGCCTTGATCAGGTTATGGAAGTTCTGTGACTAATTTGAATTTAATGAACCGCCAAAGGGTATATTGGTATTTTCATGCCTTTAGAGCTGTGCAACCCTCATAATGTCAATGGTTGATACAATTAACCAATAGCTGCACTGTATTCTAGGTAAGCTATAAAAGTGAGATTTTTGCCGGTTTTTATACCATAACTTTTTAAACTTCGAACACTCTTTCTTCTCCAAGCTTTTCAACTTTGAGCTTTCTTTTACATTTTACCCTTGTTTTTGCCACCATTTTCTTTGTAATCTTTCTTCTTCCCTTTCTTTGCTGTAATCTGTGTACATTGTTCTTGGGGACTCTTTAGATAAGTTTAGGCAGGAAAGAAATATCCCTGATTGGGTAAACTTAGAAATGCATATTCCACCAGTAGATATTTTATCATTACCATAGGGTCATTGGATTGCTTCACTATTTATAGCTGAATGTGGTATTATCTTTCCCCAAATTGTTTCTTGCTAGAGTTCTTTCAATATTTTGACGTTGTCCCTGCTAGTGTACCCCCCAAATACGTGGGGAATAGTAAATGGTATTCATCAGCTTAAACAAATATACAAAACCCATATTGGTATTCCTAAGATGATGTTTGGCTACAAATGGGTTACTAGTGACGATACGCATTACGTAAAAACTAAGTTTGTCAATAGATCCATATTAGTCAATTTACTAAATTCTAATAAAGACTACTTCGTCTATAGAGTAATAGCAATGAACTGGCAATATGCTCCTCTTTAAAGAGGATACGTGTATAATGGGCCTAAGTGTCCTCAAGTAGGACATGGAATATATTGCTGATTTTGATTACTGCATTTTACTTTCTTGTTAACCAACTATTTGATGATATGTTGATTAATATTTCTTCTCATATTTTGTATAGTTGAGAGAAACAAAAAGTGACCTAAGGAAAGGGACGTCAATCTTCAAGAGCTGAAATTTATGTGGAGTATCCATGAAAGAATTGGTGAGGAGCACCTTATAGTAGTCTCCTACATACTGCAATATAGAAGTTCAATTACTTCTTTTGTTTCCAGGACAACCACTGTAACACCTTTAGTTCCCGTTAATTTAGAAGAGGAACTAGTTCCCACTTCTTCAGTTGAGGAGTCTACTAGAGCTGAGAAGGGTTTATGTACTTCTTAATCGTTTAAATTGTTGGACATCTTGGCTATCCCAACTTCTCCTGTAGTAAGTATGGGAAAGAGGAATATCCCTGACTTGATAACTAGAGCTTTATCCCCTACCACCAAGAAGCTACAGAGAAGACTATTAAAGTTTCTGATACTCAGAAATTTAAGGCAAGTGAGAAGGTATCTATGGGTGATGAGAAAGTGTTTAAATTATCAATGCCGATGAAGTTGAAATTTTGGTGCCTTAATTTAAGAGGTTAAGGAAAGGTCTCTCTAAGAAACAAACCAAGAAGAATACTATCGACTAATAAGAGTTGGTCGAGAAAATCCAGGCTAACATGGCTACTGACGGGTCATCCTCTATAGCTATTAATCCTGGTCAAGCTAGGAAATTGATAAAAGTAGGTACTCACCTAACTGATAGGGAAACAGTTGCTTCCTTGCCACGATTAAAGTTGGCAGAAAATGCTTGGCAGAGTTTGGATTCGATAACCGTTTTCCTTTATTACTTGTCATTATTGTCTTATTTATTTTGTTTTAATATAATATTTTTCCTTTGTGAAATTTTTGATGAATTGTAACCAACTAATGGAGAAGGATGATCAACTATGTTCTTCTTTAGATGATGTTGAAGAGGCCTCTGAAGGTCTAAGGTAATCTTTGGAAACTTCAAGATAAGTGTTGGAGTCTAAGCAAAAGTCTTTGATAAAAGATTTAGATCTAGAGAATAATAGGGCTATTGCTACTGAAGGAAAACTAAAGACTACTGAAGCCAATTTAAAGAGATTAGAAGATAAGGCTTAGGTGGCTGAGGACAAAGTGATGGAAAATCAGACTCTTCTGAAAGCAACCGAGAAAATCATATTGGCATATTATGGTCTTTTTGATGAACTTGGCCACTTTCTTTGCGTTCAACATCACATATGATTCAATTTTAACCTATTAAGTGAAATCAATGGCGACTAGGATGAACTCATTCCTGTTTGATGCTCTGGTAGTGACTTTCCCAATGATGTCAATGCCCCTAGTTGATAAGGGCTTATATGAAGTCTAATTGTACCGATCTTGGGGAGGAAAGTGCAGAAGATTGGCTAATTGTTGGCATTTGAGGCACGCTCTGACATAAACAATGCAGTTTGGACCATGGTGGTACAGTAGTTTGACTCCATGCCTAATTAAACATCTGGTGATCATGCCATGATTAAATTAAAATAGGTTTCCCATATGATTCATTCTTAGCATCACTCCCGAATTTGGTTTAATTACTAACAACCTAAGTGAAATTAGACCGGTGCCAAATTTTATCTTTCCTTAATAGAAAAATGAACAATGTGGAAAACTTAATTAAACATTCACAATATACTAGAGTCCAACCAATACAATATATAAATGAATAAAGTCTTTCCGAATAAACCATCAGCTAAAAATCCAAAACCAAACACTCAATAATAACAAAGAACTGAATATCTGAATAACTATCAATGGACAACAGGTCCATACATGGAATATAAAATGAGATCCTAGAGTGGATCTGAAAGGGAGGAATCATCTAATCAAATCCTATCAGCATCCACAGTGCTACAAATCCGAATCCCGAGAATGAAGTCCTTAAGTCTAGCATCCCTGTGTCTGGACACCTAAAAGGGTTTGAAAATATTTTGATAGCAAGAGTTAGTACTCAAAACTTTTTTAAAATATTTAGCAAGAATTTATCACAATTTAAAATCGGTTATTGATTACACATGTTCACGTACATTATCTCTTGAGTTATCCTCACCTCTCATCTATAGTTCATGCCTAACGTTTTATACTTAGCCCTCCTAGCTATACTACCCAAGCGAACTAGACTAAATTATCTAACTGAACTTATCTACGCGTCTAAGTTCTCGTACCGCCCATACAATACATTATCTTATTAACATCTCTCATATGTTAATTATAACTCATGTAACATTTCACTTATATTGTATTACCATCTTTATAATTAAGTCTCACTACTTAATTTAATCTCTTAGATATTCACAATCAATATTTAATCTGTCAACTAAGTCTCTCTACTTAATTTTTTTTCCAGATATATATCTATATATCATATTTTGTCAATCTACTATCACACATAAGTATAATAATCATAAAGTAAATATTTCACGCACACTATATACTATAAGTGCATGCTTTACTGTAATGTCCTCGTATCAAACATTGAGTACTATTAGCTCAAAATGTCCCCTCGAACTTAGCTCGGAATGTCTCCTCGAACTTGATTCATAATGTCTCATCGAACACGGTTCGAAATGTTTCATCTAACCTCATAATTAACTCACATGTAAGTACATACTAGGCATTCACTACACCTATAAGTAACTCAGTAGGTATACACACCACCTAACTATGTATTTTTAATACATAGTATTTTTCTCTCTCATACTCACCGTACTTATTACTTTTATGATTTATCTCACTATCGTATTAATTTGAGTATTCATCCAACTCTAAGGTGTAACACCCCATACTTTTGGAGAATATAGAATTAATTAATATTGGAGATTTAGAAAATTTTCAATTCGGTGATTTAAATTTAATTAATTTGGTTTAAGGTTTAACCGTACGAGCGTCGTAATTGAAGGTGGGAATG
Organism: Sambucus nigra; assembly: GCA_949130495.1. Taxonomy (NCBI): domain Eukaryota; kingdom Viridiplantae; phylum Streptophyta; class Magnoliopsida; order Dipsacales; family Adoxaceae; genus Sambucus; species Sambucus nigra. The sequence goes on along the minus strand of OX422223.1, from coordinate 90,584,565 downwards.
AAATGATTTTTTAGTGACTTGAATGATAATTTAGAGCTCACAGATGATTCCGAAAGGGTGGAATTAGTCAAAATAGTATACCCGGGGTTACTAGTCAAGTGTCAGGATATTTTTGGGCTAAACCGGGCCCATACGAGGGCATTCTAGCCTTTTTAAATTTTAGGGTGAGGAGACCAACGAATTTTAGAACTCCAAGTCAGATTATAAGAGTTGGAGGCTAGGGTTAGAGAGAAGAAAAACACACCATAGCCACTAGAGAGAAGAGAGAAACAATTCCAAGGAAAAAAGGAAGAAGTGGGAAGGATTCAAAGGATATTTTCACCACAAACTCATTGGGAAGAAATATTGAAGGATAAAGATCATCAATCAGCAACAACAATCACGAAATAAGGCCTACTGGACATAAGGCAAGTGGTTTATTGCAAGTTTATGAAGTTATAATAGCCATGTGTAGGGATTTTTAAATAAATTGTTTTTATTGATAGTTCTTGGTGAAAAAGAATGGATTGATTACATATTGGAGTAGGATTGCATGTAGTTGGCATCTACATTTGTTGAGGATTAATAACAAATGAATTTACGTTAGAAATTACGAATCTAAGTCTGGGTTTATGATGTATAACCATGAAGAACTAAATTATCTAGGGTTTTGAGAAAAGTTAGATTTGGATAGTTCGTGGATGGATTTAGTGAGGATATGATGATATATTTATGTTGAGAATGATCACTAAACATTTACAAGATGATTGGTGACGTTGGGAAGAACTTTCATAAGGTGTAATGAAGTGTTGGATCGGACAGAGATGGTGAAATGAGGAAGAAGACGACCTGCACCTGTTCAATCGATCCATCGACTCAAGAATGTCGATCGATTGATGGTGTCAATCGATCAAAGCCTTTGGTCGACCGATCGATCAAAGCTGATTTTGGGCTATTTTTGTTGATTAAGTTTTCTTTGAATTCCAACGAGGAGAGAAATTTTTAGAGATGTTATTATACCTATTAGGGATTTGATAAAGACCAGTAGGGAGTATAACTAAGGTCCGTTATAAACGTTGAGTGTAAGGCTTGGAATATGGACCGACGGGGATAAATCGATCAAGTCGCGCATCGAAAATGTGAGAATTGGGTTACGGGGAGAGTCGGCGTCAATCTAAGGTGTATATCAGTAGGTTAGAGATAGTTTAACTACTGTTATGAATAAAGAAGTATCAAGAGATCTTAGATTTGTGCGAATACTCTAATATGTACGATAGTGAAATAAATCATTGATTAATAAGTACGATAAGTATACGTGAGAAAACTACTATGTACACACGGGAAAAATTTGGTTGTGTGAATACCTATTATTCTATAGTATTACTTGGGTTGTGAATGCCTATGGTATGTTTCCTTGTGATAGGTTTTATAAGTTCGATGAGACATTCCAAACTATGCTCGATGAGTTGTTCTGAGCCAGGTTCGAGGGGACATTCCGAACCATGTTCGAGGAGACATTTCTAACATTTCTCGAGGAGAAATTTCGAGCCAAATTAGAGGAGACATTCTAAACCATTTGTCCTTAATGTGTGAAATAAGACCGATGATAGGGTATGCTGTATTGGGTATATGTGTGTGTGGAATATATACCGTCTGAATAATCTACTTATGGGTGATAGTAGTAATATTAGGTGGGGCGTACGTAAATATTGTTTTCAATATACTCAGGCATGATAGTAGTGAGAAATATTAGTTCATAACTAAGATTGAATAAAATACTTATGAGTAAGGGTGGCTGTAACATATAAGTGTGCAGCTAGAATAAATATAAAATCTACTTGAGTGTGATTAGTAGAGAAAGTAGGTAGTGTGTACCTAAGATTTGATTAAGTGTGAGAACTTAATTTTTAAAGTATTGATAACAAAGTAAGAGTAATGATAATTTCTAGACGTTTGGACACAATCTCTATGGGCGGTATGGGAAGGTTATAGTGAAACTTAACTAATGACTTAATGTAAATTAAGGGTAGCATGTAGTGTACGGTATGGGCGGTACTGATGAGCTAAAGTGTCTGAGGTGTGTAAACGTTAGAGACCTAGTTAAAGTGGGTAGCGAGACTAGGTAGGAATGTTAGGTGCGCACGATAGATGAGAGGTGAGGAGGCTCAAGAGAGTGTGCGTGATCCTAACATGTGTAATCAATAACTGATATTTATTGCGATAAATTACTTGATAAATATTTTCCAAACGTTTTGTGTATTAACACTTGCTATAAAATATTTTTAAAACCTTTTAGGTTTCCAGCCATAGGGACGCCAAGCTTGACTTCATTCCAAGGATTTCAGAGCTGCAGCATAGGTGGGTGTTGCAGGGCATTGATTAGATGTTTCCTTTATCCTTCTGGATCTAGTGTATTAACTCAGTTTTAGTACTCTCATTTAGGGCATGTTTTCCACTCATCACATTTGTAGTTATTCTGTTGTGTTGGAGTTTGATTTGGTTTTATTTCAGCCGTGGTTTTCGGCAAGACTTTATTTTATTCAGTTATTTATGTTGGTTGGTTTTAGTAATGCTTAATTTATATTGTTCCACATGAGTTTTATCTGTTTTAATAAAGATAAAATTTGGCACTAGCTTAATTTCACTTAGGTGGTTAGTAATTGAAAAGGGTTTTCGACAGTGATGCAAAGAATGAACCATTTGAGAAACCTATTTTAAATTAAATTAAGTCTTGAGCACCCAAGGTTTAATTAGACGGGGTGTCACAGATGGTATCAGAGTATCATCTTCTATTGTCCTTAGGATCTGTGCGGCCTACTACGATTCCCGCGTATCATTATATTGATATAGAGCCCTATTGATAAGACTTTTGAATTATCTTTGCGTGCTTTCGATAACGCTCTTCTGCTATTATACGTTTGTATAAACTGTGTATTTATACAAACTCGAATTTTATTTAAGAATGCCTCTAAGGAGGGAGTGATCCGAGAGGGTAGACGCCAGAGATGAGGATAGGGAGGGCCCTCAGGACCAGCAGGGACCCCCACCCCCACTACCCGAGATGATTTTCGCTACTCAGGTGGTGGTGATAGTGTCACGGGTCATGGAGATAGCTATGAGGGCCATGGAAGCCTATTTCCCACAGCCCCAGGAACAGCAGACCGTAGTTCCAGTTATTCAGGCCCATCCAGGGCATCCCACTTAGCATAGCATTACAAAAATCTTTCAGAAAGGTCACCCGCCAGAGTTCCAGGGCCGCACGGATGTAGTGACGATGTGCCAATGGAAGATAAACATTCAGTGCCACCTACGCATGTTAGATTGCAGCGAAGTTCAGAAGCAGATGCTAACTACCTTTAGATTAGCTGGGGCAACTCTACAGTCGTGGGAGTCGGTGACCACTGCTGAGGAGAGAGATCTGATGACAATTTCTGAGTTATGGGTGCGGTTTGACCGCGAGTACTTTCTTCCGGCAGTGGAGTCAGAGATGAGGAAGAAATTTAATGAAGTAGCTCAAGGTCACCATTAGGTAGGAGATTACGAGGAAGAATTCAACCGCCTGGCTAATTTTGTGCTAGATAAGGTAAACAACGAAAAAAGGATGAAAAAAAAGTTCTTGGGGGGGGGGGGTTTGTCCTGGAGGATCAGACAACATTTGATAGGTAACCCTACACTGGTGACATACACTGATGTCGTTCATGAAGCCTTACTACACTGTCAGGATCATCGTTTCCATACGAAAGGGGGCAAGAGAGGGGAGCCAAGTCAGTCAGACAAGGCCAATGGGGTTAGTGCCGGTGAATCACCGCAACAGCAGTCAGTAGAGGAAAAATTCTCATCAAGGGAACTTTGCCAAGAGGTTCAGGTCCGAAAGTTACCAGCCCGATGGGGGGGGGGGGGGGGGGGGGGCTAGGCAAGGACAGCAGGTCCAGAGGAGAACATTTTTGGGACAGTGTTTTGGATGTGTCCTGTAGGGTCACTGACATAGATAATGTCCACAGCAGAACGGGGTTAAGCAGCAGGATGCCCAGCAGGAACAACGAGCTTTGATAGCTCCAGTACCAGCACCGGCCCCACAGTAGCAGGGCTAGATGCAATACGGACGTGTGTATAAAGTCTGGGAGCCTCTAGCTCCACAAGCACCGCCCGCGATAGAGGGTACGCTTTCTATTTTCTAGCTTGAGAGTTGAATTTTATGTGATACTGGGCCTTAAAAATGGTTTATTAGGGCTAGTTTTGCACGAGCCGTTGGCATATTAGAGATACCCAATAGTTCCTTTGTTTGTGAGGAGTCACTAGTGAATTGTGGCACATTGATGCATTCGATCTGAAGAGGAGTTGATATTATATCTGGGAGGTTAAATCTTGCGATAGGATGATAGACTAGGATGTGGAGTAATTTCTTTTAAGTTTATCCATATGAGTATGGAAAGTTTTTTAAGTGACTTGGATACTTGGTAAATGAGACTGTTAACACTCCAACTCATGTGAGAGTCAGGATTAGTGAGTACGGTAGCAGTAGTAACCTTACTGGGTACGTACACGATTAGTTACCGGAGGGTACCGGAAATTTTTTGTCGCATGAGAGAGAATGGAGGCGTACACCAAGGGTGGTTGCATGACATGGTAGTCTACTAACTTCGAGAATTATGAGAATTGAGTAGACTTCTCGCTAAGTTTTGGATCGGTTAGCAATGGTTTAGGCCATAGCGATAGTTATAGCAAGATTTCGGGTCCGCTGTTCCAGCATAAGATGTATTTTGATAGGTAACATCTGAGAGAGGTTTTGACCTAGGTATGTGTGGCATAATAGATTAATACGCATATATGTTTATATAGTTATATCTTATCCCGTGAAGTAGGGATGTCTACTGAGGTGATTCAGGGTAGTCAGGGTTATTTTCGAGCGAGGAGAGATAGCTCGGGGTTGATTTTATGCAAGAACTAATAATAGTAAGGGCGCGATATCTTATGTTGTCTCCTGTAACATAAGAGTGGTCTAGTGTGCTTGAATTAAGAGACAGGTATTTGGGGGTACGTACTATGAATTAAGGGTCTAACAGATCCCAATGACCGATAATGTTAGGTAGTAGTATATCGGGGGGGTTCCCTATTTGGATTTTGCTTTATGAGACATCCCACGTATGAAACTTAGCTCAACGTTGGAAGTGGGGAAATGTTCGGTCGTTAGTACATGGGTTGGCTACCCCAGTTGTTATTCATATATGTGACATGACTACTGGTTGGAGTTATATTTTGGTTCACGGCTAGTATAGTTGGGTGATTTTCGTGCAGTTAAGCACGAGTATAGGTTGTATGGGCGCCCTAGGTAATTAAATAATCGTAATATTATACGCGATTAGGGAGAACAAAAATAAAGTACGTAGTGGTCTTAAGAGTAAAGGGTTAAGGCAGTGAGAACTTCATCCGAATTTCGAGGACGAAATTCATTTGTAAGGGGAGAAGTATGTAACATCCCGTACTTTTGGAGAATGTAGAAGTTAATTAAGATTGGATATTTAGAAATTATTCAATTTAGTGATTTAAATTTAATTAATTTGGTTTAAGGTTTAACCATACGAGCGTTGTAATTCAAGGTGGGAATGAAATGATTTTTTAGTGACTTGAATGATAATTTAGAGCTCACATATGATTCCGAAAGGGTCGAATTATTCAAAATAGTATATCTGGGGGTACTAGTCGAGTGCCGGGACATTTTTGGGATAAATCGGGCCCATACGAGGGCATTCTAGCCTTTTTATATTTTAGGGTGAGGAGACCCACGAATTTTAGAACTCTAAGTCAGATTATAAGAGTTGGAGGCTAGGGTTAGATATAAGAAAAACACACCATAGCCACTAGAGAGAAGAGAGAAACAATTCCAAGGAAAAAAGGAAAAAGTGGGAAGGATTCAAAGGAGACTTTCACCACAAACTCATTGGGAAGAAATATTGAAGGAGAAAGATCATTAATCACCAACAACAATCACGAAATCAAACCTACTGGAAATAAGGCAAGTGGTTTATTGCAAGTTTATGAAGTTATAATACCCATGTGTAGGGTTTTTTAAATAAATTGTTTTTATTGATAGTTCTTGGAGAAAAAGAATGGATTGATTATATATTGGAGTAAGATAGCATGTAGTTGGCATTTACATTTGTAGAGGACTAATAAAAAATGAATTTACGTTGGAAATTATGAATCTAAATCTGGGTTTATGATGTATAACCATGAAGAACTAAATTATCTAGGATTTTGAGAAAAGTTAGATTTGGATAGTTCTTGGATGGATTTAGTGAGGATATGATGATATATTTATGTTGACAATGACCCTAAACATTTATAAGATGATAGGTGACATTGGGAAGAACTTTCATAAGGTGTAATGGAGTGTTGGATCGGACAAATATGGTGAAATGAGGAAGAAGACGACCTGCACCTGTTCGATCGATCGATCGACTCAAGAATGTCGATCGATAGAAGGCTTTGGTCGATCGATCGATCAAAGCTGATTTTGGGCTATTTTTGTTGATTAAGTTTTCTTTGAATTCCAACGGGGAGGGAAAATTTTAGAGATGTTATTATACCTATTAGGGACTTGATGAAGACCATTAGGGAGTATAACTAAGGTCTGTTATAGCCGTTGCTTGTAAGGCTTGGAATATGGACCAACGGGGATAAACCGATCAAGTCACGCATCGAAAATGTGAGAATTGGGTTACGAGGAGAGTCGATGTCAATCTAAGGTGTATATCAATAGGTTAGAGATAGTTTAACTACTGTTATAAATAAAGAGGTATCGAGAGATCTTAGAGTTGTGTGAATACTCTAATATGTACGATAGTGAGATAAATCGTTGATTAATAAGTACGGTAAGTATACGTGAGAAAACAACTACGTACACACGGGAGTAATTTGGTTGTGTAAATACCTATTATTCTATAGTATTACATGGGTTGTGAATGCATATGGTATGTTTCCTTGTGATAGGATTTATAAGTTTGATGAGACATTTCGAACGATGCTCGATGTGATGTTCTGAGCCAAGTTCGAGGGGACATTCCGAACCATGTTCGAGGAGACATTTCGAACATTTCTCGAGGAGACATTCCGAGCTAGTTTCGAGGAGACATTCCGAACAATTTGTCCTTCATGTGTGAAATAGGACCAATGATAGGGTATGTTGTATTGCGTATATGTGTGTGTGGAAGATATACCGTCTGAATAATCTACTTATATGTGATAGTAGTAAGATTAGGTGGGGCGTACCTAAATATTATTTTCAATATACTCAGGCGTGATAGGAATGAGAATTATTATTGCATAACTAAGATTGTATAAAATACTTATGAGTAAGGGTGGCTGGAACATATAAGTGTGCAACTAGAATAAATATAAAATCTACTTGAGTGTGATTAATAGAGAAAGTAAGTAGTGTGTACCTAAGATTTGATTAAGTGTGAGAACTTAATTTTTAAAGTATTGATAATAAAGTAAGAGTAATGATACTTACTAGACGTTTGTACACATACTGTATGGGTGGTATGGGAAGGTTATAGTGAAACTAAACTATTGACTTAATGTAAATTAAGGGTAGCATGTAGCGTACGGTATGGGCGGTACTGATGAGCTAAAGTGTCTGAGGTGTGTAGACGTTGGAGACCTTGATAAAGTGGGCAGCGAGACTAGGTAGGAACATTAGGTGAGCATGATAGATGAGAGGTGAGGAGACTCAAGAGAGTGTGCATGATCCTAACATGTGTAATCAATAACTGATATTTATTGCGATAAATTATTTGCTAAATATTTTTAAAACGTTTTCTGTACTAACACTTGCTATAAAATATGTTTAAAACCTTTTAGGTTTCCAGTCACAGGGATGCCAAGCTTGACTTCATTCCAAGGATTTTGAAGTTGCGGTAGAGGTGGGTGTTGCAGGGCATTGATTAGACGTTTCCTTTATCCTTCTGGATTTAGTGTAGGAACTCTGTTTTAGTATTCTTATTTTGGGACTTGTTGTTCACTCGTCACATTTGCTGTTATTCTGTTGTGTTGGATTTTGATTTGGTTTTATTTCAGCCATGGTTTTCGTTAAGACTTTAATTTATTCAGTTATTTATGATGGTTGGTTTTAGTACTGCTTAATTTATATTGTTCCGCATGAGGTGTATCTATTTTAATAAAGATAAAATTTGGCACTAGCTTAATTTCACTTAGGTGGTTAGTAATTGAAAAGGGTTTTCGACAGTGATGCTAAGAATTAACCATTTAAGAAACTTGTTTTAAATTAAATTAAGGCTTGATCAGCCAAGGTTTAGTTAGGCAGGGTGTCATATAAGGGTCATAGTTATCCCTTTATTAATTTCAGTAGTTAAATCAATATTTAGACCACTGATCTACTTATTAATTCATTTGATATTTTCGTAATTCGTTGTCTTTCTCTTCGATAAATTACGACATAAATCATCCCAATTTATTCTCGTCTCAATCCTCATAATAAGACTAGCTTACAAGCCCAATTTATGCCTATTATAATATAATAAATCCCTTATTATATTCTACCAAAGTTCTAAGAGTTTTTCCATGATAACTATTTAGGAAATCTTGGTCAAAAAGGGAAAATTTTATATTTTCTGGGACCCTAACTGGTTAGGCCCGAATTGGTTCTTTTTATCCGAATCGGTTCTTTTTATCCGGACTTGTTTGCCCGGGACCGGTTGACTTCACAGCACTTCATCTTCTTCATTTTGAATATGCATTTTTCACCATTAGCACACCTATAACTTCCAGGTTTATCCACCAAATTTCAAACCGATTGTCCCAAACCCTTCCCACATATATTAGGACAGTTTCTAACGTAATTGTTTTGCATCAAAACATTACGAATAACATTCAAGAATGGATTTAAACATCTAATCTTCAAGAACCCTAGGTTTTCATGTTATTCCTCTATTATTCATCAAAACCCGGATTAAATCCGTATTAATGATCAAGTCGCCTCTGATTATTAATCCTATACATATGTTTAAACGTTCTACATGTAAATATTATCCCAACATGCATGAAAATCATTCTTTTTCTCACGAAATGATGATTTAACAAGACTATCGTTAAATCCCTACACATGGGTATTATAACTTCATATAATTTGCAATAAACAAACTTGCCTTTGTACTGTAGGGTCTGATTTCGTGTTGATAATGGTGGTTTGATTGCCTTTCCCTCAATCCTTCCTACCCAAATTGTTTGGGGTGTAAGAGCTCTTTTGAATTCTCACAAATTCTCCTGTTTAAGCTTTAGCAATTGTCTCTCCCTTCTCTCTAATGACCTCTCTTAGTTTTAACCGTTTCTAACCCTAGCCTCAAGTCTTAAACATCTGATATAACACTAAAAATTTCGTCTGTCCCTTAACCTCTGATTACTAAATGACCAAAATGCCCTCAGTAGGTGCCGGTTTGGTCTAAAATTGACCCGGGATCCAAACTAAACCCCCGGGTACACTATTCCGACTATTTCGACCCATTCAGAATCATCCATGATCTCTAAATTATCATATGAGTCATGTAAAATATTTTTTTCATTTATTACCTCAAAATAGTCTACACGCGACTCCTGGTGAGATAATCTAAAATACGCACATATCACTCGTTATGCCGTATAATAATAATAATGATTTATTATTTATTCTTCACACTCAGTAAATTTCATCAAGATATTAATTAGTATCTATTTCTCAGTTAATATTTAATAATCACATTTATTAAATAAATAATATTAAATTACTTCACTCGTGTAATTTAAATAAAACGTATTTTCTTAATTAATTTAGCAATTAATTAAATTCAAAATATGCAGAAATACGGGGTATTACATAATACCCCCCTTACAAAGGAATTTCATCCCCGAAATTAGGACATACCTATGGTGAATAACTCTGGATACTGCTCTAGCATGTCATCCTCCAACTCCCAAGTCGACTCATCGGTATTAAGGTGTCCCCATTAAACTCTCTCTAGTGGCACCACCTTGGACCACAGTTTATGCTCACCGCAAAGTAAAATAGCCTCGGGTCTCTCCTTATATGAGATGTCGGGTAATAACTCAATCTCCTCGAGTGGAACGTGCCACAAAGCCCATTCGCTCCTTTTTTATTTCTTTAGTGATGACACATGGAACACATCGTGTATCCGCTGAAGATGATCTGTAAGTCCCAGCCTGTATGCTGCCCGTCCCACCCTTTCTATAATAGGAAATGGTCCTACATATCTCGGTGATTACTTCCCTTTCTTGCCAAATCTCATAATCCCCTTTATAGGAGATACTCGAACCAACACATGATCATCAACATCTAATTCCACATGTCTCCTGTCAGCATTTGCATAACTCTTCTGCCTATCTTGAGCTATCTGAATGCATCCTCGAATCAACTCAATCTGGGTAGTAGTCTCCTGAATCATCTCGGGCCCTAACAAAAATTTTTGTCCCCCACCTCTAACCAGCGTGCGAGAGAACGACAAGGCCTCCCATATAATGCCTCGAATGGTGCCATACCGATAGTAAATTGATAAGAGTTATTATACACAAACTCTACCAATGGAAGGTATCTCTCACACCTTCCCCCAAAATCTAGCATGCATATCCTCAAGCATCAGATTCACCCTCTCAGTATTCCCGCCAGTCTGCAGGTGGCACGCCGTACTCAACCATAAGTTTGTGCCCATGGCCTCCTGAAAGCTCTGCCAGAAATGTGACACAAATACTTAGTCTCTATCAGAAAAAATATTAATTGGGACTATGTGTAGCTTAAAAATCTCCAAAATGAATATCTGCGTGTACTGCATCATGCCATAGTCGGTGCGACCTGGCAAGAAGTGAGCCACCTTGGTTAACCGATCCATTATCACCCATATCGAATCTTAATCCCTCTGCGAGTAGTAGGTAACCCAATAATAAAATTCACCGAGATGCTCTCCCACTTCCACACAGGAATATCAAGTGGTTGTAACATCCCCGAAGGTCTCTGATGGTCAATTTTCACCATCTGATAAGTAACACACTTTGAGACAAACTCTGCTATATCTCTCTTAATGCCGGCCGCCCACCAGCACTGTCTCCTCATGTCCACGTACATATTATCCCCATCGGGATGTACCGCAAACTTGGAACTATGAGACTCGATCATCACTGTCCGCCTCAAATCCTCATCATTGGGCATAACAAATCTCCCATTAAAGCGCATGCCTCCTTCTGAGCTGAGTGAGTAAGACTCTTCACCCTCAGCTAATAACAACTGCACCTTGTCCTAACAAAACTGGTCCTCTACCTGAGCCATCACTAACCCTATAACGATCTTGAATGTTATTCGTAATGTTTTGATGCAAAAAATTACATTAGAAACTGTCCTAATACATGTCGAAAGGGTTTGAGACAATTCGTTGAAGTTTGGTGGATAAACATGGAAGTTATATGTGTGTTATTGATGAAAAATGCATATGCAAAATGAAAAAGATGAAGTGCTGTGAAGGGAACCGGTTCAAGGCAAACCGGTTCGGGTCTAATAAAATATAAATTTCCCCTTTTTGTCCTAGACTTACTAAGCAGTTATCGTGGGAAACTCTTGGAACATTGGTAGAATATAATAAGTGATATATTATATTATAGTAGACTTAAATTGGGTCTATAAGTTAATCTTATTGAGAGGATTAAGATGAGAATAAATTGGGATGATTTATGTCGTAATTTATCGGGGTGATAATGAATTATGAACACTTCGAATGAATTAATAAGTAGATCAGTAATGTAAATATTGATTTAACTACTGAAATTAATAAAGGGATAACTAGGACCCTTATAGTTTGGTGAGTACTCGAATTAATATGATAGTGAGATAAATCATAAAAGTAATAAGTACGGTACCCGCTATTTTATTAGGCGGGTGCATAAATAGTATCCCAAATGTATGATATTTATAGCTGGCATATGAACATTCATGCAGAGCAACATTCCCTATTATGGATTTTCTATATCACGTCTTGGACATCTTCCCTTACTATGCATTGCAAATGGGGTTCGTTGAAATTTCTCTTGAAAAGTGATTAATCACAGATGATATACTGAGAAGCAAGCCTGTAAAAAGTCACATGATCTTTCTTATTATCTTCCTGGGGATATTTTCCATGCTTGAGGAGGCACGAAATATCATAACACCACAATCCACCTATATCTTGGTCTTCTTATATTGTGATCTCAATGTGGTAGCAGTGAGTGGGTAAGAATTGCTTTTGGACTAGAAAGGGAGCCATTATTATTCCCTCGAGAATGTCGAGAATGGAGGCCATGGTTGCCAATGCGTCGTAATGAAGTTTCTTGAGTGCATAAGGTAGTGAAAAGTGATACCCTAAAATTAGGAGGTGAGCTCCTCAAGGTGATCATCAAATGGAAAAAGATTCTCGCTTTCAGAAGAATTTTCCAGTGATGAAATCTAAGTCTCCATATACATCTTTGCATCTAATTCCTTTCTTGAGGACAATATTGAGACCTATAGTGCGTGCTTCATAGTCTGTCATGTTTTTGGTGTAGGGGAAGTCCAACTTGATGACAATGGGAGCGTGAGAATCGCCAGGGGTAATTAGGAGTATCCCAATCCCATATCCTTTATTATTAGAAGCTTCTTCTAAGAAAATCTACCATCATAACTCTTCATGAGAAGTATAAAGAATATATTAATCTGAGAACTCGGTGATCCATACATTGTCGTTTCCTATGGGATTATCGAAAAGGTAGTCAAAGATAACGCTTCCTTTAGTGGATTATAACTGATATGTACGATGTTGAATTCATTTAGTAACATAAACCAATGATCCATGAGACTAGATAAAGCATGCATTTCTAACAGGTATTTCATGTGATCCATTCGTGACACCAACTTGATGGGGAATGCAAGCCTGTAATACTAGAGCTTCCGAGAGACACAAACTATGGCGACACATTCCTTATCCAATGAAGTTTAGTTCACTTAATACATTTCTAGATTTCTACGAGCATAGTAGATAGATGTTTCTTTACATGGCTCTTCAATGTATTGGGCTAGCATAGATGTTGCCACAATGCCAGTGATAGTGAGGTAATTATTTCTACGATGTCAGTGAGGTATAAAAGGAGGGGAAGACCGTGGTGTAATGGCATGAGCACTAGAGGTTAGGTCATGTATTGCTTGATCTGGTTAAATTCTTATTGACATGAATCGATCTAGACTTTGGTTAAATACTTCTAGAGAAGTTTTCAGATAGGTTTACAAATGGAGGTTAGATCGATGATGAATTGATCGATATACTAGAGTTTGCCTAGGAAGCTGCAAAATTCTTTCTCCATCTGAGGTGGCAACATTTTTACAATTGCTTTAAGTTTGGTAGCGTTTGCTTTAGTCCCTCTGTCATTGATCATGAAACTGAGGAGTTTGCCTTTCATGACACCAAAGATGATTTTTTTAGGATTGAGATGCATATGCTATTGCCATAGTCTTTCAAAGAATTTCGTCAAGGAAATGATGTGACCTTATTGAGTTTTGGACTTGATGATCATATAGTAAAGATATACATCGACCTCTTTATGGATTAGATCATGAAAAATGGTTATATCTTCCTTCTGGTATGTAACTCCATCATTTTGAGATCGAAACCATACTGATGTAGCAAATGGTTCTCCATGGGGGTGATAAAGGCAGTCTCATGTTAGTGGTTGGGATACATCTTAATCGGGTTGTACCAGGAACAATAGTTGACAAATGACTTGAGGGTGTGAATATTAGTGTTATCAATAATTATGTCGATGTAGAGTAAAATGTAATTGTAATTTGGAGATACTTTGATCAGATCCTGATAGTTGATTTACATGGTACTTTTCCTCCTAAATTTAGCACAGGGATGAGATCCGCGAGCCATGTAGGATATTCAACCACACGAATGAAGAATGTGTTCAACTATTTGACCACTTTATATTTGATTTTGAGAGATCACTCAGTCCCGATCTTTCTCAACTTCTGATTGACATGCTTGCTTTTAGGATGAGTAGGAATTTCATATTGCACGATTTCTGGGTCGATGCCAGGCATGTCGTTGTATGGCCACGTGAAAAAATCCATGAATTCTTTTAATAGTCCTTTGAATTGTGACGACTCATTTTCATTGAAGGTGTACCTTATCCCAATTTCGTGTGGATTTCTACGAGAATCGAGATTAATAATGATAATTTTATCATCATTAGTTTGAACAAGATTATGTTGTCTAATTTTTTTCCTTATTAAGAACAATTAAGAATTTCTCATTTTTTAGATCATCTTCATCAATAGTTTGATTATAACCAATGCAGTTAATATAAGGCACAACAAGATACTCAAAACCTTCACTCATTTCATTAGAAACATTTTTTTGGGATTAAAATATTGAGACCTTCGATAAAACATGCCTCGTTTACATTGATATCGGTAATAGAAAAAGGAAGGACATAATTAGGTTCATTTTGCAGGGGTAAATAGGAGGGTTCAGGTTGGCTAGAGCTGGGTTGACAATAACACTGCACAACTTAAGGGGAGGCTTTTTAGTAAGGGAAATCTTTGCAAATGGGTTACGCGGCTTAGCGTTGGTATGGATCATGCACACAACCAACCTTAGTGTGTTAAAACCAAATGACTCGTCCCTTTTATTGATCTCAAAATTTTAATACTTTCAATGCTTGAATACTTTGAATTTTCAAATTTGACGGTCAAGTGTTTCACCTCATCCTTGATGTCTTTAGTCCAGATGATCTTGTCTTCAAAGTATATTTCCAATAAGGGTTTTAATTTCTTATTAATAGGGCCGTACCATGGTTCGAGGAAATTGCCAAAAAGGGAAATCCTCACTTTCCTTGGTAAACTGACCATTTAAGGAGTATCCTGAGATGGACTCTTTTTATTTTAACCACCCTCTTTTGATATGGATGGTGGAGGGCTATGAGTTCAACTGGTGATGGTTGATAACCCATATCGTAGATGGAAGCTTCTCATAGAACTGTTGGTTCAAGAATCCCCTGTTCATAGTGACCTAACCCTATTCTCGGCATGAAATTCGTATTCTTAAAAATATAGATCATATTGACTTTTCCATGCAGGTTGTGCTCAGGGCATACTCTATCTTTAAAGTTATCCCCTACTGGGACAAGAAGTGGATCAATATAAAAACTTGAGAGGAGCATGCCATCAGCCTCATCCTTATTTTTCAGAGAAGGTTTACTTGTACTGATGCCATTAGAGTTGCCCTCATCCCCGATGATAGTGATGACCTGATTATTAGCAAAAAAATTCATCTTTTGATGAAGGGAATATGAAACACCTATAATACTATGAATCCAAGTATAATCAATAATCAAGTTGAAATAAGCTAGTATATCAATGATTTGAAACTCGATTTGGGGGCGTATAGGGCCAACCCCTAGTGTAAGTTTTATTGAACCCATAACTTCTCGACGAGTGTTATTGTAGGGGTGCATGGTGGAGGAAGTGGGAATGAGATCACTGACTTTAATCCCCAGACAATTGGTACTTTTTAATGGATAAACATTCAAAGCGGACATGGTTTCGACAAGTGCCAACGACACCATCTTTCTCATGAATTCCACTAAGATGTTGAGAGCATAATTATAGCCATGATCGATCTTATGAATTATTTCATTGGCAAAGGGGGCAAGGCTCATAGAGGTTAGGGATCTAACCATTTGAATGGATTTTTCAGCGGTCATAGTAGGACGGATTATGGGTCTTATGAGGAGCTTGATAAAAGCATATCTATGCAACTAGGAGGATATGAAAAGCCCCCACGAAGTGATGTTGTCTTGTGTCTTATTGAATTATTTAAGGACTTTACTTTATTTGACCAACATTTCTGGCATCGGGAGTTCTTCATAAACTCCTTTATCTTAATCTCTACCCTTGTTAATTAATGGAATAATTGGGTCTATATAGTATCTCCCTGGGTCATGTGATTTATGGATGTTGGGAAGAAAAAAATCACGTGTCTTCATCCACTTCTATTATAATGAAAACTTTATTGATTCTTGATAGTAGCTCTTTGAAAGCAATCATCCCACATAAGGAGGCAAGTGTGCTGAAGTCCCTACTATCTGATTCTTGATATGAGTTGGCCAAAGGGTTTGAGTCATCATCCCACTTGGTGGAAATAATATTATCCCCCTATAAGGAATCTATGCATTCTATGACCTTAATAACCTCTTTATATAAATCTTCTCACTTTATGGAGAAGCGTTGGAAAGAGGGAACCGGATATACCTTAATACTTAGGATGGTGAGTAGCCTGGAAGTTTTACATATTTATTTATCCTTAACAAAATCATCGGACATGACCTGTATAATAATGTCTAAGATGAATTGCCATCCTTACACAAATCAATCTTATGATTTTCAGGACCATTCTCATGTTTCCATGTATACATCATCGAGTTTTTCATAACTATCCTATTTGAGGGATATCCTTGGTTGTAATTTTAACCTAAATTCTCATAGTTGATTCAAAACAACCGGTATATCCATGCTCCCTATTTCTAAACGAGTTTGGACAATAATGAAGGACCTTGTCAAGAGAGATAAGGCACGATCTAGAGAATTTTCTATGCATAGAAGGAAATAGGGACAAATTTTGAGGGATTTAGAGGAATGGGAAAATAGAGCGGGTATATTGGTAAGTCAAAATTTTATTGGAAGGATCAATATCTAGATTCTCATTTAAAAAAATGGTGTTTACACCAGTTCGGTGTGATGGTATAGGGGTTTGTGTAGTATTGGGTCTAGGATTGGCTGGAGGAGTAATAACCTCCTTATTAATGAGGCCTTGAATAACATTCTTTAGGTGGAAAAATTGGTTAGTGCTGTGACTTATGAATTAGTGGAAATCACAACGAGGATCATTCTTGAAGTTCCTTGGAATTGGGTCTGGTAATGGATAAGGGTGAAAAGTCTCGATGAGATTTCAAGACATGAGAACTTGGTAAACTTTTGAGAAGGGAGCATGAAGCTCAGTGTATTTATTTTTTAATATTATAAGATGATCTTTAGGAACACATGGTGTAGCAGGATATGTAATTTTATTTACGATTGAGACAGTAGCATTAGGTGGCTGGTCATCTTGCGAGGAATGAGCTGTCTTGTTGGCCTTTTCATCTCAGACTCAAATTTTTGATTAATAACAACTTCTTCGATCTATGCGCCCACCTCCTGAGTGTCTCTTAAATGAGGTTGGTACTATCTTCTCATATAGGTTCTAATATACGACGGGAAATTCTTCTTTATAATTCTCACTTGTTCTTCCTCGAAAGGTCAACTTGTCATGGTAGTGGCCTTTTCTCTCCACCGAATAATAATGAAACTAATTGACTCCCTCGGGTTCTAATTGAGTAGCTCAAGGTCTCAAAGGGTGACTTTTAACTCCTCATTATATTTGTATTAGGTCATGAGTTACCTGGCTACATCCTCCAAATAACGGATTCGGGATTCTTTAAATGACAATAACCATTGGAGAGATCTCTCTTTATGGGTCCTCTCGAACATATATTCCATTGTTTCTTTGGATGCTCAAAGTAGATGAATATCATGATAATATCTATGAAGGTGTATAATAGGAGGTCCAATACTCCCAAATTTTTTTATGTCTTGTGACTTGAACTTTTATGGCAACGGGGCTTTTGAGTAAGGATACATGTTAGTGTAATCCTCGTAGTTCCCTGAGATCTTTACTTGGTTAAACCTTTTGGATAGAAATTTGAGATCTTCCTTGACCTTGTTAAATTCTTTATCTTTAGGATTAATAGTAATTGGCATTGGTAAATTATCCCTTAGATGGGCGAGGTTTGGCATTGACAACTGAGTTGACGGTGGCATGTGTGTGAGACACATGGGATATGAGGGTCTTGTTATTACTGCTCTATAACCCATATCTATTATAGTTGTTACGGACCTATGATACGGGGGAATACAATGTTAGGAATAGGAACCTCGGGTGTCTTAACCCTATTTTGCTGCATCTCTTGGACATTTTTCTAGAGATTATCAATCTTGTTGCTGAGATGGGCGAGGACTGCCATCAAGTTTGGATGAACATTAGCATTCTAATCAAGGTTCTCTATAAAGAGTCTTCAGAGGGTCTGTTCCACTTTCATGGAGGTAATAGAGGAGGTACTAGAGCTCTGAGGTGACTTGATAGTGGATTTGAGCTAATAAGGAGTCATACCCAAACTAGGGTGTGTGATCGCAATTAAGAGGGGGGGGGGGGGGATTTTTTATTTAATTTAAAGAGTGATATATTTTGGTATTTTTGCAACAATAAAGAAAGGTAAATTCCCGGGTGTAATTCTTATCATTATATTTCACTTGTATGTTCAACGTAGGGTGTAAATAAAATGTTGGACAGGACCCGAGTATGGGAAAAAATAGGGTGCACAATGCAATACACTATTTAAACTGCTTCCAGACTCACGAACAGGGTCCTGCTTTAAAAGTTGGCGAAATAACACAAACTTTAGGCAGTAATATGACCCAAATTTTTGGTACAGTTTCGGGTTGAAATCGATAAACTAGGTATGAGTGTCCTAGGATAAACGTATATATATGTTTGATGCATTAGGAGGTTAACGTAACGGTTCCCCATTTGGCATAACTTTTGGGATATACCTTTTTCCTATAAGGGAAATCACTCATCGGTTAGTGTGGAAAAGCCATATGATATACATGTGTAGAGGGGTTCTTTGTATTTCTCACTATATTAGGGTGAGGGACCCCTCCAACACTCCTGTAAAGGCATTTGTGCGAGGGATGCAAAGATATTTGGGCGAGGGACCCCTCCAGCCCTCCTGTAAAGATACTTGGGCAAGGGACCCCTCCATCCCTCTTGCACAGACTTCAAAGATATTTGGGAGAGGGATCCCTCCATCCCCTCCTACAAAGATTTTAAGGCGCTTGGGTGAGGGATCCCTCCAGCTAAGAAGTTTCGATAATATTTTAAGAAGGAACCCCTCCAGGACCTCCTTCAAGTTCAAAATATAAGTGTGGGCGAGGGACTCTTTCCCACAAAATAAAAACAACTGAAATAATACCTGGGCAGGGGAGTCCACAAATGAGGGATCCCACTGCCAAGACTAGCTAAAATGGAAAACCTATTAAGGAAGCCCATAATAAGGGATTCCTCTAGCAAATGTTCAAATAATACTTATTTTGCAGTAAGAGGGTCCAAGTAGTGACCCTCTGAATAAAATAGGCCAAGATGATGGGATATATCTTGAACAGTCCCTTATCATGAAAATGTTATTCTTTTACAGAACAAAATTACTAACATTTACTTTCTTGTACAGGTAGCGTAGTTGAGAAGGCATGGCTCAAATAGGCTAGTTGGGATCTCTTGCTAGTTTTGGCTTGGCGACTGAGGAACAAGGTTTGTTGAGCAAGATCAACCACTTACCACTTTAAGATTTAGAGAACACTACTAGAAAGACCTTAGGGGTTACTCAAAGTCCTTACATAGTTCACACCCAGTCATATTAGAAGTGAGCAACCAAGAGGTTGCTCATAAGAAATGAACTTTTTATAAAAAATGATTTTAGAAGAGGGAGTCCTTAAGACCTATCTCAAGTAAAAAGACTTTAGAGAAGGGGGTCCTCAAATACCCCCTCTCAAGTTAAATTGTTTTAGAGGAGGTGGTCCTCGAGAGCCCTCTCAAGGTTTACAAAGTTTGTACAACAAGTTACCGTTTCAAAAGATATTTACCAAATCAGATATTTTGTCTCTATTAGGAGACGTATTTTATTTTTGACTTTGGTTCATACCAAGTGTCATCTGTTAGAGGAGATAGGCGACTGCAGACTTAGTACGGATAAAAGGTACATTGTAGACCTTGTCTCAGTTTTGGCACCTAAAAAGTGCCAACTCAACCCTAGTGCCCAAGTATAAATAGTACCCTTGGGCAAGGTCAAGTCACAATCAGAAACTCAAATTATAAAGTTACTTTGTCAAAATCACACCAAACACCTAGTGTTCTCTCCCTGCTCTATCTATAGTGCTAAGTGCTTTTTTCATTCACTCTACATTGACAACCATTACTCTCTGATGTTTCTCTTGAGAAAAGTTACTATTATTGTAGTGAAGTTCATCTTCTTGAAGGGATTAGTTCTTTCTTTGGTTCCATTTTTACCAAAAGGATAAGGGTTTAACGTGTGCGACTCTAGGAGTTCTTAAAAACCTTGAAAGCAGATTTCATTGAAGTGGGTCACGCTTCACCCATTTCATCATCTTACCAGACCCTAGTCACACTACCCTCCTACATTTGGTGACTCCACTGGGGAGGTATCCTCAGTTTCATGGACAAATAAGGTTTTAACATTTCTAAGTAGCTAGTTTTTGAAGACATTCGATTTGGAAATGGATCTCAAAGTGATCAGACCAATCAGGTGGATGTGGTGATGACCAGAGCTAAATCACCTGCTCCCTAGGGAGGGTAAACCAGCTCACCGACAGTAGCTATGATGACATGTATGAGCCTTATGGTCATGTTTTTTGAGTTTTTAAAACAAAACAATGTATACTTGGCAAATTTAGCCCAAGGATGTGTAACACCAACAATTACCCCCTCTGGAGGGGCACCCACTCTGACAGCGATTTTGAAGGAAGTGTCTCCACCGCGAAAGATGGTGCCGGAGCAAGTTGTGACACCATCAAGTTCACCAGGCACAAAGGGAATGAGTTTGGAGGAATCGCCCTCTAAAGCTGTTACTATAGAGGAGGTGAGGAAGTTGCTTTTCTCCTCTTAGAGATAAGAACTTCATCTATATGAGAAGCTACAAGACCCTTCCCCACAAGCTGCGAACGAGAAGCCATACCCGTAAGGGTATATTCCACCAAAATTTATCAAGTTTAGTGGCAAAGGGGAGAATCCCAGAGAGCACATGAAGAGGTTCGTCGAGTACCTAGGAGTGCATGGAAATTACAAAAATGTGAGGTCGAGGGAGTTATCCAAGACCCTTATAGGGAAAGCCTACACGTGGTACTCCCACTTGGCACCCAATAGTATCCCCATATGGGAGGATATTCACAGGCAGTTCCTCCGAAATTTCTTCATAGTAGAGGATGAATTCACGTTAAGATACCTGGTAAAAGAGTTTTAGAAGCCTAGTGAGGGGTTAATGCAATATATCAAGAATTTTTGCGAGAGGGCACTAGACGTCCATCAGTATGTAACAGAGGGAAAACTGCTACAAATATGTGTCGAGGGACTCTTCGAGAAATAGAAGCTCCATTTGGTCAATGAGACTAGAGATGGAACTTTTAGAGAGTTTACCAGGGCTGCTAGAAATATAGCTATTGATGTCAAAAAATGAACTAGATCTAGTTTTCTAATCATAGATAAAATATAATATGTGATGAAATAAACACACAAGAGATAAAGAGTTTTAAAGTGGTTCGACAGTGAAGAAAAGCCTACGTCCACTGTTATTGTATTAATTTTAATGATTACAAAAAGCTAGGTACTCTTGCGACAAGAACTAGAATCCATTCTATCTTTAAAGGAATACAATGTATTTATATTAACCCGAACATAAAGGGTTACAATGCCTTTATATATTGAAGCATTTATTCCCGTACATAATGAATGTGATGGTTGATAGTCTTGACCACGTGTGGAAAGACCCTTGGTTGTTTCCCACGTGGTGACTATTTTTCTACTTTGATGATCTACATTCTTCATGCTAGTCGGCCTTCCTTCAGAGAAACTATTTTCTGGGACGATTAAGTGACTACTGACTAGGATTATTGCCACTTAAGGAGACAATTGTTCATTTATAACTGGTCCACGTAGATGGATAATTTTTGGTACCAACTGAACCCCCAATACTTTATTCTTCATAGTTTTATTGAAATCACTGAGTATGATTTCTATGAAGTTGGTCAATGGAAGCCGAATTATAGGACTTGTGAATATTTTCGCCTTGATCAGGTTATGGAAGTTATGTGACTAATTTGCATTTAATGAACCGCCAAAGGGTATATTGGTATTTTCATGCCTTTAGAGCTGTGCAACCCTCATAACGTCAATCGTCGATACAATTAACCATTAGCTGCACTGTATTCTAGGTAAGCTATAAAAGTGAGATTTTTGCCTATTTTTATACCATAACTTTTTAAACTTTCGAACACTCTTTCTTCTCCAAGCTTTTTAGCTTTGAGTTTTCTTTTACATTTTACCCTTGTTTTTGCCACCATTTTCTTTGTAATCTT
Source organism: Sambucus nigra (assembly GCA_949130495.1). Lineage (NCBI taxonomy): Eukaryota > Viridiplantae > Streptophyta > Magnoliopsida > Dipsacales > Adoxaceae > Sambucus > Sambucus nigra. Next base: position 90,562,277 of record OX422223.1, on the reverse strand, counting down.
TCTTCTTCCCTTTCTTTGCTGTAATCTTAGTGTACATTGTTCTTGGGAACTCTTTACATAAATTTAGGCGGGAAAGAAATATCCCTGATTGGGTAAACTTACAAATGCCTATTCCACCAGTAGATATTTTATCATTACCATAGGGTCATTGGATTGCTTCATTATTTATAGCTGAATGTGGTATTATCTTTCCCCAAATTGTTTCTTTCTAGAGTTCTTTCAATATTTTGACGTTGCCCCTGCTAGTATACCCCCCAAATACGTGGGGAATAGTAAATGGTATTCATCAGCTTAAACAAATATACAAAACCCATATTGGTATTCCTAAGATGATGTTTGGCTACAAATGGGTTACTAGTGACAATACGCATTACGTAAAAACTAAGTTTGTCAATAGATCCATATTAGTCAATTTACTAAATTCTAATAAAGACTACTTTGACTATAGAGTAATAGCAATGAACTGGCAACATGCTACTCTTTAAAGAGGAGATGCGTATAATGGGCCTAGGTGTCCTCAAGTAGGACATGGAATATATTGTTGATTTTTATTACTGCATTTTACTTTCTTGTTAACCAACTATTTGAGGATATGTTGATTAATATTTCTTGTCGTATATTGTATAATTGAGAGAAACAAAAAGTGTCCTAGGGAACGGGACGTCAATCTTCAAGGGCTGAAATTTTTGTGGAGTATCCATGAAAGAATTGGTGAGGAGCACCTTATAGTAGTCTCCTACATACTGTAATATAGAAGTTCGATTACTTCTTTTGTTTCCAGGACAACCACTACAACACCTTTAATTACCATTAATTTAGAAGAGGAACTAGTTCCCACTTCTTCAGTTGAGGAGTCTACTAGAGCTGAGAAAGGTTTATGTACTTCTTATTCGTTTGAATTATTGGACATCTTGGCTATCCCAACTTCACCTGTAGTAAGTATGGGCAAGAGGAAAGTCCCTGACTTGATAACTATATCTTTATCCCCTGCCACCAAGAATCTAAAGAGAAGACTGTTAAAGTTACTGATACTCAGAAATTTAAGGCACCTGAGAAGGTATCTATGGGTGATGAGAAAGTGTTTAAAATTATCAATGCCGAGGAAGTTGAAATTTTGGTGCCTTAATTTAAGAGGTTAAGGAAAGGTCTCTCTAAGAAACAAACCAAGAAGAATACTATCGACCAATAAGAGTTGGTCGAGAAAATCCAAGCTGACATGGCTACTGCCGAGTCATCCTCTATAGCTATTGATCCTGGTCAAGCTAGGAAATTGATAAAAGAAGGTACTCGCCTAACTGATAGGGCAACAGTTTCTTCCCTGCCACGATTAAAGTTGGCAGAAAATTCTTGCCAGAGTTTGGATTCGATAATCGTTTTCCCTTTATTACTTGTCCTTATTGTCTTATTTATTTCCTTTTAATATAATATTTTTGCTTTGTGAAATTTTTAATGAATTGTAACCAACTGATGGAGAAGGATGATCAACTATGTTCTTCTTCAGATGATGTTGAAGAGGCCTCTGAAGGTCTAAGGTAATCTTTCGAAACTTTAAGACAACTGTTGGAGTCTAAGCAAAAGTCTTTGATAAAAGATTTAGCTCTAGAGAATAATAGGGCTATTGATACTGAAGGAAAACTAAAGACTACTGAAGCCAATTTAAAGAGATTAGAAGATAAGGCTTAGGTGGCTGAGGACAAAGTGCTGGAAAATCAGACTCTTCTAAAAGCAACCGAGAAAAGTTGTCTACTGACTTAGTAGCTGAGAAGGACATAACCAAGAAGAATGCAAGGTTGGTGGAGGAATTTGAAGCATTGCAGAAAACCAACTTGGGAAAACTTCCAAGAAACATAGGGCTATCCTCCCAACTATGAATGAGGAAAGAACTAGAAAACTCTATCCAACCAGGCTGCCTAGTTGAAAGCAAAGAGTCAGGCCATTACTAACTTGTCTGTCCAACTAAAAGATAAAGATAAATATGTCGCCGATCAATCTGTGCAGTTGAAAGTCAAGAGTGATGTCCTAAAGAAACTTTAACATCAGGTTGAAATATTAATCTTTCAATTTCACAAGAAATGCAAGAAGGTTTGTATGGAAGGCTATAATGAGGCCCTTAATGTAATGACCCCACTTTTATGTGCTCATATGTATATAGTTTGTTTTTACACTCATGTGTTACTTACTATCTTATAAATGTTGTATTATTAGATATGTAGTGTTATTGGCTATCGATATAACAAACCCCATTTTTAAATATGAAGAATCAATCATAAATAGGATCAAATCGAAGTCTTATGACATATCTTAAGGTATATAATAAGTTTTGGGGTAGAAAATATAATTTTATGAAACTTTAGGGACTAAAATAAAATTTTTAAAAGGGCCATTTTGTAAATAAAATATTTTCGAGGACCTCTAAGAAATATTGAAAATATATATTGTGAAATTACCAAAATACCATTCTTATGTGAAATGACCCTTATACCCTTATCACCTTTCCACCACGTGCTGGTCACCTCCACCTTACACATGTCGTCTTCAGAGAGAAAGTCAAAACACTTGTCATCATTTGGTGATATTAAAACTTCAAGACCACTCTGGAACGCGACACCCAAACGATGACTTGCCCCCGTAAATTCTTAATCACCTACACATGTGTCAACACCGTAATACTTTTGGAAACCTATAGATAGGGCCTTATGGTTCATTTGAAACTCACATCAATTACTTGAGAATTATAGTAAGAAAGAGTGATAGAAAGCTTGGGAAATATCTTAAGAAGGAGTTCTATAATTTCGAAGAAAGAATTCATTTCGTAGGTATGATTTTATTTAAATGTTATAATAGTTTTAATTTCGTATTTTATAGCTTTACTTAATAGTTATGCTGGTAAAATACACTAAAGACTTCACTAATCAAAACTTAAAATTTGGAAACAATCTAAATTGATTTTATTTTCAAATTGTCAACTTGTTTGAAAATATATATACGCTTTTTAAAATGATTTTTGTAAGCAATTGCTCATTATTATGGAATCTCATTTAGGTTCTAAAGTCAGTCATGGTGAAATTCTGTCTAGATGAGATGGCATTTAAGTGGTGCCCCTGTGGCCCTCCATCTCTACTGGGAATCGACTAATTAGGAAGAACTATGAATTGAATTCTTCAAATACGATGAATAAATATTAAAAATTGAGAAAATGGCTTTAGTAACCTTTTTCAGCAAGTTATTTTAGGATTAAAACACAATATTTAGAATTGGGCTTTATTTAGAATACGTAATTAAACATTTATTGTATTTATTAGATTAAAGTGTGATCCAAGACTCAATATCTGTATTTTTTGAGCCTCTATTTTAGATGAGTACTCTATGTCATTTCTTGCACAATTCAAATATATGATATTATGCAAAACTATATATTTTGTGAACTGCTTTTATTCTCAAAATGCATTTGATACCGATGATTGATTCATTTGTGATATGTTTATATCTCTCTGTATAGACATACTGATTGAAATGAGTATTGAAAATGAAATTGAATATTGGAAATGAGATTCGGCCTAAGGGACCTCTTTACTAACTGACCTTCCAAGCTGGGTTATCGCTGGTGGGCCCTAAATAAGGCGTTGTGATGAACTAGTTCGATTGACCCTCAACTACTGGGGTATAATACGGTAGAAGAACATGGTATTAGAGTGTACTTGGTCATTAAAATGATATGATTGAAAGAAAAAGATATAACATTTGATTTGTTGCATTCTTCTTATTCTGAGCTATCTAATTGTGATAAATATACTATCATTTCAAAATATATATCTATTTGCTACAAGTTCCTATCCATATATCTATATGCCTTCTCTTTTGACTTGAATAGGTATCTATTTTCTAAAAACCTAGGAATTTGGGGAGATTAAATCTTATTCAACTTTTAGCTGACATTGTATAAATAACGATTTTTCAGGAAATAATTAGACTAGAGGATAGAGTGTAGAAGGACTACGTTGAAGATCTAGCTTAAGGAGATCTTTTGTTATACTTTTAAATATAACGTTTATTTTTAGGAGATATAGCATGTTTGGCTCTTTAGTGATAAGTTTTTAATTTTGGCATAAGTTGTAATCCGTTCATACTTTAATATATACGAAGTTCCCTTTTAGAAAGCTCTGATGACGTAATTCCATTTTTTTAATAGTTTGCGATTCATGAGCATGTGAATGTATTTCCGTTGCATTTATTTTAAGAGATATTTTAAGGCCATAACATTTAATGCTTTGGTGGCATGTCGAGACACTCATTCCCTACTACTATTGGGTTGGGGTCGTGACACTTAACCATCTAGATAATCATCTTGTACAAAGTCATCGTGAAGGTTATAGATGGGGATGGACCAACTTGCTTACCTTACTGAAATATGACCAAAACAATGAGTTATGGTATTAGAATGAACCCGATTTGTTAGATTGTGATAAGCCTCCATTTAAGATAGACATATCATGGATCCCTCCTGATGCCATTCCTCAATTTTTAATCATAAAATACTTGGGAGACTATGGTCTTCATGACGTGCGCGAAATAATTCATCTTCCTCATATGATCAAAAGGCCGAGAAGCAATAGGCTAATGATGAGGGATTTTAATTACATAAATTCCCCTATACCCTGGATGACCTTCCTGCTGGGATGGAGAGAGTGCAAGAAACCTCTTCTGAAATGAGCAAAGCACAAGGGAAATGTCTAGCTGAATAATTATCTTGTGTTTTGTACTTTCTTCATCTTGAATGTAATATCTTTAGTAGTTGAATAAAAATATATGTTCTTGTTGTCAACTTGTGATTAGTAAATCAGTTATCCCACTAAATTATTGGCTTGATGATAAATTATCAAGCTACGATTGTAGGGCCTTAGATTCTACCAATGCACTTAAATGAAATTATAAATAGTTTTGTTGATCTAAGTTTAGCATCAGTTATCAGTGGCGACTAAGTGTATGAGGAATGTATATGTGTATTCTTGTATTTAGGAATGTATACATGTTGTCCTGCATTTAACCTAGTCGGGTAAAACTTGTTTTTAACCTTTTGAGTTGTATACGAATTTTTAGAGACTGCTTGTTATTAACGTGTCAATGGCGATGTCATACATGAAGTAAGTTACTAGTAGTGACTAAGTGTGTTAGGAATATATGTGTATATTACTATATTTAACTTATTCGGGTAAGAATTATTATTTGTAACTTGTTAATATGAAGTCATACATGAAGTAATGATATGTTCAGGCGGGACACGACTACATGTTAGGCGGTTGATGCATCTCGAATTTGATAAATTCAACATGATTAAGTATATGAGTTATATATTTATTTTTGTTTGTTAATTGATAAGGGCTCTATTCACTGATAATATTTACCTAGGTTCTCAGCATTCGAAGGGTTCTTGAATTCTTCCCCATCAAGTGTCTCTAGCCGAAGAGCCCCAAGTAGAATTACCGCTGAAATATGATATGAGCTATACCAATTGGCTTTAATCTTGTTGCCCTTCTGGATGACTTTATTATGGATGTAGTCACATTCTTTAAGTTGGTTGGCTTGACCCTTTTGTTGTAAAAGAGATAAGTCCTTTGTTAATATACTACATTTTTTAGGGTGGCATATTCTCGAACTTCTTCCACAATGCCCAAGTCCAATCTTCTCATTAAGTCACTCTTGGGAGAATTAAAGTTTAAAATTCTATGAGTTTGTAGGTGTTTCTCTAGTTTCTTTCCTCGATGGTTTTATATAAGCCCAAAGAACATAGTGTAATTCATTAATCCAGGTACCCTTGGCAACATCAAGTCTTTTCTTTAGTCCATCAATCAAGGTTCTATTTGTCACTTCTGTTTGACCATTGTTTTGTGGATGCCCTGGGGTAGAATGAAGTTTTTAGATCTTAGATTGAACACAATATGCTTCAAATTCATCATTATCGAAATGGGTTCCAAGGTCATTAATGATGGCATAAGGCATCACATACCTACAGATGACGTTCTTCTAGATGAATTAGTATACCTTCTCATAAGGTATTTTTATCACTGGCTCTGCTTCTACCCACTTTGTGAAAATAATCGACTGCTACCACAAGGTATTTGAGCCTGCCTTTGGTGTTTGATAGTGGGTTGACCAAGTGAATTCCCCAAATGACGAATGGACAAGGGGAAGTAATCTATGCTAAATCAGTGTTGCGTGCTTTGTGAATTTTAGCAAACCTCTGGCACTTATCACATTTTCTTGCAAAGGCCTGACAATATGCCTTCATAGTTGGCCAATAATATCCCTATGTGTTGATTATTTGGACGAATGACCGACCAACTGAATGAGCTCCACAAGAACCTTCATCTACTTTTTTGATTAAATTAATAACTTCTAGCGAATGGACACAACGCAATAAGGGAACAGTATATCCCCTCTTGTATAAAATTCCTTTCTCCAACATATATCTAACTGCTTTGTACCAGAGCTTTTTTGCTTCTTTTGGATCATTTGGTAGGGTTCTTTCTTCGATGTAAGCTCTAATTGGATCTGTCTAGGAAAGTATTGGATCCTCATCTATGCTCCTGGTTGCCAAGATCTCACTTGGAATGCTTCTCCCAAGATCTATTCTTGTTGTTGAAGCCAGTCGAGCAAGTGCGCGAGCTCGGGTGTTAGCTATTCTTCGTATCCTGTTCATTTGTATGCTTGGAAATTTGGAAATGACTTCCCTTTCTTTGGTCAAGTATCTAGTCATTAAATCTCCCTTGACTCCATATATATGAAGCACATGGTTGACGACCAACTGGTAATCACTATGTGCCACTACTTGCTTGACACCTAATGATTGGGCTAACTCAAGTCCAGTGATTAAAGCCTCATACTAAAATTCATTATTTGATGCCTTGAGCTGAAACATGAAGGCATATTCAACAACAATATTATTGAGAGTGTTAAGTATGATACCTGTTCCACTACTAATAACGCATGAAGGTCCATCCACATATAAGTTCCAAACGGAATATCACTGCTAAAGCTTTCTGCAGACAGAACTCCATGGCGGATTATCTTTTTACTTTCTTCTGTATGCTTCTGAGACATCTCTTGAGTGCTGGATGATTCTGATTGGTCGGCTATGACTTGAGCTCGATTTTGAGTTGAGCTCTTTTTCGAAGAAGTGTGCTCGATAAGCAAGTTTGGTTGGTTAGTAACCTCTACATAGGTGAATTTCACAATGAAATCTGCTAAAGCTTTCCCTTTTAATGATGATCTGGGCTCGTAAATGATGTCTTACTCATTCAGCTCTACTGACCCATACATAAACCTGCCTGACTTTTCAAGTTTGTGAAGTGCTTACCGAAGAGGTAGATCAATGTACACTACTATGGTGTGAACTTGAAAATAAGGCTTCATTTGCTTGGAGGCTTCAACGAGAGCTAAGGCCAGTTTTTCCAAGAGTGCAAACCTAATGCTTTGTTGGTATAGTAAACCAATTTTTGGATCCCATTCTCCAGCCAGACTAATGTCGAGCTAACTGCTGAATAATAAACAGCTAAATACAATTACAATTTTTCTCCCAATATTGGTTAGGACAATAATGGTAGATATTCCAAATACTTCTTCAACTATTGAAAGGTTTCTTCACACTCTACATTCCACTCAAAGGTCTTTCTAATAACCTTAAATAATGGTAAAAATCTATCTGTTTCTCACGAAATAAATCGGTTTAAGGCAGCCACTCTACTAGTAAATTTTTGAACATCTTTTTTATACGTCGACGATTGCATCTCTATCAGAGCTTTGATTTTGGTAGATTAGTTCCAATTCCTCATTGGTTTACTATAAAGCCGAGGAACATTCCTTCTTACACATGTAACATGCACTTAGTCTGATTCAATTTCATTTGATACTTTTCCAGCTAGTCGAAAGTCTAACTGAGGTCCTTGATATGATCCAAAGCTTTCTTTCCTTTAGTCAGCATCTTATTTACGTACACCTCTATAATTTACCCAATCTATTCTTAAAATACCTTACTGACCAACCTCCGATACGTTGCTACAACATTTTTAAGCCTGAAGGGCATTCCATTATAGCAATAAGTACCTCAGTTGGTAATGAAAAAAGTACTTTCTCTGTCCTTTAGTTTCTTTTTTATCTAGTTATACCCAGAATAAGCATCCATGAAACTTAAAAACTCATTTCCCGATACGGCATCTACCAACTGATCGATTATCGGCAAAGGAAAATGGTCCTTTGGTCAAGCCTTATTAAGATTAGTAAAATCTACACACATTCGCCACTTATCATTTTTCTTTTTGACTATCACAACATTTGCCAACCATGTTGGATATTTGACATCCTCAATAAATTGGTCTTTTTATAGTTTTTCTACTTCTTCCTGTATTGCTTGATTTTTCTCAGGACTAAATAGCCTGTGCCTTTGCTTGATCGGCTTGGCGTCTTTGTTTATATTAAGCTCATGACAGAGGAAATTAGGATAAATCCCAAGCATATCTTCATTACTTTACATTCTTTCGCTCCCTTAGGAATGCTATTAGTTCTTTTCAGAGCTGTGAGGCCAACGTGGACCCATTTTTGGTGCTTCATTTCGATCTTTCATCATCCAAAATTATGTTTTAAGTAGCTTCTACTATCTTCCCTTTGACTAACTCTGACTTATCTCTGGGATGTAATGTATCAACTTCTGATTCACTATTAGGCTCTAGAGTGTTAACGTAGTGTTCTTTTTCTTCACATCGATCAAGTCATCCTACTTCGTTGAGAATAATAACATTCCTTGGCTACCTTTTGACCACTTTTCATGATACCAACCCTGAAGTGAGTAGGGAACTTCAAACATTGATGGACTTTGGATGATACAACTTCAAATTTCTTTAGTCCTACCCTGCTATGGATCACATCATAAGTATACTGAATATTTTTATCCATACCTATGAAGCATACCTTTTTGGTGCGGCTTGCTAGCCAAGTGACGAATAAAACTTCTAATATGACCGTTCCTAGTGGATAAACCTTTTTCCCTGAAAAACCTATCAAGGGTCTGTGTTATGGTTCTAGTTGACTAAACTTCAGTCCTAAACTTTGAAAGTAGGGATAGCATATGATATTAGCTGAACTTCCATTTTCTATTAAGACCCTGGAAATAGTGGCTTCTTGGATTCTAAACTTGACAACCAACGGGTCATTATGAGTATACAATACTCCAGAAAACTCATTTTTGGAAAATTCGATAACCAGTTTGTTTTTATTTACTATCCTAGGACGATCATCATCGTTTAGATTGATTTGTTGTATATAGGAGCAGGCTTGTGCTTCAATAAGGTAGGATTTCCTTTCTACAGTATCATCTCCTCCTCCTGCATCTCCTCCTGTAATGACATGGCAATCAAAAGAACCAAAACAGACCATATCTACCTCAATTTCTAGTTGTTTGGCCTTATTAAGCATGCCAGGATCATCTTCATAACCATCTTCATGGCCTCGCTTCCTATGATCCCTAGGTTTGCACGAAGAATTTGGCCTTCCTCTTATTTCTTGACATTTATGTCGATTAACAAATTTTCTCATCTTTCCTCGGTGAATGAGGGATTCAATTTCATTCTTTAAAGAAATATAATTATTGTCCGTGTGTCCAAGATCCTTATGGAATTCACAATAGTTAGATTTATCCCTCCTGTTAGGTGGTGCCCGCAGCTTCTCGGGCCACTTCAAATCTTTATTGTTCTTAATTTCCTGCAGGATATGGTGAATACTGACTATCAATAGAGTATATGCTTCGTAATTCTTGGGCGTCTTTCTTCTATTTCTGCTCCTTTTCTCAGGCTTAGTGGAGGGACTCTGCTTTGCAACCATTGCTTCTTCGACATTCATGATATTTCCTGCCTTAGCCATAAGCTCCGTCATGGTTTTAGGAGGATCTTTTTCTAGAGCATAGTATAACTTCTCTGAAAGTAATCCACTCATGAGGGTGGTGATGGTTATTTTTCCTTCATAATCAACCATTTCTAGTTTCTCGTTATTGAAACGAGTGATGTATTATCTGGTGGTTTCTCCTGCTCATTACCTAACACTTAGGATGTGAGCTACTATCTTAACTGGCTTGGACCCAAAATAGAAGCTATTGATTAACAACTCAGCAAGTTGATTGAAGTTGGCAATTTATCCTCAGGGCAAGTTATTGTACTATATTTGAAAAATATTTACATCTTATTTCATCGGGAATATAATATATATCATCTCCGGATTGATACTGTTTAATGTTTAAAATTGGGTCAGTTTTACAATCATATTTTGGGGTAACCACTAGTGTTTTAAATTTGGATGGAGTGGGGAAATCAATGATTGCCTGAATAAAGGGAGACCCCTTGAAAAAATTCCGCTGTAATGGTTTCGTTGCCTGAGCCATTTCCCCTAGTTGATATTCTAATCATTGGATTGATCCTTTCCATGACGAATATCCTGCATTAGATCTATTAGAAGCATCTCGTTCGTCTCGACTATGTGTTTTTACTGAGTTCTCTTCGTGAGAATTCAGCTCGATATGCATAGTTCATCAGACACTTGATCTGGATCTGACTTAACCTTCACAATGTTCGATTGGGTGTCCATTGGTTCTGGATAACTCCCTGTGATGATTTCTGTCTGCTCGAGGTCCCAAATGATTGAAAGGTGAAAGCTTTTCTCAATCTTTCCAAAATGATCGTCCTTTTAGGATAAAAGGAATGGCCATTATAGAATTTTGTAGATCTAAGTGATGAGCTTAGTCCCCGAGAATAAGACCTATCGCACGAAGGCAAAGGTGGCATTTATCTCCTTAGATGTGGAGCCTTATTTTCCTTAGAAAGATTAGAGATCTGGCTTATAATGATTGAGCCAATAGCCTCATGGTTTCGTGCATGGCATCTTGAACCCTTGCAATGCTGATAAGAATTCCATTTAAATTCACTGTTGTAGGTGAAGCAGATGGGATGGTAGTATTGCCTTAAATTCTGGTACTACTCTCGGGGTCATTCATTTCCTTTGAACAAAGACGTACAAGATGGAGAAAAATAATAGACACACGTTCCCACAGATGGTGCCAATCCTTTGATGTTAAAAAATAGACTAAATCCAGCTTTCTAATGACAGATAAAATATAATATGTCATGAAATAAACACACGAGAGACAACGTGTTTTAAAGTGGTTTGGCAATTGAGAAAAGCCTACGCTCACTATTATTGTATTGATTTGAGTGATTATAGAAATATAGGTACTCTTGGAACAAGAAGAATAACCTAGAATTCATTCTATCTTGACTTTGCGAAATGAATACAATGTATTTATAGTGACCTGGAGATCAGGGGCTAGAATGCGTTTATATATTCAATCATTTACACCAATACATAATGAATGTGATGGTTGATTGTCTTGACCACGTGGGGAAGGACCCTTGGTTGTTTCCCAGGTCGTGACTATTTATCTACTTTGATGATTAGTGTTCTTTGTATTGGTCGGTCTGCCTACCGAGCAATAATCTTTTGGGCTGATTAACTGACTACTGACTCAGACTGTTGCCACGTAAGGAGATAAGTGTCAATTTCTAATTGGTCCATGTAAATGGATAATTTTTTGTATCAACAATAACCATGATAATCAAGCCTAGGTCCTCAAGTTAGAGGACACCAGTGCCACTAACTTCTGGAAGATTTCTAGTCTCGAGGTCTGGTAAGTAGTCAATTATGTTGATGGAGGTTCAAAGTGATAGAAGGGAGACTCGGATCTAAGAGCAGTAGCCCAGGTAATTAGAGAAAGTTCATAGAGGATGCTCCGTCACCACTACCTTGCAATGCAGTGAAAGTAATGGATTTTTATCGTACATTGGTACGAGAGGGGGAAACAAGTCCCATTTGTTTGAATGGGGAAATCCCAACAACAGATGACAAAGCCAATCCTAAGTATTGTGAGTTACATCAGAGGTTGTATCATTCCATAAGGACTGCTACTATCGGAGGAGGATCATTAGAGAGCAGATGGTAAATAGTATGTTGTAAATACCTCTGGTATATGTTAATGAGAACCCACTCCCAGCACATCACTTTTTCACTGCCAATATGGTAGTAACGTATGATGAAGAAGCATCTCAAAATATCATGGAGTGGGAAGGTAGCGAGAAAATATGCGAAGAGCTATAAGGTCTAGCCCTGAACAGTAAAAATAGAACCTAGCAGGAGAAGAGGCTCAAAGAGTGGTTCTTCACTCCTAACCAAAAAGAGCTTGGAGTATAGGAAAACCCCCCGATAGGCAAAGTGGATGTCATCCTTGCTCTAGAGGGTGGAGGGACATCTGAAGCAGAGTATGTTTTTAATGCCCACACGTATGAAGTGGACTTAGACTCTGAGTGTGAAGACATAGAGAGGAGACCTAAGTTCAAATGGTTCTTCAACTATATATGAGTAAAGTATGACACTAGAGTAGTCATCACAAAGAAAGTTTTAGAAGCGGTGCATTAATGCGGAGACCCCTCACTAAATTGGTAGGGACGAATTGGGAGGTTGATTAAAAGATACACCTACGAAGTGGTTTACTCTGAGGCAGATAGGCAAGTGACATACTTCCATAACTTCCCGTTGTACATGACAGCTACGATCAAAGGCATCTCCTTCCCTAGAGTATTGATGGACTAAGGGACATCGATTAAGATTATGCCGATTAGTACGTTGTTTGACTTAGGGATTGATCAAGAAAAGATAGTACCTGTGTTGTTGGTGATTTTAGGTTTTGATAGTGCCGATATATTATCCCTAGGATATGTGAATGTGGGTATTAAGTTAGGAAATTTCACTTCCCACATCAAGTTCCACATCATCAATGCCAACACCTGTTTCCAGCTGCTCATCGAAAGGGTGTGGATGCATATCCATGGCATAGTGCCCTCCACGTACCACCAATGTGCAAAAGCCAACATTTGAGGAATAAATATCATAATCAAAGCCACACAAAAGTCATTTTCTGTTAAAGAGGCCCACCTGGTGGATGTTGCATTTTACATAAAACTAGACAAAGAAAGGAAGAGCTCTACAATAAAGTTAGAGGATAGGCAAGTGGTTAGAGGAGGTTCCCAGCCAAAGAAGTTTGTCCACGACCTCTTGGGGAAGAGGGTGATTCCGCACATAGAAAAAGGAAAAAAGAAGGAGGAAGAGGTATCTAAACCTCCTCGAACATGCAATAAGGTTGTCCTTCTGGATGGGAAAGTCATGTACCATTTATAACGATCTATACGGACGATATTCTTGGATGAGAGCGTCAACCTGGCACTAGAATGTTTTGTAATATATGAGTCTCATATCGTTGAGCATATTGAAGAGGTAGAAGTGTCTCCATAGTGCATGAAAGATGGACCCAGGGAGAAGCTACGGGAGATGGAGGAAATCAATTTCGGAGTAGAAGGGGGTGAGGGTAAATCCATACCAATTTCCAAAAGTCTGAATTTAAAATAAAAGGAGGAGCTCATCAGCCTCCTTAAGGATTTCACCGATTTATTTACCTAGAAATACACAAAGATGTCTGGGATTGACCTAGAGATGAGCTCCCACAAACTTAATGTCATCCCCAATGCTCTCCCAGTCAAACAAGCAACCTGTGCGTACAAAGTTGAGCTTGACCTAAAGAATAAAGCAGAATTAGATAAATTGTTCGTAGCAGGGTTCATTAAACCCATCATGTACCCTGTGTGTCTCTCTAGCATTATACCTGTGGTGAAGAAGGACAAAAGTCATATACGATTTTGTGTGGACTTTCGTGACTTAAATCGGGCATATCTCAAGGATGAGTTTCCCCCGCCTAATATAAATAGCTTAGTAGATGCTACCGCAGACCATGAAATGCATAGTTTTATGGATGGGTACTTCGGCTATAATCAGATTAAGATGGACCCGACAGACGCAGAGAAGACTATCTTCCGCATGCCATTAGGAAATTTCCATTACACAATAATGCCATTCAGATTCAAAAGCGTTGGTCCACCTACCAGCGGACCATAATTGCAATCTTCTATGATTTGTTTCATGATATACTGGAATTCTATGTAGACAACTTGGTGGTGAAGTCCATATATAGGACCTTCAGAGAGTGTTTAAAAGATGTCGTAGGTCTAAGATGCGGATTAAAGTGTGCCTTCAGGGTCACTCCAGGGAAGTTTTTGGGATTTGTAGTGAATAGGCAGAGGGTGTATGTTGATGTAGGAAAGAATACGACCATAGTGATAATGCACCTTCAAAGTGTCAGAGGTAGCTTAAGAGCTTCTTAGTAAAGGTGTCCTACCTTAGAAGGTTCATACTTGCATTGGCCCAAGTGGACCTCGGGGAGGAACATAAGAAATCCATTGAGAATATCCAAGAAATTTTGACCTCTCCATCCACGATGATCTAGCCGAAGGCTGGGGCACCACTGTTTCTCTACCTCACTTTAATAGAAAGGTCCATAGGAGAATTGCTAGCTCAAGAGAAGATAGGATTAGAAAAGCCGGTGTATTACTTGTCAAGGGTGATCTCGGGTACAAAATCAATATATACCAACGTGAAGAGACACTGCCCTGCCTAGTCTTCGTGGCTCAAAATTTCAGACACTACCTACTGGCCTTTACAATCTATATAGTCACTAAGTGTGACCCTATTAAATACCTCCTGTCATGGATGATCTTGGTAGGATGAGAACTGAGATGGTTCTTAATTTTTTTGAAATACGATCTAAAGTGCGTAGTGCCCAAAGTCATCAAAAGTCAAGCGATAGCGGAGCTGTTAGCCCACTTCCCAAGCGATAATTTTGATCCCCCCTAATGAAGAGTTACATGTGGAGAATTTCCAGGAACGCATGGCAAAAGAGATGGAAAAGTGGGAAATGGAGTTCGATGGCTCTAGTGCTCAAAGAATAGGAGGTGCGGGCATTATACTCTTGAACAGTAAGAATAATATCATGCTCTCCTTTAAGATATACTTCAAATACTCAAACAATGAGGCTAAGTATGAAGCTCTCATTTTAGGTATGTTGGAAGCACTTGGAAGGGGTATCAGAGTATTGTGCATATGAGGGGACTCTAACCTGGTGGTGAAACAAGTTAATGGGGGGTTCTCCCTCAAACAAGCTAACTTGGCACGTTACAGATACATCATCCAAAAGTTGCTGGGGCAGTTCCTAGAAGTGACCATTGAGTGGTATCAACGAACAAGGCTTCCTGACGTGCTAGTAACAATAGCGCAAAAGTTAGACATGGATGAGCCAGAAGAAACAATCACAATACGGCGGAGAACAGTTCCTACCACAATGAAGTCCTTGTTTCCAAGCAATGAGCCAGCAGTTTGGAGGTATATAATTGTGAAGCATCTAAAAACGAAAGAGGGAATAGTGAAAATGTTAGAGCTAGATAACTACCACCTTATGCAAGGAACACTTTATTATAACAACCCTAGTGGGTTCTTAGCAAGGTGCGTAGGAGAAGAGGAAGCAAGAGAGAGGATGGAAACAATGCATGAGAAATATTGCAAGGATACCGATATCCCTCTATATCACCGGCTACAGGGGGGGGGGGGGCTATTACAGGCCCACCATGAGCACAAAATCTACCCGTCTTCAACAGGGTTGTTTAAAGTTCCAAACCCAATTTGACCAGCCAGCCGAAGATAAATTTATAGAGGTCTTTGAAGATTGGAAACAACCCTACATAACTTATTTGAAAAGTGTTTAACTGCTCGCAGAACGAGTAGATGAGATTTGTCTACGAAAAAGAGTTACCCGCTTCTATCTAATAGAAGGGGAGATCTACAAGAAGTGATATAATTAGATAGAACTGAAATGTATAGACAAAGAGGATGTGGGGAAAGCATTGAAGGATACCCATGAGACCTCCCGCATAGGATGTGCCAAATTTTATGAATAGCTGATGACGTTAGGGTATTACTAGTCAACCATGGAGGTTGATTCCAATGGTTATGTGAAAAAGTGCAGAGCGTTTCAAGTACATATAAACATGACACATGGCCCTTTTGTCAGTTTGCAGAGCCTAGCATCTCCCTACCCCTTCCACACATGGGTGTTCGATCTAGTAGGAAAAATCAACACAACCTCTCACGGCAAAGCTTTCATCATTGTTGCTACAAAATTGTATACCAAATGGGCAGAGGCCATTCCTCTAAGAAGGGTGAATGCCTAAGTGGTAATCCAGTTTATCAAGGACTATATCATATGTAGGTTTGGTATACCCAAGGTGATTCTAACAGATAACGGGATACAATTCGTATGTAAAGAGATGACACTTCGCACTAACAAATATAAAATTGTGTATAACAGCTCAACCATCTCCTACCCAAAAGGAAATGGCCAGGGGGAAGAGACCAACAAAAAATTGATCAATATTCTCATGAAGATGCTGAAAGACATGCCAGGGTAAGGATGATAAGCTACCCATGGTGTTATGGGATTACTGCACTTCAAAGAGAAAGCCAACCGGGTTTACCCCATTCTCACTTATGTATGGGACTGGAGCTGTCCTACCGGTGGAACTGGGAGTATTCTCATCTAGGGTCGCTCTAATAAATTGACTCATCCCTTACCCACAACACATGCAGTTGGAGGCATTGGATGAGCACAGAGATAAGGTAAAAGAGAACTTAAAAGTTTACACCCAATAGTTGTTCAGTGCTTATGAAAACCAAGTCAAGCCTAGATAGTTTCAAGTGGGAGACTTGGTCCTCCGAGCATCCATTTATCACCTCCGCATCATGTCAGCATCAAATTTCAAACCCAATTGGGATGGCCCCTTTGTGGTAAGAGTGGTAAGCAAGTAAAAGTACTGCCAGATTTCAGAGTTAGAGAGTGACTATCTCCAATCCGTCAATTGCAAGTGGTTGAAGAGGTAATGTGCCTAGTTTTGTTAAAATTCATTTCTATAATAGAATTTGAGTGGCTTGATCTAACACCAAAAAAGTTCTTTTTGTAAAAATGACAAGGCAATACTAATTGGTAAACAGTACACAACAAAAAGAAATGAATAGAAATACTTTTTGATCATTGTACGGTTGATTCTTATTTTGATTACTTACCCATTGTATTGGGTAGGCCTACCAGAATATGTTTTTCAGAAATACTCTCTACTAGGCTAGAAGAGGGTTCATGAAAAAAAGGAACTTTGCTCATTACACTTTGGGGGGTACATCCATCCTAAGAGAAAATTATACTGATCAAAGTCCTGCCAAAAATAATAAATAAATAGTTTTGTTCTTGTTACCAGACTAGTAGAAGGGTATCCTTCAAGTAATAATAATTTTTTTATCTATGTTCTTTTAACAAGATTTATATCCTAGAGAACAAGTTCTAACCTCTGTTCTCAAAGAGACGCTTTACTTGGCCAGTTCAATAGATATGTGAAGAAGGGGTCAACCCCCCCCCCCCCCTCTAATTTTTTTTAAGACTGTGAAAGCTCTTAAGAAAAGTGTAGAACAAGGAACCAATAGACCGGGGGCTATTTTAGTTAAAAAAAATAAAAATAAAAATCAGTTACCATTTACTTATTTAATTTGTAAAGATTCTTTTGAAATAGAACATAAAGGAAGGAGAAGGAGTCACGCCTCAAGCCATTCCTTATGAACAAATATAATAATATGTAAGAGTACCCCCACAGATAGAGGGGGTAGCACTAAAATAGTAACTTACCCAGATAACATGCAGATACCTCACAGTTATGTGGGGTTGCGCTAAAAAATGTATGTATATGACTTGCTTAGATTTATGCAAGTAGCCCATAGTATACGGGGAATTTTAAATTGACCAAATGCTCACAGAAAATTAGAGCAGGTCATAGTAATGTGAGGTCACAGAAGGGACCCTAGTCATAGTAGGATTCACAGATGAAAGGTGCAAAGAAATAAAAATATATAAGACATAGAAAGATAAGTGTAAATCATGACTATAAAAGATTTAAAGGCCTTTGGAGGAAATAACGAACTTCTCTTTAAAGGAGTCTAGAGGAAATAAGAATTGAATTCCTCTTTCGTTAGAAAGGAGCACGTGGAAGTGGAGGAGCTAAGGGAAACTCGTGTCATCAAAAGTACCCTGTGAAGGTATCGAAATAAAAAAAATAGTAAACGAGTCAATGGTGAAAAGGCAAGAAAATCATGTAAATAAAAGTCCCAAATAAAGAAAGACTTATAACAGCAGGACACACAGTTTGTCAATGTGGAAGGGGTCAGGTATTAGAGCTAGTCCCTAATGGAGAATACGGTGTCTCATCATCACTAAAAAACTCCCTCAAACTGATAACAAAGCAAAAGTGTCAGTATTGCTTTCAAAATGGAAGTCCAAGCCATCCACATCATTCGAAAAAGAACTATGATCATCGTAGGAAGGCGTGCTTCCATAGTCAACTAGTTCCTCTTCCAATGAGGGGGAGGCTTAACCAGTATATGAAACTCCGTAAGAACCCTTTTCACAAAGTAAAGAAGATTTGGGTATAATACCTTCAGCAATTGGAATAGATGTAATAAGTTTCCCTTGGGAAGATAAGCCCAGAGCCTCATAACCCCACTATTGGATAGTCCTATAGATATCCTCTACTCCAAGATCATCGGTATATGACCCTTGGTCAAGTATTGAGGGAGCGACAACATCAGTATCAATCCCCTTGTTTCTGTTGACAACCCTAGTCCTCACAGGAAAAAGGGGAAGAGGGAGGAACAGCACTAACAGGGATGAAGTTTAACACGTTCGTGTGCAGGTGTTTTCTCTTGCCCATAGTAGAAGCCTTTACCTTTCCATTACCTTTAGACTAGCCTTTAGACTTGTAAGGATGCGACTTAGTTTGCATCGGCTGTGTGGAGTGATCGAGAAGGGGCTTTACTAAGATGGGAACATCTTAGGTGTAGTGCTAAGATTTTTTGATTAAACACTGAGCCCTAATATACATGGCGGGAATCGTCTTATGTGGAGGTCCATCCACACAGTTTTGCATAAGAAGAACCTTCTACTGCCAGACCAGGAACCAAGAGGAGGTAAAAGAAGGTAAACAATCATAATGAGGCACATATAGCCCCCCCAATTGTCTCACCCTATGGAATATCACTGAAAAGTAAAATTCCTACAAGCCTCTAAGTAAAACTCTGAAGGGTCACTGCTCGAGGGATAAGAAGGGGTGTGAATACCCTGGTCAAAACTAAATTATCTCCTCACATGCTCAGAATGATAGAACTCGGCGCCTTGACCCAACTTAGTTAAATAAGGAAGAAGACCCTATAATAACATCATCATCACAGTGATATGTGGGCAAAAAAAGACACAATCAACATCCAAAGGGCAATAAAAAGTTCCACCATCACCCGAGAAAGATAACCAGCTAAAGATGCCACTGGGGCCGTTGTTGTAAGGGTAAAACTATAAATTCTAAACATCATCAATTATACACCCTAGTGGTTTATTGGGGGCTTTATCGTGATACCTCATAAGACGAGTAGCATTGCTTTGATAGGCCCTTGCTTCCGGAGCAAACTGGGGAAAATGCTCAAATAGGAAAGCCATCAAGATAAGGGAAACACCAAAATTAGCGGCATCGTATCTGCTACAAGATCTCTCAACATCGACATGAGTACGATCCATACAGGAGTAAAGGGGCCCAAGGTTCAAGGAAGCAAGGGGTATTGTCCTCCCTCACACCAGGCTCATAGCTAATCTAAAAAGAAAATCACGAGGAGAGTCTTACGACTTGCCTGGGAGTAAGAATATACTAAGGAAAATAACTAGAAAAGTAGTTATGTGTGAGGGGGAATGAAGTTTGGGGTCATCCTGACTCTTGGGAACTCTACTAAAGGTCACTTTCATAGGGGGATTCTCAAAAGCTTTAAACCAATATTGCTGCCATTTCGTAAAATAATGTTCGTACCAGTCACATTAATAGCCACATACTTTGAACACTAAAAAATGGATGACTGCAACTCTTCAACCATCTCCTGCTCAAGGGGGTCCTCATAGCCATTAGTAAAAACATGCCCTCCCAGAAAAGGAAGGGCAAATAACTCACAAATATCCTCCATGGTAATAGTAAGCTCACCCCAAGCAGTTACAAAAGTGTGAGACTCTCTACTCCAGCGAGGGATCAAAAGATTGAGGGTGGAGCCATGTTTTTCCATAGTGCAGCATTTCAAACTATGAACTGCAGTAAGAAGGCCAAGCCCCTCAAGGATAACCTTATAGGAAAGGGTGGTAAGAATATCATCAACCTAGGTATCCCACTCTTCAGTGGCCCCTCCCGTAACTTTTATCTCAACATTAGAATAAGAAAAACCACCACAATCCACTATAACTATAATCATAGAATCAAGAAGAATGATGGGAGAATCAGTAACTCACCTAACCCCACACGGGGTTGCTTGACACTGTTGGCAACAAATTTCTCCTTAAATTAGGCAAGAGAGGCCATAAAGTTATCTTGCAGCCTAAAATAAGGTGCACGACGGTAGAGGCCAAAATCCCTTCTTTGACGAGTGCGCATATAGTCTTGGTGAGATTGAGAAGAGGAGGAAGTGGTTGAGGAACACCCAACAACCAATTGTTCAAGAGAGGAACCCATTTTAATGGAAATCCCTAGTGAGGAACCCTCAACAATTTGGGTTCCTAATAAGGAACCCCTAGCAGAAATCTCACATGGCGAGGAACCCCTGTTGTGAAAAACCATGGGCGAGGAACCACCAACCATGCCTTCACGCGAGGAACCCATTATAGAAGAGGGAATGGATGAGGGATCTCCATCAGTTGAAATCCTACATGAGGAGTCCCTAACAAAATTTCCAACTGAGGAACCCTTAGCAGTTTGGGTTATCGATGAGGAACCCTCGGTAAAAGTCCCGAGTGAGGAACCCCCAGTAGAAACCTTCAGCGAAGAACCCTCAACAAAGGAGGAACCTTTATCAATAGCAACCCTAAAATCAAGCTCCCCACCAACAATAGGCTAGGATCCCTAATCAAAACACCCCTCAGACGAGAGACCCCCGATGGTAGGTTGTGAGGAACCCATGTCGTTGTTGGATACAAAAATCAAGTCGATAGACTTTGTGCCGATAGAGGAGGTTTGGATGGTGGTTATAATGGTGGTTCCAGTAGCTACAACCATGGATACGATGATAAAAATGGGTAAAGATACTATCATGATCGGAATATCGGTGGTTGCAATGTTAGAAGAAGCATTTGGCGATGATGAAACCGTTAACGGTGTTTTGGGAAAGCTTGAACGAAAAAAATATAAAGATTCTCTCTTATTAAAAATCTCAACTCTCTACAAATGTTTTGAGAACTTTGTAAAAGTGAAAGATCTTAATAAAAAATAAGGTTCTTACATGGCAATAGAAAAACATGTAGGAATACCAAAAGGTTAGCTTATTATTTTCCGAAATGATGAGGTGATAGTTACCATGTTGACACGTGGCTCCTTGAGACCCCGAAACCTATAATGAAGGGATAGTGCATTTAATGAAACTGGGGGTAACGATGACAAAAGTCCTAGGGTCCCCACCAAAAAATGAAAATTGAAATGATAGCTTACAAATCATTTTGGTCAACCAAACACAAAACACTTTGCATGAGGTGCTAATATAGAGGGGTGTTTTAGCTTTCTTACTATATTTGGGAGAGGGCCCCTCCAGCCCTCCTACAAAGATATTTGGGCGAGGTACCCCTACAACCCTCTTATAAAGACATTTGGGAGAGGGAGCCCTCCATCCCTCCTACAATGATACTTGGGAAAAGGACCCCTCTAGCCCTCCTGCAAAGAAATTCGGGCGAGGGACCCCTCCAGCCCTCCTGCAAAGATATTTGGGCAAGGGACACCTACAGCCTTCCTGCAAAGATATTTGGGCAAGGGACCCCTCCATCCCTCATGCAAAGATTTCAAAGATATTTGGGCGAGGGACCCCTCCGGCTCCTCCTATAAATATTTCAAGGCATTTGGGTGAGGGACCCCTCCAGCCCCTCTTTCAAAGAAGTTTCAAAGATATTTAAGATTGAACCCCTCTAGGACCTCTTTCAAGTTCAAAAGATAAGTTTGCGCGAGGGACCCCTTCCCCCAATTTAAAACCAGTTGAAATGATACCTGGGCAGGGGAGTTCACAAACGAGGGATCCCTTTGTTAAGACTAGCTAAAATGGAAAACCTAGTGAGGAATCCCATGGTAAAGGACTCCTCTAGTAAATGTTCAAATAGTACTTGTTTTGCAGCAAGAGGGTCCAAGAAGTGACCCACTGAACAAAATAGGCTAGGATGAGGGGATCTAGTATGAAAAGTACCTCATTATGAAAATGTTATTCTTTTATAGAACAAAAGTCCTAACACCTAATTTCTTGTACTAGTAGCCTAGTTAAGCAAGCAGGGCTCAAATAGGCCAGTTGGGATCTCTTGGGAGTTTTGGCTTGGCGGCTGAGGAACAACGTTTGTCCAGAAAGATCAACCACTTAGCACTTTAATATTGAGAAAATACTAGTAGTAAGGCCCTAGGGGTAACTCAAAGTCCTTCAGAGTTCACACCTAGTCATAGTAGACATAAGCAACCAAGAGGTTGCTCACAAGAAATGAACTTTTTATAAAAAAATGATTTTAGAAGAGGGAGTACTTTAGAACCCTCTCAAGTAAAAATATTTTAGTGAAGGAGGTCCTCAAATCCCCCCTCTCAAGTTTAATGGTTTTAGAGGAGGTGGTTCTTGAGACCCCTCTCAAGGTTTATAAAGTTCGTAGAACAAGTTATTTAATAAAAACATATTTACCAAATCAGATATTTTGTCTCTACTAGGTGACAAATTTCCTTTTTGAGTTTGGTTCGTACTAGGTATCGTTTGCGAGAGGAGACAGGCGGCTGCAGACCTTATCCCTCATCAACCTCCTCAGTTTTGGAACAACAAAAGGGCCAACTCAGCCCTAGTGCCCAAGTATAAATAGGACCCCTGGGCAAGGTCAAGTCATAATCAGAAACTCAAGTCTTACCGTTACTTTATCAAAATCACACAAGATACCTAGTGTTCTCTCCCTTCTATCTCTCTAGTGCTAAGTGTTTTGTTCCTTCATGTAACACCCCGTAATTTTGAAGATTTAATATTTAATTATTTTGGGAGTTATAAAAATATTTAAATTGGAGAAACTTAAATTCATGAGTTGGAGAATTTATTTGAGTGAGCCGAATTATTTATAATTGGCGACTTTTAAGTTTAAGGGATCAAAATTTCGTGTGTCGCATTTCGAGGTCGAAATTTGGAAATGTCAAAAAGTATTTCAGATGGAAATTCTGAGAGCGCGGTTGCGTCCGGATGGGTCGAGATAGTCAGAAAAGAGTACCCGGGGGTAGTAATTGGGTCTCTGGGTATTTTGGGCGTAGCCGGGCCCACACGGGGTGAGTTGGGCCTTTTTAATTTGGCCCACATGGCCAAAAACGGGATTTAGTGTTTTTAACCTAATTAAGAGATTAGGAAACGACAGAACACAACTTTAAACTTAGGGTTTGAGAGAAAATTTGGGGAAAAGCAAATCAAGAGCCAATTTGGGGATTTTGGAGCCAAATTAAGGGATTACACCAACGGATCAGACTCTACGAACAATTCCAGGCAAGTGGTTAACTGTTGTGATTTCTAAATTGATGATAATCAATTCATATCATAGTGATGTGTAAATCAAAATTCATTTTGGGTGTGTAACCATAATTAAAATTGGTTTTTTTGGAAATTGATATACCTTAATTGGATTAAGGTTGAGATTTATTGTGTTTATGATTCTAGAGCGTAGAGGAATGAATCGCTTGTTAAAACTAGTGAGAATAAATGGTTAATTGTTGATAATATGAATGAAATTAGTATTGGGGATTTGAAACCTGGATAATACCCAAATAGGGAAAACCTTGGAATTAATGGATATTGATGATTAATTAAGGTCTGTGGGATGTTTAGACCCTTTTATTATATGGAGGATATGTTAATTGTATTTGGGTATGAATTTAGATTGAGAATCAAAGCTTTAGGTTTCGTCCATGGATGACAGAGGCTGGAGAAGACGAATAATGGAACAATCGATCGATCGAACCAGGGGGTTCGATCGATCGATGCTGCAGAAATTCTGGCAGTGCCACCAATTTTTACTACATGGAAATAATTATTGAGAAAAAGATTTTTGGGTTGATTTACATGTTGAAAATGGACTAAGTGAGCGAGTCTGGGTATGTTGGTAATTATAGGTAAATGTAATTGGGAAAGTTGTGGAGATGTATGTGTGATACATTGTGGGCGAATATGTGGGAATAAAATTCTGAGATGTAAAAATGGACTAAGTGAGCAAGTCCGGGGATGCTGATAATTATAGGTAAATATAATTGGGAAATTTATGGAGATGAATGCGTGACACATTGTGGGCGAATATATGGGAATGAAATTATGAGATGTAATATGGACCAAGTGAGCGAGTCCGGGTATATTGGTTAAGTGGCACCAAAGTAATAAACTAATTATTGAGAGAGAGTAATTAATTTGGAGTCGGAAGGTAGTCTCGAGAAATATTAAGGTATGGGCCAAGTGAGCGAGTCTGGGGAGGATGGTTAGGTGACGCCAAGTTATTAAATTAATAGACGTGTTAATTAATGAAAGTAGAGTCGGAAAGTAGACTCGGAAAAGTATTAAAATAATTGATGTTGTAATTAATTAATTTAGGGTCGGATTGTAGACTCGGGAAGGGTATTTATTAATTAATGTTTAAATTAATTAAATGAGAGTCAGACCACAGACTCAGATTGGTATAAATTAATTAAATGAGAGTCGTACCACAGACTCAGTTTAGTATGAATTAGTTAATGTGTAAATCAATTAATTGAGAGTTAGACCACAGACTCAGATCGATATTAAATTAACGGCCGTGCTAATTAATTTAATTAGAGACGGACGATAGACTCGAGGAGTTATTAAATTAATAAGTGTGTTAATTAATTTAATTAGAGTCGGACGATAGACTCGGGGAGTTATTAAATTAATAAGTGTGTTAATTAATTTAATTAGAATCGGACGATAGACTCGGGAAAGTATTATATTAGTTGAGGTGTGAATTAATTATATTAGAGTCGGACCATAGACTCGGGAAGATGATAAATTATTAAGTGAGAAAATTAATTATGTTGATTTGGGCCACAGACTGAGGGAATTATAGGCTAGTGTACGAGATTTTGAGTACACAGTAAAGCCAGGGTTTCTTTTATATATATATATACGGTGTGTGATAGTATATATATATATGTGTGTGTGTGTATTGTGTGTGCTATTAAATATCAGTGATTAGATATTTACTTAATTTATATACTCTATTGCTATCAAGGGAGGTTGCGCAATGTGGGTGAATCCCCTAGCTTGAGGAGTAGGGCGAGTATATCCCCAGGTCATAGCGTCTGGTATATGGGTGAGGGATTTATCTCACCTTCAGGGAAGGAATATGACCGCCTCCACTACGTTTATAGTTTGGTCGAGGTTGGTGAGCCATTCCAACTTGGGGAACTAGGTTTTGTGAGCACACCTAGTGAGATAGCACTTTAGAGGGAGTCATTCGACGAGGGTATACTCGGAGGGATGGATATACGTATGTTATATGTGTGGATGTTTTTGTGAAGGTACGTATATAATGGTATTCAATATTATATGTGGGTAATAATACAGTGTGTGATGTATTTACTTTATATAACTTGTGACACAGTTATATGCTACTATTTAAGAACGAATTAATTAAGTTAATTGTGAGATAACTTATAATTCAAGAATCATTATACTCGGGGTAGGGTAGTATGGCAAGGGGAGGTTATACAAGGACTAGTTGGACGGTGTAGTACAACTAGGTGGGGGTAAAGGTAACCGTTAGGTGTACACAATAGTGGAGGGGTGAGAATGTCCACAAGGGACTGCGACACTAACTTAAGTATGAAGCGCATCAATGCATTTTAAATTACTGCAGTTAATTCACTTTCTAAATATTTTCAAAATGTTTTGGGTTCTAACCCTTGCTGTAAAACTATTTTCAAAACCTTTTAGGTGTCCAGCCACAGGGACGCCAGGATTGATATTCTATTCCAGGGACACAGAGCTGCGGCATATGTGGATGCTAGTAGGAGTTTGGATTCGACACATCGTTCATTTATTCCTAGAGTAGGAATCATGTATCAGCTTCAGTTTTTTTTAGAGCTTGTTGCCCATTCTTCTCAGTACAGTTTTCAGATGTATTTATTCAGGTGTTGAATATTTGTATTGGTTTTCACTTTGGTGGCCGATGGTTTATTCGGAAAATTATTTATTTAATTATCCAATTGAGCTTTATTTAGTTGTGTGAATGGTTTATATTTATTTCCGCATTACTGTTTTGTGTAATTAAAAAGTTGAAATTTGGCACCAGCTTTTGGAATACTAGGTGGTTAGTATGTTTTAAAAAGTTTCCGACAGTGATGCGAAGGATGAACGAACTGGGATTCCTGTTTTAATTTTGTATAGGACTGATCACCCGGTATTTTATTAGGCAGGGTGTCATAGATGGTATTAGAGCATCAGGTTCTAGTGTCCTTAGGATCTGTGCGCCTTTTCACGTTTCGTCTTAGCAATCTTTGATATAGAGCCCTATTATAGGATTGTTGTATTCTCATACGTATGCGCATATATGTTCTTCTACCAAATTTATATTTGAGAGTGAACTCATACGATTCAATTCTCATTCTAGATGCCGCCCAGGAGAGGGAGCAGCTAGGGCAACAGGGGGAGATGAGACTAGGGAGGCTCATCAGGCGCAAGAGTTACCGCAGCACCGACCCGAGTTGATTTTGGCAGCACTGGTAACTGAACTAGTGCCACAGGAAGTTGAAGCGATGGTGGTCGCTATGGCAGGGTACTTTTCATGGAATCAGCCACAAGTGTTAGGGACACCAGATGTTTAGGCTCGCCCGGGGTCGTCAGGGTGGTAGCAAGTACGAGAGATTTTTCAAGAGTGGGAATCCACAAGAGTTATGAAGGGTTCAGGTGTAGTAATAGCGTGTCCAGGAAGAGACCCAGCGTCACCTATGCATGGGAGATTGCAATGAGGTGCGGAAGAAAATTCTAGCCACATTTAGTTTAGTGGGCGCAATGCTACAGTGGTGGGAGTTGATCACCACAGTTGAGGAAAGGGATACGCTAGCTATTGCATAGTTTTGGGTGTGGTTCAACCGCAAGTATTTTCCTCCTGCGGTTGAGACCGAAATGAGGAGAAAATTTAGAGAGGTGACTCAGGGGACGTTCCGTGGTCGATTACGAGGAAGAATTTACGCGTTGGAAAATTTTGTACCAAATGAGTTAAGTGATGAAGTGGTAAAGAGAGTAAGGTTTGTGATTGGTTAGTCTGGAGAATCAGACAACATTGAATTGGTAATTATGCATTAGTAGATTATATTGATGTCGTTAATGCAACACTTCGGCACGGTCATGAATATCATTTCCACGTGAAAGGAAGAGAGAGAGGAGTGGGAACTAGCCAGTCGGATAAGGCAGGAGGGAACAATACCAGTGGGGTATCAGGGATAGGATTTCCGATAGGGAAATTGAGTCCATCCCCGATCCTCTCCGTTCGGGAGGGCGCGCGAAGGAAGGATTCTTAGGGTCCCGGGCGTCCCTCTCGGGAGCGCTTCGACCGACGTCTTTGAGATGTGGTGTAAAAATGTAGAGATATTCTGAGTCGCCAGTCTATTTTACTCAAAACAGACAAAAGAAAAAAGGGAAGCCACCCCGAAGGATGGCATCCAAAGACATACTGGTGCGTGCAAAACCAAAAGATTCGAGAATGGTTCGGAGGTTTAGTTACGAAATGGGAAGGTCTTAGGCAACCATTTCGCCCTTTCGGTCTCTCATGGATATTTGCTATTTTCCTTTATATTTACCCCCATGATATGTGCTCATGTGTATATATAGAATGGAGGTAGGAATCCTCAACTTGTATCATGGAAAAGATAAAGCGAGTCATCCGTAGGAAGGTATAAGAATAATATTAGAAAGTAAGATTTACACGATTACCCTTACATTGATCGTTATAATGGAACGATAACGCATATGGAGTAATATGTCACTAAGAGAAAGTATATAGAATATAAGGAAAATGGATTTAGAGAAGATAGAAAATAAGAGAAAAAGTGAGAAAAAGGACTCGAGTCTCGGGTTTTACTCCGAGATGCCTACGTAGCCTATAAAGGCATCAAAGTCCACGTAGTTCGCTTACACAACGAGGGGTGGGGTTTATCCCATAAATCCAAATGGGGGATCTCTTATTTGTGAGTGTGTGTATGTGTGGAAAAAGTGTTTTAGTTGTGAAAAAAGTGTGGAAAAAGTATGAGAATCACTATTTGGAATTTATGAGGAAACCCTCTTTTTCTTATTTTTTGGGTTTTTATTTATATAAAAATATGAGATGTGCAATAATACTAAATAAAAAGTATATTTAGTATGTGTGAGATGAGATAATAAAAGTGCTAAGTAAGAAAACAAGTTATTGGGAATTTAAGAGAATTTAAGAGAGAGTTTGAGAAAGTTGGACCTTTTTGAAGATCTTGATCTTGATCTTAAATATTGGAGACCAGCCCTTGCACTTGGATGATGATGAAGAGTGGTTAATTCACCAAGTTTGATGAAAAGGATGATGAATAGTGGAAGTAAAAAAGGGATTTGGAAGTTGAAATCACGCTGCCTTCGACAGAGGTTTTTGGGATTCATTGAGAGAGATTTTTATCAGATCTAGGATCCTCTTGAAAATGAGGTGAAGGTATCTTTCTATAGGCCCAGGTAAGTGGCGATCGGCATATACCTATTCCTGCCTATCGGCAGGTGCCGATAGGCAGGGTTTGGAACCTGCCATTTGGAAGTGCGCTTCAGGCTTTTTCGGAAAATCGGCCGCCGAGAGCAAACCGTTGGTCAGAATCGCGCACGGGGAATACCGTTTGAAAGGTAATTCAGAGACCTTTGAAAGATCTTTGGACCGACTTTGGGTCAAATATGGCTCGGAAGCATTTGTCGGTCCATTGGACGGGGAATCATTCGGACGCAAACGTATCGTTTGTCCGCATGGTAAGTCCAAATAGTGAACAGGGATGACCGTTGGAAAGGTTAGGAGATGTACTTTGACATTCCAAAGAGTTTGATCCGGTTTGGAGAGTTGACTTTGGTCAACCGGTCCTGAGAAGCGTTCGGTGACCTCTCGGAGTCAAACGGATCGTTCGTCCGCATGGAAAGTCAGAATCGCGCACGAGATAGACCGTTGGAAAGGGTATTGAGAGACCTTCAAAGATTACTTAAGCCTCGGTTGAGATGAAGAGTTGGCATAGGTCAAATAGAGCCTGGGACTGCCCGGTGGCCTCTAGGTCAAGTATCAGACACAAATGGATCGTTCGTCCGCATGGTAAGTCGGAATCACGCATGGGATGGACCATTGGAAAGGATATTCAGTACCCTTCAAAGATTCATTCAGTCTCAGTCGAGATGAAGAGTTTGACATTTTTGGTCAAACTGAGCCGGGGAGTGCCCGATGGCTTCTAGGTCAGTACTCAGGACATGACCTAGGTTTGTAGTGATGAAGGGAGGTACTAAGGACCTAAGGAGAATTAGGGGGTAACAGAATGGGGTATCTACAGAATCCCTCGATGGGTGGGTTTGGAACAAATGATGACCGTCGAATAGACAACACAAGATGCTTTTGAGGGAGTATGACCGATTCAGAGGGTTGAGGCCGATTCTGAGGACTTAAGGAGTGTGCTGGGGATGATAAATTCTGCGGGTCAAAGCCGAATATATGGGCTTAGGGTAAAGGTCTAATAACTGAGGTCAATTTTGACCTAAGATTGGTGACGATCGAGGACCGGGATCAATTCTAACCCAACTCAGGTGATGATCCAAGACCGAGGTCAACTCTGACCTAGAGAGTGGTGACGACCGAGGTCAATTCTGACCTAACTCAGGTGATGATTAAATACCGGGGTCAATTCTGACCCAAGAGTGGTGACGATCGAGGATCGAGGTCAATTCTGACCTAACTCAAGTGACGATCCAAGACCGGGCCCAATTCTAACCCAAGAGTGGTAACGATTGAGGACCGAGGTCAATTCTGACCTAACTCCGATGATAATCCAAGACTGAGGCCAATTCTGACTCAAGAGTGGTGACGACCGAGGACCGAGGAAAATTCTGACCTAACTCAGGTGACGATCCAAGGCCGGGGCCAATTCTGACCCAAGAGTGTTGATGACAGAGGATCGAGGTCAATTCTGACCTAACTCAAGTGACGATCCAAGGCCGAGGTCAATTCTAACCCAAGAGTGGTGACGACCGAGGTCAATTCTGGCCTAACTCATGTGTCAATCCAAGACCGGGGCCAATTCTGACCCAAGAGTGGTGACGACCGAGGACCGAGGTAAATTCTGACCTAACTCAGGTGATGATCGAAGACCTAGGTCAATTCTAACTCAAGAGTGGTGATGACCGAGGAACGAGGCTAATTCTTACCTAACTCAGGTGACGATCCAAGATTGGGGCCAATTCTGACCCAAGAGTGGTGACGACCGAGGACCGAGGTCAAGTCTGACCTAAGTCAGGTGATGATCCAAGACCGGGAGCAATTCTGACAAAAGAATGGTGACGACCAGGGATCGAGATCAATTCTAACCTAACTCAAGTGATGATCCAAGACCGGGGCCAATTTTGACCCAAGAGTGGTGACGACGAAGGACCGAGGTTAATTCTAACCTAACTCAGGTGACGATCCAAGACCGAGGCCAATTATGACCCAAGAGTGGCGACGACCGAGGATCGAGGTCAATTCTGACCTAACTCAGGTGACGATCCAAGACCTGGGTCAATTCTAACTCAAGAGTGGTGATGACCGAGGACCGAGGCCAATTCTGACCTAACTTAGGTGACGATCCATGATCGGGGCAAATTCTGACCCAAGAGTGGAGACGATCGAGGACCGAGGTCAATTGTGACCTAACTCAGGTGATAATCCAAGACCGGGGCCAATTCTGACCTAAGAGTGGTGACGACCGAGGACCGAGGTCAATTCTGACCTAACTCAGGTGACGATCCAAGACTGGGGCCAATTCCGACCCAAGAGTGGATAAAGATTTGATTTTGATTCTGCTGGAGAAGGTGATTTGTGATTTTGATCTGAGTTGGGGAGCTGATATCTGGGGAAGCCTTTTGGAGACATTGCAGGGGGGAATAACGTATTTTGGTGATGTAAAAGAATTCCGCTGGGGGAAGTGATCAGGCGATCCTTAGAGATCCTCCGGAGCTTTGTCGGGAGGAGTTCCACTTGGTTTTTGAGTATTATGCTGGGTAAATAAGGGGTTCTGCTCGAGGGAATGCGAAATTTTCTTAGTGAAAATGTTCAAAATCCATCCTGGGATTTTCAGGAATTTTTGACGATTTTTCGGGGCTTTCTAGTATTTTTTGGGAATTTCGGTACGAAATTTAAGGTGGTGTGCCGGTCGGCATGGTATGAGGGGTGCCATTCGGCAGTGGCACAGACTTTTGGGCTACCTCGGTAAGGTGAGGAGTCGGTGCCGTACGGTATGGTAGGGGGAGGTGCCGATCGGCATGGCGCTTGGCATCCGATAAAAAGGGGGCGAATCCCTTCATTTTTTCACAACTTTTTTTTTCTCTCTCTGCGATTCTTCTGCAAATCGTTCTAGCATTCCGATCTTCAAGAAATGTCTGCCTTTGTGAGCACTGCAGTCCACTGGGAGTGGTTAACCGTTGATGACTGGGCAAATGTGGATTTGAGGGACAGGGTGCCCCTTACTTTGGGGAGTTAGAACTCCTTTGATGCGTTTGAGCCTGTTGCAGATGAGCGGACTTTGCTGCGGTAGCCATCCCATCATCGCTCTTCGAGAGTGATCCCTGGCGGTTATGTAAGTAACCCGTCCTTTGGCATTCTTCTCTTTCTGGTAATTTTTCTTTCTTGACTTTTGATGAGACTTTTCTTTTTTTCCAGTCTGATATTTCTTTGAAGAACATGCGTGCCTGTGGGACGACGAGGCTCAAGGATGTCTGGGAGCATCTCCCACCTATGGTGCATTGGGTGGTATCATCTGCGGGTTTTGGGAGGTTGGCATCGGCTCTGGATGAGACGCCTCGTTCGACAGCGGTCCTGTGTGCTTTGGGGGAGAGGTGGTGGGATACTACCCACACCTTCTATTTCGGCTTCGGGGAGATGACTGTGACTCCAATAGACGTGCAGCATCTATTGGGGTTGGATTATGATGGAGAGCAAATAGATGTGGATCGCTCTTTACGGGTGAGATTGGAGGCAGTGCATGCGGCACTTGGTGATGTAAGGAGGATAGTTTCTGGAGATTCTATCCGACTGCCCCTGCTGAAGGACGTTTAGTTGGGTAGGGAGATTGCTGTGGAGGACGGGCTGCAAGTGAGGCAGATGGCCCGATTATTCATTCAGCTGGTGTTGGGAGGTTTCATGGTGGCGTCGAGCGACAATATCGTCCATTTGTGGTTCTTGCCATACTTGAGGATGTTTTCGAATATCCCCTTCTATGATTGGGGGAGTCTGACCTTGGCGACCCTTTACTCCTCTCTGGATGCATTCAGCCAGTGCTGCCCACAGACCTTTACTGGGGCCATGTACCTTCTTGAGGTATTCTTTAATTTGCGCATTTTCTTTTCTTGCATTCTCATTTTCCTTTCATGCATTCGCATTTTCCTTATGTGTCGCTTTTTCTTTGCGAATTCAGACGTGGTTCTATGAGGTGATTGGGTGCAATACCCCACTGATCGCTTTGAAGGACGACACTCTTGGGGACTTCTGCTGATTGTATCGATGGCATAAGGCCAACCGGCAGTCAAAGGGATCTTTCTCCCTAGAGCCGGTGCGTCAGGTCTTTAATGACCTGACTAGTGGTAGGGTAAGACTCTTTCTATTTTAGTCTTGGTTTTTGCACCTTCCGATCTTGTATTAATTTATGCTCGCTTGGAGATTTTCAGGTGACCTTTTATCCCTGGGGAACAACCATTCAGGATGTGGGGGTGGCCGGGGTGAATGGGCGGATGAGGCGCTTGTTGGCGCATGAGTTCGGCCATTCTTGGTACCTTGGGGCGAGGGTGGTTCGTCAAATTATTAAGGATGTGGTGGTGCTACTCGCGCAGCATCCTACCTCTATGAGGCGGGAGCGACTGCTGTCAGAGGATGAGAGGATCGCGGTGATGATTGGCATGTCCTACCTGCTATACACCGACGGCCGCGCCGTATAACTATATGGACTTTGTGACGAGCTGGTTGATGGCGCCCAGAAGATATGATGCATTGCCCTTCTTTCCTGTGGGTTTGAGTCGGGTGTCGGGTTCTTCCCACAGCGGAGGTGGTCCGTCGGTATCTACGGCGGCGGCGACCTCGGAGGTCCCTTTTGTTCGGTTGCATACCCCTTCATACAACATCCGACGGGATGATGGAGGGATGGTGCCTATGTTGCACCGTCCTCATACGATGGATCCAGAGGAGTTGGGTTTGACAGAGGAGGTCCTCTGACCTGCGATATACCTTTCTATTCTTTTCTCTCTTTCTTTTCTGTTTTGGTCATCCTTTCTTTGATTCTAATTTTGCCTTTTCTTGCAGCAAGTCCGAGTGTCGACCACTTGGCTAAGGGATATTAGGGACTGGATATCTTTGGCGACTGCTCATAATCGAGACATGGTTCCCGTTCCTTCTTGCTTGGTGCCGTCTACGTTGTCTGGGGAGGACTCTGGCTCGGGTAGTGGTGGCGTGTCATCTCGCCGTAGGGGGAAGAGAGCACGTCACAAGGGTGGAAGCTCTTAGTGAGAGAAAGGGAGAGAGAGGATATGGGTTCGGGCTGAGTCCCGTTGTTTTTGCATTTTCTTTTTATTTCCCTGCAAAATGATGTAACACAGAACACAAATATATGCAATGCAATGGATTTTTTATTATCTTTTATTTATGATGAATGAATGCACATGCGCTTTTTACTTTGCTGCTGAGACCGGAAAAATGAATATTTTTCGAATTTTGTGAAGGAAAGTTTTTAATTAAAAGGAGAAAATATATAAGGAGAAAAAGGGATTCTTGAAATTCTATTGAGAATATCAATTTATTTTTATTGAGTTTTCAGATTTGACAAAAGAGGAAAAAGGGAAATTTCCAAAAATGGGGGGTTGCCGATCGACAAGCACTCTGACCTGCCTATCGATAGTTCAGTCCAGTCCCATCAATTGAAATCTTTGAATGGTACCCTCTTCAGCCTTTGGTACCTTACGGGGTAGGATTCCTTCCGATTTTTGCAGGGATTATGTCCCTTGTGAGGGTTTTCAAGTATAAAAAGGGGTGAGGGTGGAGTGTTTTCATCACACCTTTGCATTCTTACCTACTTGCCCATTATCTTTTAGCCTTGCAAGACGGCTCTCCCTGGTAGCACCGATTTTACCAACTACCTCGAAGCCTTGGAAGCAATGTGCTCTTATAATGACGACTACGATGCTTTCAACATGCGTTGAGTCTCCCTGTGGCGCAATCGACCTTTTGAGTGGAACGTGCTGATGGCGGCGGTACAATTCTGGTACCCCAAAGACCACGTATTCTGCTTTGGGTTGGAAGAAGTTTGTCCTACCTAAGAGGAATTTTCTGCCATGCTGGGTGTAAATCCCAGTGTTGCTACGGCTTTTCCCGAATTTTCCCGCTCTCCTAGGGATTTGTTGGTCGGGCTTCTTCGTATTTCACCTTTGACGGCTAGATCATTGGTTGCTGGAGGAATGATCTCCCTCCCGGCAGTGCTGCGGTCCATGCATTTGTGGGAAGTAGGTGATGCTGGCTATGCTATAGCCGTGGTTCTGGGTCTTGTTTCCAAATTGCTGCTGGTGACTGGGGAGGTGCAAGTGGACCCATAGCTTGCAGCCATTACTTCATGGATGTCATATCATCACAATCCTGCGATGATGATACTGGCAGAGACCCTGAATGGTCTGTATGCTTGGAGAAAAGGCCGTTCTGACTTTTTGAGGGGTAGCCCTGTGATGTTGTTCATGTGGTTGTCTGAAAGACTTCACTTGGCGACTCCTCCAGAGTATCCCTTGTCGGCCGTACCCAACTTTTTTTCACGCTACTTCATCAGCGTTGGCCTATATGTTGAGAATTGGGAGCATTGGCTTGTGGAGCATGGGGCTCGTGGGCTATATTGGTCAGTGCCTTGGTGAGGACAGTTGCAGCCTGTTGTGGAGCTAGGAGAGTATTCATATATGCGGCTGGTTGGTCTCAGATATACCTCTTTTTATTTCTCTTGGCGGCTTTTGCACCAATTTGACTGGGCGCAGGTCGTGCCCCCTCGGGCCTCAAATTTCTTTCTGGTAGAAGATTTGACTGAGCGCTTGTGTCTGTTACTTGGATCTCTATGGGAAAATCGGCGTCCGTCAACCCGTCCCTCTTAGTCTATCGGGGAGGTTTGGCATGTCCCCAAAGATTATATGAAGTGGTTGTGGAGGAAAGTAGTCAGCAAGATGTTGGCAGTGGAGACTAGCTAAAGATGGTTTGTTTTATCTAACACCATGGAAGTGGGTGTTATGGTTTTTTCAAAGATGGTTAAGGCTCATAGATCCATGGAATGTTTACGGCAGTCTATTCAAGTAGGGGAAACTTGGGGACCTCCGGATGTAGATGATGAGGGTGCAGGCTCCTCTGGTGGCTGTGGGTAGGACTCTTGGAGAGTTTATTTGTGTAACAGATGTGGGGATTTTATTTGGCTTTTATGGTAATGGGGAAGTGAGTTATCCATTCCTTTTTTATGCAATCCGTACTGTAATTTCTTATTAATGAAATAAATAAGTTTCTGATCATCCTGTTGTGCCTCTCGGTGAATTTTGAATTTTTGAATTATCTATATTGATCACTAAGGCATACATAGTCCTTTTGTTCAAGTATTTTTAGAATGAACCTCCCTTCTCAGAGGTAAGAAAAAAATAGTATTTTGTGAAAAAGAAATGGCCACACTCATGTGAGGTGCATGAGCTGCCTACGTACCTATGGGGTTTTTGAAAATGTTTTTTAAATAGTTTTTTTGTAGAGGATCAGGCCCACGTAGTTCTGGGTAGAGGGAAATGAAGAGTTATTTTTTTAGAATAGAAGGGGGATGAGAAGAGTCGTAGCGCGCCAAGATTTTGAACTTAGGGGTAGAACTTCTTGAGACGGTCCAGATTGACTGGATGAGCCATCTCTTCCCCATCTAGGTCAGTGATCATGGCGGCACCGCCAGATAATATTTTCTTCACAATGTAGGGGCTGCTACAATTGGGCTTGAATTTCCCTCTGGGGTCCCAGATGGGTTCTATTATCTCCTTGAGGGCTAAGTCTCCCTTTCGGACACCTCGGTCCTTGACTCTTTTATTAAATGATCGCGCTATTCGGCGATGGTACCCTTGTATGTGGTACAATGCTTTTAACCTTCTTTCAACTAGGAGGGCTAGCTCATCAAGATGGATTTGGGACCAGTATTCTTCACTAACTTTGCTTTCTAGCATGACGCGTAGCGAGGGTATTTCCAGCTCCATAGGTAGGACTGCTTCCATGCCGTAGACCAGGGAGTAAGGGGTAGCCCCAGTAGAGGTTCGAATTGAGGTTCGATAGCCCCAGAGGGCGTACGGGATCCGATCAGCCCAATCTCTACAACTTTCGGTCATCTTGTTGATGATAGCTTTGAGGTTCTTATTGGCGGCTTTAACTGCACCACTGGTCTGAGATCGGTAGGGAGAAGATTTGTGTCTCTAAATCCCATACTCGTTGACTACTTCTGCTTCGAAATGCAACCCGTTATCTGATACCAGCTCGTGCGGGACCCCATATCAGCAGATGATATTTTTCTTGAGGAATTTGCCACTTTCTTGGCCTTCAATACTGTGTATGACCTAACTTTGATCCATTTGGTGAAGTAATCGATGGAAACCAGGATGAACTCATGTCCGTTTTAAGCCTTTGGTGTAACCTTCCCTATGATGTCCATACCCCAGGTAGAGAACGTCCAGGGAGAGTTCATGTTGTATAACTCTCACGGAGGCAAGTGTTGAAGATTGGAGAATTATTGGCATTTGAGGAATCTCCGAACATAGGCCGTGCAATCCTGGATTATGGTGGTCCTGTAGTAGCCCTGTCAGATGATCTTCTTGGCGAGCATGTGACCATTCATGTTGGGTTCGCATTCCCCGTTGTGGATCTTCTGCATTATTTTCTCAATCTCAGCCCTAGCAATACGGTGTAGATGAGTTCCATCGAAGTTCCGCTTGAGTAGGGCTTTATGACAGATAATGTATTGGGTGGCCAGTCTTCAGAGAGTTGTTCGATCTTTCTTGTTGGAACCCTCAGGGTACCTACCATGTTTGAGGCAGCACTAGATATCATAGTACAAGCAATCGACTAGTTTGGGATCTTCGGTGGAGACAAGCTCAATATGGTAGCAATGGGTCGGTTTGTCTTGCTTTTGAACTAGTAAGGGGGTCATTGTTATTCCCTCGAGCATATCGACCATGGAGGCTAAGGTGGCGAGAGCATTGTCTAGGTTATTCTTTGCTTGGGGTAGGTAATGAAAGGTGATATCTCATAAACGGGAGGCTAACTGTTCTAATTGGGCATGAAAGGGTTGGAGCTTTTCATCCTTGACTTTCCAATTTCTGAGCACTTGACCGATGATAAGGGCAGAATCCCCATAGACATCAAGGTATTGAATTCCTTTCTTGAGAGAGACTTTGAGGCCCACTGTGCATGCCTCGTATTTCGTCATGTTGTTGGTGTAAGGGAAATCCAATTTAATGGTGATGGGAGTGTGGGAGCCATCTAGGGCGATCAGGAGTATCCGAATGCCATATCCCTTTTTATTGGCAGCGCCATCAAAGAACATTTTCCATCGAAGGCGGTCTTGAGTGGTGCAGAGGATATTTTCATGTGGGAATTCGGAGATCCGAACCTCCGCTTCTTCTATAGGGTAATCGGGGAGGTAGTAAGAGATGGCTCTTCCTTCAACACGTGTGACGTACACGATATCAAACTCGGTTAGGAGCATTAAGCATCGGGCCATTCGACTGGATAGGGTGGGTTTCTCAAGCAGGTATTTGATGGGATCCATTCGGGATACTAGTTTGATGGGGAAAGAGAGCATGTAGTGTCGCAACTTTTGGGTGACCCAGATAAGTGAGACACATGCCTTTTTTAAAGCAGTGTAGTTTACCTCATACCTAACCAATTTGTGACTGGCGTAATATATGGATCGTTCTTTACGGGAGTCCTCAAGGTACTGGGCTAGCAAAGCCCCAGGTGCAGTATCAATTATGGTTAGGTATAGGAGCTAAGGGAGACCGGACTGTGGTGGCATGAGAACTGGAGGTTGGGTTAGATATTATTTGATTTGGTCAAAAGATTCTTCGCATGCCTCATTCTAAACCTTAGTTGAATCCTTTCGGAGGAGCTTGAAGATTGGTTCACAGATGGAGGTTAGCTGGCTGATGAACCGGCTGATATATTGTAATATCTCAAGAAAACCTCGGACTTCTTTCTCTGTTAGGGGTGGTGGCATCTCAAGTAACGCCTTCAACTTTGCAGGATCTGCTTCTATCCCCTTTTTGTTGACCATGAATCCCAAGAGTTTCCCCCTTGTAACGCCGAAGACACACTTCCGTGGATTAAGTTGCATCTGATACCGTCGCAGTCGTTCGAAGAACTTCCGGAGAGCGAGAACATGACCTTCTCTAGTTTTGAACTTGATAATCATATCATCCACATAAACCTTGACCTCTTTGTGAATCAAATCGTGCAGGATGGTTGTGGTCGCCCTTTGGTAGGTAGCCTCGACATTCTTGAGATCGAATGGCATAACGGTGTAGCAAAAGGTTCCCCATGGGGTGATGAATGCAGTTTTTTCTTGGTGGTCGGGGTGCATCTTGATTTGGTTGTATCCGGTAAACCCATCGACGAATGACTTGAGAGCATGACTGCCTGTGTTATCCACGATCATGTCGATATTGGGTAGCGAACAATCATCCTTTGGAGAATCTTTGTTTAAATCTTGGTAATATGCACATATTCGAACCTTCCCTCCTGATTTCGTCACAGGTACAATGTTGGATAGCCATGTGGGATATTCGATCACTCCGATGAAACCCACATTCAATTGTTTGACCTCCTCTTCTTTGACCTTGAGCGAACATTCGGTGTGGAGCTTTCTCAATTTTTGTTTAACCGACTTTTAATATGGGAGAGTGGGGATCTCTTGCTGAGCTATTTCAGGATCGATGCCGGTCATATCATCATACGACCATGCAAAGACATCTACGAACTCCTTCAGCAATTCTTCAAGTTGTGCGCGCTCATGCTCGTCAAGGGTGGCCCCTATCCTAATCTCGCGCAGTTGGCTACTAGAACTGAGATTAATAATAATAGTCTCTTCATTATTAACTTGAACGAGATTATGTTGTTTATTATTAACCTTAATTAGATCAATTAAGAATTGTTCATTTGCAAAATCATCATCATCAAAATTTTTATTAGAATCCAAGCAATTAATGTAAGGCATAGTAAGATACTCAAAATCTTTGTTTATTTCATTGATAGGAAAAACAGCATTGAGAACCTCATCAAAAGAGGTCTCGATTACATTTGAGCAAGGATAGACAATACAAGAAGAAATAGGGTAAACATTGGGGTTAGGGTAGATTTCAAGAGGTATAACTGGTGCAGCATGCCAGTTGAGGAGGGGTGTATCAGCATCTTTAATCAGATGGCATGGATCAGATCCATTGATTTAGTGCCTGAATGAACCATGTAGAGTGCCCTCCCCAGTGTATGCAAGTTGAAGGAATCTTTGGAATCACTTTCCTCAGTCTCTTCGGTATCTTCGAGGAGCGGTTGTACGCGGTGTGGGAAACTTTCGGCCCATAGGTAGCTATCTTGGAAAAAGATCTCCATTCCCGGCCTCATCTTCTTGTATGTGTGGTCATACCATGGTTCTAGAAAATTGCAAAAGGGGAAGTCCTCGCCTTCTTTGATGAATCGTCCATTTAAGGAGTCTCCTGGGATAGTTCGGATGCAGTCTAATCTTTTCTTTGGTCGAGACTGGTGAATCATTCTGAGCTCTTGTTTTGATGGTTGATATCCCAAGCCGCAAGGAGGAAAAGCTTTCTTCAGTTCGATGGGCTCAAGTATCCGTTGCTGCCTTTACCCTAGCCCCAGTCTGGTCATGAAGTGCATGTTTCTGAACATCTAAATAACATTAACATTTCCATGAGGGTCATATTCTGGACAAACCCTTCTTTGAAACTGTCCCCTGTCGGGAGTAGGAGTGGCTCAACTCGGAATCTTGATAGGAGCATATCATTTGACCCGTACTGTATCTCAAGAATTGGACTGCTGGTGGTTGCACCCTTGACATTTCCGTCGTCGCCCAAAATGGTGATGACTCGCCCATCGGCAAAAAAACTTCAATTTCTGATGGAGTGAGGAAGAGACACCCTTGATATTGTGGAGCCAGAGGCGTGCGAGCAATAGGTTGAAACAAGCTGGGATGTCTATGACTTGGAATTCAACGACAGGGTTTATAAGGCCAACCGCTTTTATAAGTTTTATGGATCCCATCACCTCTCGGCAGGTATTATCGTAGGCACGCACAGCGGCGGAGGTTGGAGTGAGGTCGCTTTCTTTCAGGCCTAAACACTTGAAGGTTCTTAGTGGGAAAACATTCAAGGCGG
This sequence comes from Sambucus nigra, assembly GCA_949130495.1. Lineage (NCBI taxonomy): Eukaryota > Viridiplantae > Streptophyta > Magnoliopsida > Dipsacales > Adoxaceae > Sambucus > Sambucus nigra. The sequence continues at coordinate 90,521,498 of OX422223.1, read as the reverse complement.
ATTCGTTATCGACAAGAGAGAGTGGCAAGACCTTCCCCATAACTTCGACGGAGATTTTGAGTGCATGATTGTGATTTGTCCCAATTCTGGGGATTTTTTTCTTCAGAAAATGATAGCATTTGGGTAGAGGTCAAGGATCCGACCAGATTTACCGCTTCTTCTGGTGTGGCAGAGGGAGGAACTATGGGTCCAGTGAGTAATTTGATTAAAGCATTTCTGTGTAGCTGGGAAGACATGAAAATCCCCTATAGAGTGATTTTAGCTTGGATTTTCTTAAGTTGGTCGAGGATATTTCTCTCCTTGATGGTCATCTCTGGCATAGGAAGGTTTTCAACGCCCTTCCCTTTATCATTTGCTGGTAGTGAGCTTGGAACCTGGTAATGTCTCCCTGATCTGGTCATGTCATTTACTGAAGAAGAAATGAGCATGAACCCCATTTCCTCATCAATATCAGGTTGTTCTCCCACCCTGTTTATTTCTTTGAGGATTTCTTCAAATGATATCATCCCACATATGTCGGCTACTGGGCCAGCTCATCCTAAAGCTTGTTCTTCACTCGAATCTTCAAATTCTTCCCCCCATCCGACGGTAACAATTATGTCTTTCCATGTAAAGTCGATGGATTCCATAACTTCAACGGATTCTTCATACAAGTCTTCCCATTCTGTGGGGATATGTGTAATTGAAGGGACTAAACACCCTTGTAGCTTCAAAGTGTCAAGTAACCCAGTGATGCTGCAAATGCTGTTGGTTTGCCTGAATAATTTTGCCATAATCTGGAAAACATCATCTAAGCTGACTTCGTCGATTGGTACCACCCATTTGTCTGAATCTCGGGTCCACTTTCGTGCTTCCAAGAACAGTGTGCTGAATTTCTAGCAATCGATGACCATCTATGAGGGCAATTTCATCCCGAACTCTAGGAGTTGGTTTAACACCTCTGACAATTCCATACTTCTATTTTCAGAACGAGTACGGACAGCGATGCATTCTCTGGTAAGGAGTGACAGTGCCTGATCAGTGAGGCTAGTAGGGTGTAGGAGGAAATATGGGAAAATTTGAAGAGGTTTAGGAAATCATATGGGTGTGATTTGAGTTGAAGGAGTGAAATTTGGGTTTTATTCCAAGAAGAGGGCATTGGTGTGATTTGGGAGTGGGTTGTGAGTAGTGTTTGGCTTAGGATTGGCTGGTGGGGAGATGGTACCCCGGTCAATGAGATCTTGGATTATGTTTCGAAGGTGAAAGCATTGGTCGGTGGTATGGCTAGCAGTTTGGTGAAAGGCGCAATGATCATCAGTCTTGATGTTTCTTGGGAGTGGATTTGGCAATGGGGGGATCCAAGGGTTTGATAAGGTTTCGTCTTAACATGGCTTGGTAAACTTTGGAGAGGGGAGCATGGAGTTCAGTATATTCCCTTCGGATGGGGGAAGGGTGGATTTTCGGTGCCCATGATATGGTTGGTTGAGAGATATTGTTGATGGTCGAGACTGTAACACTGTCAGGCTTGCCATACTTTCTAGGGGTAAATTTTCCGGACACCTTCTTCGATTCAACCTCTGTTTTAACGAGACTTTCCTTGATTTCTACTCCAGCCTCTCTAAGGGCTCGGAAGTGGGGATAGTATTGTCCTCCCATCATCGCTCGGATATGGGGCAAGAAGTTCTTCTTCACTATGTTGACCTGTTCTTTTTCAGATGGTCGATTGATCATGGTAGCTTCTTGCTCCCTCCACCAATTTATGAAGTTACTAACTGATTCTCTAGGATTCTGTTTGAGCAGCTCTAAATCACGATGGGTGACCTCAAGCTTTTCATTATATTTGTATTGTGACATAATTTCTCGGGCTACATCCTCCCAACTACGAATTCTGGATTCCTCAAGAGATAAAAACCATCGGAGGGCACTATCCTTCAAAGTTTGCTAAAATAATTGGGCCATCACCTCCTCAGAAGCTCCTAGTAGAGTCATGGATCAGTGGTAATTCAAAAGATAAACAATCGGGGGTCCACTCCCTCCGAACTTCTCGATATTTGGCATCTTGAACTTCTCGGGTAACCTCTCTTTAGGATAAGGAGACATGTGGGTGTACTCCATTTAATTCCCAGAGGTCCTGACTTGGTCAAACAGCTTGGTGAGCATCTTGAGATGCTCTTTGACTTTATTCAACTCTTCCTCCTTTGGATCAGCGACCAAAGGCAAGTTAGCCATAGGCTGGGCAATGTTTGGCATTAGAAGCTGGACAGGCGGAGGCCTATTGGCAGGAGGGGCACGTGGAGCGTGCTGATATTCTTTGGGAACCCAGATAGGCTCGGGTGGATCCATAGCATGAGGGAATAGGGCCTCAGGATCTTGAGGAATGGGAACTTGGTTTCGTTGCATCTCTCGGACCTCAGTTTGAAGGTTGTCAATCTTGGACACGAGCTAAGCTAGGACTGTCGTCAGATTCGGCTGTATGACTGGTGCTTGATCTATATTCTCCATGGAAAGTGGATGGATTCTGAACTCAAAAGAAGTAGTAGAGGAACGTATGAAACTCCGGGGTGATTTGACTGATGACCGAAGCCAATAGGGAGCTAGTCCAAGGGCTTGCGATCGACTTGAGAAGGCGTAGGATGGGATTTATTTTTGAGAAAGAGAGAAAACTATTTTTGGATTTTTTATAAAGAAGGGAGAAATGTTTTTGGATACGGGACTCAACATGATTATTATAATTATTATGTTTTCACTTGTATTTAATTCTCCTAAATGCAATGCCGGACGGGACCCGAGCCTAGAAAAGTGAGGTTTTTAATATATGCAAAGCTGCGGTTTGGACTTGTAACCAGGATCATGGATAGGGTCCTATTTTTTTTAATGCACGAAAATTGGGCGGCAGGCCGACCCAGAATTTTGGCAGAGTTTCGGGTTGAAACCGGTAATCTAAAGTGCATGTCCTAGGTTTGACACCTATATGCGGGTATGCAGTTGGTTGGGTGAATCGGCATGGGTTCCCCCCTTTGGCATGACTTCCACGATATACGTCTTGCTCTTGCGGGTAATCAGTACGTGTGGACAAGCCATTTGATGTATCTGACTGTAAGTGAATTGCCTCACCATATACCTCATGGGGACGATACGTGTGAGATCAAATTCGATATTCTTGGCGTACGTGAATGAATTCCTGAAGATATACCTCCGGTCATGACTTCGGACAAGCGGTACGATGCGGGGCAACCGTTCGATATATGTTGAAGGTACTTGGCCAATGGAAGGTGAGAGTCATATCGCTTAGGCTCACTGCGACCTGCCAGACCAGCGCCCATCACGAAGTGACCTTCTAGTTACTGGGTGAAATTTGGACAATATCAATGTTGTTTGGTGCTGTCGTGTGAATCATGCATGATTCTTTTATTAGTATCTTGTGATGAGAATGCCTTTCTTGATTATGCCAAACTGGGAGTAAAGTACAAGTACCCCAAAAGGTACACCAAGTATGGATGGGTGATGTGTGCAACATGGGGATATATGTGATCCTAGGTGCACATGTTGTGAAGTGTACATGGAGAATTTTCTACAAGTGTGTGAATATAAGCATAAGTGTGGGATACACATGGAAAAGGGTAACACGCGGATATGGGGGGAGATAAACAAATATAGCATCCATGTAAATAGATTCAAGACCTCAAAACAAACATAACCCCAGTAGAGTCGCCACTATGGCCATCCCCGATCCTCCCCGTGTGGGCGGGCGCACAGAGGAAGGATCCTTTGGGTCCTGCGCGTCCCTCTTGGGAGCACTTCGATCGGCGTCGTTTGAGATGTGGTGTAAAAATGTAGAGAGATTCAGAGTAGCCAGTCTATTTTACTCAAAATAGACAAAAGAAGAAACGAAAGCCACCCCGAAGGATGGCATCCAAAGACACACTGGTGCGTGCGAAACCAAATGATTCGAGAAGGGTTCGGAGGCTTAGTTACGAAATGGGAAGGTGTTAGGCACCCATTCCGCCCTTTAGGTCTCTCACGGATATTTTCTATTTTCCTTCATATTTCCCCCCGTGATATGTGTGCATATGTATATATAGAATAGAGGTAGGAATCCTCGACTTGTATCATGGAAAAGATAAAGCATGTCATCCGTAGGAAGGTATAAGAATAATATTAGAAAGTAAGATTTACGCGATTACCCTTACGTTGATCGTTATAATGGAATGATAACGCATATGGAGTAATACGTCACTAAGAGCAAGTATATAGAATGTAAGGAAAATGGATTTAGAGAAGATAGAAAATAAGAGAAAAAGTGAGAAAAAGGACTCGAGTCTCGGGTTTTACTCCGAGATGCCTACGTAGCCTATAAAGGCATCAAAGTCCACATAGTTTGCTTACACAACGAGGGGTGGGGTTTGTCCCATAAATCCAAATGGGGGATCTCTTATTTGTGAGTGTGTGTATGTGTGGAAAAAGTGTTTTAGTTGTGAAAAAAGTGTGGAAAAAGTATGAGAATCCCTATTTGGAATTTATGAGAAAACCCACTTTTTCTTATTTTTTGGGTTTTTATTTATATGAAAATATGAGATGTGCAATAATACTAAATAAAAAGTATATTTAGGATGTGTGAGATGAGATAATAAAAGTGCTATGTAAGAAAACAAGTTATTGGGAATTTAAGAGAATTTAAGAGAAAGTTTGAGAAAGTTGGAACTTCTTGAAGATCTTGAGCTTGATCTTGAATGTTGGAGAGTAGCCCTTGCACTTGGATGATGATGGAGAGTGGTTAATTCACCAAGTTTGATGAAAAGGATGATGAAAAGTGGAAGTAAAAAAGGGATTTGGAAGTTGACATCACGCTGCCTTTGAGAGAAGTTTCTGGGATTCATTGAGAGAGATTTTTATCAGATCTGGGTTCCTCTTGCAAATGAGGTGAAGGTCTCCCTTTATAGGCCCAGGTAAGTGGCGATCGACATATACATGTTCCTGCTTATCGGCAGGTGCCGATCGGCAGGGTCTAGAACCTGCCATTTGGCAATGCGCTTCAGGCTTTTTTGGAAAATTGGCCGCCAAGGGCAAACCGTTGGACATAATCGTACACGGGGCATACCATTGGAAAGGTAATTCAGAGACCTTTGAAAGTCCTTTGGACCGCTCCCAGGTTCGGGAGATGACTTTGGGTCAAATATGGCTCGAAAGCGTTTGTCGATCTATTGGACGGGGAATCATTCGGACGCAAACTGAACGTTCATCCGCATGGTAAATCCAAATCCCACACGGGGAAGACCTTTGGAAATATTGGGAGATGTAATTCGACATTCCAAAGAGTTTGACCCGGTTTGGAGAGTTGACTTTTGTCAACCGGGCCCGATAAGCGTTCGGTGACCTCTCAGAGTCAAATGGATCGTTCATCCGCATGTAAAGTCGGAATTGCACATGGGATGGAATGTTGGAAAGGGTATTTAGTTCCCTTAGAAGATTAATTGAGCCTCGATCGAGCTGAAGAGTTGACATAGGTCAAAGAGAGCCCGGGAGCGCCCGGTGGCTTCTAGGTCAAGTTTTGGACGCAAACGGATCGTTCGTCCACATGGTATGTCGGAATCCCACACGGGACAGACCTTTGGAAAGGGTATTAAGTGTCCTTCGAAGATTCATTTAGTCTCGGTCGAGATGAAGAGTTTGAATTTTTTGGTCAAACTGAGCCGAGGAGTGCCCAATGCCTTCTAGGTCAGTACTCGGGACATGACCAAGGTTTGTAGTGATGAAGGGAGGTAATAGGGACCTAAGGAGAGTTAGGGGTAACAGAATGGGGTGTCTACAGAAATCATGCCAAACGATTTAGAACTGGGGGCTATCGGCAGGGTGGCCAAGAATTCCAACAAGGTCCGCATAAAGGGATCGGTGGCAGGGTGAATGTATTAGAAGGTGTTTCGTTTATGGGGGAAGCGAGATGCATGAAGAGAGATTGTCTTAAGTGAGGCAGGGTTCAACTACAGGATGAGGTCCTGGATGTACAACCACTAAAGTAAGTATGGGCACATTCGGGTAGGGGAAGATGCTCCGGAACCCGAGGATCAGCTGTTGCAGCTGGAGTATGGAGGTAATTATTTTTACCCTATGGGCATGGGGTATTTTTTGAGTGACAATGAGAATTTCACAATATAAGACATATTTTCACTAGAGTTCACGGGTGAGTCGAATTTAGTGGGTGCGCTGGCTGTAGCAGCCATAGTTTGTGGATAAACTTTCCATGGGGTAGCGGAGTTCTGTGGTGTTCTTCACGGGAGAGTGGAGGTGTACACTGAGTGAAGGTTTGAATTATGCGAAGAGTTACTACTTTCGAGAATTATAGGAGTAGGGCTAATAATATTTTCCTAAATATCGGCTGGATAGCAACGGAATTTAACTATTGTGGATAGTGGTGTTAAGTTTTGGTGTTCGCGACACCAGGAGATGATTGGTACTAGGTATCACCTGAGCGGGAGTTTAACCTATGTATATGTGTATATATATGTTATATTGTGTGGTGCGATAGACACAAAGTGAGGTCTTGTGTTCTCATATTTTTATCCTGGCAAGTAGGGGTGTTTACTGAAGTAAATCAGGGTGGTTAGATTTATGTTCAAGCAAAGAGAGATAGCTCGGGGTTTATTTTGCGCAAGGACTAGTGATGGTAAGGGCGCGATACTTTATGTCGTCTTTGGTAACATGAGAGTAAGCGTATATACTTTTGTGTTGAGAGACATGTATTTTGCGGGGAGATGTTGGACGTTAGTACATGGGTTGGGTACCCGGGCAGTGGATATATATGTATATATATATATATATATATATATATATATATATATATATATATATATATATATATATATATATATATATATATGTGTGTGTGTGTGTGTGTGTGTGTGATATGACGATGGGTTCGAAGTTATATTATGGGTTACAACTAGAATAATCGGGTAAATTTCACGCGATAAAGCGCGGGGATAGGGTGTATGGGCACCCAGGTTAATTAAGACAAAGTTCGTACGGTTAAGCACGGGTATAGGGTGTATGGGCGCCCTGGTTAATTTAGATGCATACTTGTGTAATGTATGGTTAGAAACGGATGGGATAGATATAGCGGGCTTGGAGGCACATGACTAAAGAGTAATATGCGAAGCTTGGAACATTATGCTCATCTTAATTTCGAGGACGAAATTCCTCTGTAAGGGGGGAAGTATGTAACACCCCGTAATTTTGAGGATTTAATATTTAATTATTTTGGGAGTTATAAAAATATTTAAATTGGAGAAAATTAAATTCATGAGTTGGAGAATTTATTTTAGTGAGCCGAATTATTTATAATTGGCGACTTTTAAGTTTAAGGGATCAAAATCTCGTGTGTCGCATTTTGAGGTCGAAATATGGAAATGTCAAAAAGTATTTCGGATGGCATTTCTGAGTGCGCGGTTGCGTTCGGATGGGACGACATAGTTATAAAAGAGTACCCGGGGTAGTAATTGAGTCTCGGGGTATTTTTGGGCATAGTCGGGCCCACACGGGGTCAGTTGGGCCCTTTTAAATTAGGCCCGTAATTCCAAATTAGGATTTTGTGTTTTTAACCTAATTGACAGATTAGGAAATGACATAACACAACTTTAAACCTAGGGTTTGCGAGGAAATTTGGGGGATAGAAAATCAAGAGCCAATTTGGGGATTTTGGAGCAAAATTAAGGGATTACACCAATGGATCAGACTCTACGAACAATTTCAGGAAAGTGGTTAACTGTTGTAATTTCTAAATTGATGATAATCAATTCATATCATAGTGATGTGTAAATCAAAATTCGTTTTGGGTGTGTAACCAAAATTAAAATTGGGTTTTTTGGAAATTGCTATACCTTAATGGGATTAAGGGTGAGATTTATTGTGTTTATGATTCTAGAACGTAGAGGAATGAATTGTATGTTAAAACCACTGAGAATAAATGGTTAATTGCTGATAATATGAATGAAATTAGTATTGGGGATTTGAAACCTGGATAACACCCAAATTGGGAAAACCTTGGAATTAATGGATATTGATGATTAATTAAGGTCTGTGGGATGTTTAGACCCTTTTCTTATATGGAGGATATGTTAATTGTATTTGGGTAAGGATTTAGATTGAGAATCAAAGCTTTAGGTTTCGTCCATGGATGACAGAGGATGGAGAAGACGAATACTGGAACGATTGATCGATCGACCCAGGGGGTTCGATCGATCAATGCTGCAGAAATTCTGGTTGTGCCGCCAATTTTTACTACATGGAAATAATTATTAAGAAAAGTATTTTTGGACTGATTTTACATGTTGAAAATGGACTAAGTGAGCGAGTCCGGATATGCTGATAATTATAGGTAAATATAATTGGGAAAGTTATGGAGATGCATGTGACACATTGTGGGCGAATATGTGGGAATAAAATTCTAAGATGTAAAAATGGACTAAGTGAGCGAGTCCGGGTATGTTGATAATTATAGGTGAATATAATTGGGAAATTTATGGAGATGAATGTGTGACACATTGTGGGTGAATATGTGGGAATGAAATTATGAGATGTAATATGGACCAAGTGAGTGAGTCCGGGTATAGTGGTTAAGTGGCACCAAAGTAATAAATTAATTATTGAGAGAGAATAATTAATTTGGAGTGTAAATTAATGTGTATTTATTAATTACTATGTAAATTAATTAAATGAGAGTCAGACCACAGACTCGGATTGGTATTTATTAATTAATGTGTAAATTAATTAAATGAGAGTCGTACCACAGACTCAGTTTAGTATGAATTAGTTAATGTGTAAACTAATTAATTGAGAGTCAGACCACAGACTGGGATCGGCATTAAATTAACCGGTGTGTTAATTAATTTATTTAGAGCCGGACAACAGACTCGGGGAGTTATTAAATTAATAAGTGTGTTAATTAATATAATTAGAGTCGGACGATAGACTCGGGGAGTTATAAAATTAATAAGTGTGTTAAATAATTTAATTAGAGTCGGAAGATAAACTCGGAGAAAGTATTATATTAATTAAGGTGTTAATTAATTATATTACAGTCGGACCATAGACACAGGAAGATGATAAATTATTAAGTGAGAAAATTAATTATGTTGAGTCGGGCCACAGACTCAGGGAATTAAAGGCTAGTGTACGGGATTTTGAGTACACGGTAAAGTCGGGGTTTATTTTATATATATATACGGTGTGTGATAGTATATATATATATATATATATATATATATGTGTGTGTATATATTGTGTGTGCTATTAAATATTAGTGATTAGATATTTACTTAATTTATATACTCTAGTGCTATCAAGGGAGGTTGCGTGATGTGGGTGAATCCCCTAGCTTGAGGTGTAGGGCAAGTATATCCTCAGGTCATAGCGTACGGTATATGGGCTAGGGATTTATCTCACTTTCAGGGAATGAATATGACCGCCTCCACTACGTTTATAGTTTGGGCCAGGTTGGTGAGCGATTCCAACTTGGGGAACTAGGTTTTGTGAGCACACCTAGTGAGATAGCACTTTAGAGGGAGTCATCCGGCGAGGGTATACTCGGAGGGATGGATATACGTATGTTATATGTGTGGATGTTTTAATAAAGGTACGTATATAATGGTATTCAATATTATATGCCGGTAATAATACAGTGTGTGATGTATTTACTTTATATAACATGTGACACGGTTTTGTGCTATTATTTAAGAAGGAATTAATTAAGTTAATTGTGAGATAACTTATAATTCAAGAATAATTATACTCGGGCTAGAGTAGTATGGAGAGGGGAGGTTATACCAGGACTAGTTGGATGGGATAGTACAACTAGGTGGGGGTAAAGGTAACCGTTAGGTGTGCACAATTGTGGAGGGGTAAGAATGTCCACAAGGGAGTGAGACACTAACTTAAGTATGAAGCGCATTCATACATTTTAAATTACTGCAGTTAATTCACTTGCTAAATATTTTCAAAATGTTTAGGGTTCTAACCCTTACTATAAAACAATTTTCAAAACATTTTAGGTGTCCAGCTATAGGGACGCCAGGATTGATATTCTATTCCAGGGACATGGAGCTGCGGCATATGTGGATGCTAGAAGGAGTTTGCATTAGACGCATCGTTCATTTATTCCTAGAGTAGGAATCATTTATTAGCTTCTATTTTATTTTGGGCTTGTCGCCCAGACTTCTCAGTACAATTTTCAGATGTATTTATTCAGGTGTTGATTATTTGTATTGGTTTTCACTTTGGTGGCCGATGGTTTATTCGACAAATTGTTTATTTAATTATTCGGTTGAGTTTTATTTAGTTGTGTGAATGGTTTATATTTATTTTCGCATTACTGTTTTGTGTAATTAAAAAGTTAAAATTTGGCACCAGCTTTTGGAATACTAGGTGGTTAGTATGTTTTAAAATGTTTTCGACAGTGATGCTAAGGATGAACCAACTGGGATTCCTGTTTTAATTTGGTATAGGACTGATCACCCGGTATTTTATTAGGCGGGGTGTCACACTTCACTCCACACTGACAATCATCACTCTCAGGAGTTTCTCTTGAGAAACGTTACTATTATTGTTGTGAACTTCATCTTCTTGCAGGGAGTAGTTATTGCTTTGTTTCCATTTTTACCAAAAGGAGAAGGGTTTACCAGGTGCTGCTCTAGAAGTTATTGAAAACCTTAAAGGAAAATTTTATTGAAGCGGGTCACACCTCACCCGTTTTAGCATCTTACTTGACCCCAGTCACACTACCCTCCTTTAACCTGAGTGTATGTGAATTTCCTTATAATATACCTCGTGGAGACAATATGTGTGAAAGTGAATTTAATATACTCGACCTACACGAATGAGTTCCCTGCTATATACTTCTTGTCATGTGTTTGGTTAAGCGGTACGATGTGGGGGAACCATTTGATATACATAAAAGTTACTAGGCCAATGGATGATGGGAATCATATCACTTGGGTTAACCATGCCCCGCAGGACTGGCACCCATTACGAAGTGATCACCTAGTAAGGGAGAAATTTTTGTCAAAATATAGTGCTCATGTGATGTAGTGTACATAATGCATGGATTTTAATTACTATTTTATGGAGAGTTTTATCTATGCTAATACTACTAAGCATGATTAGAGGATGGAAATATAAATGCGCGATGTGATAAAGGAGGTAAGCAAGGAGACTAAAGATTTAAAGTATCTACATGAATCAGAGAGCGTATACAAATGATGATGGTATATACAAATTGTGAGACATGTGAATATACACTACACCAAAACTGGCGATTGGTCACGGACAAAATCCCTGACCAAAACTGTGGGTCACGTACTTGGGTTGTGACCATTTCGAGCCTGACCATTTTCGTGGGTCGCGGCCCAAGTACGTGACCAAAAAATGGTCACGGTTGTGGATCGCGGACTTAGGCCGTGACCCATGTCGTGACGGGTCGCGACCCTCATCCGTGACCCACAACCATGACATTTCAAAACCTGTAAATAATTCACAGACAAAAAAAAAATTGGCTAGAGTTTCCTCCATTTTCTTGACATTCTAAAACCTGTAAATGTAAAATCTGCTTATTATAAAGCCCGCACGGCCATAAAATTCAATAATCAAATTATAAAAGCCCGCACGACCATAAAACTAAACAATAAAAGCCTGCACAACTCTAACAGATAAACAACAAAATCATGAATGTCCAGAACATATAAACAATCTTCATGTTGTAAACCATTGCCTCCTTCATTTGTTCCGCGTGCAAAAATCCTACAAATGATAGGATACAAAAGAAAAATATCAGTAACCAAGTAGTTTTAAAAAAAAAATTAATCAAGCTGAAAAATTGCATATATGAGTTAAAATTATCAACATATCAAGGTTTTTATGCCTAAGTCTAGAAATATGCAAATTACCGTCGTATTCTCAAACCGAGAGTCTCGCGGCTGCGCGGTTAGCTCGTACGAGTTACACGTGGGAGGTGTTGGTGCCACCCACGGGACTGTTCGGGGGCTGTTTTGGGTTTTCACCCTCTAACGCCAAGTTTTGCCTATCTAAAAATATACAAATTAGCGTCGTATTCTCAAAACGGGAGTCCCATGGCTGCGTGGTCAGTTCCTACGAGTTACATTGGTCTCGTGGGAGGTGTTGGTGCCAACCATGGGGCCGTTCGGGGGCCGTTTCAGATTTTCGCCTACTAACGGTAATTTTTTAAGCCTAAGTCTAGAAATATACAAATTATCGTCGTATTCTTAAACCAGCAGTCCCGTGATCGTACAGTCAGTTCGTACGAGTTACATAGGTCCCGTGTGATGTGTTGGTACCATTCACGGGGCCGTTCGGGGGCTGTTTCGGGTTTTCCCTCACTAACGCCATATTTTAAAGATTAAGTCTAGAAATATGCAAATTATCGTCGTATTCTTAAACTGGGAGTTTCGTGGCTGCGCGGGCAGTTCCTACAAGTTACATTGGTCCCGTGGGTGGTGTTGGTGCCACCCACGGGGCCGTTCGAGGGTTGTTTCAAGTTTTCACCCTCTAACGCCATGTTTTTAAGCCTAAGTTTAGAAATACGCAAATTAACGTCGTATTTTCAAACCGGGAGTCCCGCAGCTATGGGGCTAGTTCCTACGAGTTACGTTGGTCCCGTGGGAGGTGTTGGTGCCACCCACGGCGCCGTTCAGGGGCTGTTTCGGGTTTTTCCCCACTAACGCCATGTTTTGCCTAAGTCTAGAAATATGGAAATTATTGTCGTATTCTCAAACCGAGAGTTTTGTTGTTGCGGGGTCAGTTCCTACGAGTTATGTTGGTCCCGTGGGAGGTATTGGTGCCACCCACGGGGACGTTCGGGGCTGTTTCGGGTTTTCACCCTCTAACGCCATGTTTTTAAGCCTAAGTCTAGAAATATGCAAATTATCATCGTATTCTCAAATCGGGATTTTTCCAGCTGCGTGGTTAGTTCTTACGCGTTACATTGGTCCCGTGGGAGGTGTTGGTGCCACCCACGGGGCCGTTCGGGGGCCATTTCGGGTTTTCCCTCACTAACGCCATTTTTTAAGCCTAAGTCTACAAATATGCAAATTATTATCATATTCTCAAACCGAGAGTTTTATGGCTGTGTGGGCAGTTCCTATGAGTCACATTGGTCCCGTGGGAGGTGTTGGTGCCACCCACGGGGCCGTTCGGGGGCTGTTTCGGGTTTTCACCCTCTAACGCCATGTTTTTAAGCCTAAGTCTAGAAATATGCAAATTATCATCGTATTATCAAATCGGGATTTTCCCGGCTGCGTGGTTAGTTCTTACGCGTTACATTGGTCCCGTGGGAGGTGTTGGTGCCACCCACGGGGCCGTTCGGGGGCCATTTCGGGTTTTCCCTCACTAACGCCATTTTTTAAGCCTAAGTCTACAAATATGCAAATTATTATCGTATTCTCAAACCGAGAGTTTTGTGGCTGTGTGGGCAGTTCCTATGAGTCACATTGGTCCCGTGGGAGGTGTTGGTGCCATCCACGGGGACGTTCGGAGGCTGTTTCGAGTTTTCACCCTCTAACGCCATGTTTTTAAGCCTATGTCAAGAAATATGCAAATTATTATTGTATTCCCAAGCCGGGAGTTTCACGGCTGATCCTACGAGTTATATTGGTCCCGGGGGAGGTGTTGGTGCCACCCACGGGGCCGTTCGGGTGATGTTTCGGGTTTTCACCTTCTAGCGCCATATTTTTAAGCCTAAATTTAGAAATATGCAAATTATCGTTGTATTCTCAAATCGAGAGTCCCACAGCTGTGGGGTCAGTTTCTATGAGTTACATTAGTCCCGTGGGAGGTGTTAGTGCCACCCGCGGGGCGGTTCGGTGGCTGTTTCGGGCTTTCCCCCACAAACACCATGTTTTGACTAAGTCTAAAAATTTGCAAATTACCGTCGTATTCTCAATCCGTGAGTCCCATGGCTGCATGGTCAGTTCCTACGAGTTATATTGGTCCCGTGGGAGGTGTTTGTGCCACCCACGGGGCCGTTCGGGGGCTGTTTTGGGTTTTCACCCTCTAACGCCATGTTTTTGTAACACCCCGACTAATTAAATACCGGGTAGCTACTCGTTTATTAAATTAATACAAAATGTCAAGTTGGTTCAGTTAATAGCATCATTGTCGAAAACATTTTTTATAATTACTAACCACCTAGTATTTAAAAAGTGAGTTGTCAAATTTCAAATTAAATCTGATTAACATGCAATAAGTGAAATTATAAAAGTTAATATAACCATACACAATAAAGTCTCAATAGAGTAACCAACAAATAATAATGAGTCTGGATGAAATACTCCTCACAACAATCCCAATACTGAAATAAATAAAACAAGTCTGCATCATGAATTAATTACAAACCAAAGTCTGAATAACTGAATTATAAAATGTCTCTAAAGGAAATGGGCGACATGCCCTACAAATGATAAAACTGAACATGGAGTCAAGACTAGAAAAGGAGGGGTCTACTGTCAAGGCCCTGTAACTTCCATAACAGCTACAGCTCTTCACCTGAATAGAATTCCTTTGAAAGCAAACGGGTCAGAGACCGAATGTGGAGAATAGTTTAAAAATAGCAAGTGCTTTAATGACATTAAAGCAATGAATGCTAAATACATGTTAGGACGTGCTCTCACATGAAATACTCACCTCTCAACTATTTGTGCACTCCTAACGTACCGTACCCATTCAAGTGATTCTCATATATATCTAGACCAAAATAAATTCTAACCTTTCTACTTGATTCGCACCTTAATTCCAACATCATCAATTAAATAGAGAGTTTTACTTTAATTCTCGGATTCTCAATTATTAGCAAGGCAAATCACTACAAGTTGTCCCTTTTTATCTTTATCATTCATTACAATAATTATACTACACAATTTAAACATGAAAATTCTTTTCATTTAACTGTATATTATTCTCATCATAAATATACAATACTAGCACCCCGAGACTAAGCTGCGGTGCACACATACTCTGCTATCCCATCCCGGTACATCACGTACATAAGGATCACGCATTCCGAATCTCTCAGGAATCGTTCTCAGATAATAGCAAATCACAAACAATGGAGGCGAACATAGTTCACATCACATGGGTCACGCACATACCTACGCTCCCATGATCAGCAGACTTATTAACTTCTCAATAAGTCCTTCTCTGACCTATGTCCTCGAGGTACCAATCTATATCCCCCCCGTAGGCACCCAAAGATTAGATGGCCCTAAATGAACGCAAACCTCCCGTGATAGCAAGTATGGTAGGTATGTCATAAACATAAAATAATATATACTAAGCATGCACACATCTTAGTAATTACCATATTTTTATTAGTGGTATACTTCTCGTTCTTATACCAACTTTTAGTGTTACACCAATCACATGTCCCCGGTTTATATGTATTTAAGTCATCAATTATCCTCGCATCGTGATTAGTCACTCACGTCCTAATCCACAAGTATCATTTGGTTCAAGCCACTCTTCTATATTTTCCTCCTCAATATATCCCAAATCTTCCAACTATACCTATTAGTTAATAAGGGAAAGTTTTCTCATCATTTAAACAAGGTTTCGGGACACTAGAAATCAAATCAGGCCAAAAAGGCCATTCTGTCAACTCGTTACAAGTCTCGTTCGAACGAGGCCATTTGAACGAGAGTTCGTTCGAACGAAGGGCATCGAATGAACTACCAACTCGTTAGAAGGAAAACTATCACCTCGTTAGAATCTCGTTCGAACGAGGTCGTTCGAACGACCTGGGCAGAGCTTCTAACGAGATGGCAGTTTCGAGCCCAGAAATCTGTAATTCATTTTTCTCAATTTTCTTCTTCTCAAAATTCATCCAAGAATCATCCCAACAGTGTTTTAAGGTTCTTAAACATTACTAAACCTTCTTAGGTAGTATCTTAACATATTTATGGGGTCCAATCTTCCTAAACAACATATAATTATCATATCTCCCAAATTTCCCCCCAAACCATATGAGTATGAAGCCAGAAATTTAAAGTCTTCAATTTCACATTATAAATCCGTTTTTACATCATAAAAAGTTGTGTTTCTCATAGTACAATCACCCAATATCTTTCTACATGTAATCCCTATATCATAACCTGAATATCTATCTCCAATTTCACGGGTTTTCATCAAACTCCCAATATAATTCAATTATTTTAAATTCTAAGCATGGAAGAAACATTCGCTTGAAATTAACGTAATTAAACCACTTGCCTTAGATAGTTCTCTGAATTTGATGTTGGTGAATGGATTGATTCTCTCCTTTCTCTATGGATTTTCTCCCAAGGTTGAAGATGGTGGTTTTGGCCCTTGTAACTTCTCTTCCCACTTCTCTCAAAACTCACGTAACCACTCTCTAACTTTCTTTGCTGATAATGGGTTAAGTGGGTTAATAATTATCCTATAATTAACTCCCAAAATTCGTTGGTTAATATTCCCAAAATTTCAAACTTACCAAAATACCCTTTTAAGTTGCCGATATGGCCGAAAAATGCCCCGGGACCCAAACTAAACCCCCGGCTAGTGTTTTCCGACTAATTCGACCCTTCCGGATACGTTGGCGCACTTGAAGTGACCATTCGGTTGATAAAAATAAAGTTTACTTTTTAATTCAAAAAATTACGTCCCGACGCGACTGACACGTGCGTCCCAACTAAATTTCCCAAATTGCCGTATTTCAGGCTCGCGATAATTTCAATATTTTCACTATTCATATATTGCTATGTATACACATTATAATCAAATACCAACTCACATCTCGCTGGTATTTTATCCGGATTAATTCTCAATTAATTCACATTTAATTTAATTAATCCCATAAATAAATATCAATAAAAGTACGGGGTATTACAGTTTTTAAGCCTAAGTCTAGAAATATGAAAATTATAGTTGTATTCTCAAATCGGGATTCCCGCGGCTGCGGGGTTAGTTCCTACGAGTTACATAGGTCCCTAGGGAGGTGTTGGTGCCACCCACGGGGCCGTTCGGTGGCTGTTTCGAGTTTTAACCCTCTAACGCCATGTTTTTAAGCCTAAGTCTAGAAATATGAAAATTATCGTCGTATTATTAATTCGACAGTTTCGTGATCGCGTGGTCAGTTCGTATGAGTTACATTGGTCCCGTGCGATGTGTTGGTGCCACTCACGGGGCCGTTCGGGGGCTGTTTAGGGTTTTTCCTCACAAACGCCATGTTTTTAAGCCTAAGTCGAGAATATACAAATTATCGTCGTATTCTCAAACCAGGAGTTCCGCGGCTGATCCTACGAGTTACATTGGTCCCGTGGGAGGTGTTGGTGCCAGCCACAGGGTCGTTCGGGGGTTGTTTTGGGTTTTCACTCCCTACCACAATATTTTTAAGTCTAAGTCTAGAAATATGCAAATTAACATCGTATTCTCAAATCGAGAGTCCCGCGGCTGCGGGGTCAGTTCCTACGAGTTACATGGGTCACGTGGGAGGTGTTGGTGCCACCCACGGGGCCGTTCGAGGGCTGTTTTGGGTTTTCCCCCACTAACGCCATGTTTTGTCTAAGTCTAGAAATATTCAAATTACCGTCGTATTCTCAAACTAGGAGTCCCGTGGCTGCGTGGTCAGTTCCTACGAGTTACAATGGTCCCGTGGGAGCTGTTGGTGCCACCCACGGGGCCGTTCGGGGGCTGTTTTGGGTTTTCACCCTCTAACACCATGTTTTTAAGACTAAGTCTAGAAATATGCAAATTATCATCGTATTCTCAAACTGGGAGTCCCGCGACTGCGGGGTCAGTTTCAACGAGTTACATTGGTTCCGTGGGAGGTGTTGGTGCCACCCACGGGGCCGTTCGGGGGCTGTTTCGGGTTTTCACCCTCTAACGTCATGTTTTTAAGCCTAAATCTAGAAATATGCAAATTATCATCATATTATCAAATCGGGAGTTCCGCGAATGCGTGGTCAGTTCCTACGAGTTACATTGGTCCCGTGGGAGGTGTTGGTTCCACCCACGGGGCTATTTGGGGGCTGTTTCGGTTTTTCACCCTCTAACGCCATGTAATTAAGCCTAAGACTAGAAATATGTAAAATTTAATTATATTCTCAAATCGAGAGTCTCGCGACTGCGGGGTCGAGTTCCTACGAGTTACATTGGTCCCGTGGGAGGTATTGGTGCCACCCACGGGTCCGTTCGAGGGCTGTTTCGGGTTTTCTCCCACTAACGTCATGTTTTGCATAAGTCTAGAAATATGAATATTACCGTCGTATTCTCAAACCGGGAGTTTCGTGGCTACGTGGTCAGTTCCGACGAGTTACATTGGTCCCGTGGGAGGTGTTGGTGCCACCCACAGGGCCGTTCGAGGGCTGTTTTGGGTTTTCACCCTCTAACGCCATGTTTTTAAGCCTAAGCCTAAAAATATGAAAATTATCGTCGTATTAACAAACCGATAGTCCCGTGATTGCGCGATCAGTTCGTACGAGTTACATTGGTCCTGCGCGAGGTATTGGTGCCTCTCACGGGGCCGTTCGGGTGCTATTTCGAGTTTTGGTCATCTAATGCCATTTTTTAAGTTTAAGTCTCTATTTTCAAATGATCGTCATGTTCTCAAATCGGGATATAGTTTGTTTAGAGGTTTTGGCCATTCAGGTGTGTGTTTGTTTAGAGGCTCAACTGACACGAGGTATATAGTTCAGGGGGTATTCATGTACTTAATAAATTAAATGATGATAAACCTTGCATACTAACTGATTTAGAGTGTACAGGAATAATTAAAATAAAGCCTATAAGTACTAGTATGGAATTACATACCAAAATCACTGAATTTCCTTCGAGTCGTATGACCAAATTCAGCGTAATCTTAGTTCCCTTCATCTATCTTTTGAAATTGCAAAACCAAAGGTCTCCTTATGACAATCCCTGTGTTAACCCCCAATTTTATTAAAGAAAAGTTGACAAGTTCTAAAGTTTCGTGAGAGACTTTCAGATTATTGAAGCATGGACACACAATCCGACTTGGCACAATCACACATGTTTAAACTTTAGCACAATACATATGGACTACAACGGAGTCGTAATTTTAAGTAAAGCCATAAGGAGAAAGCATTAATCGAAGAAAGCCGCGAACTTGTTATATAACTGTTACATAACAGTTATATAACTGTTGTTATATAACAGTTATACAACATCGGTTATATAACTGTTATAACAGTTATATAACAACGGCTATATAACGGTTAATATAACAACGATTATATAACTGTTAATATAACAGTTATATAACTGTTGTTATATAACAGTTATATAACAACAGTTATATAACTGTTCAAGTCCGAATTAGTAATGCCCCATAAGAAGAAACATGTGAAGTTATCAATGGCGAGGAATCAATTGAAAAGGCCAACCGTTCATCACATAATGACACAAACATTGTAGAAGAGGAACAAGAACCTGCTATAGAGGAAAATCTAGAGGGGAATGAAAAGGAGGAAACATGAGATGAAGAGAAAAATGATTACATGACTGATATTTTGCATTTATCTCCAAGAAAAGTTCCTATTGATGAGGGGGATCAACCTAAACAAGCTATAGAGGGATGGACTCAAGTGACTAACAAAAAGAAGAAGAATTTATTGCCGAAAAATACTGTAACTACAGAGAAAATTTTGTTAAGGTTTGCATCAAAGAATCTCCTCAAACCTATCTTTAAATGATTAAGTTGATGATTTGGAATGTGAGAGGCATTGGAAAGAAAATAGTTCGTAGAAGAATTAACAAATTTGTACAGATACACAAATAATTGACGTTAGTCTGCTTAGAACCTAAAGTAGACCAAGCTCGACTTGAATAATTTTGAATCAAGTTTGGTATCATTAACGTATTGCTAATGAGGTCTACACTATTTGGAGTTTTTTCTCTTTTGATATCTCTGTGTCGATAGAATCTCAAGGTCCTGAATGTTTAACTCTAAAGGTCTCTCATCATGTTCTGTCTTCTATTATTCAAGTTTCCTTGGTTTATGATAAATGCACTAGAAGAGATAGAATAGTTTTATGGGTGTATTTAAATTCCATTCATACATTGAATCCATGATTTGTAGGAGGTGACTTCAATACTGCTTCTATAGATAAGGTAGGAGGTTTACCCTATGACTTTAATGCTGCAGTAGATTTCATCCAATTTATGGAGTCTAATGGCCTCGTTGACTTGGGGTATTTGGGATCCAAGTTCACTTGGTGGAATAAAAGAGAATCCAGTGCTAGTATTTGGGAAAGAATAGATAAAATGTTGATGAATTTGAGTAGCAAGCAGTTATTTTCTAAAGTGGTTGTTGAACACTTGAGTAAATTAACTTCTAATCATTCTCATATGCTTCTAAGCTTATCTAGTGATTGTGATAAACTCCCAAAGAGATTTGTGTTTCAAAATTTTGGGTTGCTCATTCCTCATATAAAGTTGTTATCCAGGCTAATTGGAAGTCTTACAATGGAGGAAACCCCATGTATAGTTTGGCATCCAATCTAAAGATTCTTAGAGCATGTCTAAATAATTGGAATAAAGTTCAATTTGGTAACATTTTTCAAAAGACTATCTCAGCTGAAGATGATTCTCTTAGAAGTGAAATCAATTTTGAAAATGATCCCTCATACTATAATAGAGAGAAGATGAATAGATGCTTGACGAGACGATCCTATTGCCGGTGTAGTAAACGAAGACGAAGCACGATCTTATTTCTTTTATACTTCCTTCAGCTTTCAACCTTCCCTAGGTAGATCTCCATGAAGCAACTTTTTCGACTTAAGTGAATAGATCTGTTATTTCATATTGTAGTGGTTTCTTAGTTATCCAGGTATTTTTCAAATTATATTCGTATTCTCAAATCGGGAGTCCCGTGATTGCGCGATCAGTTCCTACGTGTTACATTGGCCCCGTGAGAGGTGTTGGTGCCTCTCACGGGATCGTACGGGGGCTATTTCGTATTTTCACCCTCTAACGCATTATTTTTAAGCTTAAGTCCTCATATTTTCAAATTATCATCGTATTCTCAAATCGGGAGTCCTGTAATCTCGCGGTCAGTTCCTACGAGTCACATTGGTCCCGTGTGAGGTGTTGGTGCCTCTCACGGGGCCTCTCGGGGGATATTTCGAGTTTTTACCTTCTAACGCCTTGTTTTCAAGCTTAAGTCCTCACATTAACAAATTATAGTCTGTTCTCAAACCGAGAGTCCCGTGACTACGCAAGAAGTTCCTACGAGCTACATTGATCCCGTGTGAGGTGTTGGTACCTCTCACGAGGCTGTACAGGGGATGTTTTGTGTTTTCACCCTCTAATGCCTTTTTTTAAGATCAAGTCCTCATATTTTCAAATTATCATCGTATTCTCAAATCGGGAGTCCCGTGATTGCGCGGTCAGTTCCTACGTGTTACATTGGTACCTTGAGAGGTGTTGGTGCCTCTCACGGGACCGTACGGGTGATCCTTTATGTTTTCACCCTCTAACACCTTATTTTTAAGCTTAAGTCCTCATATTTTAAAAATATATTTGTATTCTCAAATCGAGAGTCCCGTGATTGCGCAATCTATTCCTATGAGTTACATTGGTCCCGTGTGAGGTGTCGGTGCCTCTCAATGGGCCGTTCGGGGGATGTTTCGAGTTTTTACCTTCTAGCGCCTTGTTTTTAAGCTTAAATCCTCATATTTTCAAACTATAGTCGTATTCTCAAACCAGGAGTCCCATGACTGCACGGTCAGTTCCTACAAGTTACATTGTACCTGTGTGAGGTGTGGGTACCGCTCACGGGGCCGTACGGGGGCTGTTTCATATTTTCACCCTCTAATGCCTTGTTTTTAAGCTCAAGTCCTCATATTTTAAAATTATCATCGTATACTCAAACTGGAAGTCCCGTGACTGCGCGGTCAGTTCCTACGTGTTGCATTGGTCCCGTGAGAGGTGTTGGTGCCTCTCACGTGATCGTACTAGGGCTATTTCGTGTTTTCACCCTCTAACGCCTTATTTTTAAGCTTTAGTCCTCATATTTTCAAATTATCGTCATATTCTCAAAGAGGGAGTCTGAGGAATGGGCGGTCAGTTCCTACGAGTTACATTGGTCCCGTGCGAGGTGTTGGTGCCCCTCACGGGGCCGATCGGGGGCTGTTTCGGGTTTTTGCCCACTAACGCCATGTTTTCAAGACTAAGTCTAGAAATATGCAAATTATTGTCGTACTCTCAAACTGGGAGTCCCATGATGTCGCGATCAGTTCGTACGAGTTAGATTAGTGTCGTGCGAGGTGTTGGTGCCACTCACGGGAGTCTAAAATATTTTCAACATATTATACAACAATCAAACCAATAATTATCCCATACTCCTTCTAATTATCTGATACTTTATAGCATACTATTCAACAACTATCCAACAACAAGCTAACAACCAATAATTATCCAACAGCAAAACCCAACAAAACCAATAATTATCTCGTACTCCTTCTATCATCTAAAAGATTTAATAGATAATGCATATCAATTATATAACTACTTTACTTAAAGTAAATAGTACCTGGTGTGTAATGAAGAGCTGGCATGTAATGAAGAACTGATATCCAATTGGTTAGATCTGCAATACGTAAACAATGTGTTATGAAGAACGGGTATGTAAAATTAAAGAAAGTACCTCACAATACCACTGAAGAATTAGATCTGTTGCCTATAATATGTCGTAGATTTACATATGACGCAGATTTATTTCCCCATTTTAACATCGCGATTCGAACGAACAGGAGCAACCTGCTGCCTATAATATGTATAGAAAAGTACATGAAGGCAAAGGAGAACAAAAATGTATAATATCAACCCGGTGCCTATAATATCAATGTAGTTGTGATTATTACGCCGCCATTTTAAGGCTTTAAAATACATATCCTATCAAGTTGATCACAACAAATCTCAAACTAAAATAGAACTGTATGAAATAAACAAAATTATGGCATACATGTCAAGTTAAAATATGAATGAACAGAATCAAGTTGCCTTTGTTCCATGTCAAGTTGTATCCTCCTAATATCTTGACGTAAGCGTAAAAAAATGCACATTAATCGCAAGATAAGTGATATACTTTTTCATAGGCAAATCAAGAACACAGCCAACAAATTTAATAACATGTACACTTATCGACACTAGTATCAATTAAATAAATCCAACATAGTATCCAACAACCAAGCCAACAATATCTCACTATAATAATGTGCACACGTGTTTGCGACTAATATTTCAAAAAAAAATCATTTAATTATATTTTGTCAAAAAAAATCACGACAAGCATATAACCCCCAATATAATATGATGACATGCATATAACCTACAACAAGGTGGATGTAATTTCTTTTACATGTTAAAAATCAATTTAATTATATTTTTTCAAAAAAAAATATAATGTCTAGGGTTTTGAATAATATTTTGTCAAAAACATACACACACATACAATCTAGGGTTTATTGACATAATTTATACATAGACGCACATACAATCTACAGTTTATTGACATAGTCTATACATACACACAAATACTCTTTAGGGTTTACTAAACCCTAATATTTTTTTTGCCATAAATCTATACATACACACACATACAATCTATACATACACACACATACAATCTATACATACACACACATACAATATAGGGTTTATTGATAAAAAACAATTTATTTGTTCATAGTTACACACATAAACATACATATACACATAAATCTATACATACACACACATATAAACATAAATATATACATACACACACATACACACATATAAACATAAATCTACACATACATACACATATATTGGGGCAAATCACGAAATCCAAATGAAATCAAAATGAATCAATACATACTAGGGGTTAATCCAAATGAAAACCAACTCAAATCACAAAAATCACACTTAAATCCACACAAAATCGCAAGAGCCCTTGCAAATCGAACTTAAATCCACACGAAATCGCACGAGACAACCTCAAAAATCGCAGCAACGAAATGACAAAGTAGCGGTTTTTTTTTTCTTTTTAATACCTGACTTTAGGCCGTGACCCCCATGCGTGCAACCAATAAATGAGAAGAGGTGGTATGGCTTGCACCTGGTCACGGCCAAGAGCCATTACCCACCATGCGCGACCCTCCCTACTGCTTGAATGAGGTATGGTCACGGCCCATAGTCATGACCCACACCAAGAAATGGTCACGACCCCCAGCTGTGACCCTCAATGTGTGTGTTTCCCGTTTTGTCATGTCTTTGGTCACGGACCAAGTCCGCGATCCATCCACGACTAGTTTGGAGGGAATTTTAGCGAGAAATTTGGCACCAAGCTGATCACGCCCAGGTCACGGTCTAAGTCCGTGACCCACTGTGGTAAGGGATTTAGTCCGTGACCACTTCCAGAGCACGAATAATTTAGTGTTGTAATAAATATGGTCACACCAAATATTGAGTGGGTCACGGCCCAAGTCCCCAACTAGCTGGTCACAGCCCAAGTCCGCGACCCACTGGGCGTGACCATTTTCAGGATTTGGTGTAGTGATATATATGTGAAAGAAAGGTATGTGAAAAGTGAGAGTGACATGGGAATATGTATAAGTGAGGAAAACATGCAGATATATACATGTAAGAGTAATGTCGAAGTATGTGTAAGTGACAGTAATATGGAAGTTTGTGTAAGTGAGAGTAATGTGGAAGTGTGTGATCATGAGACAAAGCATGGATATCTACAAGTGGTATGTGTAGCAAGTGAGTAACCATGTGGCTATATACAAGTGAGAATCAATATGGATATCTACAAGTGATATGGAGCATGTGAAAATATGAGTAAGAGGAGTGATTTATGGTAAGTACATATAAGTGAGTGAAGCATGAAGCATGGGATAGAAAATGTGATATATATGTACATGATAAGAGAATGAACATGAAGGAGATAAGAATATACAATATGTGAGAATAAGAGTAGGAAGAACATAGAAGTGAAAATATATATAGAATGTAGAAAAAAGGAGAAAAAGTATATAGATAAAAAAACATCTATATAGAGTGTAGTCCTCTAAAAAGAAATAAGTCCCTAGAGGAGTCGCCACCGTGGCCATATCAAGATTTGACAGGTTCTCCCCCAAAAAGAAAGATGGCATACAGGGATTAAGGAAGGAGAATCGTCTTCCCATCACTCGTGCGATATTCACGGGCTCCCACGAACATAAATTAGTTGTCATCAAGGGGTGTAAAAATGTAAAGAATGGAGTCGTCAACCTATTTTGATCAAAATAGGCAAAAGATGTAGTCGTCTATGAGGGAATAATATCAAAGACAAACTGATGCATACAAAACAAAATAGATGACGAGTTCGAAGATTAAGTTACAGAATGGAAAGGTGTTAGGCACCCATTTCGACCTTTAAGTCTCTCATGGACAATAATAATTGTAGACACCCCATATTAGGACCCTCCTAAACACCCTACTTAGGTCCTTACCACTCACTCATCCACCGTAAAGCCTAGGTCATATCTGATTATCGATTTACAGGCCATCGGGTGATCCTGATCCCTATTTGACTCTGGTCAACTTACTTGCCTGAGAGAAATATCAATAAATCTTCCAAGGGCTCTAAATCCCATTTCCAATGGTTTACCCCGTGCGTGAATCGGCCTTATGGTTCAGAAGAACGGTTAATTTTACTATCGAAAACTGATCTGGATGCCACCGAGTGCTCCCGACCCTCGCTTTGACACCAATCAACTTCCTTGTCTAAGAATAAGCTCAATGAATGTTTGAATGGATCTAAATCCCCTTTCTAGTGATCTATCCTAAGAATGAATCGGACTTATGATTCAGACGAACGATTCGGTATACCTCAAAAACTGATCTGGAGGCCATCGAGTATTTATGAGCTCCGTTTGACTCTTGCTAACTCTTCAGCTCTAACGAGACTAAATGAATCTTTGAAGGGTCCTGAATCCCTTGTGACACCCTGCCTAATTAAATATCGAGTGATCAGTCCTTTATTAAATTAAAATCAAGGTGAACAGTTGGTTCATTCTTAGCATCACTGTCGTAAAATAAAATTTCCAATTTAAACACCCTAAATAATTAAGCTAAGTGTCAAACCAGTTTTTTATTTTTTTTTACCTTATTTCCATTTTATTAAGTCCAAATATGAAAACCCCTTTTTTTTATAACCAACAATTTAAGAAGTCTGACATACTAAACATTGATAATAACAAACAAGAATTATATTCATCGAGACAAACCAAACTAGTTTAAACAATAAATAAAACCATCCTAACAGTAATTAAATCCCAAAGAGTACCAACTAATGGAAATACAAAGGAACGTAAATATTTGACAAAAATCCAAACTGAAAAGAGAAACGAGCGACACATTCCCTAACTAATAAGAACTAAAATTAGGAGTAGAATCAACCATGAGGTCGTCTAAGCAATGGCCTGTAACTCACATATAAGCTGCAGCGCGTCCGGTCCAAAGAACCTAAGCATGATGCCCCTATGGCTGGGCACCTGTATTATATACATATATATACAAGAGAGAAGAAATAACAGTAAACGGGTCAGAGCCCGAGTGTGAAACAGTTTAAAATTAGTGTAACAAGTATTTAAAATGCTGACCGACTAATGTAACAACCATGTTAGAATGCAACACTCTCTTGAGAAGTTCTCACCTCTCATTTAGTGTACACACCTCCCGCACTATTAGTCCCATAAGTTTATTTTAATATAAATTCCCCCATACGGTTTCATTCCGTGTTATACTATGGCCAATAAAATTAATTTTTGAAAATCAAGATTTCTCATATACCTTAGGTTATTTGAAATAATTTCGTGATATCACAAAATTTCCAAACACTTATAATAAAATTTGAGTAATTATTCATTTCTTAACTACTTTTATGCATAATAGAAAGTTCTCATCCTTATATATATATATAATACATTTGGCACCCCGCATAAAATCTATGGTGCTGGCATACTCTGCTACCAAGTCCCCGTATTACAAATATTAAGAGAATTACTAGTTCGGAATCACTCTCGAACTGTATTAACATAAAACACATACAAATGGATGCGAAGCATAGTTCCAATTCACTAAGAGGTCATCACATACTCTCACGTCTCTTAGGACCAACTGACTATCAATCAGATAGCCTGTACCAAGGAATCCTATGTTCTAGGGTACGAGTCAATATCCCCCCCATAAAGGCCCAATCGAGATAAGATCATCCCGGCGCGGAAACCCCCGTGATAGGAAGTAGCCCAAGTATGATTTTTACTGATATATAATATATGCACAATCACACACTCATATATATATATCCACATTTCTAAATTAGGTGCGCTCAAGACACGTAATTATAATTATCCGCTCTTAGCATATTTTTCCTTGATTATCTCGCATAACGGATTTGCCACTTTTTATTCTCATATATATAAGTTAAATTAGGTGCGCTCAAGACCCATAATTATAATTATCCGCTCTTAGCATATTTTTCCTTGATTATCTCGCGTAACAGATTTGCCACTTTTTATTCTCATATATATAAGTTACTCCACACCTACTTCTCGTCTCTTGAAGTATTATAAGTCCCTAAGTATAATTTCAGTAGGCACTCTCACTTACCTTCTAGTCTAACTTCCTTACAAGTCTCGACCTTTTATTAAAAGTACGCATGATTTCATATGTGTGAATAACTCCCCGTTAACCCTTAATTTCATCTTACATTAAATTCTCACTCAATGGAGTTTACCTAGACCCTACTGGTCCTATTTATATCCCATTAAGCTCCAACAATAATAATCAAGGGTTACTACACATTTTAATCGGATTAGACCAACAGAAGAAAAATATCCAGCTTTCGAGGAGGGGTCGATCGATCGATGTAAGGGGGTCGATCGATCCATCATCGATCGATCGATGTTATTGGGTCGATCGATCGATCAAGCAGTTATGACGAAAACTGCATTAACCCAGCTACGGGTTTGCCTCTCCAACCTCAACCAAATCTCCATATATCATTACCAAACTCCCAATAATAGTTACTACAAGTACTATATACCAAAACATATAATTTTCTACGTAAAATATGTCCTAATTCATCAATTACAATAATTTAATGGGTAAAATTACCTGAACTTCAAGAACCTTAATTTTTTTTTTCTTTCAATTCTTTCAATTCTTTTCCAGATTTCCTACTTCTAAATCCATAAAAATTCGTGGTTTATCCTCTACATGCGATTTATATGTCCAGAATATGATTACTTCTTCTTTTAACATGTGATTTTAAGTCTCAAAACGATACTTTCTTTCATGAAACAAGTTCTAAACAACCCTAGACTAACATGATTGATACATCAACTAAAATTAAAGCAAGATAGATACTTTACTAGTAATTGAGTTCTGATTTGTGGAAGATAGTGGTATGGTTACATTCTCCGTCGCGCGATCTACGACTCACTGGTGGTGGCGATACAAACGGTTGAGTTTTCGGCCTTGAATTGCTTGGGAAGCTTTCCCACTTCTTCTCTAATGGCCTTTCTTTGATTTTTCTCTTATTAAACCTAGAGGACAACTCCTAAAGGCTGATATAACCTTGGGAAATTCGTGGGTTTAATTGCCCAAAAATACGAAATGTCCATAATACCCTCTCGGGATGCCAATTAGGGTTAAAAATGTCCCGAGACCCAAACTAAACCCCCCGGGTACATTATTTTGACTATCTCGACCCTTTTGGACACATTGGCGCACTCGAAATGACCATACGGATGATTTATAATTCATTCACTTTTTTTTAATACTAATAATTTAATCCCGACACGACACAGGCGCGTCCCGATTTAACTTCCATAATTATCAAATTATACACTCATGATAATTTAGTAAATTCGATTATACATATTAATTTATCCATTAAGTAATGTTCAACAAATTTCCAATAATTACTAACTCTCATCACGCTAGTAAATATTTAAAATAATTTTCGAAATTAATATTACATTAATATCGCAAATTAAATTTAATAAATTCCTAAATTTAAAAGTTATAAAAATACGGGGTATTACATCGCCTTTCCAACAATTAGCTTCGTGTGAAAATCAGTCTTATAGTACGGATGAATGCCCCATTTTACTCTGAAGGGTCACCGAGCACTTTTGGGGCCCATTTGACCTAAGTCAACTCTCCGAACTAAATGATACTGAATGAATATTCAAAAGGCTTGGAATACCCTTTCTAACGGTCCATCCCATGCACGATTCTAACTTATGGGACGAATGAATGACTTTTTTTCCTTCGAGAATTAGCCGTCGAGTGCCAACGGGCACTTCCAAAACCCATTTGACCTCGGTAAACTCCCGAACTCAGGAGTGGCTTAACGGATTCTTAAAGGGATCTGAATACCCTTTCTAATGGTCCCCCGATACATGATTTGGAATTATAGCTCTCATTTTATGACGAATTTCCAAAAAATCTACTTCAGACTACCGAATGGTAACCCCGGGACCCTGCCTATCGGCAGTGTGTCTAGGGTTCAATGCAAATAGGTAGATCAAGGACCATGCCGATCGGCACACCCATTGGCCCTATAAATGAGATCATGATATCAATTTGAAAAATAGACCTCAGGAACTCCTAAAAACCCCTCTCAGTAATTCCCTCGAATTTAGAGTTGTTCTTTTCTTAAAAGCCCATGTCCCACATTCCTTCTATCATTTCCATGCTCTTTTGAGTAAATCCCCACCCACCTCCTCAAACCGCCATCACTTCACCCTAAGGTCAATGCATCTACAAGAAAGATCTACTTCAATTATAAGGACATATTTTATATCTTGTCCCTAGTTCCTAGTTTACACCATGTATGACGTATCTCGTTCTAATCGTCAAGGCAATTCAAGTTCATTAGTTCAAGAAAACGGATCCGAATATCAAGCTACTTTAGCAAAGTTATATAAAGAGACATAATTTTGGTATGGATTTAGTTTTGTGTTAGATTTTTTTTCTAAGTATTGGGATATTTTCTATATTGGTTTTTATCAAAACGAGGCATTTTTATTGAATGTCTTCAAATAGTTTTGACCAAGTTTTAGATCTTAAAAAATGTTATTTTCTCCTTATCGTCGTTCAAATAAATGTGCAATGTTGTTCAAACGACATTGACATGTAATTTGATAGGTCGTTTGAAGTCCTACTTCTCATATGGACCAAATAAGACACGTCGTTTTATTGGTTGTTTGAAGCCCTGCTTCTCATATGGATCAAACGACCCCGTATTATTTTGTGTTTTTGATGTCGTTTGATACGTCATTCGAAGGGTGCTTCTAAAGAGATGTCAATCTCATTTCAGTGACCCTAAGATCTCACTCTAACGAATTTCCACCGCCTTAAAATTCAGGTTGCCTATAAAAATCTGTTTCATGAAGATTTTTCTTCAAAACTTTTCATTTACGCAAAACTGCAGACCTGCTGCTTTTTAGTCTTCAATTTTTAAGAGCAAAACTTATTTTGATTAACACAAACATTCCTAAATACTTTTGTGAATCATATTTGGAACTCAAAAACTTCTTTATCGAAGTTATTATTGTGGAGATCATTCTTCACTGTTGATCTTAGATGTACTCGGGGGTATTCACTATGAAGAGGAGCACTGAGGTTCCTCTGATTCTTAAGGGAATCATTATTTTTTACTACTGTCATTGTGGTTCTCAAGGTAATTATTGCTGGTTCACGATTGTGGCCTTTGTTAGTTCTTGCAATAATTCATTACAATATTTATTTATTGTATTGTAAGTTGCGATTTCCAAAAATTTAGTGAAATAAAAAAAAAATTCCCTTTCTTTTTTCCCTGAAATATTGTGTATGTGATTGCCTGCTTTAATTGGTTAATATCTTGAATCACATAGTTTCATGTGTTAGGGTTAATCAAAATTTGGTTTTTATTGACATATATTAAGTAAATTTGAGACATTGTACCGATGTGCACTCTCAAATTGGTATCAGAGGTAGAACACTAAATTACTGTGTCTATGATCCGATATGACTTTCAGAGGGTTTGATTATTTTAGAACACAGTTGTTTGAAGGTTCTAATTGGAAAATATGTATGAATTCTACATTTAAGACTTTAGTTAAAAAGGACGACTCTGAGAGGCGTCTTTATTGTGAGGGGAATGGTAATAGGATAGCTGAGTGCCCCACTAATATAAGGAAGAATATTAATAAATCAATAGCTTGTGTTGCCACCCTTAGTGATAGTGATCCGAAAGAGGGAAACTATTCCTTGAAAGAGCAAAAACTTATTATGTTTGTGGATTATGTTATAAATGATGCAAATCTTCACATGAAGATATTTCTTTCATAACTCTTTCATGACCATAGTGAGTGAAGCCCAAGAGAGTGAGGGTGATATGAGTGAAGATGAAGAGATAGAGAATAGTGACTTGCAAGTTGCCTTCAATGAATTGTATGTAGAAAATGTGAAGGTGAAGAAGGCAAACATGAAGTTAGAATCTAAGTCTAAAGAAAGTGCCATAGATAATAATAATACTGATGCATTGATTGAGGATCTTAGGTAACTTGAGAAAACTCTTTGAGAGAAGCTAGACTATGTCGAGGGAGAGATGGGTAGTCTTAATGGGCTAATGAAGGATATAAAAAAAGGATCTTATAGAATTTAAGGAGTCTAGGTGTTTACTCGAGTCTAGGATTGGTCAGTTTAAGAGATTCGAGTAAGGTTAAGTTTGATTTGGAGGATAGGTTGAAAAAGTTGGATAGGGTATTAGGCACTATCCAAATTAAAGACGATATGTGTGGAATTGGCTTCGATGGCCATATTGATTCCATTCCCAAAGTCAAAAGCATGCATATGACAGATCCACCTATGTGTATTAGGATAGAGCGGCCTACAAAGATTAGGAGAGGACCACCCTAAGGTAATATTCACAGCCATAGTTACACTTGCACTCATTTCGGTAGGAAAGGTCACCTTAGTTGTTACTAATAATAAAGTCACTTCGGTTCCCAAAACCACCATGCATCACTAAACATCTATTTGGGTTTGAAAATTGGACTTACAGGCTTTAGGAATTATACTTCATAACTCTCATTTTCTTGGAAATGATTCTCCCCATGTTAGATCTTTCGGTTGATTGTGTTAGATTTTTGTCATACGCTAGCTATGCTTCATGATATAGTTTTTTCTAGTGTTATTACTTGGGTATCTTTTTTATTCTATTTTTTATTTATTGAAATTTTTGGAAAAATATAAAACGATATTTTTTTGATAAATTTTTTGAAAAATCCAAAAATATTTTTGTATTTATTTTTACACCATATATAAATGGACATTTAGGATAACCAAGCCACAATATCATTCCATTATCCTCGTGACTTTTTTATAATGTTTTGAGATGCAATATAATTTTATTTTGTGATTTATAATGTTTGAAGTCATTAAAATATGATTAATGATTACTTTCTACATGTTTGACTCATAGTATCCTTTAATGCACACATACATAAATTTATTTGATCATCGTACTTGTCTATCACATGTCGATCAAAGTGTTTTCATCTCAATCCTGTCTTTTAAATAAATCAAATGTGATAAAACGAGATAATGAAAGTAGTGAACGCAAGAACCATTACCCATGAGTTTTTGTTTAGTATTGGAAAAATATGAGTGAACATGGAAAAGGGCTGCGAGGGACAAGTTGACTCGTCATGAATCCCACCGTTTGAAAAGTGCCCAAGAAAAAATTAAGGCAATAAAAAAAATGCCAAAAGGGGGACAAATAGTTTAGATTGATTGATCTTTTAAAAGAAAAGAATAGAAAATATGATCATATTTATCTTTTGATGGAGTTTTGTTCGAAATCAATGGGTTTGCATTTCCTTAAAAGTCTCAAAAAATCATTACATAGTTTTAGATGTTATTGGTGTCGAAATCATTCTAGACTCTGATTTGTTGATTAGATTGAGTTGATATCATATGAATTCAAAAATTTTATACCCAAGGATGATTTTAAGTTCATTCATTAGGAGTATCCATATTCATCGTGCACATAAGTTATGATTGTTTGAGTTGATTTTCCTATCGAATTTATTGATATCCTTCCATTGCATTTCCACGATTTGGTTATCTTAGCGTTAATTCATGGTGTGTGTTATTTTTGTAAAATTATTTTTCCTTAAAAATTTTAAAAAATCAAAAATAGTTTATCGATATTTTTGAGTTTATCCTTGCATGTGATTATTTGATATATGTTGGTGGTGACTTGCTATGCTTATGGTGACACACGATGGTCTATTATTGTTTATTATTTTCCATGTCTATTTCAGACAAATAAAAAGGGGGAGAAAGAATTTTGAATTATGGGGGAGTGAGAGTTTGATTTACGGGGGAGACTTGATTTGATTTGATATTTGATTTATATTTTATCTCATTTCAAACTCGATATGTCACGAAGGTATTTTCTTTGTTTATTATGAGTAAGGCTTTGACGAGAATTTGAAAAGCACACAAAAAGAAGATTAAGAGCAAGAGATTTAAGGATTTGAAAGTAGAAGTTTTTAAAGACTTACATATTTTGTAGAAGTTTTTAAAGTAGAATTTAAAAATATTTGTATATTCGAATATTTTTATTTTGTACCGGAATAGCCAAAGTGGGATATTTGTAAGGACATATTTTCCGTCTTGTCCCTAGTTCATAGTTTACATCGTGTATGGAGTATCTCATTCCAATCGTCAAGGTCATTCAAGTTCACACGTTTAAGAAGACGGATTGGAATAGCAAGCTACTTTAACAAAGTTCTACAAATAGACATAAGTTTGGTATCGATTTAGTTTTGTGTTACTTAGATTTTTTACTAAGTATTGGGATATTTTTTTAAACAAGTTTTTATCAAAATGATGCGTTTTTATTAAATGGTTTCAAATAGTTTTGAACATGTTTTAAATCTTAAAAAATATTATTTTCGTCTTATAGTTGTTCAAATGACTTTGTATTGTCGTTCAAACGACAATGACATGTCGTTTGAAGTCTTGCTTCTCATTTGGATCAAGAAACATTAGCATATAGTTTGGTAGGTCATTTGAGGCCTTCCTTCTCATATGGATCAAATGACCTCGTACCGTTTTCCCTTTTTGAGGTCGTTTGATACGTCGTTCGAAGGGTGCTTCTAACGGAATGTCAATCTTGTTTGAATGACCCTAAGATCTCGTTCTAATGACTTTCCACCGCCTAAAATTCTTGTTTACCTATAAAACCTATTTCATGAAGATTTTTCTTCAAAGACTTTTAATTTGCGCAAACTGTAGACTTGTTACTTTTTAGTCTTCACTTTTTAAGGGGAGAACTTGTTTTGATTCACACAAACAATCCCAAATAATTTTTTGAATCATCTTTGGAACCGAAACATATTTTGATCAAAGTTATTCTTATGGAGGGCATTCTTCACTGATGATCTTGGGGATACTCGAGGGTATTTACTGCTGAAGAAGAGGACTGAGGTTTTTGTGATTCTCAAGGGAATCATTGCTCTCAACTGCAGTCATTATGGTTCTCAAGGGAATCATTGCTGGTTCAAGGTTGCGATCTTTATGAGTTCTAACGGGAATTCATTGTTGTATTTCTCTATTGTATTGTAAGTTGCAATTTGAAAAACTTTAGTGAAATAAAAGGCTTTTACGTTTAAAGTTTTTTTCCTGAAATATTGTGTTTGTGATTTAATAGTTTAATTGGTTAATATCCTAAATCACATAGTTGCATGTTTTTGGGTTAATCAAAATTTGGTGTGGATTTACATATAAATAAATAAATTTGAGACATTGGATCGCTGTGCACTCATTAAGTCTTCACAAGGAGGTCTATCTCTTCCTCTTTATCTTTTAATTCCCTTAATTTTGCATTAGTTACTTCATTTTCTCTTTAGTATTTTACTTCATCACATCACATATCTTAAATCTAAGTTTTCTTATTAGTATCCACACATGCTTTATTTTCATAGAAAAACCCAAAAATAAGAAAAAATATGGTTGACTTGTAAATTCCAAACGGGAATTTCTCATCACATTTTCTCACACTAAAACACATTTTTCTACCCACCCACACCCACACCCACATATAAATAATGTTCCCGGTTGGATTTATGGGTTAAACCCCACCTCATATTGTCTTCGAACTATGTGGACTTTGATGCCCCTCGGGCTATGTAGGTGTCTTGAGTGAATCCCTTGATTCTAGTCCTCCCACATACATTCGTTATTTTATTCTCGTATATTCATGATATATACATTTTATATGTGTATTTGCTTGTGTCTTGTCTGATATACGCAATCGTTCTTTCATAAAAACTTGTGAATCGACAAATACTTACATTCAATTTTTAATTACTATTTTGGTAACACTACTAAGGATGACCTCGCTCCGCCTTTAGCCATGACACGAGTCGACTGATTCAATCCTCCATTTATATCATTCATATAAGAACACAAATCACACAGTCCTACAAGAGAAGATTAACACGCCTATAAGAGACCGAAAGGATGGGATGGGTGCCTAATACCTTTGTTGGAACACGAGGCCCCCAATTTTTAAATTCGTACTACAAAGAGTAATTTTCTTTTAAAAATATGCGGAAGCAAAGATCTTTCAATTAAAAACAAATTTTAATTTCTTTTACAAATTAAAATTTAAACAAAGTGAAATTAAATTAAACACACACTTGTGTTAATTTCACTTAGACCAATTTAACATAACTCAACTCCTAGAAATTTGCCTAACACAATGGGAAAAAACCTCGGACGGCCCTAGACTTAAGGCCACTAAGTATGGTTTTACAATTACAAGACATATTACTTACTTCCTCAACTCGACCCCTTTCAAGCCTTGATTCATCTTCTGGTAAATACCTCCGCCTTGTCGACAATCCCAGAGCTACACCGGAATCTTGGAATCACCAATGATACATAGGTACACCGTCAACCACACATGGTGCCTTTCACCATGTAAGAATGCCTCAGCAAAACAAGCTCTTATTCTTTGAGGGATTTAGAAGAAAACCCAAACAAACTCTTCAAACGGTAGAGTAAAAACCGGTGCCAAACACTCTAAGCAAGATGTGTATATATTGCAACTTGGAATAAACAATATGGGTGTAAACAAGAGTGTAATGATTTTTTCTTGAAAAATAGACATTCAAAATATGAAGTTTTTCCTTTATTATTTTTTTCTCTCAAACTCTCTCTTGGAGATGGAAGGTTATGAAAAAGTTAATTTTCCAAAGTTGGTTCCCGCACTTGATAAGCCTGTCAAAAGTTAGTGGGGAAGAGTAGTGGGAAAAACTTCCATTTTAATTTCCCGCCGCAAATCTCATTCGAACGACCCTTCTAATGAAGTTCCAGTGGACAATGGGGAAATCTCATTGGCAAACGTAGTTCAAACGACATTCTCATTCGAACGACAAACTCGTTCGAACGACAATATCGAACGAACTTCCAGAAAGCTGAAAATTCTATTTTTATCCCATAAACTTTATATACTTTATTTTAAAGTTTTAAAGAAACCTCTCTGAAAATAAACAACAGTTTAAACAAAAAGTTCACCCAATGAAACATGTTCGAAGCTCCTATATATTTATAATGCATTCATACCTTAGGAGTAAATGGAACACATGTTGTTAGCGTAGAAACGAGCCACAATAAACTCGACATTTTGATGAAGCTTTAAACCCTGTCGCTACGTCTTCAACTTTAGTACGTTATAGGCTTGAAGGATGGTCAATAACTTTATCCTATGACTCAAACATTTTTTTCCGGAATTGAGCCAAAACATCAAAGGACTCGATTGGAAATTTGTGTCCTTTCCGTAACTTAGTCCACAGACCTTTGAACTACTTAGTTTCACAAACATCAGTATTGTCTTTGATGCCATTTTTTCGGGACGACAACATTTCATTTGCATGTTTTGTGCGAAATATATTGATGACTCTATCTTTACATATCACCGAGCACCCCTATAGAGTTCACAATTCCACCCATAAGCCGAAAAATAAGAAGGGGGAAGGAAGGTAGGATCAACCTATGGAGACCTCGACCCCCGACCTCGGGATGGCCAGAATGGTGACTCTACTGGGGATTTTTATAAGAAGACTAGACTCTTTTTTTGCATGGGCATTATTATTTTCTACTTGTGTGTGTAAGAACCTTTTTGGATGTTCCATTTTCCTACCTCTTTACCTTATTTGTATATATCTCACTCATGTATATATCACTTTCCACTCACTTGTACACTTCACGCACTTGTATATACTCTCCATTTACACTTATCACATCTACACTTAGCTTCACTCTATACTCACTTTCTTCACACACCACTTAGAATATCCATGCCTAGGCTTCACTAGCACACAACCACATTTCTTACATTTTTATATATGCTCACTTATACATGTCACACACCACTTATAGTTGATCCATGCATAGGTTCACTAGTACACACGCTCACGTGTATATATTCCTATGACACATACTCACTCACAACTATCTATGTGTAGTGTAGTTTCCATGCTAGATATACTTGTAAATTCTCCCCATTTAGTGTA
Organism: Sambucus nigra; assembly: GCA_949130495.1. NCBI lineage: Eukaryota > Viridiplantae > Streptophyta > Magnoliopsida > Dipsacales > Adoxaceae > Sambucus > Sambucus nigra. The sequence goes on along the minus strand of OX422223.1, from coordinate 90,483,870 downwards.
GTAATCAATTTACTCATAATGAAAATAAAAATGATAAAAAATACTCTCTCTCCATAATATGTTCATTAAGACTCATGCATTTTCACACGGTACATCACCAAGAGCATTGCTATTGACCAAAATTTTGTCCCATAGTGGGGGGTCACTTTGTGATTGGCTCTTCCCATGTGGGTTCCAGTTAGCTTAAGAGATATGACTCTCACATTCCATTGGCCTCATACCTTCAATGTATATCGAACGGTTCCCCACATTGTACCACTTGACTGAACTCACAACGGGAGGTATATAACATGGAACTCGTTCGTGTACGTCGAGTATATCAAATTCGATGTCACATGCACTATACCCACAAGGTATATAGTTATGCAATTCACGTACACTCAGGTATATTAAATGGATTGTCCACACATACTGATGAATGATTGCCCTTATAGGCAAGAGGTATGTCATGGAAGTCATGCCAAAGAGGGGAACCCTTCCACTAACTGAACAATTGAATAAACCTCATATAGATGTCAAACCCAGGACACTCATATATAGTTTACAGATTATCATGCAAAACTTTGTCAAAATTCCACGTTGGCATACCGCTCGAATTTTTGCACAATATCGCCACCCCATTCGTGAGACTGGAAACAAGTTTGGCTGTGTTTCACATACTTCCTTCAAACCCCATTTTACCAGGATCGGGTCCTGTCCGACATTTTTTTTTGCATTTAAAAAAACCTAATACAAGTGACAACCTAATAATAACATTAATAATAATCATGATGAGATTCCTTTCCTTTTCCCTCTTTTTTAAAAATATCAAATAACATTTTTCTCCTCTTTCCAAATTATGCAAAATTTTCTCCCTCCCACCATAAAAAATACATTCAAATCATTTCCCCTCTTAGGTAAATCGCATACTTGACTTTGGTCTGTTTCCTTATTGGCTTCAATTTTCTGTCAAACTTCCTCGAAGCTCCGTTGATTCTTTTGTTACTTCGTCCAAGTTTGGGATATAGCTTTATGAGTTCTTTGTAAAGAACTTCAACCAAGCACTGAATGTGTAACCTGATCTAATGACCGCCTTTGCTTTGCACAGTGCCAAGATTAATAACCTTCAAATCGAGGTCCATGAGATACAACATCACCAAGCCCAGATTATCGAAGAACTCGAGGTTGTCTTTCCTTGTCCCATGGGTCCACTCGCTCTCGATACTATTTGGGTCCCAGAAGAGTATCAGCATGATCTGCACACCCCGCTTGCCAATGGACTACCACCAACTAAGCTCTCTATACAGAACCTTGCCCAACTAGGGGCTAACCCGCCAGTACGCAAAGGTCCTAAGGAAGAGGAACTGAATAAGGTCAAGGAAGACCTTAAGCTATTGTCGAAGACGTTTCACCAGGTTAAGATATCCGAGAACTACATGGATTACACCCATATGTATCTTTATCCCAAAGCTAGGCGGATAAAGAAGTTCAAGATGTAAAACATTGAGAAGTTTGGGGGAAGTGGCTCTACAATTGTCCACGTCCGAAGCTATCATTGAGCCATAACCCTCCTTGGTGACTCTGAAGAAATAATGGTCCAGATGTTCTAGATAAACTTGAGATAAAGAGACATTTGTTGTTTTTAAGACCTCGAGGAATCCAAATTTTTTATTTGGGAGGATGTCGCCCAATATTTCATTTCACAATACAAATACAATGAGGATCTAGAGGCTATAGACCGAGATCTAGAGTTTCTTAAGGAGAACCATGGGGAAATAATTAGTAGCTTCATAGGGAAGTGGAGAGAAAAAGTTGTTTACGATGACCAACATACCCTCAAAGGAGGAACAAGTCAATATTGCGAAGCATAACTTCTTGTCGCATATTCGAGTATCCATGGGTGGAATATACTACCCACACTTCTGAGATCTCTGACAGTCTAGTGTAGAAATAAAGGAAGGTGAAGATTCCCCTTTCTGCGGTTTCCTCGAACCATAGTATGGCCATGATGATAAGAAGATGAAATCGGTGATGAAAATCTTCTTTCAAGGAAACAACCCTTGGGCTGCAGACTGCTAGCATGAACTTCAGCCTCCCATCGAGAAAATCGTGACAATTATTAGGGATTGTAAGGAAAGTGATTCTGAGGACTCATTCAACCCGCAATACTAAGGCTGAGTCTCTGCATGATCCATTCAGATACCACACCATTGGACCCGTTTACTTAAATTCGAGATGCTGGCATACCTCATCTCAACTGAAATGTCATGCCTGTCCCACCTGCCCAGATTTAAGATGACCCTGCTAATTACCTTATCCAAATCTCTTCATCCGATGTTGTTGTTTCCTTTTTTGATATTAATGTAATCGAGTCCTATTTTAACAAAGTCCTCGATGCTATTTTTGTTAAGAATGAAATAAATGAAGATTTTGAGTATCTTACCTCGCCTTACATTAATTGTCTTGATTCTAATCAAACTCTTGATGATGATGATTTTGAGAATGAAAAATTCTTAACTGATCGTGATAAGGATAATAACAAGCAACATAACCACGTTCAAATTAATGATGATAAAACTTTTATTATTAATCTCAGTCTGAGTAGCCATCAGCGCGAGATTAGGATTTGGTCCACCTTTAACGAGCATGAGTGTGCAAATTTAAAGAACTCCTGAAGGAATTCATGGATGTCTTTGTATGGTCCTATGATGACATGCCCGGTATTGACTTAAAAATAGTTCAACATGAGATCCCAACATTCTCGGAATGCAAGCCAATCAAATAGAATCTACGAAAGCTCTGTACCGAATGGTCTCTCAAAGTTAAAGAAAAAGTGGTCAGGCAACTGAATGTAGGTTTTATTCACGCAGTCGAATATCCTACATGGCTCGCCAACATCACCCCTATGCCAAAATTAAGAGGGAAAGTCCGCATGTTCATCGCCTATCGAGATTTGCATAAAGCATCCCCAAAGTACGATTACCCATTACCCAACATCGATACGATCATAGATAACATAGCTAGACACGCCATCAAATCATTTGTTATTGGATTTCCTAGATACAATCAGAGTAAGATGCACCCTAACCATGAGGAAAAAATCACCTTTATCACCCCATGGGAAACCATTCGGACTCTAGAATGTCGGGGATACCTACCCGAGGGCTACCACAACCATTCTCCATGACCTTATCCATAAAGAGGTTAAAGTCTATGTGGACGATATGATCATCAAATCTAAGACTTGGGAAGGTCATATTCCCTCCCTTTAAATGTTTTTTGAGTAACTGCGGTAATACCAGATGCGGTTAAACCCACAAAAATGCATCTTCAGCGTCATAAAAGGAAAACTCTTAGGATTCATGGTCAATGATAAGGTAATCGAAGAAGACCATGCCAAGCTGAAAGCCATACTTGAGATGCCACTGCCACGGACAAAGAAGGAAGTTTGAGGATTCTTAGGAAAATTACATTACATCAGTTGATTCATCAGTCAACTGACTTTTATTAACGAACCCATTTCTAAGATTCTCCGAAAGGATTCTACTATAGTCTAGAATGAGGCTTGTCAGTAAGCCTTTGACAAAATCAGCGATCTCTTACCCGACCTCTGATGCTTATGCCTCCATAGCCAGGTCTCCCCTTCCTTCTGTACTTAACTGTGACAGTTACTGTAGTTGGGGATTTACTAGCCCAATATATTATAGAATACCAATAAAAAAAATCCATATACTATGCCAGCTAAAAATTAGTCGGGTACAAACTTAACTACACTGCTGTAGAGAAAACATGTGTTTCCCTAGTTTGGGTTGCACAGAACTTACGACATTACATGTGCACCTTCCCCATCATAATTGTGTCTCATATGGATCCCATTAAGTACTTTCTTGAAAAGCCTACCCTATTTAACCGAATAACCTGATGATGTTGTTAGCCGAGTTTCATATTATGTATGTTACGCAGAATGCAATGAAAGGGATACCTATCTCTGACTACCATGTTGAATACCCTATGGAAGAAGCAATGCTTAGGTCTCTGAATTCTCAAATAAAGATATTCTCTGCACCTCTTAAGAGAACCTCAAATTGTAGGTGTTCTTTGATGGAGCTGCCAATAAAAAATGATACGTCATTGGGATACTCCTAATCAACCCTGATGAATCTCACACCCCAATTTCCATCAAGCTAGATTTTCCCTATACCAATAACATGACCGCGTACGAGGCATGCATGGTAGGCCTCAAGATTGCCCTTCAGAAAGGAATTCGACACTTATACATCTACAGAGATTCTTCCCTTATTATCGGACAAGTCCTTAAAAAATGGAAAGTTAAAGATGAAAAATTCATACCCTTCCATGATCACCTAGAAGAACTAGCCTCCCAGTTTAATGATATCACCTTCCACTAGTTAACCCAAGCAGAGAACAACCTAGATGATGAATATGCCACCCTGTCCTCCATGGTCGACATGCTCAAGGGAATAAAAATGGCCCTTTTCCTGGTTCAGAAACATGCTAAGAGTACTCACTGCTACCACATTGAACTCATTGCTGAGGAGGATTCCGATATGGTCGAGTTATGGTATAATTAATTTTGGCACCTCCTCAAACATGGTAGGTATCCCCAGGACACCAATAAGAAAGACCGTGCGACCCTTCGTAAATTGTTTGCCCAGTACTTTTTTTGCGATAAATCCCCATTAGAGAGAAACTTTGATGGAACCCACTTGCACTACATTATAGGGGCTGATGTTGAAAAAATAATGCAAAAAATCTACAATGGGGAATGCAGGCCCCATAAGAACGACCACGTGATTGATAAAAAGATCATCCGTTAAGGTTACTATTGGACTACCATGGTTCAAGATTGCACTTCTTATGTTTGAAGATGCCTCAAATGCCAACAGTTTGCTAATATCCAATACTTGACTCCCCGTGAGTGATACAACATAACCTCTCCTTGGCCCTTCTCCACCCGGGGCATTGACATCATATGGAAAGGTACTCCCAAAGCTTCAAACAGTAACGAATCCATCTTGGTCGCCATTTATTACTTCACCAAATGGGTCTAAGTCGAGTCATACGTGGTGCTAAATGCTAAGAAAGTGGACATATTTATAAAAAAGAAGATCATTTGATGATATGGAGTTCCCCATGAGTTAGTGTCAGATAATGGACTCCATTGTAAAGTAGAGAATACATAACTAGTGTACGAGTATGGGATTCAGATACACAAATCTTCTCCCTACTGACCCCAAACTAGTGGTGCTGTTGAAGCCTCCAATAAAAGCCTTAAGGTCAGAATCAACAAGATGACTGAGAGTTATAGAGATTGGGTCGATCGGATCCCTTACTCCCTCTGGGTCTATCGCACTTTAATTAGAACAACTATAAGTTCTGCCCATTATTCTCTTGTATACAACATCGAAACAGTCGTTGAGATGGAAATACCTTCCCTCAGTGTCCTACGAGAGAGTAAAGTTGATGAAGAAGGATGGTACCGGATCAGCTTAGACGACTTATCACTATTGGATGAAAAGAGACTGAAGGCTCTATACTATATACAAGGGTGCCATCACCGGATAACAATATCATTTAATAGGAAAGTCAAGGACCGTGGTGTCCAGGAAGGAGACCTTGCCCTCAAAGAAATCATAGAACCCATTTGGGACCTTAGAGGTAAATTCAAACCAAATTGGATGGTCCCTTATACCGTCAATAAGATTCTCTCAGGAGGCGCCGCTATTCTAAAAGACATTGATGGTGAAGAGATGGTACATCCATTCAACCTATATTTCCTCTAGAAGTTTTACCCTTAGTCTGAAATCCCGGCTAACTATGAATATTCTCACCTCCTTCTATTATTAAAAAAAACTTAATTTCCCCTACCAGAACTACGTGGGACGTGATCCTCTCAAAAACATTTTCTTTTAAAAATTAAACTTATGAGAATTTTCAAAACCACCAGAGTACGTAGGCATCCCATACACCATACATGGGCCTAGTCCCCTTCTTTTCATAAAATGTTATTGTGGCCATCCCCTCCTGAACCCTGATCCTCACGGCGGGCGGGCAGCGCAAAAGTGAGGATCCTTAGGTCCCGCGCGTCCCTCTCGGGAGCGCTTCGACCAGCGTCATTTGAGTTGAGGTGAAAAATGTAGAGAGATTAGATTCGCCACTCTATTTTACTCAAAACAAGCAAAAGAAAAATGGAAGCCATCCCGAAGCACAACATCCAAAGACATACTAGTGCATATGAAACTAAAGTGATTCGAAAAGGGTCCGGAGGCTACGTTACAAAATGGGAAGGTGTTAGGCACCCATCCCGCCCTTTTGATCTCTCATGGGTTATTATTATTTTCATTTATTTTCCCCGTGATATGTGTGCTTGTGTATATATAGTGGAGATACGAATCATCGACTTGTACCATGGAAGAGGTAAAGCGAGTCGTCTGTAGGAAGGTATAAAAGTATTAGAAAATAGGATTTAGGCGATCATCAATACGTTAATCACTATGAGGGAACGATAACGTATACGGAATAATACGCCCTTAAGAACAAATATATGTATATATATAGTATAAGAGAATGGAGTTTAGAAAAAATAGAAAATGAGCGGAAGAGTAAAAATAGGACTCGAGTCTCGGGTTTTACCCCGAGACGCCTACGTAGCCTATAGAGGCATCAAAGTCCACGTAGTTCGCATACAAAACGAGGGGTGGGGTTTATCCCATAAATCCAATCGAGGATTATCTTATTTGTGTGTGTGTGTGTAGAAAAAGTGCTTTAGTTGTGAGAAAAGTGTAAGAAAAGTGTGAGAATTCTCATTTCGAATTTATGAGCAAAGCCTCTCTTTATTGTTTTTTTTTGGGTTTTTATTTACGTGAAAATAAGATACGTGCAATATTACTAAATAAAAAGTATATTAGGATGTGTGAGATGAGATAAAGAAAGTGCTAAGTAATAAAACAAGTTATTGCGAATTTAAGGAGAGAGATGAGAAAATTGGACCTTCTTGAAGATCTTGAGCTTGATCTTGAATGTTGGAGACCAGCCCTTAGACTTGAATGATGACGGAGGGTAGTGAAATCACCAAGTTTGGTGAAAAGGATGATGAAAAGTTAAAGATAGAAAGGGATTTGGGTGTGGAAATCCCGCTGATTTCGAGAGAGGTTTTCGGGGATTACTGAGAGTCATATCTATCAGATTTGGGCTCTCTTTACAATGAGTTCAAGGACTCCTTTTTATAGGCCTAGGGATTTTCCGATCAGCATATCCATGTCCCTACCATTCGGCAGGTGCGTTTAGGCACACTGCCGATAGGCCGGGTCTAGGACCTGCCGTTTGGTAGTGTCTTTCAGGACTTTTTGGAAAATTAGCCACAGAACACCAACTGTTCATCAGAATCATGCATGAGGTAGACCGTTGGAAAGGTAATTTAGTTACCTTCAAAAGTCCTTTGGACTACTATCGATTTCGGGAGATGACTTTAGGTCAAATATGGCTCAGAAGCATTCATCAGTCCATTGGACGGGGAATCATCGGATGCAAACGGATCGTTCATCCGCATGGTAAGTCCAAATAACGCACGAGGTGGACCATTGGAAAGTTTAGGAGATGAAATTTTACATTCCAAAGAGTTTGATCAGGTTCAGGGAGTTGACTTTGGTCAACCGGACCCTAGAAGCATTCGGTGATCTTTCAGAGTCAAATGAATCGTTCGTCGGTACTGTAAGTCAGAATTTCACACGGGATGGACCATTGGAAAGGGGATTTAGTTCCCTTTGACTATTCATTCAGTCTTGATCAAGTTGAGGAGTTTACTTAGGTTAAATGGAGCCCAGGAGTGCCCGGTGGCCTCCTGATTGAGTTTTAGGGAAAATGGGTCGTTCGTTCGCATGGTAGGTCGGAATCGCACACGGGATGGACCGTTGGAAAGGGTTTTTCAGTGCCCTTCGAAGATTCATTCATCCTTGATCGATATAAAGAGTTTGAATATTGGTCAAAGGGAGCCTGGGAGTGCCCGATGGCTTCTAGGTTAGTACTCGGAGTATGACCTGGATCTGTAGGGATGAGGGGAGGTGATAGGGACCTAAAGAGAGTTTAGGGGGTAAAAGAATGGGGTGTCTATAGAGCCCCTCAACTGGTGAGTTTGGAAGAAATGATAGTCGTCGAATAGACACTGCATAATGCTTTTGAGGGAGGATGACCAATTCAGAGGGTCGAGGCCAATTTTGAGGACCTAAGGGAGCAAAGATGACCAATTCAGGGGGTAGAGGCCAATTTTGAGGACCTAAGGGAGCGAGGATGACCAATTCAGAGGGTCGACACCAATTCTGAGGACCTAAGGGATGGTTTGGAGGAAAGGTTTAGGCCAATTCCTGAGGAGGTACTGGGGATGACCGGTTCTGCGGGTCGAAGACAATTTTGAGGGAGGGCTAGAAGATGAGGATGACCAATTCTGTGGGTCGAAGCCTATTCTGAGGGCTTAAGTAGAGATGACCAATTTTGCAGGTCGAGGCCGATTCTGAGGGCTTAAGTAGCGATAACCAATTCTGCGGGTCGAAGCCAATTCTGAGGGCTTAAGTAGAGATGGCCAATTCTGTGTGTCGAAGCCGATTCTGAGGGCTTAAGTAGAGATGAACAATTTTAAGAGTTGAAGCCGATTCTGAGGGATTAAGGTGATGATCCAAGATCGAGGTCAATTCTGACCTAAGAGAGGTGATGACCGAGGACCAAGGTCAATTCTAACCTAAGAGAGGTGACGACTGAGGACCGAGGTCAATTCTAACCTAACTAAGTTGACGATCCAAGACTGAGGTTAATTCTAACCTAAGAGAGGTGACAACCGAGGATCGAGGTTAATTCTGACCTAACTAATGTGACGATCCAAGACCCAGGCCAATTCTGACCTAAGAGTGGATGAAAATTGGATTTTGGGTTCCTCTGGGGAATGAGCTAGGGAAAAAGCAGAGTGTCTTTTGGAGACTTTGAAAATAACTTTCTGGAGTTTTGCTGGGGAAATTACCTCACGATGTTATGTTGAGCTGCAGAGCTTATTGCTGGGGAAGCGTTTGTGATCTTAGAAATTTCGCAGAGGAATGAAAAGTTTGATGCCATAAACATCACTGGGGAAGTGATTAGGTGGTTCAGGGATTGGATGCATTTTAAGACCTTTGGGGGATAGGAGGTGATCCTCAGAGATCCTTCGGGGGCATTGCCAGGAGGAGTTTGACTTGGTTTTCGAGCGTTCCTCTAGGGAAATGGAGGTTTCGCTTGAGGGAGTGCGAAAATTTCTTGGTGAAAATGTTCTAAATCCTTTTCGAGACTTTTAAAAATTTTTTGAGGATTTTTCCAGATTTTTTGGTATTCTCTGGGAATTTTTGTACGAAATTTTAAGGGGGTGTCGGTCGGCACAGTTCAGAGGGTTCCATTCGGCAGTGGCACGAACTTTTGGACTGCCTCGGGAAGGTAAGGGGACAGTGTCTATTAGGGAGTGATTACTCCTTTGACTCATTCAAGCCACTTGCAGATGGGCGGACTTTTTTACGGGAGCCATCGTGTCATCGGTCTTCTAAGGTGGTGAGCCCTGGCGGTTATGTAAGTAACCTGACTTTTGGCATTCTCCTCTTTTTGGTGATTTTTTCTTTATTCCTTGAATTTTGAAAAGGTTTCTTCTTTTGACAACCTGATATCTCTTTGAAGAACATGCATGCCCGCGGGATGATGGGGCTTAAGGATGTCTGGGAGCATCTTCCACCTGTGGTGCATTGGGTGGTATCATCACCAGGTTTTGGGAGGTTGGCGTCTACGCTGGATGAGACGCCTCGGTCGACAGCGGTCTTGTGCACTTTGGGGGAGATATGGTGGGATACTACCCACACCTTCCATTTCGGTTTTGGGGAGATGAGCGTGACTCCCATAGACGTGCAGCAACTGTTGTGGCTGGATTACTATGGGGATCAGATAGAGGTGGATTGCTCTTTGCGGGTGAGGCCAAAGGTGGTGAGGGCGGCGCTCGGTGACACAGGGAGGATAGTTTCTGGGGATTCCATCTGATTGTCCTTATTGAACGATGTTCTATTGAGTAGGGTGGTTGATGTGGAGGACGGGCTGTAGGTAAGGCAGATGGCCCGGTTGTTCATTTTATTGATGCTGGGAGGCTTTATGGTGGCGTCGAGTGGCCACATCATCCATTTGTGGTTCTTACAGTATTTGAGGATGTTTTTGAACATCCCTCTCTATGATTGGGGGAACCTGACTTTGGTGACCCTCTATTTTCCTTTGGATGCATTCAGTCGGTGCTGCCGATAAACTTTTACTGAAGCCACATATCTCCTCGAGGTATCCTTTAATTTTGCGCATTTTCCTTTCATGCATTTGCATTTTCCTTATGCGTCTCTTTTTATTGTGAATTTGTGTCTTTGGAAGACGTGGTTCTATGAGGTGATTGGATTCAATACCCCACCGATCGCTCTGAAGGATGATACTGTTGGGGACTTTTGCCGATTGTATCAATGGCGAAAGGCCAATCGGAAGTCGAAGGGATCCATCTCTCTAGAGGCGGTGCATCAGGTCTTGAATGGCCTAACCAATGGTAGGGTAAAACTCTTCCCTTTTCAGTCTTGGTTTTGGCATGTTCTGATTTTTTATTGACTTATTCCTACTGTGGATTTTCAGGTGACTTTTTATCCTTGGGGGATAACCATTCAGGATACGGGGGTGATTGGGGTGAATGCGCAGATGAGGCATTTTCTGGCGCATGAGTTCGGCCATTCCTGGTATCTGGGGGAGCGTGTGGTTCAATATATTGCTGAGGATGAAGTGGTGGTGCCACCTGTGCAGCCTCCTATGTCTATGAGGCGGGAGCGTCTTCTGTCGAAGAATGCGAGGATCGCGGTGATGATCGGCGAGTCCTACCTGTTATACACTGATACGGCTGCGCCGTATGATTATATGGACTTAGTGACGAGCAGGTTGATGGCGCCCAACATATATGATTCCTTGCCTTACACTCCTGCGGGTTCAAGTCTGGCGGTGGGGTCTTCCCACAACGGCGGTGGTCCGGTGGCGACGACAGTTTTAGAGGTTCCTTTCGTGCGATTGCACACTCCTTCGTACAACATTTGATGAGCTGATGGAGGGATGGTGCCTATATTACACCGTCCTCATGCGATGGATCCATAGGAGTTGGGTTTGACAAAAGAGGTCCTTCGTCCCGCAGTATACCTTCTTGCTCTTTTTGGATCCTTTTGTGTTTTGATCCCTCTTTGATAATGATTTTTTCTTTTTCTTTGTATCAAGTCCGGGTGTCGACCACTTGGCTGAGGGATATTAGAGACTGGATCTCTTCGACAATTTCCCATATTCGGGATGCAGTCCCGGTTCCTTCTTATTTGGTGCCTTCTGCTTTGTTCGGGGAGGACTCTGTCTCGGGTAGTGGTGGCGCATCGTCTCGCCATAAGGGAAAGAGAGCGCGTCACAGGGGTGGAAGCTCTTAGAGAGAGAGGTGAAGGGTATGTGAGAGATAGAGAGAGTGAGAATGTGGGTTCGGGCTGAGCCTCGATGTTTTTTTACTTTTTTCTATTTTCTACAAAATTGATGTAACACAGATACAAATATATATGCAATGCAATGGGATTTTTTATTATCCTTTGTTAATGATGAATGCATGCACATGCGCTTTTTACTTTGCTGCTGAGACCGTAAAAAGAAATATTTTGGGATTTTCAAGGAATGTTAAAAATGGGAAATTTTATAAGGATGGAAAAGGATTTTTTAAATTCTGTTGAGATTATCAATTTATTTTCATTGGGCTTTTGATTTTGATAAAAGAGGGAAAAGGAAAATTTCCAAAAATAGGGGGTTACCGATCGGCAAACCCCTTGTCCTCACTATCGGTAGTCAAGTCCAGTCCCATCAATTCAAAGATTTTGATTTGTGCCCTCTTCAGCCTTTTGTACCTTGTGGGGTAGGATTCCCTTCGATTTCTTCGGGGATTGTGTCTCTTGTGAGGGTTCTCAAGTATAAAAATGGGAAGGGTGGAGTGTTTCCATCACACCTTCACTTGTCCAGTCTTTCTTAGTCTTACAAGATGTCTCTCCCTGGTAGCATTGAGTTTGCTAACTACTTAAAATCCTTTGAAGCAATGTGTTCTTATAATGTCAACTATGATGCTTTCAACATGCGTTGAGTCTCTTTGTGGTGCAATTGATCCATTGAGTGGAACATGCTGATGGTGGCGGTACAATTTTGGTACCCCGAAGACCATGTATTCCGTTTTGGGTTGGATGAAGTTTGTCCTACCTATAAGGACTTTTCTGACATGCTGGGGATAAATCCCAGTGTTGCTGCGTCTTTACCCGAATTTTCTCATTCCCCAAGGGATTTGCTAGCTGGGCTTCTTTGCATTTCGCCTTCGGAGACTAAATGACTGGTTGCTGGAGGAATTATTTCCCTCCCGATGGTGTTGCAGTCCGTGCATTTTTGGGAAGTAGGCGATGTTGTTTACACTGGAGCCGTCGCTCTGGGCTTAGTATCAAAATTACTGCTGGTGACTGGGGAACTGCGGTTGGATGATCAACTTATAGACATTACTTCATGGATATCATACCATCACAATCCTGTAGCGTTGATACTAGAGGAGACCCTGAACGGTCTGAATGCCTGGTAAGAAGGTCGTTCTGACTTCCTGCGGGGTAGCCCCGTGATGTTGTTCATATGGTTGTCTGAAAGACTTCGCTTGGTGACTCTTCCAGAATATCCTTTGTCGGCTGTACCCAAAATCTTTTCGCGTCACTTTTCTACGTTGGCCTGGATATTACGAGCTGGGAGAATTAGCTTGTGGAGTATGGGGCTCAAAATCTTTATTGGTCAGTGCCTTGGTGGGGGTAGTTGCTGCCTGTTCTAGAGCTAGGAGAATATTCATATGTGCGGCTGGTTGGTCTCAGACATACCTCTTTTTATTTCCCTTGGCGGCTTCTGCGCTAATTTAGCTAGGCACAGGTCGTGCCACCTTGGACACTGAATTTCTTTTCAGTAGAGGATTTGACCAAGCGTCTACGCCTGCGACTTGGCTCTCTATAGGAGAATCGGCATCCGTCGACCCGTCCTTCTCACTCGGTTGGGAGATGGCATATCCTTGGGGATTATATGAAGTGGTTGTGGAGGGGAGTAGTTAGCAAGATGTTGACAATGGAGACTGGACAAAGGTGGTTTATTTCTTTTGACACCATGGAAGGAGGTGTTGTGGTTTATTCGAAGCTGGTTCAAGCTTATCGGTCCATGGCCTGTCTATGACACTCTGTTCAGGCAGGGGAAACTTGGGGAAGCCAGGATGTAGATGATGATGGAGAGGGCTCCTCTAGTAGCTGTGGGTAGGATGGTTCTTTTGTAATGGGGAAATAAATGTGGGGATTTTATTTTGTCTTTTTTAGGAAGGTAGGGGGAAGGAAGTTATCCGTTCCTTTATGTAATCTGTACGAAAATTTATTATTAGTGAAATAAATAAGTTTCTGATCATCCAGCTATGCCTTTCGATGAATTTTGTATTGATTAAATTATCTAAACCGATTGCTAAGGCATACATAATCCTTTTGTTCAAATACATGTTGGAATTAACCGTTGTTCTCGGAGATAAGAAAAGAATAGTATTTTGTGAAAAAGAAAGGGGCATGCTCATGTAAAGTGTATGAGCTGACTATGTAGCTCTGGGGTTTTTGAAAGGTTTTAATTTGTTTGAAAATGTTTTTTTTGTAGAGAATCTGGCCCACGTAGTTCTGGGTAGGGGAAATGAAGAGATTTTTTTTAGAATAGAAAGGAGATGAGAAGATTCGTAGCGCACCGAGATCTAGGTTGACTGGATGAGCCATCTCTTCCCCATCTAAATCAGTGAGCATGGAGGTACCACCGGACAAGATCTTCTTGACAATGTAGGGGCCTCTTCAATTGGGCTTGAATTTCCCTCTAGGGTCCCAGATGGGTTCTATGATTTCTTTGAGGGCTAGGTCCCCTTCTCGGACATCGCGGTCCTTGACTCTCTTATTGAATGATCGCGCTATTCGACGATGGTTGCCTTGTATATGGTATAATGCTTTTAATCTCCTTTCGTCTAGGGCCCCAGTCTTCTTCACTAACCTTGCTTTTAAGCATGACGCATAGCGAGGGTATTTCTAACTCCACAGGTAGGACCGCTTCTATGTCGTAGACTAGAGAGTAACGGGTATCCCCAGTAGAGGTTCGAATTGAGGTTCGATAGCCCCAGAGGGCGTACGGGATCCGATCGTCCTAATCCCAATATCTTTCTGTCATCTTGCTGATGATGGCTTTGAGGTTCTTGTTGGCGGCTTCAACTGCACCATTGGTCTGAGGTCGGTAGGGAGAAGCTTTGTGTCTCTGAATTCTATACTTGTTGATCACCTCTGTGATTTCTACCTTGAAATGTAACCCGTTATCTGACACTACCTAGTGTAGGACCCCATATCGACATATGATGTTTTTCTTGATAAATTTGGCCACTTTCTTGGCATTCAGCACTGCGTATGACTCGGCTTCGACCCATTTGGTGAAGTAATCAATGGTAACTAGGATGAACTCATTCCCATTGGAAGCCTTCGGTATAACATTCCCTATAATTTCGATGCGCCAGGTGGAGAATGGCCATGGAGTGGTCATGTTGTATAATTTGCGCGGAGGCAGATGCAGAAGGTTAGAGAATTATTGGCATTTGAGGCATCTCCGGACATAGGCGGCACAATCCTGGGTCATGGTGGTCCAGTAGTAACCTTATCGGATGATCTTCTTGGCAAGCATGTGACCGTTCATGTGAGGTCTGCATTCCTCACTATAGATCTTTTGAATTATCTTTTCAATGTCAGCCCCTGTGATGCAGTGCAGATGATTTCCGTTGAAGTTTCTTTTGAGTAGTGCTTTGTGATAGATGATGTACTGGGCAACCAGTCTTCGAAGGGTTGCTCGATCTTTCTTGTTGGAACCCTCGGAATACCTACCATGCTTGAGGAGGCGCTAGATATCATAGTACCAATAATTGGCTATCTCGGGATCTTCTATGGTGACGAGCTCAATGTGGTAGCAGTGGGTTAGTTTAGCTTGCTTTTGAACAAGGAAGGGGGTCATTGTAATTCCTTTGGGCATGTCGACCATAGAGGCTAGGGTAGCAAGGGCATCGGCTAGGTTATTTTTTGCTCGAGGTAGGTAATGGAATGTGATATCTTGGAATTGGGAGGCTAGTTCTTCTAAGTGGGCATGGAAGGGTTGGAGTTTCTCGTTCTTGACTTTCAATTTTTTGAGCACTTAACCGATGATAAGGGGGAAATCCCCATAGACGCCTAGGCATTGAATATATTTCTTGAGAGAAACTTTGAGGCCTACCGTGCATGCCTCGTATTCAGCCATGTTGTTAGTGCAAGAGAAATCCAATTTGACGGCGATGGGAGTGTGGGAGTCATCTGGGGCGATCGGGAGTATCCCAATGTTGTATCCTTTTGTCTTGGCAGCGCCGTCAAAGAACATTCGTCATCTCCGGGTGTCTTGAACGATGCAAAGGATGTTTTCATCTAGGAATTCAGAGACCCAAACATCGTCTTCTTCTACGGGGTAATGAACGAGGTAGTCAGAGATGGATCTTCCTTTCATGGCTTTCTGCGTGACATACACAATGTCGAACTCGTCTAGGAGCATCAACCATCGGGCCATTCGGTTTCTCAAGCAGGTATTTGATGGGGTCCATTTAGGATATCAGTTTGACAGGGAAGGCGAGCATGTTGTGCTGTAACTTTTGGGTGACCCAGACGAGCGCGACACATGCCTTTTCCAAAGCAGTGTAGTTGACTTCATACCTGGCCAATTTACGACTGGCATAATAGATGGTCCTTTCTTTGTGGGAATCTTCAAGTTATTCGGCTAAAAGAGCCCCAGCTGCAGTTTTGATTAGGGTTAGGTATATGAGAAAGGGGAGACCAGGCTGTGGTGGCATGATTACCGAGGGTTGGGTCAGATGTTGTTTGATTCGATCAAAGTCTTCCTGGCAGTCCTTGTTCCAAACTTTAGTTTAATCTTTTCGAATGAGTTTGAAGATAGGTTCGCAGATGGAGGTTAGCTGGTTGATGAACAGGATGATGTATTGTAATTTCTCAAGGAAGCCTCAAACTTTTTTTCTCTGTTTGGGGAGGTGACATCTTAAGTATGGCTTTCAGCTTGGCAGGATCTGCTTTTATCCCCTTCTCACTGACCATGAATCCCAAGAGTTTTCCCTTTGTAATGTCGAAGACTCATTTCTGTGGATTGAGTCTCATCTGATACTATTGCAGTCATTCGAAGAACTTTCGAAGAGCAGGAACATGACCCTCTCTAGTCTTGGATGTGATAATCATATCATCCACATAGATCTCAACTTCTTTATGAATCATATCATGCATGATGGTTGTGGCAGCCCTCTGGTAGGTAGCCCCAGCGTTCTTGAGATCAAATAGCATGACAGTATAGCAAAACGTTCCTTATGGGGGGATGAATGCAGTTTTTCTTGGTGTTTTGGGTGCATTGTTATTTGGTTGTATCCGGCAAACCCATCGACGAATGACTTGAGATTATGACTGGTTGTGTTGTCCACGATCATGTCGATATTGGGTAGTGGATAATCATCCTTTGGGGAGGCTTTGTTCAAATTCTTATAGTCTACACACATCCAAACTTTTCCTCTTGATTTCAGCACGGGCACTATATTGGTTAGCCATATGGGATATTCGATCACACAAAGGAAGCCTATGTTCAGCTGTTTGACCACTTCTTCTTTGACCTTGAGCGACCATTCGATGCGGAGTTTTCTCAAGTTTTGCTTGACCGTCTTATAATCTCGGAGAATGGGGATCTCGTGCTGAGCTATTTCAGGATCAATGTCGAGCATATCGTCGTAGGACCATGCGAAGACATCCATGAATTCCTTTTGCAATTCTTCGAGTTGTGCACGCTCATGCTCGTCAAGGGTAGTCCCTATCCTAATCTCGCGTATTTGGATACTAGAACCGAGGTTAACAACAATGGTCTCTTATTCATTAACTTGAATGCAGTTATGTTGTTTATCATTAATCTTATTTAGATCAGTTAAGAATTGTTCATTTGCAAAATCATTATCATCAAAATTTTGATTAGAATCCAAACAGTTAATGTAAGGCACAACAAGATACTAAAAATATTTGTTTATTTCATTGATAGGAAAAACATCATTGAGAACCTCATCAAAATAGGACTCGATTACATTTGAACAAGGATAGACAACAGAAGAAGAAAAGGGGTAAACATTAGGATTATGGGATATTTTAGCAGGTAGAACTGGCACAGCATGCTAGTTGAGGAGAGGTGTATCAGCAGCTTTAATCAGTTGGGACGGATCCAGTGATGTAGTGCCTGAATGAACCATGCAGAATGTTAGCCCTAGTGTATGTAAGTTGAAGGAATCTTCGGAGTCACTTTCCTTAGTCTTTTTGGTATCTTTGATGAGTGATTATACATGGTGTTGGGAACTCTCGGCCCATGGGTAGATGTATTAAAAAAAGATCTCCATTACAGGCTTCATCTTCTTGTCTATATGGTCATACCATGGTTCTGGAAAGTCGCAAAAGGGGAAGACTTTTCCCTCTTTGATGAATCGCCCATTCAAGGAATCCCCTGGGGTAGTCTGGACGCAGTTTAGTCCTCTCTTTGATCGAGAATTGCGGATTATTCTCAGCTCTTGTTCTAATGGTTAATACCCCAAACCATAAGGAGGGAAGACCTTCTTTAGTTCAATCATCTCGAGTATCCCTTGTTGTCTTTGTCCTAGCCCCAATCCGAGCATGAAGTGCATATTTTTAAACAACTGAATCACATTGACGTTGCCATGAGGGTCGTATTCTAGACAAACCCTTTCTTTGAAGTTTTCCCCTACCGGGAGTAGAAGTGCTTTAACTCGGAATCTTGATAGGAGCATATCATTTGACCCGAGTTGTATCTCAAGGATTAGGCTCCTGTTACTTGCACCATCGACATTTTCGTTGTCGCCCAAGATGGTAATGATCCATCCGTCGGCGAAGAACTTTAATTTCTGATTGAGTGAGGAAGAGACGCCCTTGATACTGTGGAGACAAGGTCGTCCTAGTAATAGGTTAAAATAGGTTGGGATGTCAATAACTTGGAATTCAACTATAGGGTGTATAGGGTCAGCCCCTATTATAAGCTTTATGGATCCCACCACCTCCCGACGGGTATTATCATAGGCACGCACATCGACGTAGGTTGGAGCGAGGTCGCTTTCTTTCAGTCGTAAACATTTGAAGGTTCTTAGTGGGTAGACATTCAAGGCGGATCCATTATCGATAAAAGAGAGTGGTACAACCTTCCCCATAACTTCGACAGAGATGTTTTTTGGTTTGGCCCAATCATGGGGATTTCTTCTTCGAAAAAAGACAGCATTCAGGTAGAGGTCAAGGATCTTACCAAATTTATCGCTTCTTCTGGTGTGGTAGAGGGATGAACTATGGGTCCAGTGAGAAACATGATCAAAGAATTTTTGTGTAGCTGAGAAGACATAAAAAGCCCCCATAGAGTGATGTTAGCTTGATTTTTCTTTAGTTGATCGAGGATCTTACTCTCCTCGAGGGTCATTTCTGGCATATGAAGGCTTTCAACACCCTTCCATTTGTTATTGGATGGTAGTGAGCTTGGAATCTGGTAATGCCTCCCTGATCTGGTCATGTGATTTGCTAAAGAAGGAAAAAACATGAATCTCATTTCCTTATCGATCTCAGGTTGTTCTTCCACCTTGCTTATTTCTCCGAGGAGTTCTTCAAATGATATCATTCCACACATGTCGGCTACCGGTCAGTTCTCTCTGAAGCTTGGTCTTCATTTAAATCTTTGAATTCTTCCCCCCATCCGCTGGAAACAATTTTGTCTTTCCATGAAAAGTCAATGCATTCCACAACTTCAACGTATTCTTCATACAGGTCATCCCATTCTGTGGGGACGTGTAAGGGTGAAGGGACCAGGCACCTCCTGTAGCTTCAAAGTATTGAATAACTCGATGATACGGAAAATGTTGTTGGTTTGCTTGAAGAATTATGCTATAATTTGGACCACATCATCCAAGCTAACTTCATCGGTTGGTACTACCCAACTATCTGACTCTTGGGCCCATTTTTGTGCTTCCCAGAATAGCGTACTAAATCTCTGGCAATCAATGATCATCTGTGAGGGTAATTTTATCCCGAACTCTAGGAGTTGGTTTACGACTTCTAATAATTCCATACATCCATTTTCAAAATGAGTACGGACAGTAATGCATGCTCTGGTGAGGAGTGACAGTGCCTGATCAGTGAGGCTAGCAGGGTGTAGGAGGAAATATGGGCAAATTTGGAGAGGTTTAGGAGAGTATATGGGTGTGATTTGAGTTGAGGGATCTAATTTCGGGTTCTGTTTTAAGAATATGGCATTGGTATGATTTGGAAGTAGGTTGTGAGTATTGTTTTGCTTAGGATTGGCTGGTGGGGCAATGGTACCCCGGTCAATTAGACCTTGGATCATGTTTTGGAGGTGAAAGAATTGGTCGGTGGTATGGCCAGGTATTTAGTGAAAGGTGCAATGGGCATCTGCCTTAAAGTTTCTTGGGAGTGGATTTGGCAATGGATGGGGATCCAAGGGTTTGATGAGGTTTCGGCTTAACAAGGCTTGATAAACTTTGGATAGCGGAGCATGGAGCTCGGTGTATTACTTTTGGACTGGGACATGGCGGCTTTCTGGTGCCCATGATGTGGTTGGTTGAGAGATGTTGTTGATGGTTGAGACTATAGCACTTGCAGGCTTGTCATATTTTCTGGGGGTGAACTGTCCGGACACCTTATTTGGTTCAACCTCTCTATTGGCAAGACCTTCCTCGATTTATACCCCTGCCTCTTTGAGAGCTCAAAAATGAGGATAGTATTATCCTCCCATCGTTGTTTGGACAAGGGGTAAGAAGTTCTTCTTTACTATGTTGATTTGTTCTTCCTCGGAAGGCTGATTGGTTATAGTTGCTCCTTTTGGCCTCCATCGGGCGATAACGTTACTGACTGATTCTCCAGGGTTCATCTTGAGCATCTCTAAATCACGGCGGGTGACCTCAAGCTCTTCATTGTATTTGTACTGCGACATGAATTCTCGGGCTACATCCTCCGAGCTATATATTATGGATTATTCGAGAGACAAAAACCATCGAAGGGCGCTATCCTTCAGAGTTTGTTGAAATAATTGGGACATCACTTCTTCAGAAGCCCCTAGTAGAGTCATGGAATGGTGATAACCGAGAAGATGAACAATCGGGGGTTCACTTCCTCCGAACTTCTTGATATTTGGCATCTTAAACTTCTCGGGTAACCTCGCTTTAGGATAAGGAGACATGTGGGTGTAGTCCATGTAATTTCCCGAGATTCTGACTTGGTCAAACTTCTTGGTGAGCACCTTGAGGTCCTCTTTGACTTTGTTCATCTCTTCTTCCTTCGGATTAATGACCATAGGCAAGTTAGCCCCATACCGGGCAAGGTTCGACATAGGAAGCTGGGCAAGCGGCGGCCCATTGATAGGAGCAACATGTGGAGCATGCTAATACTCTTTGGGAACCCAGATAGGCTTGGGTGGATCCATGGCATGAGGAAATAGGGCCTCAGGCTCCTTAGGAACGGGAACCTAGTTTCGTTGCATCTGTCGAACCTCGGTTTGGAGGTTGTCAATCTTGGACACAAGTTGAGCTAGGACTGCAGTCAGATCCGGCTGCACAACGGGTACTTGATATGTGTTCTTCATGGAAAGTGGATGGATTACAGACTTAGAAGAAGTAATAGGTGAACGGACGGAACTACTGGGTGACTTGATTGAAGACCGAAGCCAATAAGGAGCTATGCCAAGGGTTTACGATCGAGCCAAGAAGGTGTAAAATGGGATTTATTTTTGAGAAAAGGGGAAGAAGTTTTTTTTTTATTTGGATTTTTGATAAAGAGAGGAAAAATGTTTTTGGATTTTTGATAAATAAGGGAGAATTTTTTTTTTGATTGTTTATAAATAAGGGAGAAATGTTTTTGGATTTTTTTTCGGGAGATGGATCTCAGCATGATTATTAAAATTATTATGTTCTCACTTATATTAAATTCTCCTAAATGTAAAATGAAATGCTAAATGGGACCCGAGCCTGGAAAAATTAGGTTTGTAATATATGCAAAGCTATGGCTAGACTTGTGACCAGGCTCACGGACAGGGTCCCGTTTTAAAAATGCGTGAAAATTCGGCCGACAAGCCAACCCAAAATTTCAACAGAGTTTCGGGTTGAAATCGGCAATCTAACATGTGTGTCCTAGGGTTGACACCTATATGCAGGTATGTAGTTGGTTGGGTGAATGGGAAAGGGTTCCCCCCTTTGGCGTGAGTTCCATGATATATGTCTTGCTCTTGCGGGCAATCGATACGTGTGGACAAGCCATTTGATATACCTGAGTGTACGTGAATTGCCTTACCATATACCTCATGGGGACGGTACGTGTGAGAGAGAATTTGATATACTCGGCGTACGTGAATGAGTTCCCTGCGATATACCTCCCGTCATGACTTCGGTAAAGCGGTATGATGCGGGGGAACTGTTCGATATACATCGAAGATATTTGGCCAATGGAATGTGAGAGTCATATCGCTTAGGCTAGATGCGCCCTGCCGGACCAGTGCCCATCACGAAGTGACCCTCCACTTACTGGGTAAAATTTGATCAATCACAATGCTCTTTGGTGATGTCGTGTGAATCATGCATGATCCTCTTATTAGTATCTTATGAGAATGTCTTACTTGATTATGCCAAACGGGGAGAAAAGTGCATGTACCAGCGGTACACCAAGTATGGATGGGTGATGTGTGCTACATATGGATATACGTAACCCTAGGTGCACGTGGTGTGAGGTGTACATGGATAATTTTCTACAAGTGTGTGAATAGAAGCATAAGCATGGGGATACACATGAGTAATAAAGGGGGAACATGAAAAATGGGGGAGAATATAATCAAACATAACATCCACGTAAATAGTGTCTAGACTTAAAAAAAAGTCCCCAACAGAGTCGCCACTGTGGCCATCCCCTCCCGGATCCCAATCCTCACGGCGGGCGGGCCGCGTGAGAGTGAAGATACTTAGGTCCCCCGCGTCCCTCTCAGGAGAGTTTCGGCCGGTGTCATTTGAGGTGAGGTGAAATATGTAGAGAGATTAGAGTTGCCAGCCTCTTTTACCCAAAATAGACAAAAGAAAAAGGGAATCCATCCCGAAGGACAGCATCAAAAGACATACTGGTGCATACGAAACCAAAGTGATTCGAAAAGGGTCCGGAGCCTAAGTTACGAAATGGGAAGGTGTTAGACACCCATTCCGCCCTTTCGGTCTCTCATGGGTTTTTGTTACTTTCCTTTATTTTCTCCTTGTTATGTGTGCATGTAGTGGAGGTAGGAATCATTGACTTGTACCATGGAAGATGTAAAGCGAGTCGTCCGTAGGAAGGTATAAAAGTATTAGAAAATAGGATTTAGGCAATCATCACTACGTTAATCATTATGAGGGAACGATAACGTATACGGAATAATACACCCTTAAGAACAAATATATGTATATATATAGTATACGATAATGGAGTTTAGAAAAAAAAATAGAAAATGAACGGAAGAGTAAAAATAGGACTCGAGTCTCGAGTTTTAACCGGAGATGCCTACATAGCCTATAGAGGCATCAAAGTCCACGTAGTTTGCATACAAAACGAGGGGTGGGGTTTATCCCATAAATCCAATCGGGGATTATCTTATTTGTGTGTGTGTATAGAAAAAGTGTTTTAGTTGTGAGAAAAGTATAAGAAAAGTGTGAAAAATATCGTTTGGAATTTAAGAGCAAACCTTCTTTTTATTGTTTTTTTTTGGGTTTTATTTATGTGAAAATAGGAGATGTGAAATAATACTAAATAAAAAGTATATTAGGATGTGTGAGATGAGATAAAGAAAGTGCTAAGTAATAAAACAAGTTATTGCGAATTTAAGGAGAGAGTTGAGAAAATTGGACCTTATTGAAGATATTGAGCTTGATCTTGAATGTTGGAGAGAAGCCCTTAGACTTAGATGATTATGGAGGGTAGTGAATTCACTAAGTTTGGTGAAAAGGATGATGAAAAGTGAAGGTTGGAAAGGGATTTGGGTGTGGAAATCACGCTGATTTCGAGAGAGGTTTTCGGGGCTTGCTGAGAGTGATATCTATTAGATATGGGCTCTCTGTGCATTGAGGTCAAGGAATCCTTTTTATAGGACCAGGGCATTGCCGATCGGCATAGCCCTATTCCTACCGTTCGGCAGGTACATTTAGGCACAGTGCCGATAGGCAGGGTCTGGGACCTGCCTTTTGGCAGTGTCTTTTAGGCCTTTTTGGAAAATCGGCCACATAACGCAAACTGTTGATTATAATCATGCATGGGGAATATCGTTAGAAAGGTAATTTAGAGACCTTCGAAAGTCCTTTGGACTACTCCTGGGTTCGAGAGTTGACTTTAGGTCAAATATAGCTCGAAAGCATTCATCAGTCTATTGGACGGGGAATCATCGGACGCAAACGGATCGTTCGTCCGCATGGTAAGTCCAGATCGTGCATGAGGCGGACCATTATAAAGTTTAGGGGATGTAATTTGACATTCCAAAGAGTTTGATCAGGTTAGGGGAGTTGACTTTGGTCAACCGAGCCCTGTAACCATTCGATGACCTTTAAGAGTCAAACGGATCGTTCTTCCGTACCGTAAGTCAAAATCGCGCACAGGAAAGACTGTTAGAAAGGGCTTTCAGTGACCTTTAATGATTCATTCAGTCTCGGTCGAGTTAAAGAGTTTACTTAGGTCAAATGGATCCCGGGAGCGCTCGGTGGCCTCCTGATTGAGTTTTGGGGAAAATTGGTCCTTCTTTCGCATGGTAGGTCGGAATCACGAATGGGATGGACCGGTTGAAAGGGATTTTAGTGTCCTTCGAACATTCATTCAACCTCGATCGAGCTGAAGAATTTGACGTTTTGTCAAACGGAGCCTATGAGTTCCTGATGGCTTCTAGGTCAGTACTCAGGGTATGACCTGGATCTGTAGTGATGAAGGGAGGTGCTAGGGACATAAGGAGAGTTTAGGGGGTAACAGAATGGGGTGTCTACAGTTATTACTTTGTAACCTTCAAGAACAATGGTCCATTTTATCATTTACATGAACAAAAGGATTATGTATTCCTTAGTGATTAGTATATATATTTCAAATGTAAAACTCATCAAGAGGCACAACAAAATATATTCAAAATCAACTTTTATTTCTGATTAAGGATAACGACGTTGTTACATGAAGTATTAGCAAGGGGAGTCAAACTAACCAACACTCTCCACTAAACAAATTGTTCCTAAACAAACCTAACCTTAAACAAACTACACAAAATTATCCCCAAACAACAAATACAAAAACACCCATAACTTCACAAAAATAACTGAAAGCTTCACAAGACTAACTGCCTTTAACCATCGAATTGCCCTGCTTCATCATCATTACCAGCCCATGGAGGTCCCGAAGTTTCCCACTCCTAATTAGTACTTCATATGTGCCCCATGGAGAGGTATGCCTGACAAACCTAAATAGAACAATAACACCATTTGCCATGGTGTTAAAAGCCACGAACCACCTCTGATCGGTCTCTTTCGCTAAGACCTTCTCTACTACCCGTTTCCATAACCATTTCTGGTAGTCCCCAAATACATGCCATACCCCTCCCACGGACTCTAATGGATGGATAAACGTCCAATAATGCTGCCACAAAGAGCTTAACATTATCCTTAGCGATTCAGTCAACTCCTCCATTGGGAAGAAATTTATGATATGTGGAGGCACGATCTGTTCCCACACGACTTAGAATAAGACCTTCTTGGGTAAATAGAAGGAGGTATGCCAAATGTCAACCAATCCTACATGTCGATAATCTCTAAGATGCAAGACAGGTAGTAGGTTTCCCCACCATGTCACTAACCAACGAAGACACTAGGATCCATGCTCTATAACCCAGTTTACCCAACTCTCCACAGATGGCAAAAAATAAAGAAAGGCCAAACAAAGAAATTAGGCACAACCACCAAATGATACTCCAGAGAAGCCACCAGGAAAAATCTCACTACAAGCCACATGAACAACATTACGGGGCTCCCCCTCAGAATGTCAGAACAACCATCCTTCCAAGCCATTAAGGGTCTCAGCGAGCACCACCATGATAAGGTTATGGCGATAATACATCTAGGCCATTATTGCAGTAACATGGGGATCCATAATTAAGTCCCCCATCACCAACAATACCTCGCAGTAAGGCCTAAGGAAACAACCCCATCAAAGACGACATCTTAAAAACCTGTCAGAATCATGGAATACATAATCGACTGGAGAGAAATGGCCAGTCCGGTAACCAACAGTCTAGTTGTCGAGGGATATGTATGAAGCAACTTTGATAAAAAAAACTCGGGGAGAATGGGAGAAATCAGGCAGAGCCACCGCCACACTGGGGTTAACCCTTAATATGGTCGAGAACTCCTTATAAGTTAGATAGACTTCGTCCTAGACAAAACCAAAAATGTGATATTCGGGATACCAGAATTGCACCGCTGCAGCTAACAGGTTCTAGTCTATAGCTCGATTATTCCACAGAGAAACTCGATGCAAGTTGAAGCATCATAATCCACATTGTAAAGGCACGTGACCTACGGACCACAAATGTAAGAATCAAATCCGCATTTGAGAATGAGATATTTGAAACAAGAAGAGAAATGTGGGTATTGGTGGAGAAAAACCCATCCCACACACCCCCTTTTATACTTGAAAACTTTGGCTAAAGACAAGGGCCTTAGAAACTCAATCAGGATCCTGCCCCACCAGAGTACTATGAAGTGCAAAAAAGTTCAATCAAATCATAGGGATAATTCGACTTGACCCTCATGTTGATAGGCAGATCAAGGGTATGCCGATCGGCATCCCCCATATTTTGGAAAATTACATCTTTCCTATTTTACCCAAAATCAATTTCAGAAAAATCTTCATTTTGAAAAAAAATTACCCCCGGATTATTTACTCATTTTGCCTCAATAAAAAAAATCATTTTTATTCTCAAAATAAATTCTTACTCAAAAAAATATTTTCCCTGCGTTAATTACTTTCACTCCCCTTTTCTAAATAAATAAACATTGTGCCTTTTATTATCATTTCCATATTGATCTCTACATTTTCCTAAAATAAACAAATTCTCAACACCAAATTAAAGTCCATGTAGATTAATCCAGTAAATCAAGATAACCAAACAAAAGATGCATCTTTTTTTGCCTTTTTAGTCTTTTTTTAGGTGCAATTCTGTTACATCAAGCATGCATCATGGTCGATGCCAAGACCTTCCAGTCAGAACAATAGATCTACAAAATAATCTCGAAAGGAAAAGAACTAGAAATGGATGTCACCTCATCCATAATCCCTGTCAACCCAGACACCACCTCATGCGCCAACAACGTCCTAATCTACACATGCATGCCTGTTGCCCCCGCGGCCCTCGAAAGAAGATTTCAAGAGTATAAGGAGACCGACATCCCCAACAAAGGGTCAATAACTATCAAAGGATTCCACCTCCCCAGACCTGCCTTCGGCAGTCCGCTAAATGTTTTTATTAAAAAGCCAAAAAATTCCAAAAATTGAGCAAAAAAATATGAAACCTCATGTTCCTCAAGAAAATTATTTGTTGGAGCACTAAGCCTTTACAAACTCTCAAAATCCCTAGCATGATTAATCTTATTCTCTTATCTCGAATGTAATCCCCAGACGAATTCATCTTACCAACCTATCCTCAACATGTTCTACAGGCATAACCAACAATGAGTCTGCATCCAAGTCTACTATTCCAGTCCAAACATCCCCATGGAGTTTTAAGGCAACATAATCCCCAATCGGACGTCTCAAAGATAAAATCCTTCCTCAACAAAGTTTTGATGCAACACAATCCTCAGCGAAAGGTTCATCCACACCCTCAAGATAGTTTAAAAATTACCAAGAAGAATAACTCCCCACACTACAACTTTAGGTCAACATAATTGACCTTGACCCCCAAAGTTGGTCGCTATAACTTTAGGTCCTCAGAATTGATCTTGGCCCTCAAAATTCATCTTTATAACTTTCATAATTAACCACGACTCTCAGAATTGTTCACTTCAATTTAGGGTCCTCAGAATTAACCTCGGCCCACAGAGTAGGTCGCTACAACTTTAGGCCTACAGAGTTAACCTCAGCCCCCAGAATTGGTCGCTACAACTTTAGGTCCACAAAATTAACCTCGACCCCCAGATTTTGTCACTGCAACTTTAGGTCCTCAAAATTGACCTCGACCCTCAAAATTGGTCACTACGAGTTTAGGTACTTGAAATTGACCTCAGTATTTAGAATTGATCGCTATACCTTAAGGTCCTTAGAATTGACCTCGACCCATAGAATAGGTAACTAAAACTTTAGGTCCACATAATTGACCTCGGCCCCTAGAATTGGTTGCTGCAACTTTAGGTCCTTAGAATTGATGTCGGCCCCTAGAATTGGTTGCTACAACTTTAGGTCCTCAAAATTGACCTCAATCCTCAGCATTAGTCGCTAAATGGTCCTCAGAATTGACCTCGGCCCAATAAATTGGTCCCTACAACTTTAGGTCCTCAAAATTTACCTTGGCCTGTAGAATTGGTCAATACAACTTAAGGTCCTAAAAATTAATCTCGACTCGCCAAATTTGTCTCTATAACTTTAAGTCCACATAATTGACACCGACCCACAAAATTGGTTGCTAAAAACTTAAAGTTCTCCAAATTGATCTCAACCCTTAGAATTGGTTGCTACAACTTTAGGTCCTTAGAATCGAGCTTGACCCACATAATTAGTCATCTCCAACACAACTTTAGAGTTAAACTTAGGTCCAAATAATTAACCTCAGCCCTCAGAATTGGTTATCCTCAGCACAACTTGAAACTTAGGTGCACAAAATTGACCTCGACCTGTCGAATTGGTCTCCCTATCCCCTTAGATCCAATATTAACACATATTTGACTTGCTACATCATTTATCTTCATCTCCTTGGGTCCTGAGAATTGATATCGACCAGTTGAATTGGTCAAGCTCATCCTCTAGGTCCTCAAAATCAACCTATGAAACCATTTTCCAAATGTCGATGTGGTGCCTATCATTCGAAGAAATTCACTTATTTCAAGATTGCCCATCGAGGGGATCTATGTAGACACCCCATACAAGGACCCTACTAAGAACCTCCTTAGGACCCTAACAGTCACTCATCCATTATAAACCCTAGGTCATACTCCGAGTACCGATCTAGAGGCCACCGGGCGCTCTCAAGACCTATTTAACTTTAGTTAACTTCATTGCCTGAGAAAAATTGTAATGACTTTTTGAAAGGATCTGAATCCCCTTTCCAACGGTCCACCCCGTGCATGAATCGCCCTTACGGTTCGGACAAACAGTCAATTTTACTATCGAAAACTAATCGAGAGGCCACCGAGCTCTCTCAGCCCCCATTTTGACCCCAATAAACTTTTTTGCCTAAGTAGAAGCTTAATGAATCTTTCAAGGTATCTGAATCCTCTTTCCAATGGCCCATCCCATGTGGAAATCGGACTTACGATTCGAAGGAATGATCTATTTTACTCCAAAAATTGATTCGGAGTCCATGATGCACTCTTGGGCTCCGTTTGACTCCTGTCAACTGTTCATCTTAAACGATAGTGAATGAATCTTTGAAGGTATCCAAATCCCCTTTCTAGGGTCCTCCCCGTGCAGTAATCATGCTTACGAAATGGATGAACAACCCATTATACTCTGAAGGGTCACTAGGCACTTCCTAGACTCGTTTGACCAAGGCCAACTCTCCTAACCAAATAAGACTAAATGAATATTAGAAGGGCTTGAAATACCCTTTCTAACTGTCCATCCCATGCACGATTCTGACTTATGGTTCGGACGAATAATTCATTTTCCTCTGAGAATATCCTGTCTAGTGACCAATGGGCATTTACGAGCCCGATTTGACCTCGGTTAACACCCTAACCTTGGATTGGATCAATTGATTCTTAAAGGGATCTGAATACCCTTTCTAACGGTCCCCCTCATGTGCAATTTTGACTTACAATTCGCATTTTACGATCATTTTCCTAAAATATCAGCCTCAAACTGCCGAATGGGAACTTCCTATTAGTAGTCTGTGTAGGGTTCTATGTCGATAGGCAGGTCAGGGATCGTGACGATTAGTACCCCCTTGTCCATGTAAATGTATTCTTGATCTAACTTTCAGAAACAGACCTCAAGCACTCCTGAATATCCCTCTCAATAATTTCCTCAAATTCAAAGTTGTTCTTTCATTAATATCCCATTTCCCACATTTCTTCCATCCTCTTTGCGCTCTTTTAATTAAATCCCTACCCACCTCATCAAACTACCATCACTTCACCTTGAGGTAAGCACATCTACAAGGAATATCTACTTTAAGTCTTCACAAGGAGGTCCTTCTCTTCCTCTTTGTCTTTTAATTCCCATAATTTTGCATCAGTTACTTCATTTTCTCTTTAGCATTTTACTTTATTACATCACACATCTCAAATATAAGTTTTATTATTAGTATTTGCACATACTTTATTTTCATTGAAAATGAAAAAACAAGAAAAAAGAGGGTTCATTTGTAAATTCCAAGCAGAGATTTCTCATCACATTTTCTCACACTGAACCACATTTTTCTACACACGTACATATAAATAAAGTCACCGGTTCAATTTACGGGTTAAAACCCACCTCATATTGTCTTCGAACTACGTGGAATTTTGATGCCCCCATGCTACGTAGGTGTCTTAGGTGAATTCTTTGACTGGAGTCCTCCCAGCTACATTTGTTATTTTATTCCCCTATATTAATGATATATATCTATCTTATATGCCCGTTTCTTGTCCGATATACGCAATTGTTCTTTCATAATGACTTATGAATCGATAAACACTTACATTCAATTTTTAATTACTATTTTGGGAACACTCCTAAGGATGACCATGCTCCACCTTTAGCCATGACGCGAGTCGAGTGATTCCAACTTCCATTTATATTATGCACATAAGAACAAACATCATGGAGTTCTATAAGAGAAGATTAACACATGCCTATGAGAGATCAAAAGGTCGGGATGGGTTCTTAACACCTTCCCATTCCGTAACTTAGTCCTCATAGCTTTGAACTACTTGGTTTTCCATGCATCAGTATCGTCCTTGATGTCGTTCTCTTGAGAGACAACATTTCTTTTGTATGTTTTGTGAAAAATAGGCCAGTGACTCTATCTCTTATATCACCCCAAATCAATGATGACCGAGCTCCCCTATAGTAAATGAAATCCTTCTTGTACGCCAAAAAAGGATGAGGAGAGAAGGAAGGAAGGATCCATCTGCGGAGACCCCGATCCCCCGACCTCGGGATGGCCACAATAATGTTATCCTTTTTCTAAAAAAAGAAATTTGTGTGTAAAATGTGTGCAGAGTGAAGTAGATGCGATGATGAATCATCATACCCATGTCATGGGAAAAAAGGGGACGAGTCATTTCGAGGAGTATAGATAAAAAAAAAGAAAATAATATAAAAGGTATCCGAAATGTGATAAGAACACCGGATCACAATCCATAGCAAAGAATGGAATACACATGTTTGACAAGACGACTAAAAAGAAAAAGAAAAGAAAAGGGTACTCTACACGCAATACACCAAATCATAATCCACAATGAGGAAGTGGATATGCGTGTCTAATGGGATTGAAAAAACGAGAGAGAATAAAAAAATATGAAAATAGAATATAATGTAAGCAACACACTGGATCATGATTCACAATGAGGGAGTGCATAAGAATATTTGATGGGGTTGTCGAGAACACACACACACATACACATGCATATATATATATAATTAAGAAAAGAGGACTCGAATCCTTTACAAAACTTGGGACGCCTACATAGCCAAAAATAGCATCAAAGTCCATGTAAGGACACGAATTTCCAAATGAGTCCTTTGTAGTTTTGGCTCAATTCCGGACAAAAACGTTTGAGTCATAGGATAGAGTATATTGATCATCTTTCAAGCCCATGACGTGTTTGTTGAAGACGTAGCAGCCAAGAGTATAAAGCTTCATCAAAATGTCGTGGTTTATGTGCCTAGTTTCAACGTCATCAAAAGTTATTCCATGCTCCCAATGTATGAATGCATTTATGTATATATAGGAGCTTGGAACAAGTTTCATTGGGTGTTAGGTTTAATTAAAACTGTGTTTTATTTTCAGAAAGAATTAATTAAAACTTTAAAATAAGTCTATAAAGTTTTCTGGGCTAAAATCTAATTTTCTAAACTTTCTGGAAGTTCGTTCGATATGTCGTTCGAACGACATTGTCGTTCGAACCAGATGTCATTCGAACGAGATTGCCAATGACTTCCCATTAAGGCATACTAGAACTTCGTTCGAAATGTCGTTCGAATGAGATTGTCGTTCTAACGATATTTCCAACGAGTTTCTAACGAGTTCATACTGGAACTCCATTAGAAAACTCGTTTGAACGATAATGTCGTTCGAACGAAATGTCATTCGAACGAGATGCCAGGCGGGAACAGTTTTAAGCAGTTTTTCTCCCACTTCCCCACTTGTTTCTTAACCAATTTTTCTCAGACTTTATTATGTGCAGGAATGACATTTTCTAATTAATCTTTTTCATATCCTACTAACTCCTAGAGAGTGTTTTGAGAGTAAAATCAAAGAGGGGAAAAGATCATGTTTTGAGTGTGTTTTTATCAAAAAGAAAAATATACACCACTCTAGTTTACACCCAAATTAGTTTCTTCCAAGTTCCCATATTTATATATCTTTCTTGGAGTTTGGCACCGGGTTCATCTCTTCCGTTCAAAGAGAAGTTTTGGGTTTTCTTCTACATCCCATAAAGAAAGAAGAAGAGTTTTGTTGCGGCATTACCCACTTGGAGAAAGGCTCCTTGCTCGGGTGACGGTGACCATATAAAGTCCAATCGGTGGATTCCGAGATCGCAGTGGACCTCCAAGGTTATCCGCTAGGAAGAGGTATCTACAAGAAGAAGCGTCAGGGCTTGAGAGGGATCGAGTCGTGTGTTGTAAGCCTTTCTGTCTTGTATTTGTAAATTCCGTACTTAGTGGATTTGTGGCTAGGGCCGTCCGAGGTTGTTTCTCGTTGTGGGTTTTTCCTCATACATCGCGGCGTAGTGTGATTGATTTATTTTTATCTTGCATAATGAATTATAACTCATGCTTAGGGTAATTCAAGATAAAGATGGTTTTAATTGTCACACTTAATTTAATTGGGTGCTAATTAAATTTGGATAATTGTTTATTTAATTCAAGTCATTCGCTAAAATTGGTTTAGCCTAACTTTGGAATTTTGATAATTATGACTTAGTCAAATTCTAGGACTTGAATTAATTGGCTTAAGTGAAATTTAATATTTGCATGTTTAATTTATTTTCACTTGTGTTTAATTTGAAATAGAAATTAAAATTTTGTTTTTAACTGAACCATCACTTTTTACGCTTCCGCATAGTAAACAATAAAAGGAAATATAACATTAAAAACAGTTTAAAATCCGGGGATTCACATCGCTTACAGTCCACATAGTTCGAAAGTAGATAAGGGTGGGATTTAAACCATGAACCCAAAACTAGAGTTTACTTATTTTTTAGTTTGTTGGAAAATGTGTGCAAGGGGACAAAGTGTAGGAAAAAGGGGAGGTAAACTCTAATTTAGGGGTTAAGAATTAAACCCTATTTTTTTATTGAGATTTATGAATCTATATTTTTATGTATATAAGTAATAAATATGATTGATAAGGGAGGGGAGGCAAAACTAAATCAAAAGATATGCTAATAGTAATAAAGTGTGATAAATGGCACTAGTTAAATGAGCTAGAAAAGGATAGAATTTGACCTTCTATGCATCTCTGCTCCTGACGTTTGAACTGATGTAGGTTACTTTTTCATGGTGATGAAGTGGTGGTGGAATGTGTAAAAATGGTGGGGTGAAAATGATGTAAGAAAATGTGGAGAGAATGTTTAAAAATGATGTTTTTGGAAGACGACGCACTAATTTTGATGTAGGAGATTTCTAGATCTCAACAAGGTGTCCTTGAGAACGAGGACATGGGATCCTTAAATAAGAAAGCTTTGGGGTTAGGGGGTCTGTCGATCGGCCTAGGCCTAGGATTGACTATCAGCATACCTCCCGTCTTATAGGCTAAGTACAGTAATATGTCGATAGACAAAGGGATAGGGGTACATGTAGGCAATCCAAAATGGACTTTTGCAAACAAATAGGTATGAATTACAAATCGCAAGTCCGAATCGCACGTGGATGGGACCGTTGGATGGAGTATTCAAAGCCCTATGAAAATTCATTAAT
This sequence comes from Sambucus nigra, assembly GCA_949130495.1. Classification (NCBI taxonomy): domain Eukaryota; kingdom Viridiplantae; phylum Streptophyta; class Magnoliopsida; order Dipsacales; family Adoxaceae; genus Sambucus; species Sambucus nigra. The sequence continues at coordinate 90,450,331 of OX422223.1, read as the reverse complement.
TAATCCCCGATTCCAATAGATGACCAAGGTTGAACGGATCTCAGAAGCACTCGATGTCCTCTTAGTTAGGTCTTGGAGTAAAAAGGCAAGTGCGCAAGAACCGTAAGGCTGGTTCACTCATGGTATGGACCATTAGAAAGGGAATTCAGATAACTATGAAAGTAAATTGACATAATCAAGATTTTAAGAGTTGATCAAAGTGAAATGGATATCCAAAGCGTCTAGTGGCCTCTATGTCCAGGTTTAGAATAAAAAGGAGAGTATGCACGGATCGTAAAGTCGATTGGCACACGGTATGGACCATTGGAAAGAGTATTCAAATCCCTATGAAAGTAAATTGAGATACTCTCGATTTCAATAGTTGACTAAAGTCAAATGGATCTTAAAGGTATCCAGTGGCCTCTGGGTTAGGGTTTGGAGTTGGACATGAGGTCCATAGGGGAAAAGGATGATGTTAGGGGCCTAAAGAGACGTTTAAAGGGAACAAGAATGGGGTGATTAATAAAGGAAATGATGTCTATAATCGTAATTGGATGAGGGATATAAGTAATAAGACCTTAGCCTTTACTCCTACACAAAAAATTTTACCAACTTCCTTGGGATGCTGCAGGTTTGTACACAGTCAACAATTCACTGACTGGAAGAGGGTGATCGCCTCTAAACAGATCATAAAAGTGAACTTTAGAGGCGACTAGGATCTTCCATGCATTTGGGATTAATATGAATGGGAAAATATGTATGAACACAATGAATTTAGTCTCATCGGCTACACGAACGGATAAATCACTCAGAAGGGCAAACCACTCATCCCATTTGTTAGCCGTATCTTCGATCAAGTAGTTGACGAATTCATAGGTACCCAAAAGCTTACCCTTGTAAGGAAAAATCGAAGAGGGATCAAGTGGATCAACCTTTCGGGCTCTACGAGGTGGTGGATTATGATCCATGGAGGGAAGATTGAGCCTACAAGGGTGTAATGAGGAAGGACCTCGGGTAGAAGACCTTTTATTATTATGCTTAGGCCCAAAGGCCTCTAATTTTTCACCATGTTCGCTAGGGCTCTTTGATGCCAAAACCTCGCTTGCAAAGTCAAATGAAGATATTGATCAAACGGATGAAGCCACGAGATATATTATAATATTGGTGAGTTGGGAGAAACAAAGTCCGAAATTAGAGGATTGCCCTTTGGGAATTTAGAGACAAAATTACTTAACTTAGTGAAATGAAAAGGCAAACCAAGACTAAGATAAGATAAAATTTGAAATGAAAATAAATAACAAGATGGGATAAACATACCATTAGAGAACAAGAGTTTCAATAGAGGGGAAAAGAACCTAAAGCCCTGAACAAATAGAATGGGGGATTCGTCGACAAAAATGATAGAAATATGGCAGGAAGGAAGTTCTTAGGAAAAGGATAGAAAAGAAGGGAAGTAGACAACTTTAGTAGAGAACTATTGGTAAAGAAAATTGAATTGGAAATAAAAAAAATCTTTTATATGGAAATGAAAGAAACCATTGGAATTTAATTATTGGATCCCATAGATCTAATGGCACATAAAGTCTAAGTATAGGACATGCGTATCCAGGGAGCATAAGGTGGGTCAATACACCCCATTGTGGCTTAAGAACATGCACATTGCGAGGCAGAAATGATTGATGGCTTTCTATCAAATGACTTTTTGTCCTAAAAATAGTTAATGATGACTTAGACATCGATGAAATTATAACAAGATCAAAATAAATTATGAGTAAATGTAGTTATCATAGTTATCTTGAAATCCCACCAGTTCGTGATCGCTTGGCATGAACATCGTTTGGCTACTAACATGACTCTTCGCCTCAACTCAACAAACTCAAAGATTCTTGGGGGTAACTGATGAGAGGGATTTTTCGAATGATAAAAATCATGCATCAATTATTTAATAGTGGATAAAAAAGAAAGGATGACTGACATAAAAGCACTGATCTCCAATCACTTAAAAAGCCCAAGGATGGACAAATAGTTTGTTTTGACCAAGTCATTAAGTTATACAGACTTGAAAACTTTGTAAACAAATCATTAGCAATTGAAGATTGAGTACTCTTCAACATGTAATCCTTTGCAACCATTCGAAGACTTATCTTTAGAAGTTCTACCATATTTGAACCTTTGAAAACTTAATCAATATTTGTGTTCCTAAGGGCTACAACGACCCCTATCATTACGGGAAAGTATCTCATGGAATCCAAACACGTGTCACCTCTATATTTAAATATATCAAACGTTGATGCTAAACATAACGAAGAAAGATGTAACATGCTATCTATATAAAACATTGCATAGTGATAGTTAAGGCAGACTAATAAAACTCTATAACTTTATACTTTAATGTTCTCCAAACATATAAAGAAATACTCCCTCTCCCCTTTACCCATGAACGTAAGCCTAGCCCGGTTGAACCACATCCATACATTCTCTCCCTCTCTCTCTCTAACAAACACACACACACATAAACACACACACACACACACACACACACACACACACACACACACACCACATTCTATTAATTCAACATTTCTATAAAAAATATTGTGTTGTGAAAGAAATCCTTTTTTTGCACCAACAGTGTGTATAATGTGAATAATTTTTAGGATTCTTTAAAAGTAATTTGTGAATTTATATAGAAATGTAATCAACAACATAATGAACATTCTACCATAAATTCCAATTTGATATCTATACGTGGCTTATGGTTTCAACATAGATTTCGAAAATTAGATTCAATTAGGCTATAAAGTATAATTTAAACCAATTGGTATGTTTACGTTGATTATGATTTTAGACTATGTTTTGAAAATTGGATTTGATTAGGTTATAAAGTATATTTAAAACCAATTTGGTATGTATACGGGTCTTAGGATTTTAACAGAGGTCTTAAAAATTGGATTCAATTAGGTTATTAAGAATAATGATTTTTTTTAGTTTGTATATACGACTTAGGGTTTCAACATGATAGTGTTTAAACATTTTTATTTAAACATGCTATGTTATTAATTATATTACACTTACGTTTGAGTTAACTAATGATTCAACTAACCACGAGGATAAAATACATTGTATAAAAGCTCCTTTTGTTCATACACGGTAGGTAACGATTCCTAAAAACTATTATGGGGTATCCTCTATTCAAAGAGTGGATGGGTTATACAAATATACTTAGGGATGTGCACCATAGAGGTGCTAATGGGATTTTAAAATTTACAAAGAGTTGTCTCATTGATGATGAGTTCTCATGCCCTTGCACACGTTATATAAATAGAAAATGATTGATTGCAAAATAAGTAAATTACATTTGCTTAGATGGGGTATGCAAGACAACTGACGGATATGGGTATTTCACGAGGAAATACATTGTCCCATTGTTCCCGAATAACCTTCACTACAACCATCAAGTAGGACATCAGTGGAAGGGCAATAGGATCCCCTTTAGAGAATAATTTATTAGATGACCTGATAGACTATGCTTACGCATTTCATGTGATGGAAGACAATGAGGATTCTAATAAGAATGATAATAAATCTAGTGGTGAAGTTTCTAGTGCTCATGACAGTGTGGGGATAAACCTTGACGATAACTATCAAAATTTATAAATGAAATTGAACCAACCGGGGTACCCTAATAGTGATAAATATCAAATAACTTTGCATATCATGATTAGTTCGCCTAGTTTGAAAAGAAATTTCGATTTGTCTGGCAATAGTGTAACTAGAATTCTGAATTGGGTGAATGTTTTGCTCCCTGAAGAAAATACGCTTCCAAATAAATTTTTGTGTATGAAAAAAGGTTTGAAAGGTTTGGTAATAAAATATAAATCAATTAATGCTTTCAAGTGTGATTGCATACTATACCAAAAATAGTATAAAAATCTTGAACACTACCAGTATGTGGGAAAGCTAGATATGTGCTAAAGCATATTTTTTTTACTAGAGGTGCACTTTCAAAAGTGTCTTGAGCAGTTTTGACATATTTCTCCCTTGGTCCCAAGTTGTAGATATTTTTCACAATACCATGGATAGTGGAGGCAATGACTTGGAACGCTAGGGAAGAACTAGGTGATAATATCATGCATCATCCTATAGACTTAACCATTTGGGAAAACATAAATTTTATTTACCCATATTTTTCAAATAAACGGTTTGATATTCGTTTGGAAATATTAATAGATGGGTTTAAACCATTTACCACTCTAAGAAATAATAAAAGTTTATAGACGGTGATCTTAGCACCCATAAACCTCGCTCCTTCATTATGCATGATATCGTAATTTTTAATGTTACCAGGGCCAAAGGCACCAAGTAATGAAATTGATATCTACTAAGCACCATTCGTAGAATAAATGGATGAGTTGAGGGTAGTGGGTGTGAAAGCATTTGACTTTAGAAAACATGAAGAGTTCACATTAAAAACTATGTTGATCTGGGAAATTTATGACTTCCCAGTTTATGGGACTTTATTGGGCTCTAATGTCCAAGGTTACTTTGGGTGTCCTATTTATGGAAACAAAACAGGATATTAACAGCTTAAGTATAGTGGAAAAATCATATAGCATTCTTATTGGAGATTCCTGACTCCCGATCATAGGTTTAAATTTGATAAGTCTCTAATTTTTCTCCTGGTATGGTTGAACCTAGGCCAACTCTGAGAAATATTTTGATTCAGAAATTGAAAGGAGGTATTAAAAATGTGGAGCTACTGTATCGGGGAAGAATCCTAAATTTAAAAATCTCAGTCATAAAAAGACCCATGTTCAGAATGAAGTCGAGAAAAGGACGACATCGTCTAGAAAGTCAATATTATTTGACTTGTCGTATTGGAAGGGTAATCCTAAGCACCATGTATTAGATTTCATGCATGCCTAAAAGAAGATTATCGCACATTTTGTGAGCATATGCCTAGGTGGAAGTCATTCGAGGGATGGAAAAAGGAACGTCATAATCTTGAAGTGTTGAAAATTAGGTCGAAATTATGGTTAAATGAATTCAGTAGTGGGAGGAATATAATCCCTCTGGGTTATAGATTTTGGCGAGTAAAGAAAGAAAGGTTCTTTTAGACACAGTGCATAATTTGAAAGTTCCCTCTAATTTTTCATCAAACTTGCAGAAGATTTTTTTATGCCACAAATGATCTACAAAAGTGCAAGTATAAGGATTTTCGGAGGTCCATTATGTATATTAGCCTTTATTTCACACTTTTATTCACAAAAGTATTGAAGTGAAAGAACGTTTTGGTTGCAAAAGAAACTATAGCTCAAGAAGCCTATGTGTTGGAGAAGTACCCCCCCCCCCCCCCGACATTCTTTGACATAAGTATTCAATTATTGGTGCAGTTATGTGATGAGGGACTTCTTTGCGGCCCATTAAGATATCCATGGATGTACTCATTCGAAAGGTTGACGAAAATTTTCAAAGAGTATGTTACGAATACGAGGTACATTAAAGTATCCATTGTGAGGAATATATTAATGTGGTTCCATTCGTGTTTGATTAGGAATATATGACCGATCCTAAAATTATAGATGATGATAAGTTCACCAATGAGTGTGTTCAAGTCATGAGCAAATGAGTTAAATCGATAAGTTTACAATATGATAAAGTGACTCGTTATATGTTTGAAACCCATGAAGATGTCGATGAATAGAGAGAGTAAGTCCGTGTTATGATTTTACTTCGTTTTGTTATCTTATATACATGTTCACCTTCTTGATAAATTTTGTCAATCAATGTAGAAAATGTAATGTGTCCGGGAACAATAAAAAATGAAAGACGGTTTCTCATTCAGACAAGGAATTTAGACTCCAGGTGTCCAAAGAGGTAATTATTTGGTCAAACATTCCTCATTAAATGATAAATAATTTCATGTTTTAATAATTATCACATTAACTTATGTAATCCATAATTTTAGTTGTTAAAGAATGGTGATGCCACGTCAATGCTTGCTCGTCTCGCCACTAGACTCAATTTCATGGCACATGAGTATAAGAAGTATTAATGGAATGGTTATGCTTTCTCGTCGAGGTTATACGAGAAAAATACATTGTTACAAAACAACTGCATTTCATCTAAGGCTATTATGTATTTTAGTGAGAGTACCAAAAATATAAGAACAAATTTTTGATAAAGTCAAATTGTATGTCTTTTTCTCTTATTTCGTATTTGTACAAAAACTTTGAGTCATAGGTTAGGAATTGAGTGCGTTGACCTTTCAAGCCTATGACATGTTGATTGAAGGGGTAGCTACCAAGATATCATGTTCACACCATCATGCCAAGTTTTGTGCCTTTTTTCGTCTTCATGTTCTGAGGATCTCTCAGGTATGAATGCATATATATTTTCATCATTGGATATTTATTATTGGGTTTGATTTTGCAAAATTGTTTTGAACTGATTTCAAAATTATTTTTAGAAATTTTTGAAAGTCGTTCTAAAGACATCAAGTATGTCATTCAAATAAGTTTACACAACTCGTTAAATCGTGACTGACCAAAGCTTGAATGAGGCAGTTTTTGGTCTACACTCATTTCTCATTGGAAGTTTTGTTATAAAGTTGTTTGAACGAGAAGTGTATCTTTGTTCGAATAAGATCCAATTTCAATTGAACAAGCCACCACAATTTTCACTGCAAAATTTATTTTTCGACCTTATCTCATTTTTTTAGAAAATGTATTATAAATAGGACTTCGGAGCAGTAGTTAAATAGAGTAATTTTCATATCCTTAGAGTCATAAAAATCTTTTAAAAATCTCTTCAAAGATTTTGATCTTCCATGATCATCTTTTGCAACTAAAACCTTAGTTTACATCCACTTGTTTAAAGATTCAAGAGTTCATTTATCATACACATTGAGATCAATTTTATGGGCACTATTTCTTTATTCTGTACATTTTTTTGAGATTTTTTTCTTTCGTTAGATTTCGTGCCTTGTGTGCTTACATACAATGGACTCCGTATGTGATAGTTGCTGAGCTTGTTTGTGGATATCGAAGTGTGTGTGGAAAAACACACTTTGGAGGTTACGTAGGTGTACTTATGTGTATCATTATGAAGGAGAGGTTGAAGATTGAAGACACGTCAAGGTTTGTGAGGGATTTGAGTCATTGTATAAGTCATTTGTCGACTTTTGTAATTCCTTATCATAGTGATTTTGTGTGGTTGGGATATCTGATATCTTTCCATTTGAGTTTTCCTCGTACATCGAGTGCTGTGGTTTCATTTACTTATTTTATCCCACACTCACCAAGATGCACATTTTTGGTTAATGTAAAAATGGTAAATATGTTTATTAAAATAATCGTTTAAAATTGATGCTTAGTTTAAGAAGTTAGTTAAATTGATTAATTTGAAAAGGATAAAAAATGGTATGTGCTTATTTTGAACCATCCATATTAAATTCCATCATAAATAATACTTTCAATTATTATCAGAGTAAGAACACTAAGTAATCTTGTTGGTCTGCGTTTGGTGCTCGATTAGGGTTATTTGTTTGTCTCGCTCTCATTTGTTTTGGTTCTCTCGATGGATTATGATAGTGATAAGTTAGACTATATTTTAGTGATGACGATGATTTTGATATTCGAGAGGATTTTAATGAGCTTCATAGTCAGGCTAAATAAATTAACTCGTTTGACTTTGAGGTTTGCAAAAAGAATTAATTTTCTTGAGAAAGAATTATTTTCTTAAAAGATGAAATTGAATTTTTACGAACTTTTCAAACTCAAGGATATATCGTTCGTGAAAAGCTCAAGGACATGAAACATGATTTTGACAATTTATAAGCTTCCAATAATGAGAGTGATGGTAGGGTTCATGTCTTTTAGAGAGAATTAGCGGACTCTAAGAAGTTTGAAATTATGGTGAATGTATGCTATTTAAAATAATAATAAATTGATGAATGGTTTCAAGGAACTTGATAGGACACTTATAGATAAGTTCACTTACATTGAGGTGGGAGATATAACCTTCTCTGTATTATTAAAAATTTATAGAACGATTCCCTTTCGTTTAAACAGTCTAAATTTTTTCTTAAGTATAGAGTTTTAAAGTTATAAGATGAATTAACAAACTCAAGTAGTTGTGGTATTGGATTTGATAATAGATACATCCACTACTAAAGCCAAGATCAACATTTATTTTAGATTGTTAACCATTGCCATGGAAGTTTGATAAGATCAAACCACGTGTAATATTACCCTAGTTTTCACATATCCTCGCATTGTGGTAGGAAAGGTCACCTTAGGCCATTTTGTTATGATCTTAGGAGTGGTCTTAGGAAGTCTAGATCCCATGTCACCATGATTTCCAAAACTTGAGGCATTATTCATCTATTTCGGTTAGGAAATCAATTTTGGAGGCATTTCATGTTAGAATGGTTGATTCTCAAATGATATCACATGAGTTTTCCCATGCCATATCTTATGAGTGACTGTGTTTGCATGTTTTCATACAATAACTTTTGTTCTTCTTGTTATACGTTGTTGTTGGTTGTATGACGGTTTGAGTCTTTTGTATTTTTAGTTTTCTTTTATTGGGTCTTATTGAAAAGAATAAGAAAATTTATTTGTCTTTTGTGTTTATTTTTCAAGTGATGACTTTTATAAAATGTTGAAATATTTTTTTTTTGTTTATTTGTACTTCGGTTTTACATATTTTGTGAGCATATTGTTGTGTTCGAATCCATTTCGTTTCGTTTTCCACATGGCCAGGACATTATATTACGGTGTACATTTCATAGGATTGTTATTAGTCATGCTTGCATGGAGTAGTTCGACTTTGATTTTCTCAATGGATTCATTTTGTATATGCCTCCGCACACCCATGCACGAGATCATTTGAATTTATGTTACATGAGCTAAGTGAAGTGTTCTCCTATAAATCTTGACATTATACATATCTATTTGACTATGGGGGATTTGTTCATGTAAGAACCATTGTCCATGATTTTTTTTCATTGAAAATATGAATATGAACGAAAAATGGGTAGAAATGGAGAAATCTTCCTTGCGTGAAAGGCCACCATTTGCAAAAGCATAAAAAATAAGATACAAAAGAAAATAAAATATTTACAAGGCCAAAGTTTTTTTCATTGATTCTTCAATTCAATTAGTATCTTTAAAATGAGTTAAAAAAATTGAATATCTAACTTTTATGGGTGTTATAAATTAAAGATTTATGGGTTTGCACAATAAGTCCTTGTCAATTCATGTTTGACAACAATTGATTTGAGAATCATCAATATTTTCTAGGCTAGTGTACATTGTGATCATTTGTCCATTTATGAGTTCACTTTATCTTTCACTGTGAGGCTAAATCTTTGTTTGACAAAGTTAATGAGGTGAAATAGAACACCTTGGATATTTTTTTTACGATTAGGTCATTAATTCATTTCTAGTTCATGCCCCTTCACTTCTTTTACCCCATTTTTAGGCACGTCGATACTATGCCAGTGTGAAGCTTGTATTTTGTGTCATTTTGTGGTGTTTATACCTTTATATATAGTGCATCTTTGGTATCTTTTGTGTGTGTGCGCGCGCGCACACACACATATATGCTATCCTACACGTTCTTGTGTAATCAAGTTTGTATCATATTTTGCCTTAAAATTGGCATTGATTCATCATTTTTGGCTTATTTATACTTGTGTTGTCGACTTTTTATTGTTGCATGTTTCACTATGAATCATTGCATGATATACTAGTTTTTCATATATATTTAACATTGTTTAATTTTGGTGGAGAATTGGTTATATTGGAGAGAAATGGTTTTATTACACATCGTTGTTCTTTATCTTTGCCTGGGGGATAAATGGTATCTCAATCTTTGTAGTTAGAGGGAGATTTTTTCCATCAGGGAAGACATACTAGCTTAGGTATAGATTGTTAAACAAATCATGAGGGTTTATTGTTATACAAATTTATATTATTATCTATTTTCTTTACATTTAAAGGCGTGTCTAAGTGTGCATGTTTGCAACGATACGACAAAGTTTACAAAAGTGCTAAGCTACTAAACATTTGTATATGTTAAGTGCCTGTAATTTCTCCTTTTGCGCTTGGATATTGAGTCTTTTAGATATCTTGGCATCCCGTATGTTTTTATTTTGTGGTTTGTCCCAAAATAGCCAAAGGGGGAGATTTGTAAGGATAAATTTTCAACAGAGTCAATTTGAATGTATTTTGGCTTATTCTGCGTTCAGACAAAACCTTTGAGTCATAAGTCAGAACATGAGTGTGCTGAACTTTCAAGCCTATGACGTGTTTGATTGACGATGTAGCGGCTAAGAGATCATGCTCACACCATCGTTCGTAGATTGTTTTCATCTTCATGTTTCTAGGATCTCTTAGGCATGAATGTATATATATTTTCGTCCTTTAATATTTACTTTTAAGTGTTGTTTTGAAAAATTGTTTTCAACTGATTTTAAAATTATTTTTTGAAGTCGTTCTAATGACATTGGGTATGTCGTTCGAATGTGTTTGCACATCTCTTTAGATCATGATCCAATAAAGTTCAAATGATGCAGTTTTTTGTCTTCCCTAGTTTCTCATCTGATGTTTTGTTATAAAGGTATTCGAGCGATAAGTGTAGCGTCATTCAAACGAGATCCAAATTATGTCGAATGATTTGGTGCATTTTTCAATGCAAAATTCATTTTTTGGCCTTATCTCATTTTTTGGAAAACCTATTATAAATAGGACTTCGGAACAGCAGTTTCAGTAAAGACTTTTTATCCTTAGAGTCATAAAACTCTTTCAAAAGCTCTCCAAATGTTTTGATCTTCTATGACCATGTTTTCCAAATAAACCCTAGTTTAAACCCAACTATTTAAAGATCCAAGTTTTCATCTATTATATGGTTTGAGATCAAGGTTTTGGGAACCATTGGTTTATTCTCTACATCTTGTTGATAATTATTTCCTGTCTGGATTATGTGCCTCATATATTTATATACGATGGACTCTACCTGTGTCAGTTGCTGAGCATGTTTGGTGGATAGCGAGGCGTGCAAATTAATTTTTGGTTTGCAGTTATTTTCCATTAGAAGTGTCGCTAGAAAGGTGTTCAAATAATAAGTGTAGATTCATTTGAACGAGATCCAATTTTTTTTTAACAAACCGGTACATTCAATGCCAAATTAATTTTTTGACCTTATCACATTTTTGGGAAAACCTATTACAAATAGGAGTTCAGAGCAGGAGTTTCAGGAGAGATATTTTCATATCCTTAGAGACATAAAAGTCCTCCAAAAAGATCTCGAATGATTTTGATCTTTCATGATCATATTTTACATCTAAACCCTTAGTTTACACCAAACTCTTTAAAGATTCAAGAATTTATCTATTATATGCTTTTAGATGAAGTTTGTGGACACCATTGCTTTATTCTATAAATATTGTTAATAATTATTTTATGCAGTGAATTTTGTGTTTGGGTTGTTTACAAATGGTGGACTCCATTTGTGATGATTACTAAACCTATTTGGTAGATAGCGAGGTGTGTATGGACTGACACATAATGGTGGTTGCACAGGTCGACTCCCTCATGTCGATTTGGAGGAGAGGTTGATGATAAAAGATGCTTCAAGGCTTGTGAGGGATTCAAATTCTTGTCTAAGTCATATGTTGAGTTTTGTAATTCCTTATGATAGTGATTTTGTGTGGCTAGGCCGTCTAAGATTTTTCCATTTAAGTTTTCCTTGTACATCGAGTGGTATAGTTTGATTTACTTTTTTTTTATCCTGCACTCACCTAAATGCATATTTTAGGTTTTGGTAAATTTTTTAAATATGTTTATAAAAACAATCATTTAAAATTGGTGCTTAGTTTATTAGGTTAATTAAATTGTTTAATTTTAAAAGGATAAAAGATTGGTTTGTGTGTGTTTTGGTCCATCCATATTAGATTTCGGCGCATATGGGACATTCAAAAGCACAAAAAACCCATTGAAGCAGAAATGACTTATTACGGTGTAATTCAAAATATTTTTTAATTAGACTATATATATTTAAAAAAGGTTATATCTATTAGTTGAGAATTTTTTTTTGTAAATTCGATTCGGGTACTAATTTGATACTTGTAGACTTATCAAAGATGAAGAGCAAAGAGAATATGAATGGCGAGCCCTTTTTTTGTGAACGTGAAAAGCTCAAGCAAGTGTTTTACTCGGAGTATATCAACAAGGAACTATGATCAGTCCTCTTATATGCCCAAAGTGTCTAACCAGTACCGTTGATGACTTAGCTACCCCAACCGAATATCAATTTATTTTTTAGGACAACTCGCGCTTTAAACAATTTCTTGATACTTTAAACTAGTTGAGTTATTTGGGTGGTAAATTTGATTGGCGATTCCAATTTGTAATTTGTATTATGTAATTCATATTATGTAGTTTTAAACAATATGAAACATTAATTTATTATTTGTTAACTCTAATATTGGTTGCTATATTAAAAGAGTCTTGAAAAAATCAATATTTTTATTAAATATTTAACTTTCATATAAGATTTTACCATCAATTCATTAACTTTCTTATATTATATTTAAAAAACGTTGCTAATGCCGTTTAATACAAGATTAAACTGTATAAGAAACTCCGAGATGTTTGTTGAAGAAACCTTTTTCTTTTGAAAACAAAACATATAAACAACAAGATGTGTTTACAAAAACTTATGTACGAGAACAACTAAGACTTGTAATCAGTTATAAAACTAAGATAGTTTCAAAAAATTCAGCACACTATAGAATGAGATGAGTAGATGAAAATAATCAGAACACACAGTTTTTAACGTGGTAAAACCTCTCCCAATAGAGGAAACATCCACGGTGACTTCTAAGTCACAAAAGTAAAAATCCACTAACAACAAATAACAGTTACAAACAATACAACATAGATGCACACAAATCAACCTATTGTAAGTTTAGGAATATACCCCACTTGATGTCCTTCTAACTTCTCATAGATCTGATTGTTGATGATGTCCTTTCAGTTTGATAACTTCCTTTTGCTTTAGCTTCCTTACGTCGACTCAATAATCTTTGATCTTATTCACAACACTTCCAGTGTAGTAGTGTATTAAGTGTTTGTGATGTGATTCCTATCAACATGCATGAACCCACACACACTTAGTTTTACAGACAGTCCTAGAAAATTACATATAAAGACTATATGCTGTGATTTTCTTTTCCTTCTTTCTTACAGAACTAGAAACCTTTTTGACCTTTAATTTATCCCAGATTCCACGGATATCTTGCTTCAAAATCGGTCAAGATCTTAATCAATCTCGGTTTTAAAAATATTTTTGAGATTGAAAATCTCCAAGTGTGAATCCAACTAGGTCAAGGTTAAGTTTCGTAAGAATAGAAACCATAAATATTTTCAAAACTAAATCAGTAAAGATTTTCTTAAAACGAAAAATAAACATGCAGATCTAGTGAAATATAACATGCAAAGTGTAGATCTACAATTTCTATAAAGAAGAAATACAGATCTTCACACGAATGTTTAAGTTGGTAATAAGATCACAGACTCAGAGGTTACAGCTTCAATATGAACAAACCACTTTCTCTCTCAAACACTCAAGGTTGTGTTTGGGGTTATGAGTATACGAAGGTTTAAATCTGAAAATGAAGTGTTTAGGGTTAGGGTTATGGTTTGGCTAACACAGTTTCTTTTCTCTCTCTTCTCTCTTTTCTTTTCTCTCTTCTCTCTCACTTCTCTCTTCTCTCTGTTTTTTTCTCTCTCAGAAATGAAGACTGTCAAAAGTCTTGAAAGGTTGAGAATTAGAGGGCTTTTATAGGAGTGGAGGAAGGTTCTGGATATTCGAAGGCAATCAAGGGCTGAGATTAAGTTTTCCTAATGTTGACTTGATCTAAGGGTTATAAAGTAGCGGTGGTTAAGTTGAATGTGATTGGTCCAACGAGATAGCACAAGGATAGGTTCAAAACACATGCAGGCCATCGATAAGGATTGATCTAACGATCAGCAAACCACCAGGCAATCCTCTCACACAACAAACACAAATTGATGCATCAGGCAAGTGATAAAGTGTAAATTTTGAGTGACACGCTATGGCGAAAAGAAGTCGAACAGATTCAAGACGAGTGACAGGGGCAAATGTCTCGCTAAAATCTATTCCTTCTATTTGGGAGTAACCTTGAGCAACTAGTCTAGCTTTGTTTCTAAGGATTACCCCATGTTCATCAGATTTGTTCTTAAAGATCCAACGTGTGCCAATAATATTTTTTTTTTGAGGTCGCGGTATAAGATACCAGACATCGTGAATGACAAATTGTAAAAGTTCTTCCTGCATCGCAGAAATTCAGTGTGTGTTATTCAATGCTTCATTAACATTTTTCGGTTCCACAAGGGAGACGAAACATGCATAATTAGCATAATTTCTTAACTGGGATCTAGTACGGACTGGCTCATTAGGATTACCGACCACGTTGTCAATGGGATGATCTTTAGAGACCCAGCCAGGTACTTCTGGACTCTCAATAGGTAATGAGTCATCTATTTCTGGTGAATCAGTTTTGAAATCATTTTCAGATTCAACCACAATAGGTGATTCAGATATCTTATTTTCGACAATAGTGTCACTTACAATTACATTTATCGATTCCATAAGGGTCTTAGTACGCAGATTGTATATACGATAAGCACGACTGTTTGGGGAGCATCCTAAGAAGATGTCTTTATCACCACGTGTCTCGAATTTAGACAAACGTTCTCTGTCTTTACAGACATAACACTGACTTTCGAAGGTTCTTAGATATTTCAGATTAGGCTTCTTGCCGTACCACAACTCATAAGGGGTTTGTTTAGTGTTTTTCCTAAGGTAAACCCCATTAATAATATGACATGCAGTTCTAATGGATTCTACCCAGAAATACTTAGGTAGGGATTTGGCATCCAACATGACACGTGCCATCTCTTGAAGAGTTCGGTTTTTCCTTTCGGCATCACCGTTCTGCTGAGGAGTCTTAGGGGCACTAAATTCGTGTTTGTAACCATTGTAGTCACAATATTCAACTATTCCTGTGTCTATGAACTCTCCCCCTCTATCGCTACGAATGTGATTGACTTGTGTGTCCTTCTCATTTTCAATTCTTAGTAAAATTTTCAAAAAATTCTGAAACGTGTCAGATTTTTGTTTTAAGAAGGCAACCCAAGTGAATCGTGTGAAATGATCAACCATGACAAGGATATAACTGTGTCCACAAAGACTAACAGTTCTAGAGGGACCAATAAGGTCCATATGGATGAGATCTAAAGGTCTAGAGGTGAGAATGTCTTTAACCTTTTTATGCGAAGTCTTAACTATTTTTCCTTCCTGGCAATGACCACAGACAACACTGGAAATAGGTTTAATTTTAGGGATTCCTCTAACAATCTCTTGACTAGACAATCTACCAAGGATATCATAACTTAAGTGACCCATACGATTATGCCAGATTTCATTGTCATCCATTTTGACAATGTTACAGGTTTCAGAACTAGTCTTGACAGTATAACAATTGTCAGGTGTTCTAAATCCGGTAATAATGAATTCACCTTTATCATTTAGAATTTTACAATTGTTCTTTGAAAAGGTAACTGTATGGTTAGAGTCACAAAATTGTGATATACTTAGGAGGTTGGCTTTAAGGCCTTTAACTAATAGTACATTTTCGAGAGTAGGTATTCCCTCTTCTTTTAAGGTTCCTTTACCTATGATCTGGGATGAAACTCCGTCACCAAAAACTACTTTGCCTCCAGCAAATCTGGTTTTGTTTAAGAGTTTGGTTTCATCTCCTGTCATATGTTTGGAGCATCCTGAATCTAAATACCAACCAGATGAAGTGTGTTCAGCTTTTAAAGCAGTGATAACAATGTTACACTTCATTTGGGGTAAAAGATCATCTTTTCTAACCCAAATAGCTCTAGTTTTAATTTTGCGCAAGTTTTCCCTCATTTGATAAAATTTTCGAGAAACAGTTTTTTGTCGAAAAACATTTGGAGCAACAAACTGATTATTGTGGAAAATTTGAGCTTTTGGTTTAGGAAAGTTTCTGGGAGCCTTTCTCTTAAATGAACTCTTAGTTTTGGTCTTTATATTCCTGTAGTTAGAGTTCTTGTGGGGTTGTCTTGGAAGGACATAATGGTTACGATTTGGCCTAGAATAGTTAAAGTTCTTATAGGCAGAAGTGTTGTACACAGGGGTGTTTAGACGCCTAGCATAACAACCTTCAAAGGAATGACCATAAATGTCACAGTACGAGAAATATTGATTGCTTGAGGGATGAACTTCCTTAGGAAAACTTCTAAAGATGGGTTTAACAACATTCTGTTTAGAAGTCCAATTCCTAGGAGGGATGGTTTTAAAGGTAGATTCAGCCTTTCTGATCAAAGGACAGACGTATTTAGTCTTAAGTGTAGTGTCAGCCTTAGAATTACTAGACTCTCTAATGTCTTTCTGTTGTTGCTTTTGATCAAATTCCTTTTTAATAAAATGAAAATTTGGACATCTTTCAATTGGTCTTTTGCCTCCAGACACAAACTTAATAGGTTCAAGATTTATAGTTTGTGGTTTATTCTTAGGGCAAAATCCAATACCGGTTCTATCATCAGAATTGGTCTTGGAGTCAACAACAAAGTCAGTAAAACAATTTGAATTGTTTTCAAACTTAGAATTTTTTTTGAAAACAGTAGCTGTCTTTGTTTTTGCTTCCTCCAATTCTAATAATGTTCCATTGTATTTCATTTCCAGGGTTTCATTAGTTTTAGTCAACTCTTTTCATTTTTGATCAAAAGTTTCAATTTCTGATTGATGAGACAGACACTGGTTAGTGTACTCTTCAGCATTCAGCTTCACAATAAGACTTAGATCATCTAATTTCTTAGTCAGGTCTCTAACAGTCTTCTCCAGTCTAGTGCCTTTTTTAAGAGTTTTAGCATACAAAGTATGGATAGCTGGGAGGTCATCTGTGTCTGAGTCACTAAGTGAAATGTGTGTAGTGACCCCTAATGATTCAGTTTTAGTACTCACGCACCCATTTACATTGTCGTTATCGAGATCACTTTGACTCACACACACGGAACTAGAACTAGCAACATTTTCAGATAACAAGGCATCTAGGCCAATCAAAGCAGTATTCACACAAGCAGGTGTAATAGCATCATTATCACACACAGGTATATCATCATTGTAAATGATCTTAGCATAAAACGACATGCAAGGGTTAAGTACATTTGATGACTCAAGTTCCTCTTCATCAGAGTCACTTGATTCATCCCAAGTTTTACAGACATTGGCTCTATTGTGTGTGTTGGATTTATTCAGATTAACTCTGCAATCGTGAGCAATGTGACCTAGTTTCCCACATCTAAAACATTCAATCTTTTTAAGATCTCTGTTAGATCTGAAGTTGTTGTCCTTAGGATGTTTGTCAAGACCTCTCTCATGAGGTTTGGGATTAGACAGATTTGAATAATTAGGCTTGCCTTGTTTAGATGTCTCTTTGTTTCTAAATTTAACAATTTTCTTAAATTGTTTGGACATCAAGGCAATCTGATTATCTAGTTTGTCTATATCACACTCCTCATCAGAGTCAGAGGTGATCAAATTAGTCTCAAGTTTAGATATCTTAGAGGAAAAACTCAAGTTAGAGTTGGGTTGTTTTCTTTGTGAATGATTTAATTGTTTCTTAAAGTCTAATTCCATTTCCACAGTTCTAAGTTTGCTACTGAGTAACTCAGGGGTAAGGTTTTGATCACTCATTTCCTCAATAGCATACCTCTTACTGTCAAACTTTTGTGGTAATGATCTTAGGATTTTAGAAACAATCTCATTCCTATCATATGTTATACCATTAGCATGCAACTTAGTAACTATATCAGTTAAGTTCATGTAAAAGTCATCAAAAGACTCAGAGTCAGACATAATCAAAGAGTTGTACTGCTGGGTAAGCATTTGAGTTTTAGAATCTTTAACTCTTAAGTCTCCTTCATGGGCAGTGATTAATGTGTCCCAAGCTTCCTTAGAAGTGGCACAAGATGAGATTCTCTTGAACTCATACTCATTAATAGACATAAAAATGGCATTCTTGCCTTTATTGTTATTACGAGAAACAGTTTTCTCTTCTTGGGTAAACTCACTTAAGATTTTCTTTACCCTCTCATCATTTCCTTCAGTGGCTGGTTTAGTAGGATAAGTGTATCCATTTTGATTAATGTCCCAGACATCATCTCCTAGAGTCCCTTGGATGAAGGCAACCATTCTTACTTTCCAGTAAGCAAAGTTGTTTCCATCAAAGAGTGGAAGTCTGGACAGATTACCAAACCTTTCATTCTTCTCGTCCATAGTTAGGTTTTTCAGAAAACGATTTCAGAAACACAAGATCTTTTTGAAATAAAAGTTTACAAGGCTCTGATACCAATTGAAAAACGTTGCTAATGCCGTTTAATACAAGATTAAACTGTATAAGAAACTCCGAGATGTTTGTTGAAGAAACCCTTTTCTTTTGAAAACAAAACATATAAACAACAAGATGTGTTTACAAAAACTTATGTACGAGAACAACTAAGACTTGTAATCAGTTATAA
Source organism: Sambucus nigra (assembly GCA_949130495.1). Taxonomy (NCBI): domain Eukaryota; kingdom Viridiplantae; phylum Streptophyta; class Magnoliopsida; order Dipsacales; family Adoxaceae; genus Sambucus; species Sambucus nigra. Next base: position 90,431,711 of record OX422223.1, on the reverse strand, counting down.
AACTAAGACAGTTTCAAAAAATTCAGCACACTATAGAATGAGATGAGTAGATGAAGATAATCAGAACACACAGTTTTTAACGTGGTAAAACCTCTCCCAATAGAGGAAACATCCACGGTGACTTCTAAGTCACAAAAGTAAAAATCCACTAACAACAAATAACAGTTACAAACAATACAACATAGATGCACACAAATCAACCTATTCTAAGTTTAGGAATATACCCCAATTGGTGTCCTTCTAACTTCTCATAGATCTGATTGTTGATGATGTCCTTTCAGTTTGATAACTTCCTTTTGCTTTAGCTTCCTTACGTCGACTCAATAATCTTTGATCTTATTCACAACACTTCCAGTGTAGTAGTGTATTAAGTGTTTGTGATGTGATTCCTATCAACATGCATGAACCCACACACACTTAGTTTTACAGACAGTCCTAGAAAATTACATATAAAGACTATATGCTGTGATTTTCTTTTCCTTCTTTCTTACAGAACTAGAAACCTTTTTGACCTTTAATTTATCCCAGATTCCACGGATATCTTGCTTCAAAATCGGTCAAGATCTTAATCAATCTCGGTTTTAAAAATATTTTTGAGATTGAAAATCTCCAAGTGTGAATCCAACTAGGTCAAGGTTAAGTTTCGTAAGAATAGAAACCATAAAATATTTTCAAAACTAAATCAGTAAAGATTTTCTTAAAACGAAAAATAAACATGCAGATCTAGTGAAATATAACATGCAAAGTGTAGATCTACAATTTCTATAAAGAAGAAATACAGATCTTCACACGAATGTTTAAGTTGGTAATAAGATCACAGACTCAGAGGTTGCAGCTTCAATATGAACAAACCACTCTCTCTCTCAAACACTCAAGGTTGTGTTTGGGGTTATGAGTATACGAAGGTTTAAATCTGAAAATGAAGTGTTTAGGGTTAGGGTTATGGTTTGGCTAACACAGTTTCTTTTCTCTCTCTTCTCTCTTTTCTTTTCTCTCTTCTCTCTATTTTTTTTTCTCTCAGAAACGACGACTGCTAAAAATCTTGAAAGGTTGAGAATTAGAGGGCTTTTATAGGAGTGGAGGAAGGTTCTGGATATTCGAAGGCAATCAAGGGCTGAGATTAAGTCTTCCTAATGTTGACTTGATCTAAGGGTTATAAATTAGCGGTGGTTAAGTTGAATGTGATTGGTCCAACGAGATAGCACAAGGATAGGTTCAAAACACATGCAGGCCATCGATAAGGATTGATCTAACGATCAGCAAACCACCAGGCAATCCTCTCACAAAACAAACACAAATTGATGCATCAGGCAAGTGATAAAGTGTAAATTTTGAGTGACACACTATGGCGAAAAGAAGTCGAACAGATTCAAGACGAGTGACAGGGGCAAATGTCTCGCTAAAATCTATTCCTTCTATTTGGGAGTAACCTTGAGCAACTAGTCTAGCTTTGTTTCTAAGGATTACCCCATGTTCATCAGATTTGTTCTTAAAGATCCAACGTGTGCCAATAATATTTTTATTTTGAGGTCGCGGTATAAGATACCAGACATCGTGAATGACAAATTGTAAAAGTTCTTCCTGCATCGCAGAAATCCAGTGTGTGTCATTCAATGCTTCATTAACATTTTATTAATGTTCTTTTTCAAAATTAATAATGTGTTTTGATATTGTTTTAAGAGAGGATAAAGGTGATGCACAACACCAATAGTGAAGTCTATAAGGCATGTCTAAGTACGGATGCACTGAGACAAGTACTGGGCCAAGATAGGTAATATCGTACTTGGGGTGTCAGCTCCCAAATAGGAAAGTCAAAGACGATGTGCATGGCTTAAAATAATAGTGAATTGTCCTCTAATTTCGACACATATAAATCAGGAACGAACTGAAAATTAAAAAGTCTCCAACAAACGATGAACGACATGTTTGAATAGGTCAAAGGCGTAGTAATAGATAAAGGGAAAGGGAAGGTGCAGTCGAAGGATGATGGAAAATGGCAAGGAGAAGTTAGGTGAGGGGACTACTACTCCATCCTCCTCACCAATTACCGACTCATCATCCCCGTACATCATGTACTCTACCCCTAACCCAACTATCCGAACTTCGTTGGAGCCAGCTGGGGATATAGTTTATATCCCTAACACATGTGGAGGCGACCCAATTGCCAAACGAGTGAAGGGAAAGAGCATCACTCTTGTTACCATGGTGCACAACCGTACACTACAAGATTTTGAGTCTTGGGTCTGGGTCACTGAGATTATGGCTAGGAAAGAGGACGAGGTATTATGGTTGGATCAGCAAGCTGGTGTCCACAATATTTATAGCACGTTGGGGGCATACATAATTTGACCGACTTTTCTCCTCAAGCCTTATTGAGTTTTGTGGGAACTGGTGTATTTTGAAATTTATAGGAATTAACTTGAAACATTAATTTGGTTGGACATATGGAAGTGATCTATTTTGTTTTTAATTTCATTATTATGTTGTATTTTATTATTGATTGTGTTGATGTTGATTTGAAATCAAAATAGGTGTTATTTGAAATAGATTTACTACTGGGAAGTTTCTACTGTCCAATAAGTTTTTTTCATGTTCAATAGTTTTTTTCACGGTCCTTGACTGTGATAAAAGGAGTTGTCACGGTCAAGGACTGTGGCAAAATTGAAGAAAAAAAATAAGGGTCATGGCTATTACAATAAGAAATAACCTTCTTTTCTTGGATGGTAAGCATTCTATAAAAGTTCAGTACTTCCACTAGTAATGGGTGAAGAGGGAAATGGACTATTCTTTTGATTATTGCAACGGTCATAAAGGTGACCTCACTATCAATATCATATACATTTTCTTCCTCATGTAAGATCCTTATATTAATATTATTGGAATAATTTTCTCCCATCCCTCTTGGCGCAGAAGATGCTAGGTAAAGTAGAAAAAAGTCTAGTGAAGATCAACCAATTGCTCATACTGGTATTCCCCTAACTACAAAATGAGTTGCAAGTCCCCCACCACGGTATAGAATAGGGAAGGAATCGGTCCTAGTGCTCTACAAGCTAGTTAACCCAGTTTTTTATCAACGAGCGTAAGCTAAAGAAGGTCCTAGAAAAAAATTTGGGAACACCGGGCAAAGGGTAATCAAGAGGGGTTGCCAGGTGCAGTCTCTCAGAAAGACACATGAACAGCATGACAGGGCTCCCCCTAAAAAATCCAGCCCGACCCTCCTTCCAGGCATCTAGGCCATTTAGAGTTTCTTCTAGTGCCACCAAAGCAGGACTACCAATGTAGAACATCCAAAATGCTATTATGTCCACATGAGGGTTAACTATTAGATCGCCCATAACCGACAGAAGCCTGGTTGTCAAACCCAAGGTACATCTCTGGCAAAGTTGTTGTTAGTAAAATCCCTTTGGCATACTTAATTTATGACTATTGGGAGGATGATGTTTCCTCCATCAACCATCGATCGAGCAACTAAAGGGGAGATATGGAGCAACTCCACTAAAAACACCTAAAGAGAATGATATAAATTTGGTAGAGCTACTACAACACTAGTATTGATACCTAGCATATGAGAGAACTCCTTATACGTGGGACACACCTTATCTAAGCCAAACCAGAAAATATAGTCCTCAAGGTACCAAAATTGTACCACTGCTTCTAAGAGGTTCAATTCTATTGGATGATTACACCACAAAGAGAATCGGCACTGACCAAAAGCTTCATAGTTGATGTTGTGGAGGCACATGACCTCTAAACCTTCAAGGTAAGAAAAATAGGCTTTGAACACTGGAAGAGCCATTTGTTGAAGAGAAGAAGAATGTTATAAATAAGAGAAGGTGGAAATTAATGATGAAAACACTTCCAAAATCCCCCTCTTATACTAAAAACTTCCACAAAAATAAATCATTCAAAATGTCACTAGATTCCCAGATCCAAAAGTACTAGGAGTATGCAGAAAGTACAATCAAGGCTAAGAAAGTGATTTGAACTTGATCCTTATGATGATAGACAGGCCAATGGGTATGCCGATTGGCAACCCACCCTTTCCTATTTTACACATATCATTTCCAAAATAAACATTTACTTTGAAAAAAATCAATCTCCGAGTTGTCCCATGAAAATTCCTTATTTTCGCCTTTTTACGTAATTTTTGAAAAAACAATTCTTTTACTTATGAAAAATCAATCTTCAATCCCCTCTTTTATTTACTTTATTTTACATTATCTTTGCAAATAAAAATAACGTCAGTATCAAATTAAAGTGCATGTAGATCAAGCCACTAAATCAAGATAACACAAAAAAATGCATTTATTGTATTTAACTTGTTTGGAATTATTACATCCTCTTACAGGTACAATAAAAAAATGGAAAAGAAATGAAAAAACATATATCGGGATGCATACTGAATTCCTCCAATCTCTCTCAAACCCCCACCTTTAACCACCTCGATGGACACACTTTCCTCAACGATGAGCAGTAGACCCCCTGCTCCCAGAACCGAACCTCTCATCAAATGTGGCCGACGGCACCAAGAAGGCACTGGTCGATTTATTCACATAGTCTGAAATTGATGCCATCTAATCCTTACTATCCCTCAACCAGGTTGTTTACACAATGACAATCTGCAAGAAAAGAGAATAAAAGCACAAAAATCAAAGCAAGTCAATAAAGAGGAAAAGAAAATAGGAAATGGAAAAGAGAAAGAAATGGTTGTTCCGCTCCTCAAAGATCCTCCCCAGGAAGGCCTGCCAACCCGTCTATCGCTACATGATGGTGGTGAGTCATCAATACCACATCCCAACTACACATCCAAATATGGTAAGAGGGTGTGGATATATAATTAAACTAAACCTATCCCACTGTTATCGTCGTGCCTCCTCCGAAAATATAGATCGACGTCATCAGTATGCTGGTACCTCTCCCGAATCCCACTACATGTGGAGGCATATTCTCCACCTAATATATACACAACGTCATCATCCAACCAGTCGTAAAGTCCAGATAGTCATATCTCACCATCATATTTATGTAATGCGTACATGACTCATCCTCAATTTCAACCTCATAGGCCTCGTCAGTCATCTCCTTCACCTGCCTCATGTACTTAGGGGGCATCGATGGTGGGACCTTCACCTCTCCCTCCTTGATCTATTGCACCACCCTTGTTTTAAGGTAGAAGATGTATCGAAACTCATGTGATAACACCTCCTTACATGTGCATGCATACCCGTAACACTTACGGCCCATAAGGGTAGACTCTAGAGGTTTCCTGTTTCCCTAGAAAAGAGTCAGTAGTCCACCCAAAAGTAAAAGTTTTAAAAAAATCAGAAGGAGATAAGGATCAAGCCTAACTTAGTTGCTCATCAGGGCATTATGTGTCACCCGCATATCCTTCGGTGAAATGGATTGGTTTGAATGCCCGTTCGACTTCCTCCATATGGACATCCTGCAGAATTCTCCCAAATCTCTCTCTTTCAAAGAAACCGACCCCACATTATGCCCTATCACCACATAAACCCACTTATGTAAAACAAAACACCAAAAGTCAAAAGCAAAAGAAAAACGACAACAAGAAAATAGGGGAAAGTGAATGTAAAGATTACCTTCAAGAAATACATGGGCCCTGTAAAGGTTTTTTAGAAACACAAACTAAAATCATCTAAGGAAGAATAAAAGGACACCAAAGTAAAGCTCCCCCAATCATACAAATGGATGTCTGAGATGATCCTCAAAAAAGAAGAAAAAACATAAATGGATGACATCGGCGTTCTTCACCACCATGAATTCCCCAATAGAAATAAAATGAAAAAACGGGTTGCCTGACTCACCCGCTGCCCATCAAGCTCATCCATCTGCCTAGACAACAAATTCTCCTTCAGCACATATATCCAAGAAAAATCCCCCAACACGGTTCTTCTTAAATCCACCAAGGAAAATCGCACTACCACCTTCGTAACTCATAAAGTCCAGTCCTCCATAAATTAATGACCTGCACACTCCAACCCTGTTAACTTCTGAACATCCTAGTGAGTGACCGTCATATCCCCCACTCCCAAGTGAAATAAATGGGTCATGCCCCACCATCTCTCGCCTAGCGCATATAACACCACTATAGAGAGTGATGTCTCATCCAATACCCAGTAAATGTGATAATCCCAGTAGACCCCACCATTCACCATACTGTCTTAGGAAGATGGTCCCAAACCTCTTTCATCCAGGCTGTCCCCTAGGACCAAATTCTTGAAGAGGATGTGTCAAGCTATGAAGAAATAAAGAAAGACATTGAGCTCCCATAATATGACCCTGTCATCTGCCATTGTCTCAAAGATATCATATGCATTCTCATTGACTAATGCTAGCTACACAACAACCCGCCATTCCAGGCCCTCTTAATCATCAACCGTCACATAATCGATGTTTTTGTTGGAAAAAGTACCCACCATTGAGTTCTGACAAAGGAAATAGACTCAAAATCAACTTTTAGGGAGATAAATCAAGAGATTCAATCACTTGTTGGTGTAAAAAATGATAAGGGCGCACCCTTTTTATTGGAGGCTAAAGGGTATGTCGATCAATAGTCCCCTAGTCCTTCCTATCGACAGTCATATTTCCCCTTCCTTGAGATATCTAGGAGTCGATGTCCTATGCCAATAGGAACTTATCCAAACCTGGGTATCTGCAGTTCCCTCAAAATTTTGTGATAAAAATGCCAGAAAAATTCAAAAATTGCTGAAAAAATTCATAAAATATTCCCAGAAAATCTCCACAAAGTCAAGAATATCATTATTTCATGAAAAAAGCATTATATAGCACCGAGCCAATTATAAAAACTCATTAATCCCCCATAAGATCATCAACACTCACTCTTATCACCAATGTACTGGAACTAAACTAATCTACCCTTTCCCCAATGGAGCCACAATTTCAAAAATTCCTCGTAAATAACATTCTTAAGTCTGCAGAATCGAGTTCGACCCTTTAAATTGGTCATTTAACTTTTAGGTCTGCAAAATCGACCCCAACCTGTTTAATTAGTCATCCTAATTGTTTAGGTTTGCAAAATTAACCTCGACCCTCTAAATCATTCATCTCAACTCCTTAGGTTCATAGAATCAACCTCGACTACATGAATTGGTCATTTTATTCCTTAGGTATTTAGAATTGACCTCGATCCTCTAAATTGGTCATTCAACTCGTTAGGTTCACATAATCAACCTCGACCCTCTAAATTGATCATTTAAATCTTTAGATCTATAGAATCGACCTTGACTCTATAAATCAGTCATATCAACTCTTTAGGTCTGTAGAATCGACATTGACTTTCTTAATTCATCATTAAACGATGTAGGTATGCAAAAGTGACTTGGACCCTCTGAATCTTTCATTTTAATCCTTAGGTCCGTAGAATCAACCTCAACCTACTGAATCATTTATTTGAATCCTTAGGTCTACAGAATTTACCTCAACCCTATGAATCAGTTATTTCACTCTTTAGGTATGAACAATGGAACTCCACCCTATGAATCGACCACTTTACTCTTTAAATACGCATAATTGACCTCAACCCTTTGATTCAATCATCTCAACTCTTTAGGTTCGTAGAATCAACCTTGACCCTCTCAAACTGCCGTTTCAATCTTTAAATCTAAATTGACCTCGACCCACTAAATCGTCTTTTTAATCTTCTAGTTTGTATAATTGATCTTGAATCTCTGAATCGACCATTTCAATCCTTAGGTCTGTAGAATTGAACTCAACCATCTGAATCAATCGTCTCATTTATGTAGGTTTGTAGAATCAACCTCGACCCGTTGAATCGGTCATTTCTCTCTTTAGGTCTGCGGAATCAACCTCAATTCATTGAATCAGTCATTTCAATCCTTAGGTCCACAGAATTGACCTTGACCCTCGAAATTGGTCATTTCAATCTTTAGGTACGCATAATCGACCTTGACCCTTTAAAACGGTCTTTGTATCGTTAGGTCTGCGAAATCGACCTCGACCCTCTAAATCGATCGTCTCTTCCCCTAGGTCTGAAGATTCAACGTGAATCATTTTCTTAAACATCGATGAGGTGTCTATATTTTAATAACTTTTTCTTATTCCAAGCTCATCGAGGGGATCTATAGACACCTCATCTTAGTATCCCCTATGTTCCTTCTCAGGTCCCAAACATTTTTCCTCCCTTTGTAAACCCTAGGTCCTACTCTGAATGCTTATCTAGAGGCCATCGAGATCTTTTGATCCTCCTTTGAATCTATTCAAATCTCTAACCAGATTAAATCTCAATGAAAACTAGTAGGAATTTGAATCCCCTTTCCAACAATCCATACTATGCACAAATCAGACTCATGATTCGCATGAATGATCCTTTTTACCGTGAGAACTAATGTGGAGTCCACTGAGAAATCCTAGGCCCCATTTGACTCTGGTCAACTCTCACACCTGAGAGAATCTCGATGAAACCTTATAGAGTTATGAATACCCTTTCCAATGTTCCATACTATGTGCAAATCAACTTCATGGTTCGCACGAACGACCTTTCTTACTCTAAAAAGGCCACTAGGTGCCCTTGAGCCCTATTTGACCTCAGTCAACCTTCTAACACGAGTGATAATGAATGAAATCTTGAGGGGCTCTGAAGGTTTGTGCCATGACAAAATTAGCCTCACGGTTCGCACAAATGACCCTTTTTACTCCAAAAATCCTCGTCTAGAGACCATTGGGGTGATTCTGAGCCCTGTTTTACTCTGGTGAACTATCAAACTAGAGAATGGAACACGGATTATTGTAGGTCTCGGAATTCCCTTTTCAAGGTTCTGACCGTCCATGATTTGGACTTACAGTTTGCATTTTATGCCTATTTTTTTAAAAAAGTCTATTTCGGACTGCTTATAGCCACTCTAGGCCCCCTGCCTATTGGCACAATGTACTTTCCTTTCTAATCAAGTAAAGAACTGTTCCTATCACCAGGGACCATGCTGATCGGCATGCCCCTAAAACCTAAAATGCAATCAGAAACAAAAACATTAGTTGGAAATCAGTGCGTCATCATTCCCAAAAAACCTTATTTTCCAACATTCTCTCCATTTCTCTTACCTCACTTTCTTACCAACTTCGGTCATTTACCTCACCCTACTTCACTACCATTATATCACCATAAAATCAACCCCCTCTCCTTTAAAATTTAGTAGCAAAAGTCTTGTAGGAGGTCTATTCCTACTCATTTTAGTTTATCCATTTAGTATTATTTACTCACTTTATTTTCATTTTGATATATTTTTTTAGTATGACTTTATTATCTCACATCAATTAATATCCTTTTTTATTATTAGTATTCACATCACCTATTTTCATAAAATCCAAAAAGACAAAAAAGGGTTTACTTGTAAATTTCAAAAGAAAGACATCCTCATTTTTTCACACCATTACACTTGAGCACACTTTCTTCAATGACATTAAAAAAGGAGTCCCAAATTTGGATTTTTGAGTTAAACCCCACCCTTATGAAATATTGAATGATGTGTACTTTGATTCCTCTTGGGCTATGTAGGTATCCCCAGCCAATCCTGAGATTCGAGTCCTATATTTCTTGTCTTATGCTTTTATACTACATTTTATTTATTTTGTGAGTCATGAACTCCTATATATTTGTGTCTCATTCTACATTCACATTCATTTTTTATAGAGACTTGTGATTCGATGAACACTTACATTATATGTTCATGTCATTTTTGGGTACACTTCTTAGGATGATTCCGCTCCATGTTATCCATGATGTGAGTTGGATGATTTTTTTTATCTTTTTATTTACATTATCCACATGTACAAACACATATGCTTTGGAGAAAAGGAGAACATTAACATAGCCCATGAGAGACTGAAAGGAAGGAATGGATGTGTAATACCTTCTTATCCCATAACTTAGTCCTCAGAACCCTAATACATTTGGTTTCATATGCATCAGTATGACCTTGATGTTGTTCTCTCAAGACAACTTCATTTCTTTACATATCTTAAGTTAAATAGGATGGTAACTCCATTCCTTCATGTTATAACCTTTTGATGACCATCGTATTTATATCCAAGGCCGCCCACGAAGATACCATTGCGAGTGGTGAAAAGAGGATCCCCTTATCCTCGAATCACCTATAAGCACACGGTGTGAAATGAGTGAAACAATATCCTCCAATGGGTTGTTCGTTGTCTCGTCCTGATTTTGTGGCCAACCCGTGCCGAAGGAATCTGACCCAGATGGTCATAATATAAAAAAATTAATAGAATTCTTTTGAAATCCCTATATTAGGATTGGTTTTTACTTTTCTTAACTCATGTGAAATAATACTGAAGGGGTGTTTATGCTCTCGTGGGTGACCGACTAGGAGGGATTTGATGGGACACATGTCGTTGATCACGCATGGTATTCCCGATGATAGACATAGGCTCCACCTAGGAACTATTTACCACAATCCTACTTTTTGAGGTACCCTTGAGTGGAGCGAAGGGGAGGATCATCTCGTATAGCCTTGGGTATAAGGTCGTATGCGTAGTGTGATGGAATAATGATTTCCCTTTGATGATACTTTGGGGTTAAAGGGTTGGCACCACCTATAACTATATATCTAGTATGCACGAGTAATCCCTAAAGGAATTAAGGATATGCCTTCATACTTTTATTTGAGGTCTTGATCATAGCCCATCCAATCTGCATTTGACTGGGACATACTCGGTTGGTTATTATATTATGTGATTCTTTTCGTTACACTAATGATTATACTAGAGACATATAGTCGTAATTCTAGATTTTGGAACCATGTAAAATATGAACACATGAGAAAATATAATTATATACCATGGGTTTCACTTGGGATAGGGATTAGAACTCGATGATCAATGTAGGTTTTTTTGGTTGGGATAACTTAAAAATAACTAAGATATGATGGGAAGATGTATTATTGTCATTGTGGCACAAATGTAGTTATATTCTTACTCACTCTAGACTTGCTAGATTTAATCAATTTTGTGGAACTCCTTTTATAAGTCCTAGGTAGTAGCAACAACCTCACACCGGATCTTTCTTAGCTAGAGATGTATCCATCTTCCAGTTCTAGATTTCTTCTTTCTACTCATAGGATATGCGTGTCAATCTTGTACCTCATTTTCATTTATGAATTTCTTATAAGTTGTTGAGACTTTGATAAGATGTATTCAGTCTTGAGTCGAATAATGTATTAAAATTTATTTATATTAGAGATTATTCAATCTTGAGTCGAATAATGTATTAAAGTTTATTTATATTAGAGATAACTTTATATATTCAGATTTCATATGTTTGATTTATTTGAGATATATATTTCAATGAGGATGTTTATATGTCATTATGGTTAGGATTAATATTAAAGATGTGTCTTGCATTATTTCATTACTATATTTTAGCCTATTTGCCTTTTTATTTTAGTTCACTCATACTGAGAATGATAAAAGTTATTTTGACTTGCATATTATAAATGTTTAGAACTGATCAATTTATTTATGAATTTTATGGGGCATCGCAAGGATATAATAGGGACACAAGACTAATAATTAAATTTGCTTACAAGCAGAATTATGAAAATCCAGATTACACCTTGTAATATTTTTCATCCTGTTTAAATATAATTAATTCCACTTAATATTTATAATTTCACTACAATTTAATTATCTTAGAAATACTCGAATAGTGAGATCATGTTTTCAAAGTTAGATAGTGCATAATATGATTTTTCGCATAAAGCATATAATACCCGCTTGGAGAAATTCAATTCGTTTTTAATCAAATTGCACCAACATCTTATGTATTCCTTAAACTGATACTTAACTTATCTAATAATCTACCGGATTATAAAATCTACCGGTTTGGTTTAATTGGTCAAATCAACACTTATTAGTTCATTAAGAGGTTTTCACAATCTAGGATAATTTTTGGAAGCGTATTCCGCCAGAATATGAATTCAGACATTGTGGCCATCCACGATCCTCGCCGCGCAGGCGGGCACGTGAAGGGAAAGGATCCTTCGGGTCCCGTGCATCCCTCTCGGGAGCTCTTCAGCCGACGTCATTTTAGATGAGGTGTAAAAATGTAGAGAGATTTAGAATCTCCAGTCTATTTTACTCAAAACAGACAAAAGAAAAAGGGGAAGCCATCCCGAAGGATGGCATCAAAAGACAAACTGGTGCATGCAAAACCAAAATGATTCGAGAAGGGTTCGAAGGCTAAGTTACGAAATGGGAAGGTGTTAGGCACCCATTTCTCCCTTTCGTTCTCTCGTGGATATTTTCTATTTTCCTTTATTTTCCCCGTGATATGTGTGCATGTGTATATAGATAGTGGAGATAGGAATCCTCGACTTGTATCATGGAAGAGATAAAGCGAGTCATCCGTAGGAAGGTACATAAGATTATATTAGAAAATAAGATTTACGCGATTACCCTCACGTTGATCGTTATAACGGAACGATAACGAATATGGGGTAATACGTAACTAAGAACAAGTATATAGAATATAAGAAAATCCAATTTAGAGAAGATAGAAAATGAGAGAAAAGTGAGAAAAAAAGGACTCGAGTCTCGGATTTTACCCCGAGACGCCTACGTAGCCTATAAAGGCATCAAAGTCCACGTAGTTTGCATACAAAATTAGTGGTGGGGTTTATCCCATAAATCCAAATGGGGGATCTCTTATTTGTGAGTATGTGTGTGTGTAGAAAAAGTGTTTTAGTTGTGAGAAAAGAATGAGAATCCCTATTTGGAATTTATGAGCAAACCCTCTTTTTCTTGTTTTTTTTTTGGGTTTTATTTATATGAAAATAGGAGATGTGCAATAATACTAAATAAAAAGTATATTAGGATGTGTGAGATGAGATAATAAAAGTGCTAAGTAATAAAACAAGTTATTGCGAATTTAAGAGAATTCGGAGAGAAAGTTGAGAAAATTGGACCGTCTTAAAGATCTTGAGCTTCATATTGAATGTTGGAGGGCATCCCTTGCACTTGGATGGTGATGGAGAGTGGATAATTCACCAAGTTTGAGGAAAAGGATGATGAAAAGTGGAAGTTAGGAAAGGATTTGGATGTTGAAATTGCGCTGCCTTCGAGAGAGGTTTTTGGGATTCGCTAAGAGAGATTTGTGTCAGATTTGGGCTCCCCTTGAAAATGAGGTAAAGGCCTCCTTTTATAGTCCCAGGTCATTGCCGATCGACATAGACCTGGTCCTGCCTATCGGCACCTGCCGATAGGCAGGGTCTGGAACCTGCCGCTTGGTATTGTGTTTCAGGCCTTTTCGGAAAATTGGCTGCTGAGGGTAAATCGTTGGTCTGAAACACACACGGGTTAGACGGTTAGAAAGGTAATTCAGACACATTTGAAAGTCCTTTGGACCGCTCCCGGTTTTGGGAGTTGACTTTGTCGGTCCATTAGACGAGGAATCGTTCGGACGCAAACGGATCGTTCGTCCGCATGGTAAGTCCGAATCGTGCACGGGATGGATATTTAGAAAGGTTAGGATATGTACTTCAACATTCCAAAGAGTTTGACCCAGTTTGGGGAGTTCACTTTGGTTAACCAGGCCTTGGAAGCATTCGGTGACCTCTTGGATTCAAACGGATCGTTCGTCCGCATGATAAGTCCAAATCGCGCATAGAGCAGATCATTAGAAAGGGTTTTAAGTACCCTTCGAAGATTCATTCATCCTCGATCGAGCTGAAGAGTTGACTTAGGTCAAACAGGGCCCGAGACAGCTCGGTGGCCTCTAGATCAAGTTTCGGACGCAAAAGGATCGTTCGTCCGTATAGTAAGTCAGAATCGTGCACAGGATGGACCATTGGAAAGGGTATTTAGTGACCTTTGAAGATTCATTCACCTTTGATCGAGCTGAAGAGTTTGACTTTTTGGTCAAACGAAGCCTAGGAGTGCCCGATGGCTTCTAGGTCAGTACTCGAGGTATGACCTGGGTTTGTAGGGATGAGGCGAGGTACTAGGGACCTAAGGAGAGTTAAGGGGTAACCGAATGGGGTGTATATAGAGCCCCTCTATGGGTGAGTTTGGAATAAATGATAACTATCGAATAGACACCGCATGATGCTTTTCATGGAGTATGACCGATTCAGAGGGTCGAGGTCGATTCTGAGGACCTTAGGGGTGTGCTGGGGATGACCAATTTTATGGGTCAAAGCCAAATCTATGAGCTTAAGTTATGAGGGTGACCGATTTTATGGGTCAAAGCCAATTTTGCTGGCTTAGGGTGAAGATCTAGTAATCGAGGTCAATTCTGACCTAAAAGTGGTGACAACTGAGGACCAAGGTCAATTCTTACCTAAGAGTGGTGACGACCGAGGACCGAGGTCAATTCTGACCTAACTCAGGTGATGATCCAAGACGGAGGTCAATTCTGACCTAAGAGTGGTGACGACCGAGGATCGAGGTCAATTCTGACCTAAGAGTGGTGATGATCGAGGATCGAGGTCAATTCTGACCTAAATCAGGTGATGATCTAAGACCGAGGTCAATTCTGACCTAAGAGTGGTGACGACCGAGGATCGAGGTTAATTCTGACCTAACTCAGGTGACGATCCAAGACCGAGGTTAATTCTGACCTAAGAGTGGTAAAGACCAAGGGCTGAGGTCAATTCTGACCTAACTCAGGTGACGATCCAAGACCGAGGTCAATTCTAACCTAAGAGTGGTGACAACTGAGGACCGAGGTCAATTCTGACCTAACTCAAGTGACGATCAAAGATCGAGGTCTATTCTGACCTAAGAGTGGTGGTGACCGAGGACCGAGGTCAATTCTGACCTAACTCCTGTGACAATCCAAGATCGAGGTCAATTCTGACATAAGAATGGTTAAAGATTGGATTTTGATTCTGCTAGAGAAAGTTCTTTGTTATTTTGATCTGATCTGGGGAGCTGATAGTTGGGGAATCTTTTGTTTTCTTAGGAGGCCTAGCAGGGGGAAACAACCAATTTTGGTTCTGAAAAAAGAACTTCGCTGGCGAAGTGATCAGGCGATCCTTAGAGATCCTCCGCAGCTTTACCGGGAGGAGATTCACTTGGTTTTTAAGGATTACACTGGGAAAGAGGGGTTTCGCTTGAGGGAATGTGAAATTTTTCTGGAGAAATGTTCTAAATCCTTCCTGGGATTTTTAGGATTTTTTTGAGGATTTTTTGGGGCTTTTTGGTATTTTCTAGGAATTTTTGTACGAACTTTAGGGGGTGCCGATCGATATGGTATGAGGGGTGCCATTCGGCAGTGGCACGGACTTTTGGACTACCTCAGGAAGGTAAGGAGTCAGTGACGATCGATACGGTGGGGGGTCGTACTGATCGGCATGGCGTTTGGCATCCTATATAAATGGGGCGAATCCATTCATTTTTTCACAGCTTCTTTGCTTTCTCTCCTTCTGCGATTCCTTTGCAAATCATTCTAGCATTCCTATCTTCAAGAAATGGCCGCTTTTGTGAGCACCGCAGTCCATAGGGAGTGGTTGACCGTTGATGACTAGGCGAATGTGGTGTGGAGGGCTAGGGCGCCTTTTGCTTTGGAGAGTGAGAAATCCTTTGATGCATTTGAGCCTGTTATGGATGATCGGACCTTACTGCGGGACCTGTTGCATCATCACTCTTCGAAAGTGACTCCTGGCAGTTATGTAAGTAACCCGACCTTTATCATCCCTTTCTTTTTAGTGATTTTTCTTTCAATCTTGACTTCTGATGAGATTTTTCCTTTTTGCCAGTCTGATATTTCTTTGAAGAACATGCACGCCTGCGGGACGACGGGGCTCAGGGATGTCTGGGAACATCTCCCACCTATGGTGCGTTGGGTGGTATCATCAGCGAGTTTTGGGAGGTTGGCATCTGCACTGGATGAGATGCCTCGTTCGACAGCGGTCCTGTGCGCTTTGGGGGCACTACAAAAAAAAGTAGTTTTTAGGACCAAAGTTTTTGAGACGACTAAATTTAAGTATCTAAAGCATACTTTTTGAGACGAAAATAATCAACTGTCTTAAAAAAAATAAGTATTTAAAACCCCTTATATTACCCGTCTTATAAAATAATGTTAAGAGACAGATTATTACTTGTCGTCTTAAATAGTATCAAGCATTTAAAACCCCTTACCCTTCCCGTCTTATAAAGTCCTTTTAAAAGGACACTTTATTATTTTTCGTCTCAAATAGTATAGACAGCTAAAAAATATGACTCCCTCCTCAAAATTTTCCTTCCCGCTTTAACGTTCTATTATCATTAAACAAAAAAGATGGAAAGAAAAAAAAAGAAATTTCAGCCAATCCCCGAATTCACTCTTCTCCAAAAATCCCCCCGCTCCTCCATCCAACCCGCCTCCACCCCCTCCGCCCATCCCTCTCCGCCCCCAAACCCCTCTGCATCCTCCTCCACGCAGCTTCTTTTAAGGTACTTAATTGCTATCGTATTTAGGGCTCAATATTAACTATTGATTTTGTTTATATGATTTTGTTGAGGTTGTATTGCTAAAAATATTCCAAAAACTGTATTGCCAAAAATATAGTTTTTGATAATTTGCAAATACTCTTCCTATGTCACACAAAGAAAGTTGAGGCCGCCAAAAATTATACACAAAGAATGCAAACCCATATTGTATGTAGCTTCTCAAGGTTATTCCTTTATATGATTTTGTTTGAGTATCATATACGGGTTAACTATTGATTAGGTTTTGTATTTATACTAGGTCAAAATATTGCAAATTGATTGTAC
Source organism: Sambucus nigra (assembly GCA_949130495.1). Lineage (NCBI taxonomy): Eukaryota > Viridiplantae > Streptophyta > Magnoliopsida > Dipsacales > Adoxaceae > Sambucus > Sambucus nigra. The sequence continues at coordinate 90,414,947 of OX422223.1, read as the reverse complement.
AATGAGAGTCAATCTGGGAATGGTGGTCTTTATGCCTTTTCAATCTGGGCAAAATATTATTTTGTTTGAGTATCGTATATGGGTTGACTATCATAGTTTGTTTTGTAAAAACCCATAAGAAGCTTTTTCAATTTTTTTAGTTTCAATCTGGGCATTGTGATTGTACAGTGAGATTTTACATCAAATACAACCCCCATAATTTTATTGAAACCAAATCAAAATTGACTTGATATTTGGGGATAATTGAGTTTATATTGGATGATTATTATTAAAAAAAATAGGAAAAACCCTAAAAAAATCAAGTCAGGGACTCTTATCAGCACCGCAAGGCCTTTTACATACTATTATTAGCATCTTTTTGAAGTTGTGTATAATTTTTATTAATTTGGAATATTTTTATTAGATTCAAATGTGATGAACCACTAAGTGCATTGCAATTTATTTATAGATCTTAGGAGTAGAATGTGTATAATTTCAATTACACATTTGTCAAATGCTGAACTATTTTCGTAGTAAAACCATGATTCATCGTGTTATGCTGATACTTAATTGTTAACATTTGTCAAATACTAAACTATCATCTCAATTTATTTCTTTGTTTATATATTTGAAATTTGTAGAATGATTGATTACATTTTTTATTATATTTTTTTATGAATATAAGGTGATCGATTAGTTTTTTTCTTTAAAGTTGAGGTTGGTTTGAATAGCACAATCTGAACAATGAATGTATATCTTTTTTTTATTGGAAGCGACTATTCCGTAGAAACTCAACGTCGTGAATCTTATAGTTCTTCAGCACATTGTTTACACAATCACACATATCAAAAACTTCAATCTTGTAGTCATTTTTAGACGTTTTCCTAATATCATGTACAAAATATATGGATGCAATATCATTTTAAATGAAAATTACTGAAGTATGACTTCAGCCTTTAGAAAATTCTTGTAGCTGCATCTTGTCCCCTTAATTTATCCTATGAGAAATTGTGTAGTTTGTTTTAATTTGCATCTCCAATAGAACAACTGCATTCTACAGCAGAAACTTCCCTAACAAAAGCTCGGGTGGATTCCACAAAAAGGAATCAAACTTAACTACCTTGAGGTGAGACAACTGGAACGGAGGCACCATTACAAATTCCATAATTTTGCCACGCTTGCCTCTTAGAATCTGTCCAAAGTCAAGATATTCAAGAACTAATTCCGTCTCAATAAACTCCATTGATGTTTTAATGACCGGAATCACGAATGTATGTTCTTGAACTGTGAATTTTGACTACATAATTGCTTGTGTTATCAGGTTTGTAGGAACCATCTTCGACCCTCAATCTCCAAAGCATGGGAGCATCAATATCTATAGCCTTCACTTTCTTCCATTCGCATCCTGTGAAACATAATACTTCAAGGCATGGGAAGCTTAACTGTAGTTCACTCGAATGAGAAAACTCGTTCAGAAATCTAACTTGAGAAAGATGTAGGATTTTGAGACTTGAGGAAGAAATGGTAGATGGAACCCTGAACTTACAAGGTGAATTCTCTGTCAATTCTTTGAAAGAAGAGTTGTTTATACTGGGGAAATCAAGTGCCCTCCCATGAAGATACCATATATTAATCTTCCGAGCATTACGCCTTATGGCAGTAGAGATCCACGTATCCCATGTTGGAAGGAACGAAAGGATGTGGCTAAGAATTTCTTCAGGTAAATTACTAATTCTATCTTCATATTGTCCACCATTTTCCCTTACACCCCTCAATCCAATTCAAAACTCAGCGCTAAAATATTATACTTCAATATGTATAAACCAGTAAATATTCAAGATCCAGTTATGAAACAGATTTCAAGTTCTTGTTCAACAGTTGTATCTTATCTTATAGCTCGTTGCGGTGGGTCGCCTTTTGAATTCAGTAGATAGAAGAAACTATTATATAGATAAGGAGTAGGTGAGTGAGTGAGTCCTCACTGACCTGAGCTATTTCGATCACCTAGCTACGTCCTCCTATAGATCTAGCCTTTCTAATCTAGTGCATTTTGCATAGACTAAGTTTATATAAATTTTACTTGGAAGGTTGGGATGCATGAGGTCTATTAAAACATTTCGATCACTGTCACATATAGTGTTACAAAGGACACCATATCTCCAAAACCACTAAATTTTATTGTTGATATTGGACCCACAACCTTCAAAATTAAGAATTCTTCTAATATTATCTATTTTGTAATTATCAATTTTAGGTTCTAAAATAGCAATGAAAGGATGAGAATGGGACTTATAGAGCAATTTCAGTCTTCTTTTTGTTGATTTGTTACCTACTCCCCTTCCATTCCATATTATTGTACTGATCATTTGAATTTTGGAAAAGAATCTCTGGAATTCTTGACATTGGCTCTTGTAATCCTCTTAAACATTAGGTTTGTGACTTGATTGCTCTTCTTTAGGCCTTCTTTAGAATTATTGTTGGACTGATTTGATAAGGCCTATTTTTGAGTTGTCAATATATCCTCTTTTTTCTTTTTTGACTTTTCTAATCTTACATCCAAATTTTTAGAGAAAATTATTAACTCTTCTATGAAGGGAGTTTCTCGAACAGTACACTTTTCATTGTCAGAATGTGAAAGGCAGTCATAATAGGACTTATTGCCTTTTATTGGAAGCTCTGTTGCATCATGAGATAAATCTAAAATTTCTATAATTTTAGTTTCTTCAAAATCAATCTCTAATGAATTGATTTTGTCAATGTGATCCTATAAAATATCTCTTGGAAATACCCCAGTTAACCTTTGTGCTATTGTCCTTGTGACTCTGAATAAGATCTGTATTTACTAACGTTTTCACTGGAGTTTGAAAATTCAACCAAGACTTCTACTGCTAGAAAATTTCTACCATCTTCAAAGCCACAGTAATCTTAGACTTGGCTTCATTCAGTTGAATTCTATTAGTGTCTAAGGGATCATCTTCAAATACTTTTTTTATTTAGAATGTCATATTTCAAATCCTTTACACTCTAAAATAATTTTTATTCCAGTCCCTTATAACTGATTTCAATCGCTTCAACTTTTGGGCAAAGACCTTCATTGGAGAGTCGGCTAAATGTAAGGACTGAGACTTATCAATAATTTCGTTAATCTCCTTATGATAACACCACACTTTTTGAAATTTAAATAGCCTAGTAATCTCATTCATAATAGACCAAATAGATGGGAGCAAAGGAGCATAATCTGAATGGGACATATTCCGATGTTGAAGAGAAAATTTTGGAAAAAAGGAAGACCACATCAAATTATGTAACCCTCTATCCAATCTTGTAAATATAATATCATATTCTTTTCTATTATTACACCATGTAAACTTTGAACCCTTATAACTCATATCAAACAGGCCATAAGAATAAATTGTATCATTGACGTCTTGGACCGATTGAAAATCTATAACATTACCACATATCTTTTCATTTTGAGAGTAAACGACATTAAAATCACCAATCACTAAGTGAGGTAATTGAGCATACCTGGAAGATTGAATAATAAGCTTATCACATAACTCATTTTAATCTTCTCTAGTGCATCTTGCATACACAATAGCAAAACTACTTCTACAAAGGAGTGATGATGAACCGTTAAGCATAACAATTGGTCATCACCATGAAGAACTTCCACAATCATATCAAATTTCCATAAAAACCAAATTTTATGAGAACTATTGAAACATGAAACAACAAAACCCCATTTAAACTGATATTTAGAAATCATGGAAGCATCACCTTTAGGCTCAACTAAAGGAATAAAAGGAAAATTATACATATTGATAAATTTCTTAATTCTTCTAGAAGTAGATATGTTAGCAAACCCCTAGCATTCTAACATATAAAGTTGAATTTTAAGACTTTTGAAGATACAATATTGTAGAAACCTTGTTCGAGGATCTTGTGATTCTTCTAAAAAGTGGATTATGAACTGCAACTTTTATGCCCTTGAATATTTGGCATTCATTTGATTTCTTATGTTTGGCCCGATTTGAGATCCTGGTTTTCTCTTTATAGACTTTATATGCTCAAAAAAATGGATACTCTCTCACACACACGGACATACTCTCTCGCACTAGATCAACATCATGTCTAAAAGTATATTCCAAAAAGTTCCTTTTTGCTGAACCAAATGATTAAATGATCAGATGTGTTCTATCACGATTTCCCTCTCATTTAATGCAAGTTGAATCTAAGCAGTCTACATGTTTGAGTCTTCACTCCAACCTCAAGCCTCTATTTAAACATTCATTCTCAACATTTACTATACACAAACCATACATCTACCAAAGTAAGAATTAATTACAGTGCTGAGGGTAAAACAATGTTTTTCATACTGTCTTCTTCATAATAACTTGAGAGATGTACACTTTTTGATCCTTAAGAAGTACCTTGCATTGTGTGTATTAGTGTTTGAGCATCCATTACTCACAGATCATACATACAATTGTGTTTAGTGCCTGCTTGGTCTCCCTATTATTTGCTTATTCAGTAAAGTATTGTTATTTATACTTGTATTATTTCTATATATACTGTAATTGTTCACCATCCTATCTTTCAATGTGCAGTAATCTCTTTGCAAATTTTTAACACCTTTGATTTTGTGTTTTCTTCAACGTGACATACTTTTTTTGACTGACTGGAATTTCTTTAATTACAGTAAGTTTTACTCAAAAGCATGAGATCCGGCAGGTCTATGTTCGAAGTACAGCGCATATATATGAGATATATTATGCACCTACAGTGAAGCGTAACAATGAGTACCTATGCACTATTCATTGCGACATTGCTTCTAGAGAGTAAGAGTTACTCCACACAACTGATATTGAAGGAACAATTTGTGCCCCTTTGAAGGGGTCTGATGGACAAGTAGCAGAAGATAAATTCACAAGTGAAATTAACATTGGCAATAATGAAGATGACTGGGTAGAGGTTAAAATCCCATATTCATCTCTACATGCTAATGGGAACAATTCTTATCCAAAGAAGACTTGTGCCAGTCCAAGAATCATTGAGGTATGGCAGTTAAATGTCAATATTGCTCATTTAATCAAATCTATTTCTATCCACTTTTTGGTATTTATACTCTCCCAACTTAATAGTCATTTAATCCTTCTTCGTCCGTACCTAAAAGTACTGTTCCTAAAAAAACTATATATAAAACTAAGCGAGATTTCAAAGTTCCCATCCCAACAATACCCAAATGTCCCAATTGTCCATCGTGTAATTAAGGTTCATGAACGAAAAGATACCGGAGAAGTTGATATCCTCACAAAAGGGGATAATAATTATGACGATGACATAGGTTTATGTGGATGCCAATGATAAGAAGGTTAGGTACGTAACCTTGTTGTGGTTTTGGTAATTGGGTCTGGTTGGGCCAGATGGTTATGAACGCCGTCGTCGACATCTCCACTCTTACACACCATTTCAACTTACATCTCCACTCTCATCGCATTTCCTACGTTTCTGCACAAAGGGGTATAAATTAAAAACAGTAATGGGTTTGTCATATACTACCACTATTAATGAAGCATTGAAGTTTTGCATATTTGATTTGAGACGGGGTCAACATGAAGGGCACGAGATGGACAAGATTTTGTTTTTCTTTCCTGCTGATCTCCCATTTTTTACCCAGCTTTCTGTGATAGTTCTCAGCGAGGGACTTATCACTTTTACAAGAATTTTTTCTCCAGAGGCAGCTTGCGAGGTCATAGAAGAAGAGATGCATTTCTCATGTTTTTTATGAGGTAGAGCCAAATATATGGATTGTCGTGGAGAAAAGTAAGGAGACGTAATTTGGCGAATTGATGCGTTAAGAAGTGTCCTGAAGGAAGTATACTCTCTTTTTGTTATGTTTCATGGATCTATAAGAGCATTACTTGATAAAGAACCTGGTGGAGGACTTATCCGAACTCAATAGTATTTGTTCATCATGGATTATTTAACTGATTTTCTTATTGGGAAAAAAATCCAGTACCAAATTTTTGTGAATCTTTAAAGGAGCGTGGAATGTGCAGATGTTGACTGTAGGGCGAGAGGCTGCAATTTAAGTTCAATCACTAGTCAAAGCATTAGAATTATGTGCCGGGAACACACCATGCTACTCGCTAATCTTATTCCAGGACTTGCTGGTTTCCACCACACTTTCTCCTGATGACACTATGAACCTTTTTACGTATGCCATTCTAAGATTGGCACCACGTTCTCTATCCTCTGGAGTAAGTTCCTGGTCCTTTTCACGGAAAGGAAATACTTCTTCTCACGCTCCTTCCCAGGGTTCTATGTTGGCAAATTCTGGGTTAGTGTTGGATCAATTTTATGGTTCCCGTGACATCTCTCCTATCGGGAATAACAATTATCATGTTGTGAGGCCATTACAGCATGACAAGTGGTCCAGAGGGAAGGATGGTTTTCTTGTGACTGATATATGGAGTGAAAAGGTTGGTAGCTTGGTTCCTACCACTTCTTAAAATGATTAAGTCATTAGAAACATCTGCTATTCCTAGTTCACTTCATATATATATTTATAAGTCAGTTCATCACTTGTGAAATAATAGTTGATTTTAAAGCTACAACTTATAGTTGTAATTATTACTTCTTCTAGCAAGTGACTATCGATGTTAATTTGGGTCAGTATTACCGGTTTAAGTATTTACTTGCTAAAAAAATACGTTTAGTTTGTGGGGGATAACAGGGGATTCCCCTCGATGAGGATGCCACCCTTTGCATTGCGAAGGCACTACTACTCATAGTAAAGTACATGAATAGTAGTTTAAAAAGGAAGACGATCATTCTGGGCTGCAAGAGCGCATGTTTACTATTACCTATATAATCAATATTGTTATTGATTTTATTTGTATATGGCTTTCTTGTTGTGTATTCCAATTTTCTTTTTGTTCTTGAGCTCATCAATTGGGTAGCATTTTGTTGCAGGGGTTTATAAGAACAATGGTTACCTTATGGTTTCTCGCAATGGAGGACTCAACCAAATGAGAGGAGCAGTAAGTTCCAACTGATTTTTATTTATTTTCCATTTTATTATCAATATCTTTTCATGAGTTCTGCTTTTTTTCACATTGGATTTTATCCTCTTTGTTCTTGGTGTGTTCATTTGCTACTCTCATTCACTTCATTATGGTGCAGATATGTGATATGGTTGCTATTGTAAGATATCTGAACGTCACTCTTATTGTCCCAGAACTGGATAAAACTACTTTTGGGTAGATCCTCGTGTTAGGTTTTCCATGGTCCCGTGAGAGTCATGAGTTTAGATCTTACATTCACCTCATGCTTCCATCACCTTAACAATTCAGACCAACTAGGTAATAATATATAGTTCATACATATAATTACTTATATACATTGAGAGATTTTCACGTGGAAAATTCTCTTTTGAAGTTAAATTTTCAATGGTGGTGGTGAAAATTTGTTGTGATGGTGGACATAAGTTTTTGTTCGTTGGTTTATATTCGTAGAATCAATTTTAGTGTTTAAAACAGGTTGGCTACCTGTGGTTTTCATAAATAAACAAAGGAGACTCTGCCGATTTAAAAAATAATAATAGTAGTTAGAAATTTATATTGTTTGTGATGAGAATATACTACATTGATTCATTGCACATTGTATTATTTGCGAGTGGGATATTAATTTTGACATAATTGACACTAATTTTTTTTTGCAGGTGACAATTTTTGTAGAACATGCAATGATAATCAGTGATTTTGGAGGGGGTGCGCTTTAAGACTGCAGGATTACTTTGATAAAAGCATTTCATGTTTTGGAGTATAAAAAATTTATGTATTTTGTTGTCAAGTCGAATATTTGAACTTAGTAGTATAATTTTTGTTTTGATGAATATTTGAAGATGCTTGTAAGAACTATAACTATTTTTGAATGAAAATGATTCGTTGTGTTGGTTGAAAATCATTTTATGTATTACATTTTATGATTATTCGTTGTGTTGTGTTGTCTTAAATATAATTCAATTTTATATTAAAGTTTAGTGGTAGATTTTATTGTTCACAATATATTGGTGCAAAAATTTTAAGATCCTTTCACCTCTTTTGGGATGGTTAAAACTGTCCCAAAAATATATTAAAGACGACTATGTTGCCGTCTCAAAAACATCTTCTAAAACAGTAACCTTTTGAGACAGATTAATTCCCGTCTCAAAAGCACTCTTTTGGGACAGCTCTCTTGGTGTCTCAAAAGGCTCATATAAAATGGTGAACTTTTGAGACGGATTTGTTCCCGTCTCAAAAAACTCTTTTGAGATGGCTATGGCGTCACAAAAAGTATTTATAACCCCCTATCAAAAAGACCCTTCCTAACCGTCCCAAATAGCGCGCCAAAAAGTATTTGAGACGGATAAACCATCTTTTGGGACTATTAGGCAACCATCTCAAAAGCTTATTTTTTTTGTAGTGGGGAGAGGTGGTGGGATACTACTCACACCTTCCATTTAAACTTCGAGGAGATGACTGTGACTCCCATAGATGTGCATCAGCTATTGGGGATGGATTGTGATAGAGAGCAGATAGAGGTGGTCTCTCTTTGCGGGTGAGACCGGAGGCAGTGCGTGCGGCACTTGGTGATGTAGGAAGGATAGTCTCTGGGGATTCTATCCGACTGTCCCTGCGGAAGGACGTTCATTTGGGCAGAGTGATTGATGTGGAGGACGGGCTACAAGTGAGGCAGATGGCTCGATTATTTATTTTGCTGGTGTTAGGACGTTTCATGGTGGCATCGATCGGCGACGTCGTCCATTTGTGGTTCTTGCCATACCTGAGGATGTTTTCGAACATTCCTTTATATGATTGGGGGAGTATGACTTTGGCAACCCTTTACTCTTCTCTGGATGCATTCAGTCGGTGCTACCGGTAGACCTTTACGGGAGCCACGTACCTTCTTGAGGTATTCTTCATTTTGCGCATTTCTTTCCATGCATTCGCATTTTCCTTTCACGCATTCACATTTTCCTTATGCGTATCTTTTTGTTTATGAGTTTGGACGTAGTTCTATGAGGTGATTGGGTGCAATACCCCACTTATCGCTCTGAAGGACGACACTGTTTGGGACTTCTGTCAATTGTATCGATGGCGTAAGGCCAATTGGCAGTTGAAGGGATCTCTCTCCCTGGAGGTGGTGCGTCAGATCTTGAATGACCTAACCAGTGGTAGGGTAAGACTCTTTCGATTTTCAGCCTTGGTTTTTGTACCTTCTAATCTTGTATTGATTTATGCCTTCTTGGAAATTTTTAGGTGACCTTTTATCCCTGGGGGACAGTCATTCAGGATGTGGGGACGACTGGGGTGAATGCGCAGATGAGGCATTTGCTGGCGCATGAGTTTGGCCATCCCTGGTATCTCGGGGAGAGGGTGGTTCGCCAGATTGCTGAGGAGGAGGTGGTGGTGCCACCTACACAGCCTCCTACGTCTATGAGGCGAGACCGACTATTATCGGAGGATGAGAGGATCGCAGCGATGATCGACGAGTCCTATTTATTGTACATTGATACGGCTGCGCCGTATGACTATATGGATTTTGTGATGACCTGGTTGATGATGCCCAACCTATATAATGCCCTGCCTTTTCCTCCTGCGGGTTCGAGTCGGGCGGTGGGATCTTCTGATAGTGGCGGCGGTCCGACGGCATCTGCAGTGGAGACCTCGGAGGTTCCTTTCATGCGATTGCACACCCCTTCATACAACATTTGGCGGGTTGATGGAGGGATGGTGCCTATGCTGCATCATCCTCACGCAATGGATCCGTAGGAGTTGGGTTTGACAGAGGAGGTCCTCTGATCTGCGGTTTACCTTTCTGTTCTTCTCTTTCTTTCAGTGTTGGTCATCTCTCCTTTTTCTTGCAGCAAGTCTGAATGTCGACCATTTGGCTAAGAGACATCAGAGACTGGATATCCGTGGTGACTGCCCATATTCAAGTTGCGGTTCCTGTTCCTTCTTGCTTGGTGTCGTCTGCCTCGATCGGAGAGTACTCGGGCTCGGGTAGTGGTGGTGCATCGTCTTGCCACAGGGGGAAGAGAGAACATCGCAGGGGTGGAAACTCTTAGAGAGAAAGGTGGATTAGAGAGAGAGAGAGAGAGAGAGAGAGAGTGTGGGTTCGGGCTGAGTTCCATTATTTTTTCTTTTTCTTTTTATTTCCTACAAGATAATGTAACATAAAAAATAGATAGATGCAATGCAATTGATTTTTTTATTACCTTTTATTAATGATGAATGAATGCATGCACATGCGCTTTTTACTTTGCTGCTAAGACCGTAAAAAGGAGTATTTTTGGAGTTTTGAAGGAATGTTTTTATTTAAAAGGGAAATTATATAAGGAGGAAAAGGGATTTTGAAATTCTATTGAGAATGTCAATTTATTTTTATTGTGTTTTTTTATTTGACAAAAGAGGAAAAAGGGAAATTTGTAAAAATGGGGGGTTACCGATCGGCAAGCAGCCTGTCCTGCCTATCGGTAGTTTAGTCCAGTCCCATTAATTCAAAGCTTTGATTGGTACCCTCTTCAGCCTTTGGTACTTTATGGGGCAGGGTTCCCTCCGATTTCTGTAGGGATTAATTCATTTGTGAGGGTTCTCAAGTATAAAAAAGGGGTGAGGGTGGAGTGTTTTCATCACACCTTCTCATTCTTAGTTACTTGCCCATTATCTTTTAGCCTTGCAAGATGGCTCTCCCTAATAGCATGTAGTTTGCTAACTACCTCGAAGCCTTGGAAGCAATGAGCTCTTATATTGTCGACTATGATGCTTTTAACATGCGTCGAGTCTCCTTGTGGCCCAATCGGCCTATTGAATGGAACATGTTGATGGAGGCGGTACAATTCTGGTACCCCGAAGACCATGTATTCCCCTTTGGGTTGGATGATCTTTGTCTTACCTAAGAGGAATTTTCTACCATGCTAGGTGTAAATCCTAGTGTTGCTGCGACTTTGCCCAAATTTTCCCATTCTCCCAGGTATTTATTGGTCGGGCTTCTTCATATTTCGCCTTCGACAGCCAGATCATTGGTTGCTGGAGGAATGATCTCCTTCCTGGCAGTGCTGCAGTCCATGCATTTACAGGAAGTAGGTGATGCTGGCTATAATGGATCCGTTGCTCTGGGCCTGGTTTCAAAATTGCTGCTGGTGACTGGGGAACTACTGGTGGACCTGCAACTTGCAGCCATTACTTCATGGATGTCATACCATCGCAATCCTACGGCGGTGATACTGGCGGAGATGCTGAATGTCCTGGATGCTTGGCGAGAAGGTCATTCTGACTTTTTGAGGGGTATCCCCGTGATGTTGTTCATGTGGTTGTTTGAAAGATTTCGCTTGGCCATCCCTCCAGAATATCCTTTGTCGGCTGTGTCCAACTTCTTTTCATGTTACTTCCTCCGCGTTGGCCTGGATATTACGAGTTTGGAGAATCGGTTCATGGAGCATGGGGCTCGAAATTTGTGTTGGTCAGTTCCTTGGTGGGGCAGTTGCAACCTATTCTGGAACTAGGAGAGTACTCATATGTGCGGCTGGTTCGTCTCAAACAGACCTCTTTTTATTTGCCTTGGCGGCTTCTACGCCAATTTGGTTGGGCACAGGTCGTGCCACCTCGGACCTCAAATATTTCTTTTCGGTAGAAGATTTGACTGAGCGTTTGTGTCTGTTGCTTGGCTCCTTGGGGGAAAATCGGCGTCCGTCGACCCGTCCCTCTCAATCTATCAAGAAAGTTTGGCATGTCCCTAAAGATTATATGAAGTGGTTGTGGAGGAAACTAGTCAGCAAGATGTTGGCAGTGGAGCCTAGACAAAGGTGGTTTGTTTTATTTAACACCATGGAAGGGGGCGTTGTGGTCTTTTCGAAGATGGTTCGGGATCATCGGTCCATGGAGTGTTAATGGCACTCTATTCAGGCAGGGGAAGTTTGAGGACCCAATTATGTAGATGATGAGGGTGCAGGCTCCTCTGGTAGCTATGGGTAGGACTCTTGGGAGAGTTTATTTGTGTAATAGGGAATAGATGTAGGGATTTCATTTGCCTTTTTACGGAAGTAGGGGGAAAGGAGTTATCCGTTCCTTTTCTTTTGTAATCCGTGTTGTAATTTCTCATTAATGAAATAAGCAAGTTTCTAATCATCCAGCTGTGCCTTTCGATGAATTTTGTATTTTGAATTATCTATACCGATCGCTAAGGCATACATAATCCTTTTGTTCAAGTATTTATTAGAATGAACTGCCGTTATCGGAGATAAGAAAAGAATAGTATTTTGTGAAAAAGAAAGGGTCGTGCTCCTGTAAGATGTATGAGATGCCTACGTACCTCTGGGGATTTCGAATTTTTTTTGTTTTTTCTTAAAAAATGGTTTTTTTGTAGAGGATCATGCCCACGTAGTTCTGGGTAGAGGAAAATGAAGAGAGTTTTTTTTTTTAGAATAGAAGGGAGATGAGAAGAGTCGTAGTGTGTCGAGATTTCGGACTAAGGGTATAATTTCTTGAGACGGTCCAGGTTGATTGGACGAGCCATCTCCTCCCCATCTAGTTCAGTGAGAATGGCGGCACCACCGGATAGGATTTTCTTCACAATGTAGGGGCCACTCCAATTGGGCTTGAATTTCCCTCTGGGGTCCCAGATGGGTTCTATTATCTCATTGAGGGCTAAATCCCCTTCTCGAACAACGCGGTCCTTGACTCTCTTGTTGAATGATTGCGCTATTTGGAAATGGTACCCTTTTATGTGGTAAAGAGATTTCAATCTCCTTTCAACTAGGAGGGTCAGCTAGTCGAGGCGGTTTTGGCACTAGTCTTCTTTATTAACTTTGCTTTCGAGCATGACGCGTAGCGAGGGTACTTCTAGCTCCACAGGTAGGACTGCTTTCATTCCATAGACCATAGAGTAAGGGGTAGCCCCAGTAAATGTTCGGATTGAGGTTCGATATCCCCAGAGGGAGTTCGGGATTCGATTGGCCAAATCCCTACATCTTTCGGTCATCTTGCTGATGATGGCTTTGTAGTTCTTGTTGGCGGCTTCAACTGCACCTTTGGTCTGAGGCCGGTAGGGAGAATATTTGTGTCTCTGAATTCCGTACTCGTTGACTACTTCTGTTACTTCTTCTTCGAAGTGCAACCCGTTATCTAACACTAACTCATGCGGGACCCCATATTGGCAGATGATATTTTTCTTGAGGAATTTGGCCACTTTCTTGGCATTCAATATTGCGTATGACTCAACTTCGACCCATTTGGTGAAGTAATCAATGGCAACTAGGATGAAATCATGTTCGTTGAAAGCCTTTGGTGTAACCTTCCCTATGATTTCGACACCCCAGGTGGAGAATGGCCAGGGAGAGGTCATGTTGTATAATTCTCGTGGAGGTAGGTGTTGAAGATTGGAGACCTGTTGGCATTTGAGGCATCTTCAGACATAGGCGGTGCAATCTTGGGCCATGGTGTACCAGTAGTAACCGTGTCGAATTATCTTCTTGGCAAGCATGTGACCTTTCATGTGGGGCCCGCATTCCTCACTGTGGATCTTCTACATTATTTTCTCAATCTCGGCCCCTGCGATATAGTGTGAACGAGTTCTGTCGAAGTTCCTCTTGAGTAGAGCTTTATGATAGATGATGTACTGGGCAGTCGGTCTTCGGAGGGTTGTTCGATCTTTCTTGTTGGAACCCTCGGGATGCCTACCATGTTTGAGGAGGCACTAAATATCATAGTACCAGCAATCGTCTAGTTCGGAATCTTCGGTGGAGACAAGCTCACTATGGTAGCAGTGGGTTGGATTTATTTCTTTTAAATAAGGAAGGTGGTCATTGTTATTCCTTCGGGCATGTCAACCATGGAGGCCAAGGTATCAAGAGCATCGGATAGGCTATTTTTTCTCGGGGTAGGTAATGGAAGGTGATATCTTAAAATTAAGAGGCTAACTCTTCTAAGTGGGCATGGAAGGGTTGGAGCTTTTTGTCCTTGACTTTCAACTTTCTGAGCACTTAACCGATGATGAGGGCAGAATCCCCATAGACATCAAGGTATTGAATACCTTTATTAAGAGCAACTTTGAAGCCTACTGTGCATGCATCGTATTCCGTCATGTTGTTGGTGCAAGGGAAATCTAATTTGATGGTGATGGGAGCGTGGGATCATCAGGGGCGATCAGAAGTATCCCTGCTCCATATCCCTTTTTATTGGTAGCACCGTCAAAGAACATTTTCCATCGAAGGTGGTCTTGAGCGATGCAGAGAATATTTTCATCTTGGAATTCGGAGATCCAGACATCTGCTTCTTCTACGGGGCAATCAGCGAGGTAGTTAGAGATGGATATTCCTTTAATGGCTTTATACGTGACGTACACGATATCAAACTCGGTTAGGAGCATTAACCATTGGGCCATTCGACTAGATAAGGCAAGTTTCTCAAGGAAGTATTTGATGGGATCCATTCGGGATACAAGTTTGATAGGGAAGGCGAGCATGTAGTGTCGTAACTTTTGGGTGACCCAGACAAGTGTGGCACACGCCTTTTCCAAAGCAGTGTAGTTGACCTCGTACCAGGCCAATTTGCGACTGGCATAATAGATGGCTCTTTCTTTTCGAGAGTCTTCAAGGTATTGGTCTAGCAAAGCCCCAGCTACACTATCGATTGTGGTTAGGTATAAGAGCAAAGGGAGACCAGGCTGTGGTGTCATGAGCACTGGAGGTTGGGTCAGACATTATTTGATTCGGTCAAAAGCCTCTTAGTATGCCTCGTTCCAAACCTTGGTTGAATCCTTTCGGAGGATCTTAAAGATCGGTTCACAGATGGAGGTTAGCTGTCTGATGAACCGGTTGATATATTATAATTTCCCAAGAAAACCTAAGACTTCTTTCTCTGTTTGGGGCGGCGGCATCTCAAGTATTTCCTTCAGCTTTGAAGGATCTGCTTCTATCCCCTTCTCAGTGACCATGAATCCCAAGAGTTTTCCTTTTATAATGCCGAAGACACACTTCTATGGATTGAGTCTCATTTGATACTGTCGTAGCTGTTCGAAGAACTTCTGGAGAGCGAGAACACAACCTTCTCTAGTTTTGAACTTGATAATCATATCATCCACATAAACCTCAACTTCTTTGTGAATCAGATCGTGCAGGATGGTTGTGGCAGTCCTTTAGTCGGTAGCCCCAGCATTCTTGAGACCAAATGGCTTGACAGTGTAGCAAAAGGTTCCCCATGGGGTAATGAATGCGGTTTTTTCTTGGTGGTCTGGGTGCATCTTGATTTGGTTGTATTCGATAAACCCGTTGACGAATGACTTGAGAGCCTGACTGGTTATGTTGTCCATGATCATGTCAATATTGGGTAGCGGATAATCATCCTTTGGAGAAGCTTTGTTTAAATCTCAGTAGTCCACACACGTTTGAACCTTCCCTCCTGATTTCGACACAAGTACTATGTTGGCTATCCATGTAGGATATTTGATCACACGAATGAAACCCTTGTTCAACTGTTTGACCACCTTTTCTTTGACCCTAAGCGACCATTCGGTGCGGAGCTTTCTCAATTTTTGTTTAACCGACTTGTAATTTGGGAGAGTAGGGATCTCGTGCTGAGCTATTTAAGGATCAATGTCGGGAATATCATCATAGGACCATGCGAAGACATCCACGAACTCCTTTAGCAATTCTTTGAGTTATACGCACTCATGCTCGTCAAGGGTGACCCCTATCCTAATCTCGCACAGTTGGCTACTAGAACCGAGATTAATAACAATAGTCTCTTCTTCATTTACTTGAACGCGATTATGTTGTTTATTATTAACCTTATTTAGATCAGTTAAGAATTATTCATTGGCAAAATCAACATCATCAAAAGTTTGATTAGAATCCAAGCAGTTAATGTAAGGCACATCAAGATACTCAAAATCTTCGTTTATTTCATTGATAGGAAAAATAACATTGAGAACCTCGTCAAAAGAGGACTCGATTACATTTCAACAAGGAGAGACAATAGAAGAGGAAATAGGGTAAACATTAGGGTTAGGGAGATTTCAAGAGGTAGAACTGGCGCAGCCTGCCAGTTGAGGAGGGGTGTATCAGCAGCTTTAATCAGATGGGATGGATCCATTGATGTAGTGCCTGAATGAACCATGCAGAGTACCAGCCCTAGTGTTTGTAAGTTGAAGGAATCTTCAGAATCACTTTTTTCAGTTCTTCGATATCTTTGATGAGCGATTGTGCTCGGTGTTGGAAACTTTAGGCCCATGGGTAGCTATCTTGGAAAAAGATCTCCATTACAGGCTTTATCTTCTTGTCTATGTGGTCATACCATGGTTCTGGAAAACTGTAAAAGGGGAATTCCTCACCTTCTTTGATGAATCATCCATTCAAGGAGTCTCCTGGGATAGTTTGGATGCAGTCTAATCTTCTTTTTGGTCGAGACTGGTGGATCATTCTGAGCTCTTATTCTGATGGTTGATACCCCAAGCCACAAGGAGGGAAAGTTTTCTTCAGTTCGATGGGCTCAAGTATCCCTTGTTGCCTTTGCCATAGCCCCAGTCCGGGCAGGAAGTTAATGTTTATGAACATCTGAATCACATTAACGTTGCCATGAGGGTCATATTCTGGACAAACCCTTTCTTTGAAACTGTCCCCTACTGGGATCATAATAGGAGCATATCATTTGACCCGTGTTGTATCTCAAGGATTGGACTGCTGGTGCTTGCACCCTCAACATTTTCGTCGTCACCCAAAATGATGGTGAATCGCCCATCAGTGAAGAACTTCAATTTCTGATGGAGTGAGGAAGACACACCCTTGATACCATGGAGCCAGGGCCGTGCGAGCAACAGGTTGAAACAAGCTGGGATGTCTATGACTGGGAATTCAACGACAGGGTTTATAGGGCCAACCCCTATTACAAGATTTGTGGATCCCATCATCTCTTGGCGGGTATTATCGTAGGCACGTACAGCGGTGGAGGTTGGAGCGAGGTCGCTTTCTTTTAGGCCTAAACACTTAAAGGTTCTCAGTGGACAGACATTCAAGGCAGATCCATTATTAACAAGAGAGAGTGGACGACCTTCTCGATAACTTCGACGGAGATGTTAAGTGCATGATTGTGATTTGGCCCAATTCTAGGGATGTCCTCTATAGAAAATGATAGCATTCGGTTAGAGGTCAGGGATAGTACCAGATTTATCGCTTCTTCTGGTGTGGTAGAAGGTGGAACTATGCGTCCACTGAGCAGCTTGATTAAAGCATTTATGTTCAGCTGGGAAGACATGAAAAGCCCCCATAGAGTGATGTTAGCTTGAGTTTGTGACACCCCGCCTAATTAATCCCGGGTGATCAGTCCTAAATCAAGTTAGAACAGGTTTCTCATTTGGTCCATTCTTAGCATCACTGTCGTTTTATTAAATTACTAACCACCTAAGTGAGAAAAATAGACTGGTGCCAATTTTTATCTTTCATTAATTAAACAAAAACCCATGCGGAAAAATAAAACCATACAACAATCATAGATAACTGAAATAATCATCCACAAATAGAAATAATTAACCGAATAAACCATCGGTCCAAAATAAATCCCGTAAAGACAAGAATGAACTCCCAACAAGTCTAATACAAATAAGTGGAATGTGAGCGACATGCTCGAATAACTAATAATGAATTTCTACATTAAGAATGAAAAGTGAGGCGTCTATCAAAACCCCGCAACATCCACATATGCTGCAGCAACGAATCCCTGGAATTGAGTCAAGGCTGGCGTCCCTGTGGTTGGACACCTAAAAGGGTTTTTAAAAGTTTTTTATAGCAAGGGTTAGTACCCAAAACATAAAAAAAATTTAACAAATGATTAACTTGCAGTAATAATAAATATGCATGATCTTCATATTTTAGTTAGTGACGCACTCTCTTGAGAACTTCCTTGCCCCTCCTCTAATATGCACCACTAACGCTTTAATTATCACCTAGTTACCTATCTCATGACTAGATAATTATTAAAGTCTCCTTGTACCCCCCCTACTCTAATTTGAGTATAATGTGATTATGATTTTTAAGTTATTAATAACATCAACTTAATTAATCATTTCCCTTTTTGATTCATATAACTTCTCCACTCGTTATACATATACAACAACTCATGCTTGTATTTATTTAGCCCGTATATAATAATCACCTTTGTTGTCCCCCACCTCTAACCAACAAACGGGTGAACGACAAGGTCTCCCGTACAGTGCCTCAAACGGTGCCATGCCAATCGTGAATTGGTAAGAGTTGTTATACGCAAACTCTACCAAAGGAATATATTTCTCCCATCCGCCCCCGAAGTCCAAAATGCACATTCTGAGCATGTCTTCCAGCATCTGGTTAACTCTCTCAGTCTGTCCGTCCGTCTGTGGGTGATACGCTGTACTCAAGCGCAACTCCGTGCCCATTGCCTCCTGAAAGCTCTGCCAAAAGTGGGCGACAAAGATTTTGTCTCGGTCGGATACAATATTTATAGGCACTCCATGCAGCTTAACAATCTCTGCTATGAATAGCTGTGCATAACGCATCATCTCGAAGTCTGTGCGTACCGGTAAAAAGTGGGCCACCTTAGTCAACCGATCCACAATAACCCATATGGAGTCGTGACCCCTCTGCGATACAGGTAACCCTGTGATGAAGTCCATGGAGATGCTCTCCCACTTCCACACGGGAATTTCTAACGGCTGTAGCATCCCTGATGGTCTCTGATGGTCAACTTTCACAAGCTGACACGTGGCACATTTCGAAACAAACTCCGCTATGTCCCGTTTCATTCCTGCCCACTAATACTGCCTCCTCATATCTTGGTACATTTTATCCCCACCGGGATGTACCGCAAATTTCGAACCATGGGATTCTGTCATAACAGCGTGCTTCAAATCCTCATCCTCTGGCACCATTAACCTCCCATTAAAGCGTAGGCCTCCTTCTGAGCTAATCGAGTAACCCTCTGCTCCCTCAGCTAACAACTGGCCCACCCTATCCCGGCAAACCTGATCCTCAGCCTGAGCCTTCACAACTCGCATAATGATCTCGGGTGTGATGGATAAAGCTGACATGCAAGCCCTGGCTATGTCATCCTCATATCGAAGCTCTCTCCACTTCGCTTTCCATACCTCTGCTATCTCCCCAGTCGGCCTTCGGCTCAATGCGTCTGCTACCACATTGGCCTTACCAGGATGATACTGAATATCAAATTGGTAGTCCTTCACGAATTCTAGCCACCGCCTCTGCCTCATATTCAGATCCTTCTGTGTGAAGAGATACTGAAGAGACTTGTGATCCGTGAATAAAGTAAACTGCTCTCCTAGAAGATAATGCCTCCATATCCTCAAAGCAAAAACGACCGCTGCTAACTCTAGGTCGTGAGTGGGGTAATTCCTCTCGTGGGGCTTCAGCTTCCTGGAAGCATAAGCTATAGACCTTTCCTCCTGTTGGAGTACACCCCCAAGACCCCGTAGGGATGCGTCTGTGTAAACTCGATACTCTAGCCCCCCCTTTGGCAATGCAAGCACTGGTGCAGATGTCAACTTGTCCTTTAGCTCGTCGAACGCTAATTGACAACTATTATTCCACTTGAAAGGTACCCCTTTCCGAGTCAGATTCGTCAAAGGTCCTGCAATCTTAGAGAATCCTTTAATGAATCGCCTGTAGTAACCGGCCAAACCCAGAAAACTGCGCACCTCGGTCGGTGTCGTGGGCTGTCCCCACTCCCTCACCGCCGACACTTTATTCGGATCCACTGCAATACCCCGATCTGACACGACATGACCAAGGAACTGTACCTCCCGTAGCCAAAATCCACACTTCTCTAATTTGGCATAGAGCTGATGATCCCTCAGTGTCTGTAAAACCATGCGCAAATGCTCTGCGTGCTCCTCTTCGGTGCGCGAGTAGATTAAGATGTCATCAATGAACACGATGACAAACTGATCTAGGTACTCCCTGAAAACCCTGTTCATTAGATCCATGAACACTGCTGGTGCATTGGTGAGCCCGAAGGGCATTACCCTAAACTCATAAGATCCAGACCGCGACAAGAAAGCGGTCTTAGGAACATCCCCTTCTCGGATACGCAGTTGATGATACCCTGACCTCAAGTCGACCTTGGAGAAATAAGACGCCTCTCTCAATTGGTCAAATAAATCATCAATCCGAGGCAACGGATATTTATTCCGTATCTTCACCTTGTTCAGCTCCCTATAATCCACGCACAAGCGGAGTGAACCATCTCGCTTCTTCACAAACAACACCGGCGCACCCCACGGCGATGTACTCCGCCGAATAAAACCCTGACCCAGTAGTTGCTGAATCTGTTCCCTCAATTCCCGCATTTCTGAAGGGGCATTCGGTAAGGTGCCCGAGCAATCGGCCTCGTCCCCGGTGCCAAATCGATAACAAATTCGATTTCTCTGCTGGGTGGTAATCCTAGTATTTCCTGGAATACATCCTCAAAGTCCCTCACTACCGGAATAGAGTCTAAAGGAACTACCACTTCCTGTGAGGTTTCCTCCTCAATGTAATATAAATGAGCGGTTGAGCCTCCCTCTGGGCGAGGCATCGCCACAACAAACATCTCTTATCCCGGAATGGCAAAAATAATGCTCCCTCCGAAGCAGTCAATCATGGCTCTATAGTCAGCGAGCCAATCCATACCGATAATCACATCGTGGACATGCATATCTAATACCAACATGTCCGCAGGTAATGTCAAACCACCAATCTCCACCCACACTCCCCGACATATAAAGAATATAAGCGACCCATTCCCCAATGGTGAGTCGACACACGTAACAGTGCTCTCCGCGGTGGCTAACAACCCTAAAGCCTTCGCGAAATGTGTAGCTATAAAGCAATGTGTAGCCCCCGTATCAAACAATACCCGACCCATAGTGCCATGGATAGAAAACGTACCCTCGATCGCGGGCGGCGCCTGCTGTGCTGGGGGATTAGGAACATCCCGAACGTTATACACACGTCCGTAGTGCATTTGCCCCTGCTGCTGTGGGGCGGGTGGGGCTGGTGCTGCTGGCGGTATTTGACCATGTTGCCCCTGTTGGGCACCCTACTGCTGGCCTCTGCCCCTCTGCGGGCACTCCCTCTTGAAGTGTCCTGGTTGGCCACAGGAGAAACAACGTTTCTGATCGTCACCCTGCCATTGGCCCTGACGTTGCTGGCCCGGTTGGCCTCCTCCGTTGTTCCCTTGGCCCTGACGGCCCTGAGGAAACTGCTGTTGCTGATTAGGGCCTGGTTGCCCCTGCCTGAACCCCTGTCCTCCCGGTCGGAACCCACCAGGCTTAAACTTCTTAGCCTGATTCCCTTGCTGAATGATGACCTGCTGCTGTGTGCCACTCGTCTCACTACTAGTGACGGCCTTGCCCTGCTGGCTCGGCTCACCTGCCTTCTTGTTCCCCTTAGCATGGAAACGATGATCCTGGCAATGTACAAGTGCGGCATTAACGACATCTGTATAAGTCACTAACGCCGGATTCCCAATCAAGTGTTGCCTGATTCTCCAGGCTAGGCCATCCATGAACTTTGACTTCTTCCGCTCCTCATCGCTCACTTCATTTGGCACAAAGTTTGCCAAACGGGTGAACTCCTCCTCATAATCTGCTATTGACCTGTCACCCTGTACCAACTCGCTGAATTTATTTCTCATCTCAGACTCTACTGCTCGATGGTCATATCTGGCATAGTAAGGTTTTCAATGCCCTTACCCTTGTCATTTTCTAGTAGTGAGCTTGGAACCTGGTAATGTCTCCCTAATCTGGTCATGTGACTTATTGAAGAATGGATGAATATGAATCCCATTTCCTTGTCAATCTCAGGTTTTTCTATCGCCCTGTTTATTTCTTCGAGGAGTTCTTCAAATGATATCATCCCACATGTGTTGGCTACTGGGCCAGTTCTTTTTGAAGCTTGTTCTTCACTCGAATCTTGGAATTCTTCACCCCATCCGGTGGCAATAATTTTGTCTTTCCATGTAAAGTCAATGCATTCCACAACTTCAACGGCTTATTCATACAGGTCTTCCCATTCTGTGGGGATATGTATGGTTAAAGGGACTAAGCGCCCTTGTACCTTCAAAGTATCAAGTAACCCGACGACACTACAAAAGTTGTTAGTTTTCTCGAATAATTCTGCCATAATCTGGACAACATCATCTAGGCTGACTTCATCGGTCGGTACCACCCACTTATCTGAATCTCGAGCCCACTTTCGTGATTCCAAGAATAGTGTACTGAACCTTTGGCAATCGACGGCCATCTACGAGGGCAATTTCAGTCCGAACTCTAGGAGTTGGTTTAACACCTCTAATAATTCCATACTTTCATTTTCAGAACGGGTATGCACATCGATTCATACTCTAGTAAGGAGTGACCGTGCCTGATCAGCGAGGCTAGTAGGGTGTAGGAGGAAATATGGGCAAATTTGAAGAGGTTTAGGGGAGTATATGGGTATGCTTTGAGTTGAGAGATCAAAATCTGGGTTTTCTTCTAAGAAGATGGCATTGGTATGATTTGGAAGTGTATTGTGAGTAGTGTTTGGCTTAGGATTGGTTGGTGGGGTGATGGTACCCTGATCAATGAGATCTTGGATTATATTTCGGAGGTGAAAACATTGGTCGGTGGTATGGCCAGCAGTTTGGTGAAAGGCACAATGAGCATCGGCCTTGAAATTTCTTGGGAGTGGATTTGGTAATGGACGGGGGTCTAAGGGTTTAATGAGGTTACGGCTTAACAAGGCTTGGTAAACTTTGGAGAGGGGAGCATGGATCTCAGTGTATTCCCTTCGGATGGGGGTATGGCAGCTTTCGGGTGGCCATGATGTGGTTGGTTGAGAGATGTTGTTGACTATTGAGACTGTAGCACTGGCAGGCTTGTCATACTTTCTAGGTGTGAACTGTCCAGACACCTTCTTTGGTTCAACCTCTGTTTAAGCTTTCCTTGATTTCTACTCCTACCTCTCTGAGAGCTCATAAGTGGGGATATTATTGTCCTCCCATCGTTGCTCGGACATGGGGCAAGAAATTCTTCTTCACTATGTTGACTTGTTCCTCCTCAGATGGCCGATTGGTCATGGTAGCTACTTTTTCCCTCCATTGGGGTATGAAGTTACTGACTTATTCCCCAGGGTTCTGTTTGAGCAGCTCTATATCAACACGGGTGACCTCAAGCTCTTCATTATATTTGTACTATAATATAAATTCTCGGGCTACATCCTCCTAGCTACGGATTCAGGATTCCTCAAGAGACAAAAACCATCGGAGGGAACTATCCTTCAAAGTTTGCTGAAAAATTGGGCCATCACTTCTTCAGAAGCCCCTAGTAGAGTCATGGAACGATGATAACTGCGAAGATGAACAATCGGGGGTTCTCTCGATATTTAGCATCTTGAACTTCTCGGGTAATCTTGCTTTAGGCTAAGGAGACATGTGGGTGTAGTCTATGTAATTTCTGGATATTCTGACTTGGTCGAACTTCTTGGTGAGCATATTGAGATCCTCTCTGACTTTATTCAACTCCTCCTCTTTTGGATTAGCGACCATAGGCAGGTTAGCCACAGGCTGGGCAATGTTTGGCATCGGAAGCTGGGCAGGTGGCGGCCCATTGACAGGAGGGGCACTTGGAGTATGCTGATATTCTTTGGGAACTCGGATAGGCTCAGGCGGACCCATAGCACGGGGGAATAGGGCCTCGGGCTCTTAAGGAATGGGAACTTGGTTTTGTTGCATCTCTCGGACCTCAGTTTGGAGGTTGTCAATCTTGGACACGAGCTGAGTTGGGACTGTCATCAGATTCGGCTGTATGACTGGTACTTGATATGTATTCTCCATGGAAAGTGGATGGATTCCGAACTCGGAAGAAGTAGTAGAGGAACAGATAAAACTTCAGGGTGATTTGACTGAAGACCGAAGCCAATGAGGAGCCAGGACAAGGGCTTGCGATTGACCTGAGAAGGCATAGAATGGGAATTTTTTTTTGAGAAAAAGGGAAGAAACTATTTTTGGATTTTTGATAAAGAAGGGAGAAATTTTTTTGGAGATGAAACTCAGCATGATTATTACGATTATCATATTCTCACTTGTATTTAATTCTCCTAAATGCAATGCCGGACGGGACCCGAGCCTGGAAAAGTGGGATTTTTAATATATGAAAAGCTATGGCTGGAACTTGTAACTAGGCTCACGGACAGGGTCATGTTTTAAAAATGCACGATAATTTGGGCGGCAGGCCGACCCGGAATTTTACAGAGTTTCGGGTCAAAATCGGGAATCTAAAGTGCGTGTCCTAGGTTTGACACCTATATGTGTGTATGCAGGTTGTTGGGTGAATCGGCATGGGTTCCCCCCTTTGGCGTGACTTCCACGATATACGCCTTGCTCTTGCAGGAAATCGGTACGTGTGGTCAAGCCATTTGACATACCTGAGCGTACGTGAATTACCTCAGTATATACCTCGTGGGGACGGTACGCGTGAGATAGAATTTGATATAATCAGCGTACGTGAATGAATTCCCTGCGATATACCTCCCTTCATGACTTCGGTCAAGCGGTATGATGCGGGGGAACCATTCGATATACGTCGAAGGTACGTGGCCAATGGACGTGAGAGTCATATCGCTTAGGCTAACTGCAACACCAGTGCCCATCACGAAGTGACCCTCTAATTACTGGCTAAAATTTGGTCAATAACAATGCTCTTTGGTGATATCGTGTGAATCAGGCATGATTCTCTTATTAATATCTTATGATGAGAATGCCTTTCTTGATTATGCCAAACAGGGATCAAAGTACAAATACCAAAGGTACACCAAGTATGGATGGGTGATGCATGCAACATGTAGATATATTTGATCCTAGGTGCACGTGGTGTGAAGTGTACAAGGAGAATTTTATACAAGTCTGGGAACATAAGCATAAGCATGGGATAACATGGAAAAATGGGGAACATGCAGATATGGGGGGGAACATAAACAAATATAACATCCATGCAAATAGAGTCAAGCCCTCAAAATATATAATTCCCAGCATAGTCGCCTCTGTGTCCATCCCCGATCCTCATCGTGCGGGCGGGCGCGTGAAGGGAAAGGATCCTTTGAGTCCCGTGCATCCCTCTCGGGAGAGCTTCGACCGGTGTCATTTGAGATGAGGTGTAAAAATATAGAGAAATTCAGAGTCGCCAGTCTATTTTACTCAAAATAGATGAAAGAAAAAGGGTAAGCCATCCCGAAGGATGGCATTCAAAGACGTCTGGTGCATGCGAAACCAAAATGATTCGAGAAGGGTTCGGAGGCTAAGTTACAAAATGGGAAGGTGTTAGGCACCCATTTTGCCCTTTCGATCTCTCATGGATATTTTCTATTTTCCTTTATTTTCCCCGTGTTATGTGTGCATGTGTATATATATAGTGGAGATAAGAATCCTCGACTTGTATCATGGAAGAGATAAAGCGAGTCATCCGTAGGAAGGTACAAAAGATAATATTAGAAAATAAGATTTACGTGATTACCCTTACGTTGATCGTTATAACGGAACGATAACGCATATGGGGTAATACGTTACTAAGAACAAGTATATAAAATACAAGAAAATTGGATTTAGAGAAGATATAAAATGAGAGAAAAGTGAGAAAAAAAGGACTCCAGTCTCAGGTTTTACCCCGAGATGCCTACATAGCCTATAAAGGCATCAGAGTCCACGTAGTTTGCATACAAAACGAGGGGTGGGGTTTATCCCACAAATCCAAATGGGGGATCTCTTATTTGTGAGTATGTGTGTGTGTGTAGAAAAAGTGTTTTAGTTTTGAGAAAAGTATGAAAAAAGTATGAGAATCCCTACTTGGAATTTATGAGCAAATCTTCTTTTTCTTATTTTTTTTGGGTTTTATTTATATGAAAATAGGAGATGTGCAATAATACTAAATAAAAAGTATATTAGGACGTGTGAGATGATATAATAAAAGTGCTAAGGAATAAAACAAGTTATTGCGAATTTAAGAGAATTCGGAGAGAAAGTTGAGAAAATTGGACCTTCTTGAAGATCTTGAGCTTTATCTTGAATGTTGGAGAGCAGCCCTTGCACTTGGATGATGATGGAGAGTGACTAATTCACCAAGTTTGAGGAAAAGGATGATGAAAAGTGGAAGTTAGGAAGAGATTTGGATGTTGAAATCGTACTGCCTTCGAGAGAGGTTTTTGGGATTCGATAAGAGCGATTTGTATCAGATCTGAGCTCCACTTGCAAGTGAGGTGAAGGCCTCTTTTATAGGCCCAGGTCATTGCTGATCAGCATAGACCTAGTCCTGACTATCGACAGGTGCTGATAGGCAGGGTATGGAACCTGCCGTTTGGTAGTGTGTTTCAGGCCTTTTCGGAAAATTGGATGTTGAGGGCAAACCATTGGTCAGAAATGTGCACGGGGTAGACCGTTGGAATGGTAATTCAGATACCTTTGAAATTACTTTGGATCGATCCCGGGTTCAGGAGTTGACTTTGGGTCAAATATGGCTCGGAAGCGTTTGTCGGTCCATTGGACGGGGAATTATTCGGACGCAAAGGGATCGTTCGTCCGCATGGTAAGTCTGAATCACAAACGAGATGGACCGTTGGAAAGGTTAGGAGATGTATGTAGACATTACAAAGAGTTTAACCTGGTTTGGGGAATTGACTTTGGTCAATCGGGCCCTGGACACATTCGGTGACCTCTTGGAGTCAAACGGATCGTTCGTCCGCATGGTAAATTGGAATCACGGATGGAGCGGACCATTGGAAAAGGGTTTTAGTGCCCTTCTAAGATTCATTTATCCTCAGTCGATCTAAAGTGTCAACTTAGATCAAGCAGAGCCCGGGAACGCCTGGTGGCCTCCAGATCAAGTTTCAGACGCAAATGGATCGTTCGTCCGCATGGTAAGTCGGAATTGCGCAAGGGATGGATCATTGTTAAGGGGATTCAGTTCCCTTCGAAGATTCATTCATCTTTGGTCGGGCTGAAGAGTTTGACTTTTTGGTCAAACAGAGCCTGGGAGTGCCCGATGGCTTCTAGGTCAGTACTCGGGGCATAACTTGGGTTTGTAGGGATGAGGGAAGGTACTAGGGACCTAAGGAGAGTTAGGGGGTAACAGAATGGGGTGTCTACAGGCATGTACACACAATGATTGCCCAACTTATGAATATTTAGACCCGTTAAATTGGATTGTACAAATAATAATCAAATGAATAATTGATGCACATTCCAATCCTAATGGTCATGGAATTAAGAATCTATATACCATTTACAAATGTTGTGAGATTGTTCAAGTCTAATCTAGTCAACACCTAGACATGGATTTCACCTATCATCCTTCTCAATACAATTTTGTTGTAATGAAAAAATCTTCTTTGAACTATAAGACAAGTTCCCGAACCATGAGACAGTTCTCCCTAGTCAAGATAAACTACTGAGTTCATACTTGCATCTTTACCGATAGGACATCAACTCCTTATATAGGTTGTGAACTGCTCAGTTGAACTGGAACTAGAGGTGTAGTCTTCTATTATCAGGTCAAACCCAACTCAACAAAATTCCTACCAATTTAAATTGACCGACATATATAGACAATATATTTAGGACAAATACATGACATTCTCAAAAGCAAGATTCTTAGTTCAAAATGAACCTAACACACATTTATTGAAAAATAAACGTCGTACAGGGTTTTAAAAATAAAACTCCAACAATGTCATGACACAAACTATAGATATGATTTTTTTAAATTAATTAATATTTAACAAAATTCTATAACTATAAGCATAATTTTTAAGGAATAAATATCTTGTGAATGATCTTGCGTATAGTTTATTATAAAAAATCTAATTTTCTAGATTTTTTTAAATGCTAAAATTAATTTTCTAAAAAAGATATTTATTATTATTATTATTATTATTATTATTATTATTATTATTATTATTATTATTATTATTATCATTGTTGTTGTTGTTGTTGTTGTTGTTGTTGTTGTTGTGACTAGAGTCAAATGGATAATTATAATATATGCAAGATTATATTAAAATTAAAAATGACTTAATTAAAATAAAATTTAAGCCTTTGAGGTGGACTCTCATTCCTTCATTTCTTTCAAAACTTATATTCTACATTTTAATCGTTTTGTTACTAATGATTTAATATTATTTATTTAGTAGTTACTTCGCAAAACAATCCATTGAAAAATTATTTTAATCATTAAAATATTATTTCACTACATCAAAAAAGGACTTTTGTCACCTTTCACCCGCAAGGACTTGTCACGGTAAAAAATCGTGACAAAAAAACACGGGAGTGTTATCAAGGTCTTTGACTGTGACAAGTCATTGATAATTGGTTGACACGGTTAAAGACCGTGGCAACACTGAGAGTTCCCGTTTTTAATTTTTTTCAAATTGAAAACATCTCCATTTCCCCCTAACTCTCACTCTCTCTCTCTAACCCAAAAAATTTCATCCCTAACTCCTTTTTAAGAAAACCTCCCACTGTCGGCACCCACATCCTACCGCTAAAACATACTTCCCACCACTGGCCAAACTCCTCCACCTTCCTTTGTCCGAACCTCACCACACCTTCAAACCCAAACACCATCTTCTTCCAAACTCAACCCCCAACCCCTATTTGCCTCTTAAATAAGGTAATATTTACATATTTCTTTCATTTCCACACACATGTTGCATTTCATTTGCACTTTTGAGGATATTTGTTTATATATGAATGCTTGTATCTTGGAAATTGGTATGTTGATGGGTAAAAAATATTTGTATATGTACTTATGGTGTTTGTTACATGTATATGGTGTTTGCATGTTAGAAATAACCCATAAATTTATCAATTTATTTATGTGTTTTAATTAACTAAGGGTTCTAGGATTTTTCACACTTTTGTTGAAATTAACCCCTAAATATATGTTTGTCTATGTATGTATGCTAATTATTATGTGTATATGATGTTAGTATGTTGGAAATAACCCATGAATTTATCAATTTATTTGTGTGTTGGAACTAACCTAGTGTTATTGAATTTTTCACATTTTTCTTTAAATTAACCTGTGAGAATATGTTTTTTATATGTATGTATGATGTTTGTTATGTGTATATGATGTTTGTATGTTGAATATAACCCAAGAATTTATCAATTTGTTCGTATATTGGAATTAACTTAGGGTTCTAGATTTTTTCATAGTTTTGTTGATATTTATCCATGAATATATGCTTCTTACCCATAATAGGTAATTGTACGTAGTAGTTGTGATGGGATATCCTCTATACAAAGCGTGGATTGGTGAGACAAGTCGACTAGAGGATGAGTATCGTAGAGGTGCTAATGAGTTTGTAAAATTCGCAAAGATATGTCTTATATATGAAGAGTTCCTATGCCCGTGTGCACATTATAGGAATAGTAAGGTATTTGAATGGAATACAACTGAACTACATCTTCTTAGATGTGGTATGCAAGATAATTATCGGTTGTATGTTTTTCTCGAGAACATTCATGTTCCCGTTGTCCCTAAGCAACCTTCACAACAATTACCAAGTAAGATAAATGTACAAGGTTAGGAGAATAATGTAGATGATAATATGTTAGATGATTTAGTTGATGATGCTTATGGAGTTCAAGAAGTGGAAGAAAATGAGGTCACTGACAATGTAGACAGTTCTAGTTCATAGAGATGTAATTTAGATGATAACTCGAATTTGAACCAATTCTTAGATTTGTATTAAGGATTCCAATTATTTGAAACAATTTTAGTTTTGTTTTTTTATATAAATTTGTGTTCTTCTAATGTCATTGTTAATTTGTATTCTTTTAATGTCATTGTTGATTTATGAGAGTTTAGTGTTTTGATTTGTATTTTAACCTTGTATTATAATGGTGTGTAGCTTGGACCTTCTTAAATGGGTGCAATTATTGATTCTATCTTTAGTCAGTCACTAGTTCAATGTGTTTAATGTGTTGCAATTTAGTAATATAATTATGTTCTACCATTTTGTATCATGATGATCGCGTTTTATGACATTGTCACTAGATCTTTTATAACATTGTTAAGTATTGATATAAAAGGTACTTTTATGCTGATGTATACTGATACGGATATTTTGAAATTTACTAGTCTTCTATGCTTATTTTTTGCAGGATATGTCTACTTCTAACATGACCTCGGGCAGTGATGGGGCCGAGGAGGGATCATACAACGGTAAGCCCGTCAAGTGGGGCAAATTTGGGACACCATTTAATAATAAAAATAAAAGTATGAGGAGGGTCTTAGAGTTGGCCGAAAAAATTATCATTCCCAGCATTGGGGATCAGAGAGAAGTCCCCCCAAAGCTTAAATCAATTGTATGGGGTGACTACAAGTATGATTGTTGTAATATATCTATATTTTTAAAACACCAATTCACTAACTTTATTATGTTATGTATTTATTGGGCATGAGCAATTTAACCTTAACCATGTTTATCGCGATTCCGTACTAGCACAAGTGAGAGACCATGGAAGAAAAATATGTCGGCCCCTTATTTTTGGATGGACCGTGATTGCATATTTAGTCTTAGGGACAAAGTGTCAGAGAAAGAGCTAATTTCATTGGAAAATTGACAATTATTTATAAATAATGAGACTTTTGAACGACATTTGTCTTGCCGTGAATTGGGAAAGAAAAATCGCGCGAAGAAGGTTAATATGCACTACTTGGGGCATACATCATACGCTGAGGTGGAGGAGAGGATGGTAAGAACATAGTAAAAGTTAAATTTTATTTTTCTTGGTGGTAGGTAATTATTAATTCATTGTTTTTATTTCATTTTATTTCAGGAGAAAGGACTGGCATGGGGGGGGGGGGGGGGGGAGGCCACACAGGCTTAATTCGAATGTGAGATAAGAAAAAATAAGGGAACGACCAAACCTAATGTCAGGGAAACACTTGTAAGTTATAATTATAATTATGCAGATAATTCAAGTCTTTTTATTTATATTTTATTTTACGTCTAATTAGGCATATTTTGTTATTTTAGGAAAAGTTAAGGGAGGTCCACAACTCGTAGAGCGGTGTCGACAAGGCATCTCTAGATATGGATGCTCTTCGCTAGGTACTCAGACTCGATTCGAAGGGCCAGACTAGGGGTGTCAACTCTCAGGTTGGAAAGCAGAAGGTGAAGGGGATGCAAAGGAGTAGGGCAGAATTGGCATTCAAGGTTGAATACCTTAAAAAGGAGATGTAGACAAGTCTTGGTAGTTTGTGAAAATCAATGAATAATATGGAGTCCATGGTCAAGGAAGCCTTAACCAAATTTGGCAGGTATATTAAACGTAAGGGGAAAGAAAAAGTGGTGGATGAGGGAACCAAGACTCCATCTCACACGCCCTAATCGGTCTTCCTTGCAATTTCCTCTCGCTACGGCTTACACTCCTCCATCCAGACTCCATATCATGTTGATGAAGTGGTAGAGGTCCTCGATGACTTGATTGGAGGTTCTATAATTATAATGGGGATAAGGGACAAGAGTGTGAAAATAAATGATTCACTACACTCAAACTATCGAATTGTCACGGCCATTGACAGTGACAAGTCAAACTTGTTAAAGCCAATGACCGTGATAAGTCTGGGGGTGATAACTTCTTTGTCACAAACTTGGCACGTCATTGACAGTGACAAGTTCATTAGATTTTCACAGCCTTCTCTCAGTCTTTGTCCATAATAAATTTGTGTCATGATCAAATCCCGTGACAAAACTAAAAAAATTGTCACGGACAAAGACCGTGACAAGTTTCTTTATCAAGGACTTTTCAATTCTGGGCAGAATTTAAAAAACACTGTTGCACAATATGACCACTACCACTGCCCAGCAGTATATTTGTACCTTTTATAACAAAATTGTACCTGTTCAAACCACATATATCCAAACAACATACAAATTGTATACCAATTCAAGGAATTTATAATCCATATCCAAATAAAATAGAAATGCAAATATCAATTATATCCAAACCAAATTGCACCGAAAACAAAAGAATATAAATCCAATCCAATTTCCAAAATAAAAAGATATATAAATAATGTCAATCTTCAGTAGGTCGGAGGAGGACGAAAGGACACACAACAAATGAATTAACAATATGTTGAGCATCGCATTGTTCGCACAACCACACAGGTGAGTTTTCCTTTCCCTCCACGACATGCATGATGCGCACGCTTTACTCAATGTCTTGGAGGGGACGTCCATAAAGAAACATACCCAGACGAAAGTTTGCATCCCTCAACCCACACACTATCACCAACCCATAATATATGTCAAATAGATGCACGCTTAACCAAACGAGTGTTAACATAGGCCGCTCGGTGGGGGTCACAATGGGAAATGGTTCATCATATGGCGCCAAGTCCTTGCGTATCGACGATGAAGCAATGTCATCAACGTCCGTATCCTCGTCCTCCTCTACCACCTTATCTCTCCCCTTTTCCATTGCCCTTGCCCTTGCCCAACTGACGCTTCATGAAGGCATATATATCTACGACTATCGCCTCTAACCTTGATAGCTTATCGTCATGGGAATCCACCTTATGGGACAATCTGTTGTTTCTCATCGCCCTACCGATGATACTATACTTCCCCACCCGCGAGCTCACCCCTAGTCCTTACTTTACGATTCGGCCCGAGCACTTAGCTGAGTGCATTCATAGCCAAAGATACTTTGTTGGCATCGGACTGCGACTCGTGCACTTTCTTAAGATTTGCTAGAAAAAAAGTACATAATTAGTGAATTAATTAAATAAAAAAATTAAACATTTATAACTTACAATGGTGGATGCGACGCTCGGGACCACCTCCTTATCCTTCCTCTTTTTCGTCTGAATTGCCACATAGGCATTGAGCTATATGGCCTACCCCAACGCCACTCCCTGTCTCCTAAAATAAAATAATACAAAATTAGTAAGTAACGCAAATTAATTCTAAATTATAATAACTAAAATTAAAGAAAATTAAAAAACTTACTATCCTGTGCTCCACCTCGACGTAAGACGTCCGCCCGGAGTAGTGCACATCCATCTTTTTTGTCCGGTTGTCCCTCTCCGATTGTCGAGATGCCAATTACCGCTCATTGGTCTCATTGTCGATAAATTTCTGCCATAGTTCCAATGCGATTGGCTCCTTGGGTGGGACGGTTTCACAGAGTCTCGGAATGAACTCCCGGGTCTTCCCAAAGTACCGTGCCCAAAAATTCTTATTCCACGTCTTATATTAATCCCTTAATTGCTCCAATGTGGGGTGGTGGAGATATGTGGGTAGGACGAATGCTCCAGTCAAATAAATACAAACCATCCTGTAAGTAATTATTACAGTTATAGTATAAATATAAATATTAAATACACAACCTATAGAGCCCCCCCCCCCCCCGATGTTCATCTTGAGGTCAATAGGCAAGACCCTCCAATCAGTGTACACTAGGACAATAATTGCCTCAAACAACTCTAGTAATTTCGTCTTATTCCCGACGATGACCCCTAATTTGCCCCATTTTGGGGGCCTACTGGATGAGGATCCCTAGTCGCCTCCCCTACCTCGTCCCGATGAAGCCATTTTTGACAAACCTGAAGTTATAGTTTATCCGGTAATTAATGAACCTCTTACTACTGGTACTAACCTTAAATTATCCTTGATCCGATTTACATCTTAATTTATATAACTCTCCATCGTAATTCATTCAATTAACACTCGTTAATTTCCCCCATTCAATCCCACATATAATAATATATTTTCAGGTCTTAAGTATGCCCTTCCAACCTTCCCCAAGTCCCATTATGTTCCATTAATTCTAAAGTTGGAATTTAGTCACAATTTAAAAAGGAAACAAATCACATTTCCAGGGGGAGTCGATCAATCGACAATTTTGGTCGATTGATCGACGTTCTTAGGTCGATCGATCGATCAGATTTTTGCCCAGATTTCTACGTATGTTTACATACGGGTTTTACACTTTCTCATCATCAAAACCACTATCAAATAATCCCAAATTCCTCATAAATTATCCCAAAAGATATATCACGGTATATAAATGATTTGTAACCTCTAAACAATATGAAATTATCATAAAGATTCAATTAAATCAAGTTATCCCCCTTAAAATTTAGAAACTTCTTGGTTTGTCATCCATACAAGAACAATTGTAAATCCCAGATTATACTTACCAAATGATTCCAAAATTTTGTCGATTTATTTCTATATTCAGAAAAAGATTAATTCTACACAATTCTCATTTCTAATATTCATTTAAAATCATCATAATTCATCTTTGGTTCATGCCACTCTTTAGAATTTTACTACTGTTCTAACACGGATAATATACATGATAAATTCGCAATAGTTAATCACTTGCCTCAAATTTGTAGGTCTGAACCGTTGGGGAAGATAACTCTACCGATGTTCCTCCTTTTTTGGCCAACTTTCGGTGGTGGTGGTGTAAGATGACTCTTAGCTTTCGGTATCCTAGAGAAGTCTCTTACTCTCCTAGAAAGTCCCTCCCTCTCCCCTAAGGCTTTTTCTTTTGATTTTTGGTGAATAAACCTAAATCCCACCACCTCTACACTTATATAATATTAGGAAAATTTTGTGGGTACTATTCACCCAATTTGGAAAATGACCAAAATACCCCTCTGTAGTGTCTGTTTGGTTCCAAATTTCCTCGAGACCCAAAGTAATCCCCCAGGTAGACCTTTTTGATCCGAACACTTTTGCATAGTCAAAATAACCATTCGAACGACATAACACTACACCAAAACTGGCGATTGGTCACGGCCAAAATCCCTGACCAAAGCTGTGGGTCGCGGACTTAGGCCGTGACCATTTTCGTTAATTTTCGTGGGTCGCGACCCAAGTCCGTTACAAAAAAATGGTCATGGCCGAGAGGGGGTCACGGTAGATGGTCGCGGATTTGGGCCGTGACCCTTACCGTGATGGGTCGCGGCCCTCATCCGTGACCCACAACCGTGACAAATTGGTCACGGCCAAAGTCCGCGACCCACGTCCGTGACAAAGAAATATAAAAAAAATTGGTCGCGGCCTTAATCCGTGACCCATAACCGTGACAAATTGGTCGCAGCCAAAGTTCGCGACCCACGACCGTGACAAAAAAATTGGTCGCGACCCTCATCCGTGACCCACAACCGTGACAAATTTACTATTCATTCCATTTAAATATTGTCCCGACATGACTCTTGCGTGCATTCCGACTTTATTACCGTAATTGTCGTATTCATCACTTGCGATAATTTTATAAAATCATAATCATATGTAAAGTCGTAATCATATATATTACTTTTAATTACAAGTAATATTCAACATAAATCACATATTACTTTATTCTCGAGTAGTATTTAAATCTGGATTAATTTTCAATTGTCCCACAATTAATTCTAATTAATCCCATTTTAAAAGTTATTAAAAAATACGGGGTTTTACATACTTCCTCCCTTACAACGGAATTTCATCCTGAAATTTGTGAAAAAAAGTATATTAGATAAGGACAACTCGGCTATATGTTGCGCACGACATCCTTCTGCTTCGAAGTAAACTACATCGTACTACACATACAGTATGCTATCAAATACCCTCAATAATAAACACGTAATGTATGTTTTTTTAAAATCTGAGGTTACCGTGTCGTGCTAGTCCTTCGCCAAGCCTTACAGTTTAAGTTTAACTACTTAAATTTTTTTTAGATGTTGACTATCTAGCCTTCTACTATTCACACTTTAGTATATTTTTCATTCTTTAGATACATACGATCTTGTCTCGCGATGATCGCACACAAGTAGGTTATTTAAGAAGTATATGTTTTACACACAATATATACTATAAGTATCAATTTATCTCTCATCGTGGCAATAGTACCTAGTACCCCACCATTAACTAACAACCAGGAGAATAACAAGGTTTACCCTGCCATACCTCAACTGGCACCATGCCCAAAAGTGAACTTATATGAGTTATTATACACAAACTCCAGTATTGGAAGGTACTTCTCTGGTACTCCCCAAAGATCCAAGGGTACACATATAATTTTTTCTCCAACATCTGATTAGTTCCCTTGTTCTGCCCATTCGGTTGCGGACGACAGGTCGTACTCAATCACAACTCGGTACCAATGGCCTCGTGAATAATCTTCAAAAATGGAAAGACAAGTATCTTGTCCTCATCAGACACGATATCAAGTGGTCTCATAGTACTTTAAGTGTTAACTGGCATAACCTGAGATACTTCGGTCAACCGATCCACTATCACCCATATAGGATCGTAACCTCTCAAGGAAGTATTTACCTTCGCGATAAAATCCTTAAAATTATCTTCATTCTACTGGTTTCGGATGGTACACCCTTTACCAAAAGGCAGGTGACCCATTGAAAAATGAAGTTAGCAATATTTCTCTTCATTAAATCTCGTCACCACTATCATTTATAACATAACACATCTTTTACGCTCTCAAATATACCTCTAATCGTGATCCATGTTACTTTGCCTCCCCGCGTGTCACAAGTCCCCCCTTTTAAAAATTAGTTTCTTGTAAAATGTAAGCCTATGATAAATCTTACGAAATAAGTTTCGAATTCCCTGGATAAATGTTATTGAATTCACATGATAATCATAATATACTGCCTGATACAATACTTTCAATTACCCAGGGTTCCCATACACCCTATATCTCACGTATTATTTGACAAATCAATTGTTTCTCATTCGGCATACTTTTCTATTCATGATGTAATCGTTCTGTACTAGTTTTCTCGTCAGAACTAGGCAACTCTACAGGCCTTAAGTCATAGTGGAATTATCAACTCTCAGTTATATTCTTGTAAATGTACAATAACAAAAGTACAAAATCCATGTACTATCGACCAAACTTCTTTCCAACTCCCCAGCATTTGCTAGTTTCATGCATGGGATGCCTTGCAAAGCGAAATCCAAACAAGGAAGCCCCCGATACACTAATACCTAACATAGTCGATTGACGAAATCCGTAAGTCCTTTAGTCCATAATATATACCTTCCCAAAATCTCCGTATGTTGACATAAAAATCATTTTATGTCCCTTAGAAACAACATGAAATATGGAGCTCTCATTATCCCAAGTTCACGACGCTATATAGAAAATAAGCTATATATCGCTGCTCGATAAAGAACACAATGTATCTTGAGTCACATCAGTAAATACATCCCTACGCATTGGGATCACATATAACTAGACAAAATGCTCACTGAGGTCTCTGATACAATGAAATTTTCATATACACATATCTATATAGGACCAACCCTATTTCAGGTGGAGCCTCACAAAACTAATATTACTCCCCCGGAGTATCCAGCACGATAGTCTTATCACTTAATTTACTATCGTTCAAACATTCGGTAATTAATCAAAACACATTACCATAATAATCTTTACTTTACTAACTCAATGCAGTAGTAAATTATAATAAAAAAATATGCTTTTAGGGCCCACTCGGCTCACTCATGGGCAACATAAAAAAGTCCTGATACTCATGATAAATACATTGATAACCAGACTGTTAAAACTAACGTACCCACTAAACTCAACTCGCACGTGAATTTTATTGTTAACAATTCATGTGTATATATTTTGACACACCCCTATCACTTCAATTAATCCTTTACTCACAAGGATGAAACAAAACATCACGAGTCTCGCCTAATCGTAGGGTCCCAACTCTTAGTTGCCAACACAACCCATAAGCATCTGCAATCGTTATACATCTAGGATTTTAGCCAATAGTTTCACCTCCTCGTGGTGGACAAATTATTTTGTTTTGCGGCTTACACGCCCATCACTGAAACGCTGGCCAAAAATCTTGAGTCCTTAGTTATGGCTTTAATGGCCTCCCTTTTACTTCCTGGGCCTCGTCGACCCTGAAATACGGTATTCTACTATTATCGAGGACTCCACTGGTCCTATCTAAACCCACCACTCTCGGGTTGTAAATTCCCGGGCCCAATTCTCTTGACCTAATTCCTCCTCTAAAAATCTCACTCCTCCAGTTGTCATGCCTAACTAGCATGGTTTACCATTTCCAATCTTATCGGTCTCACTTCTCAATGTGGACACATTCAACACTGGTAGTCCCACTCTCCACACATAGGGAAATTTCCCGATTCGGTTCCCCATCACTTGTACCACTGACCAATTTGTAATGTCCTTCTCTCGAACCTGGCAATCTTAGATCCCAATTTCTATTTATGTTATTCCTTTGGATCTACTAGTCCTAAGAGACACATGGTCGACCTCGATTGTCTTAGCTAAATTCATCGCCTCTTAGTAGGGATTTAAATAAGTCCCCTACTAGATATACCTTCCGTTAATGTTTCGCTATCACTATTGAATTCAATCTTGGCCTTCAACTAAGTGTTCCCAACCCTTCGAGCTCCCCTTATTCTCGAAGCGGTTACAAATTTCTTGACGATATTGACCCTAGTCGTCTTCCTTAGATTTCTCACCCTCACTTGAGTATTTACCTCATGAGTCCTTTCACAACAATAAACTCTTCTGATCTTTGATATACCCCTTAGTTGTTGGGTAAGGAGTTCGTTAATCAAGTTGACTGCTCTTTCTTGTTGGCCTTTTTTTTTCCCGTATAAAATAAGTTTTGAAATTCCTTTCATACCCCGATTAAAACATCAAATGGATGATTTCACGTTCGAACCATACCTAAATTTCCCATTTTAGCTTCACATATGCTTCTTTATATGAGATGTCTAACTCTCATCACTTTAGATTGCTCCCCTGAGGAAGAAAGTTCACTAGAAGTTTTCAAGTACTGGTGTTACTACACTTCACCCAACATAATTGCCTTTGGATTTCTGCCTTTACAAAAGTCCTTTCGACTCCTTTGGAATGGTAGAAACGTCATCTAGGACGGTGCTTTGGAAATTAACTCTCTTGAGCAACTCCTTTATAACAAGAATAAATGTTACTGGAATAACTCTCTAGTTAAAATATCTCATTACCAACAAACAATAACTGATATCAACAATACTAATATAAACAATTACAATCTGTGGAATAGAAACGAAATAACTAGAATCCTGGGCGATATGCCCTAACTAAAAATAGATACTAAAGATGTGTGAATTAACATAATGGAAGCATCTAACAAAGTCTGTATCTCCATTAGCATCTATAAACCATCAAGACATCCATATTCTATGTCGGCATCCATGATACTAGACACGTGATGTACAAGATACAATAAAGAAGAGAATATGGAAGGAAATGGGTCAGAGCCCGATTTTAAAAGATTTTTAAAAATAGAAAGTTCTATTAAGCAACTATTATGTACATGTTACTCTCTCGGGCTATCTCTTAAGAATTCTCACCTCTCATCTAGTGTGCAAGCTTAACGTACTGTATCATCTCGCAAATTAAGGTTTTCGATTATGATTCCATCCCATATCATTTCTCTGTATTTCTCACATAATACGTATGATAATTAAACATATTCATTTCTCTTTAATATAAATTAGGCCTTCACATCTTTAAGATTTAGTATTCACTTACATAATTCAATCAGATCTCATTATTCATTTTTACCTATAATTTCACACAGTAGATTACATCACGCTATAAATTTTAATATAGAATTATCACACAGTAGATTACATCACAGTATATATATTCACCATAGTATTATACATAATAATACAAAACCTCCCGGACACAACTTCGGTGCATGCATATGTTGCTATCATTTCTTGATACATCTTTATCCGTATAAAGGACTATTGGTTCGGCGTCTCTCACGAACCATAAATAACATAACACATATATTGGAGGCGATCATACTCCCCAGTTAAATGGGTCACACACATACCTACGTTCCCATTCAACCATCGAAACTATCATTCACACCGACATCACATGTCCAAGTTCCTATGCTCAGGGTACAAATCTAAAAGCCCCCCAAGTGGGCTGATCAGAATAAGATCGTCCACAACACGAAACCTCCACCCCGATAGCAAACAGCGTAGGTATGCCATACACATAATAAATAATAATATAGGTAATCACCCTAACAATATAAATAACAATAGGACACACGCACAGCTCATATAAATATTTCCATACGCATCATATTTATCTCTAATATCCTATGTATTTACATATTATGACTTTACTTTTTAAAGTATATTACCGAGCTTATATCATCACTCGAAGGGAAATCATTTATTCCTCATGTAATTTCAGTAGGTAAAATATACGCCCTACTGGTATATGCCATCATAACTCCCTAATTTCTATAAATTAAAATTATTTCAATCTTAACCCTTCATCCCATCTCTTAGGGTTAATCCCATATAAGCATAAGGTTATTCCTGTAATTAATGACCCTCTTACTACTAGTACTAACCTTAAGTTATCCTTTATCCAATTTACACCTCAATTTATATAACTCTCCATCTTAATTAATTAATTTAACACTATTTAATTTCCCCCATTCAATCCCACACACAATAATATTTTTTCGTCTCTTAAGTACGTCCTACCGCCCTTCCCCAAGTCCCATTATGTTCCATTAATCAACACCAAATATTTCTAAAGTTGGTATTTAATCACAATTTAAAAAGGAAACATATCACACTTTTAGGGGGAGTCGATCGATCAACGACTTTGGTCGATCGATCGATTAGTCGATCGATCAGATTTTTACGCAGATTTCTACGTATGTTTACATATGAGTTTACACTTTTTAATCATCAAAACCTCTATAAAATAATCCCAAACTCCTCATAATTTATCCTAAAAGATATATCATGATATATAAATTATTTCTAACCTCTAAACAATACCAAATTATCATGAAGTTTCAATTAAATCAAGTTATCCCCCTAGAAATTCAGAAACTTCTTAGTTTGTCATCAGTACAAGAACAATTGTAAATCTCATATTTTCCTCACCAAATGATTCCCAAATTTCATGGATTTAATCCTATATTCATAAAGAGATTAATTCTACACAATTGTCATTTCAAAGATTCTTCTAAAATCATCATAATTCATCTTTGGTTCATGTCACTTTTCAAAATATTACTACTATTCTAACATGGACAATATACATGCTAAATTCGTAATAGTTAATCACTTGCCTCAAATTTGTAGGCCCAAACAATTGGGGAAAATAACTCTACTGGTGTTCCTCTTTTTTTCTGCCAACTTTTGGTGGTGGTGGTGTAGGATGACTCTTGGTTCTTGGTCTCCTCGAGAGGTCTCTTCCTCTCCTAGAAAGTCTCTCCCTCTCTCCTAAGCCTTTTTATTTTGATTTTTGGTGAATGAACATAAATCCTACCACCTCTACACTTATATAATATTAGCAAAATTTTGTGGGTACTATTCACCAAATTTGAAAAATGACCAAAATACCCCTCTAGGGTGTCTGTTTGGTTCCAAATTGCCCTGAGACGTAAAGTAATCCCCCAGGTAGATTTTTCGACAAGCTAAACCCTCCAGACACTTTTGTACAGTCAAAATGACCATTCAGACGACATAAAAATAATTTATTGTTCATTCAATTTAAATATAGTCCGAACACGACTCATGCGCGCGTACCGACTTAATTAACGTAATTGTCGTATTCATCACTCGTGATAATTTATAAAATCATAATCATATGTAAAGTCATAATCATATATATTACTTTTAATCACAAGTAATATTCAACATAAATCACATATTACTTTATTCTCTAGTAATATTTAAATCCGAATTAATTTTCAATTATGTCATTATTAATTCTAATTAATCCCATTTTAAAAGTTATTAAAAAATACGGGGTGTTAAATACTTCCCCCCTTACAACGGAATTTCGTGCCGAAATTCTGGAAAAAACGTATAGCAGATAAGGACAACTCGGCTAAATATTGTGAATCGCATCCCTGTGCTCCTAAGTAAACTACTCCATACCACTAATAAAGCACGCTATCGAATACCCTCAATAATAAACACCTCACGCATGTTTTTTTTTTAAATCCCAGGTAACCCTGTCACGTTGGTTCTTGCCCAAGCCTTATCATTTAAGTTTCACTACTTAAACTTATTTTATATTTTCATTATCTAGTCTTCTACTATTCACACTTTAGTATATTAATCGTTCTTTAGATACATACGATCTTGTATCGAGATGATCGCACACAAGTAGGTTATTTAAGCAGTATATATTTTACACACATTATATACTATAAGTATCAATTTATCTCTGATCATTGCAATAGTACCTGGTCCCCCACCTTTAACTAACAAGCAGGAGAACAACAAGGCTGACCGTGCTATACCTCAACTGTCCCCATGCCCAAAAGTGGAATTATATGAGTTATTCTACACAAACGCCACTAGTGGATGGGACTTATCTCGTCCTCTCCTTAGATCCAAGGGTACACATATAATTTATTCTCCAACATCTGATTAATCCTCTTGTTCTACCCATTCGTCTGTGGATGATAGGTCG
This sequence comes from Sambucus nigra, assembly GCA_949130495.1. NCBI lineage: Eukaryota > Viridiplantae > Streptophyta > Magnoliopsida > Dipsacales > Adoxaceae > Sambucus > Sambucus nigra. The sequence continues at coordinate 90,372,396 of OX422223.1, read as the reverse complement.
TACTCAATCACAACTCGGTACCTATGGCCTTGTGAACACTCTTAAAAAATGGAAAGAGAAAGATCTTTTCCTAATCGAACACGATATCAAGTGGTACTCCATGTAACCTTACTATCTCGGTTGGAAATATCGACCCATACGGTCCTATAGTATGTTCAGTCCTAAATGGCATAACATGAGCTACTTCGGTTAATCGAGCCACTATCATCCATATAGGATCGTAACCCCTCTAGGAAGTAGTTACCTTCGTGATAAAATACTTGGAATGCTCTCCCATTCTACTGGTTCCTTACTGGTTTCGGATGTTCCACCCTTTACCAATAGACAGGTGACTCATTGCAAAACGAATTTAGCAATATTTCTCTTCCTTAAATCACATCACCACTGTCATTTATAACATGATGCGTCTTATATGCTCTCAAATGTACCTCTAACCATGATCCATGTGACTTTTCCTCTCCGCGTGTCACAAGTCCTCCCCCTTGATCTAAAAATTAGTTTCTCGTGAAACGTAAGCCTCTGACAAATCTAACGGAGTAAGATTGGACTTCCCTGGCAAAATGTTGTCGAATTCACACAACAATCATAATCTACTCCCTGATACAATACTTTCAATTACCTATGGTGCCCATACACCCTATATCTCACAATTATTGGACAAATTAATTCTTGTCACTCGGCATGCTTTTCTATTCATGATGTAATCATTATGTACTAGTTTTCTTGTTAGAACTAGACGACTCTGTCGACTTTAATTCATAGTAGAATTATTAACTCTCAGCTAAATTCTTATAAAGGTACAATAACCAAAGTACGAAACCCATGTACTATCAACCAAACTTCTCTCCAACTCCCGATGTTTGCTAGTTTCATTAATGGGGTATCTCAAAAAGTGAAATCAAACAACGAACCCCCCGATACACAACTACCTACTATAGTCGGTTGTCGATATACGTAAGGCCCTCAGTCCATAATATATACCTTCCTACAATCTCCATATGTTGGCATGAAAATCTACTTTCATCCCTTAAAAATAACATGAAATATAGCGCTCTCACTATCCCAAGTTCGCGGCGCTATGTATATAACGAGCTATATCTCACTGCTCGATAAAGAACACAATGTTTCCTAAGTCACATTAGTAAATACAAACCTACGCACTAGGATCACATATAACTTGATAACATGCTCACTCAGGTCTACGATATCATAGAATTTTCATATTTACATATCTAGATACGCCCAACCCTACTTCAGGTGGCACCTCATAAAATTAAAATTACTCCCCCGGAGTATCCAGGACGATAGTCTTATCACTCAATTTACTATCGTTCAAACATTCGATAATTAATCACTACACATTACCATAATAAGATCTACTTTACTAACTAAATGCAGTAGTAAATTATAACAACAAAATATGCTATTACGGCCCACTCGGCTCACTAACGGGCAACATACAAGTCCTGATACTCATGATAAATGCATTTGTAACCAGACTGCTAAAACTAACGTACCAATTAAACTCGACTCACATATGAATTTTAGTGTTAACAATTCGTGTATATATATTGTGACACACTCCTATCACTTGAATTAATCCTTTACTAACAAGGTTGAAATAAAACTTCACTAGTCTCGCCTAATGATAGGGTCCCAGCACTTAGTTACCAACATAACCCATGAGCATATACAATCATTATACATCTAGGATTTCATCCAATAGTTTCCCCCTCCTCGTGGTGGACAAATTATTATTTTTTGCGGCATACACGCCCATCACTGAAACATTGGCCCAAAATCTCTAGGCCTCAGTTATGGCTTTGTTGGCCTCCCTTTTACTTCCTGGGCCTCGTCGCCCCTGAAATATGGTAATGTCTAAACCCACCACTCTCGGGTTGAAAATTCCTGGCCCAATTCTCTTGACCTATATCCTCGCTTGAAAATCTCACTCCTTCAGTTGTTATGCCTAACTGACATGGTTTACCATTTCCAATCTTATCGAATTACTTTTCAACGTGGACACAATCCGTTGTTCCTTTGGCTCTACTAGTCCAATGAGACACATGATCGACCTCGTTGGTCTTGGTTGAATTCATCGCCGTTTAGTATGGATTTAAATTGGCCCCCTACTGGGTATACCTTGCGATCATGTTTCATTATCACCATTGAATTCAATCTTGCCCTTCGGGTAGGTTTTCCCAACCCTCTGAGCTCCCCTTCTTCTGGAAACGGTTATAAATTTCTTGACGACATTAACCTTAGTTGTCTTCATCATATTTCCCACCCTCACTTAAGTATTTAATTCACGAGTCCTTTCACAACAATGAACTCTTATAATCTTAGATATACCTTTAGTCGCTGGGTAAGGAGTTCATTAAGCAAATTGACTGCTCTTTCGCGTTGGGCTTTCTTTCTTGCCCATATAAAATATGTTTCAAAATTCCATTCACTCCCTGATTAAAACATCAAATGGATGATTTCACGGTCGAACCATACCCAAATTTCTTGTTTTAGCTTCACGTATTCTGTAAGGACACAAATTTCCAATTGAGTCCATATCTAGTTTTGGCTCAATTCCGGACAAAAATATTTATTCATAGGATAGTATTTAATTGTAATATTCTCAAGCCTATGAAGTGTTTGTTGAAGACGTAGCGGCAAAGAGTATAAAGCTTCATCAATATGCCGGTTTGTGTGCCTCGTTTCTACGTCATCAACTATAGTTCCATGCTCCCAAGGTATGAATGCAATTATATATATATATAGGAGCTTGGAACTTTTTTATTGGGTGTTAGGTTTAATAAAAACTGTGTTTTATTTTCAGAAAGAATTAATTAGAACTTTAAAATAAAGTATTTAAAGTTTCTGGGCTAAAATCGAATTTTCCAAAATTTTTGGAAGTTCGTTCGATAGGTCGTTCGAACGAGTTTTTTCGTTCGAACCAGATATCATTCGAACGAGTTTGCCAATGAGGTTCCAGTATAGGACTTTGAAATGTCATTCGATATGTCGTTCGAACGAACCTTATGTTCGAACGAGATATCCAACGAGATTCTAACGAGTTCAATCTGGAACTCCGTTAGAAGTCTCGTTTGAACGAGATTTCGTTCGAACGAAATGTCGTTCGAACGAGATGCCAGCCGGGAACAGTTTTTGGCAGTTTTTGACCCACTTCCCCACTTCGTTTTTAACCAAATTTTTCAGACTTTATCATTAGCGGGAATAACATTTTCCAAAGAATCTTTTTCACAACCTTCTAACTCTTAGAGAGTGTTTTGAGAGAAAATTCAAAGAGGGAAAAAGATCATGTTTTGAGTGAGATTTTTAGAGAAAAATATACATCACTCTTGTTTACACCCAAATGAGTTTATTCCAAGTTCTTATATACATATCAATTTCTTGGAGTTTGGCACCGATTTTCTCTACACCGAATTGAAGAGAAGTTTGCTTTATTTTACCCGCTTGGAGAAAGGCTTCATGTTCGAGTGACGATGACCGTATAAAGTCCTATCGGTGGATTCTGAGACCGCGGTGGAGTTCCAAGGTTATCCGTTAGGAAGAGGTGTCTATAAGAAGAAGCGTCGAGGCTTGAGAGGGATCGAGTCGAGCATTGTAAGCCTTTATGTCTTGTACTTGTAATTCTGTATCTAGTGGATTTGTGGCTAGGGCCGTCCGAGGTTATTTCCCGTCTTGGGTTTTTCCTCGTACATCGCGGCGTAGTGGATTAATTGTTTATTTTATCTTTTGCAAAATCACCTAGAACGCATGCTTAGGTAAAAAGATAAAATTGGTTTAATTTAATCTCTACGTGTTTAATTTGGGTAATGTGTAGTTAATTAATTCAAATCAATTAATTTAATTGTTAAAATTGGTTTAGTCTAATTTGATATAATTACAAAATATGATTTAGGCAAATTCTAGGGCTTGGATGAATTAACTTGGTTGAAGTGAAAATTAATACTTGTGTGTGTTTCATTAATTCTCACTTTATTTAATTTTAATTTGTTTAAGAAAATTAAAATTTGGAAAAATTAAAATTTGCTTTAAGTTGAACCATCACCTTTACGCTTCCGCATCTCGATTAATCTAAAAGGAAATTATATTTTTAATTGTGTTAATATTAAAACCCGGGGATCCACGCCCATACACATTGGTATCAGAGAATTGATTTAGAAAAGCTCTGCTCCTACAGATTGGTATCAGAGCCAAAGCGATAAATTATTTCGTTAACGATCCTTGAATAATTTTTTGCTACAATGGAATTTTCCCCATTTTCAAAATTTCCTATTTTCGATGGTTCTAACTACGCATATTGGAAAGCGCGAATGAAATCGGCGCTAAAATCTATCGACGAGAGAGTTTGGATGTCTGTTGTTAATGGGTGGTCCCCACCAACTTATTTAGTTGAAAATGAACGTGTTATCAAACCCGCCGATAGATGGACTGAAAATGAGTTTAAACTTGCTAATTTCAATTCCCATGGTTTGAATGCCTTGTTTAGCTCTGTCACACCGGATGAATTCCGAAGTATTATGACATGTGAAACCGCTAAAGAAGCTGGGGATATTTTACAATTAACTCATGAAGGAACTAGTGTCGTTAAAGCTTCGAAACTCCAAAACCTCACTACTCAATTTGAAACTATTAAAATGAATGAAAAAGAAAATTTTGATGAATTTTATGCTAGACTTTCTGATATTGTTAATTCATCTTTTAACTTGGGAGAGAAAATACCTGACGACCGTGTAGTAAAGAAAATTTTAAGGTCCCTACCCGATAGATTTATTCCGAAAGTGACCGTTTTAAATTCTTTACCCACTTTAGTCTCTACGAAATTAGAAGAGCTTGTAGGTGATTTACAAACCTATGAACTAGATATGTTTCCCTCTAAAACTGAAAAGAAAATCGAAAAGGGTGTTGCTTTAAAAGCCCGAAAAGAGGTCAAACAAGTAGTAGAGAGTGAGAGTGATAGTGACTCGGAAGACATGGCTTTGTTTGCTCGTAAATTTAGAAAATTTCTTAAAATTAACAAAGATAAATTTAAAAATGATTTTAAGAAATTTGAAACTTCTAAGAATGATAAAGACGAGAAGATCCATAAAGCCGAGAAGATCCCTAAAGTCGAAAAGATACCTAAATCTAGTAATGAAAATGTCGATAGGGACGAGTCTAATAAGTGTTTTGGTTGTGAAGGTTATGGCTATAGGGCTTATGAGTGCCCCACTAAACTAAGGAAAGAGGGTAAACGACCCATTTCATATAATGCGACCCTTAGTGATAGTGATAAGGAAGAGGGATCCGATTCCCCCACTAAGAAAAATTTTGTGGCTTTTATGGCTAGTCATGTAAGTGATAGTGAGAACTCATCGATTGATGAAACTTTATCACATGATACTTCCAAGGTCATTGTTTATGATTCTCTTGTTTATGATGATAGTGAGAGTGGAGAAGAAAGAGAGAGTGAAAATGAAGAAGAGGTCAATGTAAGTGAACTTCAAAATGCTTTTCAAGAACTTTATAAAGAATCTATTAAATTAAAAAAGGGTAATTTGAAGTTATAAGCTAGTTTAAGAGAGAGTGTCAAGGTCAATGATGAAACTACTTTAATAGAAGACCTTAGGACACGTGAGAGGACTCTTCAAGAGAAGCTAGAATATGTAGAAGGCGAAAGAGATAGCCTTAAGGGTTCCTTGAAAAAGGAGCTTCTTGCTTTTGAAGAGTGAAATGTTTTATTAGAGTCTAACATTTTAGAATTGCAAAATAAATTAAAAGACTCTAGTAATGTCAAATTTGATTTGGAGTGTCGTTCGAAAAAACTAGATAAAATCTTAGGAACGGTCTAAATTAAAAATGACACTTGTGGTTTAGGCTTCAATACTTGTAATGAATTTACTCAAAATGCCAAAACCAATGTTTTAGGAGAATCTACTAGGAATGCATTTAATGATCACTCATTAGGTAAATCTTTTCGACATGTTTTTACTTGTACACATTGTGGTCAAAAAGGTCATCTTAAGAAATTTTGTTTTGATCTTAAAAGAATTCCTAGAAATTCCCAACGTAATGCAACCAATGTATTTAAAATTCCTACACCCCAAGATAGTCACTCTTCATTAATTTGGGTTAGGAAATCTGACTTAGTTGCCTTGCAAAATAGGGTTTTTGATTCTCATTTACTTTCACATGCTTCCTCCCTTGCTAAATCTAAAGGATGAATGTGTTAGTGTTTTGCATACTTTAGCCTTTGTACTTTATGCTATATTCACATGCTAAATGTATGCTTGTTTAATCATCTTCTAGTCTATACTCCATGCTTATCACATGCTAGAATTATGATTTTTGTTTATATTTTGTATTATATTCCCTTCATTTTGTTTGCATTAAATGAAAAATACAAAAAGATTTTTGTTTATCATTTGAATTTTATCCCTTGGTAATTTAAGTTTAATGAAAAATTCAAATGATTTTTGTTTGTCTTTTGAGTATATATATTTTTTATTTTTGGGTAAAATTTTCAAAAACTCAAAAAGATTTTATTTTGTGTCTATTTTTGTTTGACACACTTTAAGTGGCATATACTTGTGTTTGAATCCCAATTTTACCGCTCCCACGTGGCTAGAACGTTTGGTTTAGATTATCAATCCTTATTATGTTCTTTACCATATTTTATGGAGTAGTTGGATTTTGTATTGATTAAATGGATTCTATTTTTATATGCCTCTATTTCACACATGCACGAGCTCTTTTGAAATTTTAACTTCATATGTATATTTGAGCTATGTGAGGTGTTCTCCTTCCAATCTTGTCATCTACATATTTGTGACTTAGGAGGACTAGTGCATGTCAAAATCCATTGCATGTGAGATTTGTGTGAAAAATGAAAAACATGATAAATAAAAATGTGCACGGGGAAGGGCTCCGAAAGGACTACGTGATCCTTTGCGATAGTAAGCCACCGTTTTTGAATGGACCTAAAAGAAATACGTGGTCCAAAGGCCTAAAAACGGAATATATGGCATTAAAAAGAAAATAATGTGCCAATGCCTATGTTTGATTGATATATTCATTCAAATTTAATATAAATGCATATTGAGGGAGATTGGATGGTATATCAACGGTTTGCAAAATGTCCGTTTATCCTAGTTGCGTATTTCATGTCATGACTCTATTGGTTTGTAGAATCATCAATATGCTAGGCTTGTATGCATTGTGTATGTTTGTTCATTGAGTTCAATCTATATTGTCACATGAGGTTATATTTAAGTGTGATGAAGTTTGAATCAAATGAGAACTCCGTGAACGTTTATTAAGTGTTTGGGTCTAAATTTAATTGTTGCTAGTTCACACCCCTACACTTCCGTTTCCATATGACATATTTTTGCCATACGAGTGTGCAAACTTATTGTATTTTTGTGTCATGTGTGTGTTTATATCTATACATATGTTCATATGCATTTTTTGATATATTTATAGTACATATATATATATATATATATATATATATATATATATATATATATATATATATATATATATATATATATATATATATGATATTGTGTTTTGCCTTTTCCTTGCTTTTATTGCCCATATGCTTTCATGTCTTATCACTTTAAGCTTCAACATGTTGTTCTATTTGTTCTTTATCCTTTGTCTATTCTTGAACAAAAAGGGGGATAATGATAGGGGGAGAGGGAGAAATGGTATCTAATCCTATTATTATCGTATCTTAGTTTGGGGGAGATTTATCTTAGGGGGAGACGTCTTTCTAAGTATGTCATTTGTTTGATAAAGGGGATAATTAATTTAGGGGGAGTAATTAATTAATTGCATTTAATATTTTTATATTCCCTATGCGTTTGATAGTTTGCTTAAGTGTGCAGGAATTCTTCTAAAGCGGTATCTTTCAATGGCAAAGCGTTTGATCCTTGGGTTGAGTCAAGTTTGGGTGGGTTGTGTTTTTTAGTCTAGTGAGCTTGACGGCCCTTTGGGATTTTTGTTTGGTTTTTATCCCGGAATAGCCAAAGGGGGAGATTTGTAAGGACACAAATTTCTAATTGAGTCCATATCTAGTTTTGGCTCAATTCCGGACAAAAACATTTATTCATAGGATAGTATTTAATTGTAATATTCTCAAGCCTATGAAGTGTTTGTTGAAGACGTAGCGGCAAAGAGTATAAAGCTTCATCAATATGCAGGTTTGCATGCCTCGTTTCTACGTCATCAACTATAGTTCCATGCTCCCAAGGTATGAATGCAATTATATATATATAGGACCTTGGAACTTGTTTATTGGGTGTTAGGTTTAATAAAAACTGTGTTTTATTTTCAGAAAGAATTAATTAGAACTTTAAAATAAAGTATTTAAAGTTTCTGGGCTAAAATTGAATTTTCCAAAATTTCTGGAAGTTCGTTCGATAGGTCGTTCGAACGAGTTTTTTCGTTCGCACCAGATATCGTTCGAACGAGTTTGCCAACGAGGTTCCAGTATAGGCCTTTGAAATGTCGTTCGATATGTCGTTCGAATGAACCTTATGTTCGAACGAGATATCCAACGAGATTCTAACGAGTTCAATCTGGAACTCCATTAGAAGTCTCGTTCGAACGAGATTTCATTCGAACGAAATGTCGTTCGAAAGCGATGGCAGGCGGGAACAGTTTTTGGCAGTTTTTGACCCACTTCCCCACTTAGTTTTTAACCAAATTTTTCAGACTTTATCATTATCGGGAATAACATTTTCCAAAGAATCTTTTTCACAACCTTCTAACTCTTAGAGAGTGTTTTGAGAGAAAATTCAAAGAGGGAAAAAGATCATGTTTTGAGTGAGATTTTTAGAGAAAAATATACATCACTCTTGTTTATACCCAAATGAGTTTATTCCAAGTTCTTATATACATATCAATTTCTTGGAGTTTAGCATCGGTTTTCTCTACACCGAATTGAAGAGAAGTTTGCTTTGTTTTACCCGCTTGGAGAAAGGCTTCATGTTCGGGTGACGGGGACCGTATAAAGTCCTATCGGTGGATTTCGATACCGCGGTGGAGTTCCAAGGTTATCCGCTAGGAAGAGGTGTCTACAAGAAGAAGCGTCAAGGCTTGAGAGGGATCGAGTCGAGCATTGTAAGCCTTTCTGTCTTGTACTTGTAATTCCGTATCTAGTGGATTTGTGGCTAGGGCCGTCCGAGGTTGTTTCCCGTCTTGGGTTTTTCCTCGTACATCGCGGCGTAGTGGATTAATTATTTATTTTATCTTTTGCAAAATCACCTAGAACGCATGCTTAGGTAAAAAGATAAAATTGGTTTAATTTAATCTCTACGTGTTTAATTTGGGTAATGTGTAGTTAATTAATTCAAGTCAATTAATTTAATTGGTAAAATTGGTTTGGTCTAATTTGATATAATTATAAAATATGATTTAGGCAAATTCTAGGGCTTGGATGAATTAATTTGGTTTAAGTAAAAATTAATACTTGTGTGTGTTTCATTAATTCTCACTTTATTTAATTTTAATTTGTTTAAGAAAATTAAAATTTGGAAAAATTAAAATTTACTTTAAGTTGAACCATCACCTTTACTCTTCCGCATCTCGATTAATCTAAAAGGAAATTATATTTTTAATTGTGTTAATATTAAAACCCGGGGATCCACGCCCCTACATATTCTTCTTATATGAGATGTCTAACTCTCATCACATTAGATTGCTCCTCTGAGCAAGAAAGTGCACTAGAAATTTTTTAAGTACTGGGTGCTACTACACTTCACCCTACATAATTGCCTTTGGATTTCTTCCTTCACAAAAGTCCTTTTGACTCCCTCACCTTTCACTAAAAGTCTTGGGTAAATTTGGAATGGCACAAACGTTATCTATGACGGTGCTTAGGAAACTATGTCTCCCGACTAACTCCTTCATTGTCCTCAGCCTAAAAGAAATTTTTTGGTGAGTTCTATATCACACACCATGTCCTAAACACTCTATAACTTCGGCTGAGTCCTCCTCCTACTGTTCTTCTAATGACCTTTGCTAGTCATCGATGCTCGACCGAGCTCATATAAGAATTGCATCGCTTATATTTCCTGGCAGGAGGACGCACGTCGTAATATGCAGAGGAATACAACATCTAAATAATAGGGCTCTATGTCAAAGAACGCTACGCTGAAACATAGAAAGTCGTACAGATCCTAAGGACACTAGAACCTAATGCTCTGATACCACCTGTGATACCCCGCCTAATTAAATATCAGGTGATATGTCCTCTATTAAATTAAATCAAAATATCCAGTTGGTTCATTCTTAGCATCATTGTCCAAAAATTATTTCTTTATCAATTAAACTAATAAAAAATTAATCTAGTGTCAAAACGTTTATATTTTTAATATAATTATAACCATTCCGCAAACGGAATAATAATAATCAACATCACATCACAACGTAACTACATATAACAAGAATAAATATTGCTGGAATAACTCTCCAGATAAAATATCTCATTAGCAACAAACCAAAACGGATATCGACAATACTGACATAAATAATTATAATATCTAGAATAGAAATGAAATAAATAGAATCCTGGGCAACATGCCCTAAATGAAAATAGATACTACAAATGTGTGAATCAACAGAATGTAAGCATCTAACAAAGTCTACATATCCATTAGCATCTACAACCCATCGAGACATCCACATTCTATGTCGGCATTCCTGATACTAGACACCTGATATGCAAGATACAATAAAGAAGAGAATATGGAAGGAAATGGGTCAGAGCCCGATTATAAAATATTTTTAAAAATCGTAAGTGCTCAACAAGTGCAATTAAGAAATTATTATGTACATGTTATCTTATCGGGCTCTCGCTTAAGAATTCTCACCTCTCATCTAGTGTGCACGCCTAACGTACTTTATCCTCCCCTAAATTCAGGTTTTCAAATATGATTTCATCCCATATCAATTCCTTGTATTTCCCACATAATACATATGATAATTAAACATGTTCATTACTCTTTAATATGAACTAAGTCTTCATAGCTTTAAGATTAAGTATTCACTTACTTAATTCAATCAGATCTCATTATTAATTTTTACCTACCATTTCACGCAGTAGATTACATCACAATATAGGTTTTAATCTAGAATTCTCACACGGTATTCACTTACTTAATTCAATCATGATACATCTCTCGCTGTATAAAGGACTATTGGTTCGACGTCTCTCATGAACCATAAATAACTTAACACATATATTGGAGGGGAGCATACTCCCTAGCCAAATGGGTCACGCACTTACCTACATTCCCATTCAACCATCAAAACTATCATTCACACCGATATCACATGTCCATGGTCCTATGCTCAAGGTATGAATATAAAATCCCCACAAATGGGCTCATCGGGATAATATCGTCCACAACGCGAAACCTCCACCCCGATAGTAAGAAGCGTAGGTATCTCATACACACAAAAAATAATAATATATGTATTCACCCCACCTATATACATTAGCAATAGGGCACACGCACAACCCATATAAATATTTCCATACGTAGCACATTTATCTCTAATATCTTACGTATTTACATATTATGACTTTACTTCTTAAAGTATATTCTCGAGATTCTCGCATCACTAGAAGGGAAATAATTTATTCCTCATATAAATTCAGTAAGTAAAATCTACGCCCTACTGGTCCATGTCATCATAACTCCCAAATTTCTCAGAATTAAAATTATCTTCAATTAGGTTTATTTCTCGATAACCCCTAATTCAATCTGAACCCTTCATTCCATCTCTTAGGGTTAATCCTATATATGCCTAAGGTTATTTCGATAATTAATGACCCTCTTACTAGTGGTACTAACCTTAAGTTATCATTTATTACATTTACGCATAAATTTATATAACTCTCCACCGTAATTCATTAAATTAACACTCGTTAATTTCCCCCATTCAATTCCACACATAATAATATTTTTTTGGGTCTTAAATATGTCCTAGTGCCCTTCCTTAAGTCCCATTATGTTCCATTAATCAACACCAAAGATTTCTAAAGATGGTATTTAATCACAATTTAAAAGGGAAACAAGTCACATTTTCAGGGGGAGTCGATCGATTGACAATTTTGGTCGATTGATCGATCGATCAACGTTCTTGGGTCGATTGATCGATCTATCATTCAGATTTTTGCCCCGATTTCTGCGTATGTTTACATGCGGGTTTTACACTTTCTCATCTTCAAAACCACTGTCAAATAATCCCAAACTCATCATAGGTTATCCTAACATATATATCGCAGTATATAAATGATTTCTAACCTCTTAACAATATGGAATTATCATGAAGTTTTAATTAAATCAAGTTATCCGCATTAAAATTCAGAAACTTCTCAATTTGTCATCCATACAAGAACAATTGTAAATCCAAGAATTTCCTCACCGAATGATTCCCAAATTTCATGGATTTAATTCTATATTCAGAAAGAAATTAATTCTACACAGTTCTCATTTCAAAGATTCATTTAAAATCATTATCATTCATCTTTGGTTCATGCTACTTTTAAGAATTTTACTACTATTCTAACATGGACAATATACATGCTGAATTTGCAATAGTTAATCAATTGCCTCTAATTTGTAGGTCTGAACCATTGGGGAAGATAACTCCACTAGTGTTCCTCCTTTTTTTCAGCCAACTTCCACTGGTGGTCGTGTAAGATGAGTCTTGGCTTTTGGTCTCCTAGAGAAGTCTCTTCCTCTCCTAAATAGTCTCTCCCTGTCCCGTAAGACTTTTTCTTTTGATTTTTGGTGAATGAACCTAAATCCCACCACCTCTACACTTATATAATATTAGCAAAATTTCGCGTGTACTATTCACCCAATTTGGAAATTGACCAAAATACCCCTCAGGGGTGTCTGTTTGGTTCCAAATTGAACCGAGACCCAAACTAATCCCCCAAGTAGAATTTTTTTACTATTTAAACCCTTCCGAACACTTTGGCGCAATCAAAATGACCATTCGGACGACATGAAAATAATTTATCGGTCATTCCATTTAAATATAATCGCGACACGACTCACGTGCGCGTCTCGACTTAATTATTGTAATTGTCCTATTCATCACTCGCGATAATTTTATAAAATCATAATTATATGTAAAGTTATAATCATATATATTACTTTTAATCATAAGTAATACTCAACATAAATCAAGTAATATTTAAATTCGGATGAATTTTCAATTATCCCACAATTAATTTTAATTAATCCCATTTTAAAAGTTATTAAAAAATATGGGGTGTTATATACTTCCCCCCTTACAACGGAATTTCGTCCCAAAATTTGGAAAAAAAGGTATATTAAATAAGGATAACTCGGCTATACGTTGAGCATCGAATCCTTGTACTCTTAGGTAAACTACTCCGTACCACCCATACAGTATGCTATCGAATACCCTCAATAATGAACACCCCACATATGTTTTTTTTTAAATCCCAGGTTACCCTATCACGTAGGTTCTTGCTGAAGCCTTACCGTTTAAGTTTCACTACTTAAACTTATTTTAGATTTTGATTATCTAGCCTTCTACTATTCGCACTTTAGTAGATTAATCGTTCTTTAGATACATATGATCTCGTCTCGCGACGATCGTACACAAGTAGGTTATTTACGCAATATATATTTTACACACATTATATACTATAAGTATCAATTTATCTCTGATCTTCACAATAGTACCTGGTCCCCCACCTTTAACTAACAAGTAGGAGAACAAGAAGGCTTAGCATTCCATACCTCAATTTTCACCATGCCCAAAAGTGAACTTATATGAGTTATTGTGAACAAACTTCACTAGTGGAAGGGACTGCCCTCATCCTCCCCTAAGATCCAAGGGAACACATATAATTTATTCTCCAACATCTGATTAATCCGCTTATTCTACCCATTCGTCTGTGGATGATAGGTCGTACTCAATCATAACTCGGTACCTATAGCCTTGTGAACACTATTAAAAAATGGAAAGAGAAAGATCTTTTCCTAATTGGACACGATATCAAGTTGTACTCCATGTAACCTTACTATCTCGGTTGGAAATATCGACCCATACGGTCCTATAGTATGTTCAGTCCTAAATGGCATAACGTGAGCTACTTCGGTCAATTGATCCACTATCACCCATATAGGATCGTAACCCCTCTCGAAAGTAGTTACCTTCATGATAAAATCCTTGGAATGCTCTCCCATTCTACTGGTTCCCTAATGGTTTCGGATCGTCCACCCTTTACCAACAGATAGGTGACCCATTGTAAAATGCATTTAGCAATATTTCTCTTCATTAAATCCCATCACTACTATCATTTATAAAATAATAGATCTTATACGCTCTAAAATGTACCTTTAACCGTGATCCTTGTGATTTTTCCTCTTCACGTGTCATATGTCCTTCCCTCTTCTCTAAAACTAGTTTCTCATGACACATAAACCTCTGACAAATCTTATGAAATAAGCTTCGACTTCCCTGGCTAAATGTTGTCGAATTCACATGACAATTATAATCTACTACCTTATACAATACTTTAAATTACCCCAAACAAATACACCCTATATCTCGCGCATTATTGGTTAAATAAATTCTTGCTCATTCGGCATGCTTTTCTATTCATGATGTAATCATTTGGTACTTATTTTCTCATCATAACTTGGAGACTCTACCAGCCTTAAGTCATAGTGGAATTATCAACTCTTAGTAATATTCTTGTAAATGTACAATGACCAAAGTATGAAACCATTGTACTATCGACCATACTTCTCCCCAACTCTCGACGTTTGCTAGTTTCATGCATGGGATGTCTCGCAAACAGAAATCCAAAAAAGGAACCCCCCAATACACTAGTACCTAACATAGTCGGTTGTCGAGATCCGTAAGACCCTCCGTCCATAATATATACCTTCCCATAATCTCCGTATGTTGACATAAAATATACTTATGTCGCTTAGAAATAACATGAAATATGGTGCTCTCACTATCCCTAGTTCGTGGCGCTATATATATAACGAGCTATATCTCATTGCTAGATAAAAAACACAATGTATCCCGAGTCACGTCACTAAATACATCCCTACACACAGGGATCACATATAAATAGACAACATGCTCACTGAGGTTTATATTACCCTGAAAGTTTCATACATACAAATCTATATAGGCCCGACCCTATTTTAGGTGGCGCCTCACAAAATTAATATTACTCTCCCGAAGTATCCATCATGATAGTCTTATCACTCAATTTACTATAATTCAAAAATTCGATAATTAATCACTACATATTACCATAATAAGTTCGACTTTACTAACTCAATACAATAGTAAGTTATAATAACAAAATATGCTCTTAGGGCCCACCCGGCTCACTCACGGGGACAGAAAAAAGTCTCGATACTCATTGTTGATACCAAAATCTACCACCCTTCGTGGACCATTCACAAATCAGCACATGTCATCCAATGTGTGACTACTCAAGTCAGTCCGACCAATAATGAAGCCCGACCAACTCTGCAGCCCGACCATCAAGGAAGCCCGATCAACAGGGAAGCCCGACCAACTGCCTGTATTAGTAACAAAGCGATAACAATCTTACAACCTACATTGCCAATGAAGCCACAACCTTCATACATTTAATTCTCATTATATATTTATGTAAATGCCTAATAAATAAAGGCATTCCATCCATTCACATGAAAAATATCAGGATCCCTCCTGGACTATAAATATTTTGTATCACCCTCATTGCAAGGGACCAGAAAACAAATCAAGGAAATCAATACATAACAATGGATATAGGCTATTTATGTGAGCTGAACCACTATCAAAATCTCTTGTGTCATGTTTGTTTTACTTAATTCATCTATGATCAATTAATTAGGTCTTGTCTATTTTTTTGCATCAACATATTGGTGAACATATTACTAAACGTTGTCACTTATCCACCATCCATGGATGAGATGCCTAAATCAAGTACCAGGAATGAGGGAATTCCGCGTAATCCCCCTACCCCTCCAAATAACCATGATTTAACAGGAATTCTAGCTAGTTTAGCCAAAGGTCAAGATATTATGCAAGATACCTTATGACAGTTGGCCCAAACTCTGTAAGATGGAAGCTCCTGCACAATTTAATTTTCCACCGCCGTTATCCAGGAGTGTCGGCGCAGCCGTTCCAGAACTTTAAAGTATCCTTCATACCTGTCTGGAGCAACTTCCTCCATCAGGATTACTAATTCCTCTGATGGACAATATCTTCTCCCAAAAAGATTGTGTGCCTTAGAAAGGCTAAGTAGGGCCTCTCATTTTGATCGTTTGGGACCTAAGGGAAATTCCCTAAGGGTTTCGTCGAGAGATAATCGACGACCATGCGATTTAAGGGAAGGTTCAGCCCAATCAAGATTAAGCACCCGACGAAATCAAAGATCTAGTCACAGGGAAGGTTCACAAGAAGAAAGTTCAGCACGATCTATTGGTCGTCATGGAAAAATTGCTACCCATAGATCTGGGGCTGAAAGTGAAAAAGGTTCTATTCAAAGTTTGGAGGATAGGCTGGGAGAAATGGCCAAGGCTAAGAATCCCCTCCAAATAAATTTTATTAAGGGATCCCCCTTTGTGCAAACCATCGTATATTTCCCTACCCCGAGCAAGTTTAAATCTCCAGTGGTCACTCCCAAATATGATGGGAAGACTGATCTAGCTCTTCATATAGAACAGTACTAAGCAACTGATGATATCTACGATGTTCCTGATGAGATGAGATGTAGGGCATTCTCGAGAATAATCACTGGATTTGCTCAAATATGGTAGAATAACCTTCCTCGGGGAGAAATTTATTTCTTTTAACAACTCATCGAGCTATCCATTGGTAATTTTTTCTTTGGAGGAAAGCCAGTGAAATGAGTAACTCATTTGCTCAGTGTAAGATAGAAGGAATGAGAAAGTACGAGGGATTAAATCACTCGTTTTAACAACGAGATACTGTAAGTCATTGATTACAAAGATAAGACTACAATCACTGCCCTAATGAGTGCTTTGCTCCCTAATAAATTATATTACACTTTGGTAAAAGATCCACCAAAGACGATGATAAAATTGATGGCCAAAGCAGCGAAGATCATGAACGTCGAGGAAGCCATGACTGCTAAAATGAATTAAAATGCAACGATGGAAGAAAAAATAAAAGGGAAGTCAGATAAGAAGGAGAACAAGAATCACAACAAGAGCAGGGGTTCGAAGGGATAGTGAGGTCTAGATCGGCTAAAAAAATTAACTAACTACACTCCCTTAATGGTAGACATAAATCATATGTTGGAAGAAATCAAGAACAATAATGATTTAAGTTGGCCAAAAAAGTTGAGGTCACCTGCTGATAAAAGGGACAAGTTGAAGTATTGTGAGTTTCATAAAGATCACGGTTATACTACCAACCTTTGTATTGCCCTCCAGAATGAGATATAAGCGCTGATCCAAAGGGGAAAGTTGGACAAATTTATTTATTGGCAGAATGGTGGGAGAAATGGAGGCGGATGTCTACATAAGTCTAAATCCCTAATTAAGCCTAGAGAAGAGAAGAAGAGGAACCATGATAATGATCTACAAGATGATCTTGATCTTCCCAAGAAGCCTAGACAATCAGAACATGAGGTATTGTCACTCAGTTTTGGATATTTTGATTGTCATATGATTATAGGTGGATATGACGGGGGAGGAGGTCATACAGCTGAAAGGAAAGCTTACCTCAATGAGGCTCAAGCTTGTTCCTATATCCAGCGGATCAACCTTGTTAAGGAAGACCGACCAAGAAAAGTTAACAAGGATAAGCTCGTGATTGTCTTTTCCAAAAATGATTTATCTCGAGTGTTATATCTTCATGATGATCCTTTAGTGATCAGAGTCAGGACGAAAGAAGTATTGGTACCAAGAACACTAGTGGATAACGGTCATTCGAAAAATATTACGCTTTATCCATATTTTCATAGTTTTGGTTTAAAACTCAATCAACAAGAACCTTATCACAGGCCATTCATTGGATTCTCAGGCGAGAAAGTGTTTCCTTTGGGCACTATCAAGCTAGACGTATTGATCAGGACATGGCCGGTGAGCAGGATAGAGAAGGTGAGATTCTTTGTAATGGATAAAAATGTTCATTCTGATAATAATATGATTATGGGAAGAGTTAGTCTGAAGAAATTCAAAGATGTACCCTCTACGGTTCATCAATACCTAAAATTCTCGACCAACTTTGGAGTTAGAATAGTGAAAGGAGATCAGAAAGTATCTCGGGAGTGCTACTATTCCTCTGTTGAGGAAGAAGATATGTTAAAGACAAAGAGAAAAACAACCACTTATCAAGTAGATACATCTGAGACAAACATCGAGTCTGACCTTGAAACCTTAGATCCACGAGATAAATTCGATCTCATAAAAGACCTAGTGATGGAGGTAATAGAAAACATTGTTCTGGATGATGATAAACCAGAATGAACAACTCAAATAGGAGAATCATTGGGACTAGTTCTTAAATAGGAGTTAATAACTTTCTTGAGGAAAAGAAAATAGGTGTTCGCATGGAGTCATGAAGATATGACTGGCATAGATCCAAATTTTCTATGTCATGAGTGTTGATGTAAAAAACTAGATTGCTCTAATTATTCAATCACAGATAAATAAATAAGACAGATATTTTTAAAGTGGTTCGGCTGGGAATAAAGCCTACGTCCACTGTTATGTTATTGCTGAGTGTTTGTGGAATTCTTGATTACAAGTTCTCTCAAGAAATTCCGGTCCTCTTTGAATGAGGATGATACAAGGTATTTATAGCCTTGAAGCTGTACATGAAAGGTTCGATACATTAAATGACATACATATGAAAGGGTAATACATTTAATGCAGAGTGTGTGCCAAGAATATATGCATTCAATGAATATCTGAACTGTTGATTATCTGGCAATTAATGATACGACCGAGATGCAGCTCGGACCGCCATAGCTGTTCGCTGATCAGGAGTTCCTCGGAACATTAGAGTACCTCGATGAGTTAGTGTTCCTCGGTGCGATAGAGTTCCTCGGTGTGATAGAGTTCCTCGGTGTATTCTCGTTGCTCGGAAAGAAGCATGGTTGGTCGGGAAATGATCTTCCTCGCTGCTATTGTGCCACGTAGATTGACACATGTCTTCGTATTATTCGTCCACATCAGCATATTAATTTTGGTATCAACAATGAGCTTAATGTTAATCGAGAGGCAAAAATTGTGAAGCAGCGGAGAAGAGTTTTCATCCCGGCGAAGAACCAGGCTATAAAGGAAGAAGTCAAGAAGCTTCAAAAATCTTCCTTTATTAAAGATGTGAAGTAATTGGATTGGTTGTCCAATGTAGTTATGGTCAAGAAGAAGAACAACAAGTGGAGGATGTGTGTAGATTTTACTGACTTGAAGAAAGCATGCCCAAATGATCACTTTCTTTTTCCATGAATTGATCAATTAGTAGATGCTACTTCAGGGCATGAGCTGATGAGTTTCATGGATGCATATTTTGGTTATAACCAGATCAAAATGAACCCAGAAGATAGAGAAAGTACTTACTTTATTACTCCTGTTATGCCATTTGGTCTAAAAAATGAAGGTGCTACATATTAGAGACTGGTAAATAATGTATTTGAGGAGCAGATAGGCAAAAATATGGAAGCGTACGTTGATGATATGCTCACAAAAAGTAGAAAAGTTGTTGATCATATGACCAACCTCAGCCAGACGTTTGATCAATTGGAAAAGCACCAAATGAAGTTAAACCCCCATCGAATGCGTATTCGGAGTGCATGAGGAAATGTTCCTCGGGTATATAATGAATCAAATGGGTATTGAAGCTAATCCAGATAAGATTAAAGCTTTGATTGAAATGCAATATTCGACCTATAAAAAGGATGTTCAAAGGCTAACTAGATGCGTAGCAACACTCAACAGGTTTGTGTCCCGAGCAACGGATAAGTGTTTCCTATTCTTCAAACCCTTTGAATGGAATGATGAATGTGAAAAAGCCTTCCTAGAGTTGAAGAAGTACTTGGGAACACCACCACTACTTTCTCGACCAATGCTAGGAGAAAAGTTGTATTTGTATCTAGCGATATCTGAGTCGGCAGTTAGATCTGACTTGATCAGGGAGGAAAATAGAGTTCAAAATCAAGTTTATTACACTAGCAAAGCTTTTAGAGAAGGAGAAGTGAGATATCTCAGACTGTATAAATTGGCACTGCCTTCATTGAATCTAGTAGACAAATGAAGCCATACTTTCAAGCCTATTCCATAGTGATCTACACTGACATGCTATTAAGTCAGGCTTTGCATAAGCCAGAGAAATCTAGAATACTGGTGTATTAGGCTATGGAGTTGGGGGAATATGATCTTATGCATAAACCAAGGACTGCTTTAAAAGGCCAAGATGTGGCTGATTTTATTGCAAAGTTCACTTTTCTAGAGGTCCTGGAGCAATAAGGAAATCTAGCCAAGCAACAAGCATGAGTCAACAGATCTATTGGAGTTACGCCTGACCAGTTTCAAATAGGGAAAACCACTGAAAAAGACCAATCAGAGATAAAGAGGAAATATGAGGAGGCAAAGGATAAAATCTTCCATCAAGGGATTATAACAAACCAAGCGTTTGACAGTGATATTCCCCTATGGCGTTTGTATGTTGACTAGTCATCTTGTGCAATCGGATGTGGACCTAGAATCATTCTCAATACCCCAGACGAGCTCGATATAGAGTAAGCTCTACGATTCCAATTTAAGGCCTTTAGTAATGAGGCAGAGTATGAAGATGTGATTGCTGGCTTAAATCTAGCTAAATCACTAAGCGCCGAGCAAGTTGTGGTGTATAGTGATTCATAATTAGTTGTAAATCAAGTGTTGAGCTTATATGTTACAAAAGGAGAACCGATGACCAGATATTTGGCCAAAACTTTAGAAGTAATTGCCACTTTTCTAGCAGTTCAGATGGTCAGGATTCCAAGATTAGAGAATGCCCGAGCAGATTCACTTGCTCGGTTAGCTTCAAAAACTAAAACTTTAGAAGTAGTTGCCTGAGCAGTTCTTAGAAGGATTACCCATACAAAGGACTAGTCCTATTGATCTACTTGTTAATAGGACCATTGATGAAGATTTGATGATCAACTTTATTGCAGTTGATATGCAACCATCTTGGATGGACTCCATAAGAGCATATATTAAAGAAGGGATTCTTCCAGCTGATCTACTTGAAGCTAAAAGGTTAAAATACAAAGCTGCAAGATACATGCAAGATGGTGGTGTGTTGTATGGAAGAGGATTAGCTACTAGCTTACAACAATGTTCACCCAAATGAAGTGAAGGATTTGATTGAAGAAGTCCACGAAGGGTCTTGTGGAGCCCATGCAGTAGGAAGAACGTAATTGCAAAGAATTCATACACAATGGTACTACTAGCCAACTATGCAATCAAATTGTGGAGATTTCTCCAAGAAGTGTGATAAGTGCCAGAGATTTTTTAATGTACGTAAGGCTCCACAAGCTCTCCTAACACCGATCGCGTCACCCTGGACTTTTGCTATGTGGGGAATTAACTTGGTCGGACCTCTACCGACTACCCCTGGAAGGTTCAAGTACCTAGTTGTGGCTGTTGATTAATTTACTAAATGGGTAGAAGCTGAACCGTTGATCGATATATCATATGAAAAGGTTTACTAGTTTATTTGGAAGAGTATTATATGCAGGTATGTCTTACCTTATACCTTTATAACTGATCACGACACATAGTTTGACAACGATGAATTCACTGCTTATTGTGTCCAAAAAATCCGCTCTGCCCCTCGTCATCCTCAAAGCAACGGACAAATATAGGTTACTAATAGAACTTTGATAAATGGGCTAAAGAAAAGGTTGGAAAATGCAAAAGGAAATTGGATCAATGAACTGCATTATGTCCTATGGGCTTACCGAATACTTCCAAAATAGCTAATGGAGAAACTCCCGACTTATTGTCGTTTGGTATCGAAGCCGTAATTACTGTTGAGCTAGGTTTACCTACGCATAGAGTTCTTAACTTCAATACCCCGGTCAGCAGTTTGATGAGAAGGATGTATTTAGTCATACTGAAAGAAGTTCGTGAATATATAATTCTAAGCAATTCAGCTTATCAATAAAGGACTGCACTTTTCTACAACAAAAGGGTCATGCCGAGCAACTTAAAAGAGGGAGATTATGTTTTGAAGAAAGTGATTCACAAGAACAATAAGTTGGGATCCAATTGGCATGGGCCTTATCGTATTACTGTAGTTATCTGACGAGGCACATATCGGATTGAGACATTGGAAGGGGAAGAATTCAAGAACCCATGGAATACATAATACTTGAAGAAGTACTATTATTAAATGTAGATATGTTGTACTGAGTTCACTTCAATATTAATGAGAGAATGACTTTCTAAAATTTTCATTTTGTTGTTTTCCTTTTTGGAGTACTAGTGCTATGCACTTACAAACACAATAAAACCACCAATAAAGTTGGTCGATATCAATGAAGGCCACCAATAAAGTTGATCAATAATAACAAAGCCCATCAACAAAGTTGGTCGGCATCAAGAAAACCACTAATAAATATGGTTGGCATCAATGAAGGCCACCAAGAAAGTTGGTCGGCATCAATAAAACTACCAACAAAGTTGGTCGATTTTAATAGCAACCACCAACAAAGTTTGTCGTCATCAATAACAACACCAACAAAGTTGGTTGTCAAACATATAAAACCATGCAAGGTAAAACGGTAAGTCCCAAATACTTGGTTAATAAAGACCCAGATGAATAATTTTCATCTAAATTGGGCTAAAAGATGGACAAATGTTCCACTCATGCCTGAGAACTCAGGCAACTAATGCAATTACCATAAAATTCAAGTACATTAGTAGAACCATGGTGAAACATTAGTAATTGGTAGAAAACTTAGGATAATCCTAAGGATATTAACAGAACCGATGAAAAACTAGAGATTAACTAAAAAAAATTATCTATTCATAGTCAATGACTAAGAAAACACTAAGAGAATGATTAATAGTTGATCCATTCATAAAATAAACTTTTCACTAAAATTAAATGATTACATATTTTTGCTTAGACATGGAAAAATAAAATACAAAAGTTTATTCTTCAGGATGCTTTCCTTCAACCTTAGACACAGGATCCATGCCAGTTGGAGGATCATCCAAAGTAAAAGGAGAGTTGATGAAGTTAAGTTCCTTAAGCATCCTGGTATTACTGCCACTAGGACGGTCAAGCAAATGAGGAGGACGAACAATCTCTAGTTCATCATAAATTTCGTAATCCCCCAAGTACTTGGAAATCAAGCATTGGGGAATACGGTGAACAGGTACCAAATTAACGTCCAACTTAAATGGAGGATTGTCAATAGTAATCTCGGATCATACAAACCCCATAGAGAGTCGTTCCCATCCACCTTCATCACAGTTAAAGCATTTATCCAACCCTATTTATAGGATTCATTATGGGCCTGTGAAAGTCTATCATCATAATGTCCCAAAGCTTCATTATACCCACCCATCCAAAATTCTCTGGGTTCCTTATGGAATTGAAAAGTTAATTTATCAACTTGTTATTGCAGCTTCTTCAGTACCCCATCCTTATCCTCCGATTGGAAAGATTGAGTAGATAATTGTTCAAATAAAGTCTGCAAGTTTTAAGACATCTCAGCAAAAGCTCGTTCCTTTGCTCTTAACTATGCAGCTTGGTTGATAAGGTCTTGTTGGGTCCTAATTTACTTTGTGGTTCCTTGGCTAGCCTTATTTCTAGGTCAAGAAGAAGAGGCAGATTTAATGTTCTTTAAGGCCTCCAATTCATCTCTCAATGTGTCATTCTCATCTTCTAAAAAGGAATAACCTTCATCTATAGTAGCGACAACAGTTCTAGAGGAAGACTTACTTCATTCCTCAAATTATTATTCTCCTCTTCCATGAAGTTGGCAAGTAAATCTTCCTTTTGAACTTCAAGCTCAAGTAAATCTTCCTTTTTACTATAAACAGAGACAGATTTATCAAAGCCCCGACCTACGCTTAAGCTCTTATATTTTTTATCATAGCTTTGGTGCAACAGTGCAGTGGATTTTTTATATTGTTCTTAAAGCTCTTCAATCATTTCATAATAGGCAACATTATTTGCTATCGCCCGATCAAGAAAGTACTTCAAATACTTATAGGATTCTTTAACTTACTCTGATGCATCAGCACCAAGCAACTGAGTGATATCTTCCTTGGACAAGTTCATATGACTAAATTTAAAAAAAACATTACATTTCCTCAGTATCTCAGTATCATGAGAAGATAATTGTTCCATCTTCACAATAAACTAGCAAGAAGAAACAACTATGAATCAACAACAAGAATGGGTAATAGATACAATCAACATAAGATAAAAATGAACAACAAAAGGTTCTTTTATTGATAATAAGGAGTTCAAGTACAATCAAAACAAAGGAAAAAGAAATAACAAAAGTAAAAGAAAAAAACATGTTGAACAGCTTTACACCTTCTCCCTATTATTTTCAACCTTCTTGTTATGTTTAGAAGAAGGGGATACAGGCTGGAGTTGTTCAGTTTGCTCGGCTGGAGGAATAGAAGACTCGGGGACTTTAGGTTGTTTGGCAGTATACTCAAGCACAAATGAAGACTCTTCAAAAGCAGCTTTATTTTCAACCTCATCCTCTATGACTGGAGGAGGACCATGAATATGCCTCCGAAAAAGTTCAGAGTCTTCAGTCGCGTTCAACTCTTAAAGGAAAGTAACCCAACCATCTCTAAAATATTTTTTCATCCATTACTCAATTTGAGTAGATGCGAGAGAAATATCTTTGTTTCAGCCCTTATCCAAACCAACACTAAAGGAGGTCTTCATAATATATTTTCTCTTAGCTCTGGTAGAGGATATAAGATCTTCAGCAGCCTTTTCCCTACGCTCATCTTCCTCTTTCTGGCGCTCAACTTCCTCTTTTGTTTGCTCAACTTCCTCTTTCGTTTGCTCAACTTCCTCTTTCTGGATCCCAGTTTCCTTGGACCTGCGCTCAACATTAAGGGCATTTGTATCAGATATTTGACGAGTAGTTTCAGCTATCTACAGTTTCTCTGCCCAAGTGCTTTTCTCAGTCTCTAAGGCCTACTGAGACTCCAACAGAGACTTCTTCAAACCAAATAGGGCTTCATCTACCTCATTTGAAGAAGAAAAAGGCTTAATTGCATCATCCTTCTCTAGCATATTATTGAAGTGTACCAAGAACTATAAAATATGAAGATCAAAGTGAGCATATAAGGAATATAAATAACAACCAAACCAAGATAATTGAAATTTCTTACTGATGCAAGGTTCTGAGCAGCCAATTCAGAGACCCTCCTTCTAGGGATCTTGGCATCCGACCCCTGTGGTCTGGAAGAGTACCAGACTTGATCAACCTCCTAGCCAAACTAGGAGTAATAGCCATTGGATGAACAACATCAAAAGATGGTAAATCAACCGATAGTTGATCGGTCACCTGGTCAACTTGCTTCTTCGAAAACCCTTTTCTAAGTCTCCTTAGTGGAACTTCAACCTCTTTAGGAGCTACACCCTTAGGAGCCTAGTTTTTGGGGATTGTATCATTAGGGACTGGATTCTTGGGGGTTGAGTGCTTCATAACATCCCCTATTTTATTCTTGGATCCTTCAATAGATGATTGGTAACCAAAATCTCTACCACTGTAAAGGTCAATAAACTTCCCCTTTTAAATAATTTCAAATAGAGGAGTATCAGAATCAACAGGAACCTCTTGTTTAAGATCAATTACCAGAGCAGGAAAGGTAACATGTCTAGCAATAAAAGAAGAAATAATATTTTTATACTAGAGCAGATAGGAAGAGACTACCTAACGTGCTCCTCAACTCTTTCAAATTTACTTCACTCTCTTTGGGTCACTTTATTTTTCTTCAACTGCAAATAAATTTATAAAACAATAGTCGGTATGACATTTTATCAAACATAAACAGGGCAAATTTACTAAAACATAAAACAACCTATTCCATTGACAAAGAGCGGACATCTAGGTCCTTAGTATTTGGCACCTCCAACTAAAGGGACATGTTCCCAATTTTTTACAACTACCCCATGATCAAAATAATCCTTATTAGAATAAATGAGATTAGCTACCAAAGCTTTACTAACAGTCCTAATTTTTTATTAAAAGGTGGTATCACTAGATACCCACTTACAATAAAACATGATTTATGAAATTCCTAGATGGGTTCCATAAATTTAATTTAATCTATAAACTACATTTACAACTCTCCATGTGTTGGGAGACACTCTTGCAGGTACAATGTAAAAATATTGACAAAAGTCCAAATACAGGGGATTGGGAGAAAACATGAAACGACATTCAGTAATAAAAATGGAGGGAAATTGATAACCCTCAGCAAGAGAGAAAAAATCATAAGGAAAATTGGGATTTTCTAATACCACCTAAGATGGAATATGAAAATTAGTTCTGAACTTATCAAGTGACTCGATAGGGAAAATCATGATGAAGAAAACAAAGAAGAAGAGAAGAAAGATTCTTATAAAGATTTAAGGATTAAGCAAGAACTGAAGATAGAAAAGAAAATGATCGCACAAAAGCAAAGAACCCAGTGGCAGAATTAGAAGAAAGAGAAAGAAGATTATCAAAGTTTTACTGCCCTTTTTATAAGACGCATCAAAAACATGGAAAAGTAATTATTAAAAAGAACGACGTTTGGGTTTACGACAGATAATAAAGGAAAAGATGAAGATCCCCCGTAAACGTTCGCTAAAATTTAAAATATTTACAAAATTGTCATTCGCACATAAAACCATCAATCGAGTGGATAAAATTCACAAGTATGGAAGGTCTGCAGCTAAACCAAAGAGCCCGAGCTACTGTTGGAGCATAATATTTCACACTTTCGCATCAACTCCAAGTATAAAACATTGGGGGCTTCTGTTGATACCAAAATCTACCACCCTACATGGACCATTCACAAACCAACATGTGTCATCCAATGTGGCACTAGTCCAAGTCAGTCTAACCAACAATGAAGACCGACAAATAAGGAAGCTTGAATAACTCTATAGCCCGACTAACAAGGAAGCCTGACCAACAGGGAAGCTCGACCAACAGCATGTATTGATAACAAAGAGATAGCAGTCTTACAGACTGCATTACCAATGAAGTGACAACCTTCATACATTTAATTCTCATTATGTATTGATGTAAATACCAAACAAATAAAGGCATTCATTCATTCACACGAAAAATATTAGGATCCCTCTTGCAGTCTAAATACTTTGTATCACCCTCATTGCAAGGGACCAAAAAACAAATCAAGGCAGTCAATACATAATAATGGATGTAGGCTATTTCTTTTAGCCGAACCACTCTAAAAATCTCATGTGCCTTGTTTGTTTTACTTAATTTATCTGTGATCAACTAATTAGGTATAGTCTAGTTTTTTGCATCAACACTCATGATAAATAGATTTGTAACCAGAGTGTTAAAACTAACATACCCACTAAAATCGACTTGCACACGAATTTTAGTGTTAGAAATTCATATATATATATATATATATATATATATTGAGACACACCGTTCTCAATTGAATTAATCCTTTACTCACAAAGATGAAATAAAACTTCACCAACCTGGCCTAATCGTAGGGTCCCAGCACTTAATTGCCAACACGACCCAAGAGCATCTGCAGTCGTTATACATCTAGGATTTCACCCAATAATTGCCCCCTCCTCGTGGTGAACAAAATATTCTTTTTTTCGGCTTACACGCCATCACTGAAACATTGGCACAAAATCTCTTGGCCTCACTTATGGCTTTGTTGGCCTCCCTTTTACTTCTCGGTCCTCGTCGACCCTGAAATATTATATGCTACTGTTACCTAGGGCTCCACTTGTCCTATATAAACCCACCACTCTCAGGTTGTAAATTCCTAGGCCCAATTATCTTAACCTAATTACTTTCCTTAAAATCTCTATCCTCTAGTTGTTGTGCCTAACTAGCATGGTTTACCATTTCCAATTTTATCGGTCTCACTTCTCAACGTGGACACATTTAACACTTGTAGTCCCACTCTATAGACATAGTGAAATTTCTTGAGCCAGTTCCCCATCACTGGTCCCACTGACCAGTTTGGAATGTCCTTCTCTCGAACATGGCAATCTTAGATCCCAATTTCTATTTATGTTGTTCTTTTGGCTTTACTAGTCCTATGAGACACATGGTTGACCTCACTGGTCTTAGATGAATTCATATCCTCTTATTAAGGATTTAAATAGGTCCCCTACTGGGTATACCTTTCGATAATGTTTCACTATCACCATTGGATTCAATCTTACCATTCGGCTAGGTTTTCCCAACCCTTTGAGATCCCCTTCTTCTGTAAGCGATTACAAATTTCTTGATGACATTGACCCTAGTCGTCTTCGTCCTATTTCTCATCCTCACTTGATTATTTAACTCATGAGTACTTTCACAACTATGAACTCTTCTAATCTTCGATATACCCCTTAGTCACTGGGTAAGGAGTTCATTAAGCAAGTTGACTACTCTTTCGCGTTGGGATTTATTTCTTACCCATTTAAAATAAGTTTTGAAGTTCCATTCATACCTCGATTAAAACATCAAATGGATGATTTTACCATCGAACCATACCCAAATTTCTCATTTTAGCTTCACGTATGCTTCTTATATGAGATTTCTAACTCTCATCACTTTAGATTTCTTTTCTGAGCATGAAAGTTCACTAGAAATTTACAAGTACTCTCACCCTACATAATTTCCTTGGGATTTATTCCTTCCCAAAAGTCCTTTCTACTCCCTCACCTTTCACTAACAGAGCTAGGTAAGTTTGGAATGGATCGAATGTCATCTATGACGGTGCTTCGAAAACTACTCCTCCCGAGCAAATCCTTTATTGTCCTTGGCTTGAAGAAAAAATTTTGTGGGTTCTATCTCACACACCATTTCCTAAACACTTTATAACTTTCGCTGAGTTCTCCTACTGTTATTCTTCTAATGACCCTCGTTAGTCATCGGTGCCCGATCGAGCTAGTATAAGAATTACATCGCTTATATTTGCTGGCAGAATCACGTATGTCATAATACGCAGAGGAACACGACATCCAAATAATAGGGCTCTATATCAAAGAATGCTAAGTTAAAGCGTAGAAAGCGGTACATAAGCTAAGGACACTAGAACCTAATGCTCTGACACCTGTGACACCCCGCCTAATTAAATATCGGGTGATTAGTCCATTATTAAATTGAATTAGAATTTCTTGTTGGTTCATTCTTAGAATCATTGTCAAAAAATAATTTCCTTATTAATTCACCTAATAAACAATTAAGCTAGTGTCAAAACTTTTCGATTTTTAATTTAATTAAAACCATTCCACAAAATGGAATAATAATAATCAACATCACATCACAACTTAACTACATATAATAAGAATAAATGTTACTGGAATAACTCTCCAATTAAAATATCTCATTACCAACAAAACCAAAACTGATACCGATAATATTGACATAAGTAATTACAATCTCTGGAATAGAAATGAAATAAGTAGAATTCTGGGCGACATGTCCTAAATGAAAATAGATACTACAAATGTGTGAATCAACATAATGGAAGCATCTAACAAAGTCTGCATCTCCATTAACAGCTATAACCCGTCGAGACATCCATATTCTATGTCGGCATCCCAGATACTGTACACATGATCTAAAAGATACAATAAAGAAGAGAATATGCAAGTAAACGAGTCAGAGCCCAATTGTAAAAGATTTCAAAAAATATCAAGTGCTTAGCATGTGCAATTAAGCAATTATTATGTACATATTAGCTTCTTGGGCTATCGCTTAAGAATTATTACCTCTCTTCTAGTGTGCACGCCTAACGTACCTTATCATATCTCAAATTAAGGTTTTCAATTATGATTCCATCCCATATCATTTCCTTGTATTTCCCACATAATACGTATGATAATTAAACATGCTTATTTCTCTTTAATATGAACTAGGTCGTCATAGATTTAAGATTAAGTATTCACTAACATAATGAAATCAGATCTCATTATTCATTTTTACCTACAATTTCACACGGTAGATTACATCACAATATAAATTTTAATCAAGAATTCTCAGACATTAGATTACATCATAGTGTATATATTCATCACACTATTATATATACTAATACGACACCTCCCAGACACAGCTGCGGTGAATGCATACTTTGCTATCATGTTCTGATACATCTCTCACGAAGCGTAAATAACATAACACATATATTGGTGGTGAGCATACTCCCCAGCCAAATGGGTCACGTACATACCTACGTTCCCATTTAACCGTCAAAAATATCATTTTTACCGATAGCACGTGTCAAAGGTCGTATGCTCAGGGTACGAATCTAAAATCCCCCTAATGGGCTCATTAATATAATATCGTACACAATGAGAAACCTCCACCCCGATAGCTAGCAGCGTAGGTATCTCATACACACAATACATAATAAAATATGTATTCACCCCACCTATATACAATAACAATATGGCACAGGCACAACCCATATAAATATTTCCATACGTAGAACATTTATCTCTAATATCTTACGTATTTACATATTATGACTTTACTTCTTAAAGTATATTCCCGAGATTCTCGCATCACTAGAAGGGAAATAATTTATTCCTCATATAAATTCATTAAGTAAAATCTACGCCCTACTGGTCCATGTCATCATAACTCCCAAATTTCTCAGAATTAAAATTATCTTCAATTAGGTTTATGCCTCGATAACCCCTAATTCAATCTTAACCCTTCTTTCCATCTCTTAGGGTTAATCCCATATAAGCCTAAGGTTATTCTGGTAATTAATGACCCTCTTACTACTGGTAGTAACCTTAAGTTATCCTTTATCCAATTTACACCGCAATTTATATAACATTCCACCGTAATTCATTCAATTAACACTCGTTAATTTCCCCCATTCAATCCCACACATAATAATATTTTTTCGGGTCTTAAGTATGTCCTACTGCCCTTCCTTAAGTCCCATTATGTTCCATTAATCAACACTAAAGATTTCTAAAGTTGGGGTTTTATCAAAATTTAAAAAGGAAACAAATCACATTTCTAGGGGGAGTCGATCAATCGATGATTTGTTCGATCGATCGATCGACGTTCCTGGGTCGATCGATCAGATTTTTGCCCAGATTTCTGCGTATGTTTACATGAGTTTTACACTTTTTCATCATCAAAACCACCATTAAATAAAACAAAACTCCTTATAATTTATCTTAAAATATACATCATTTTATATATATGATCTCTAACCTCTAAACAATATGAAATTATCATGAAGTCTCAATTAAATCAAGTTACCCCCCTTAAAATTCGAAAACTTCTTAGTTTGTCATCCATACAAGAATAATTATAAATCCCAATTTTTCCTCACCAAATGATTCCCAAATTTCTTGGATTTATTTCTATATTCAGAAAGAGATTAATTCTACACAATTCTCATTTCAAATATTCATTTAAAATCATCATAATTCAACTTTGGTTCATGACACTTTTCAAAATTTTACTACTATTCTAACATAAACAATATACATGCTAAATTCGCAATAGTTAATCACTTGCCTCTAATATCTAGATCTGAACCATTGGGGAAGATAACTCTACTGGTGTTGCGCCTTTTTCGAGCCAATTTTTGGTGGTGTTGGTGTAGGATGACTCTTGTCTTTTGGTCTCCTAGAGAAGTCTCTTCCTCTCCTAGAAAGTCTCTCCCTCTCCCCTAAGCCTTTTTCTTTTGATTTTTGGTGAATGAACCTAAATCCCACCACCTCTACACTTATATAATATTATCAAAATTTCATGGGTATTATTCACCCAATTTGGAAAATGACCAAAATACCCCTCCGGGGTGTCTGTTTGGTTCCAAATTGCCCCGAGACCAAAAGTAATCCACTAGGTAGACTTTTTAGACTATTTAAACCGTTCTGAACACTTTGGCACAGTCAAAATGACGATTCAAAAAACATAAAAATAATTTACTGTTCATTCCATTTAACTATAGTCCCGACACGACTCACACGCGCATCTTGACTTCATTACTGTACTTGTCGTATTCATCACTCGCGATAATTTTATAAAATCATAATCATATGTAAGGTCATAATAATATATATTACTTTTAATCACAACTAATATTCAACGTAAATGACATATTACTTTATTCTTGAGTAATATTTAAATCCGAATTATTTATCCCATAATTAATTCTAATTAATACCATTTGAACAGTTATTAAAAAAATACAAGGTGTTACACATTATCACTTATCTCCTTAGAAGTATGGTTTTCTATTTTCTTTGTAGGTTTTCTCATGGGTCGAGTCTGAGTCTTTTACTTATCTTGGATTGGGTGGGTAGCTAGAAAATTTATTGTATAGGAAATATCTAAGTTGCTTTTACCTTAGTATATTATCAAAATTATTCTAATGGGGGTGATTTAAGGCCCTTATGTAGGCACTCATAGGTTTTGACCTTATATGTTTGAGAGTGTAGAGCTACATAAGCTTTCATCTAGTTGGGTCAAATTTTAACAAGATATTTTTTTTATTTGGAATCTAGGTTTGTTACGAGACCCCTACTGTCTCATGGCCCAATATTGATTGCCCAAGTTAACTCTTCAAAAAGTCCAAAAATGTAGTCTCTCTAACTATTAATATCTTCAAGAAAACCTCAATTGGTCACTATAATACATAATCACATCACACACCTCATAATGTTGCATATTTTTATTACGCGTATGTGTGTGTAGCTCATTAAATTTTTATCTGGTTTAAAATAATTTAAAACAATTAAAATTGAATCAATAACTATTTTTGATTTAATTTGTTTAATTAATTAATCTTCTCAAAAAATGTGAAAAATAACGAAAATAGCATTTTTATGTGATAATAGTCTCAAATTTATTTTGTTGTATTTTTCCTAATTTTTCTAGTATTTTTAAATTTAATTTGGATTTAATTTGTAATTAAATCTCATTTAAAAACAAAAAGTTTGGTTTTAACTTAAAATGAAACACACAATGAATAGTGGTACATATACGTATAAGGACATGATTTTATAAAAGTCTGTCTAGAATATAGAATTTTCTGAGTTGTCCTAGATCATCCTTAATATGTCGTATACATCACATTCGACACGTCTTCACATGTTGATCCTCAACGTCCATCATTCGAATCTTTAGCATCACATAACATCAACACGCTCCCATTATCTTCAACATGCATCGTGCATATTCACCTAATATCCACTAACTCCATTTCATTAAAGGTACGACGTTGAATTGGAGTTAATAATATTCACGTGCATATTTGGGAGATTTCATAAATGGTTTTTATAACCATTCATACTTTATAAAAATAAGGCCGACTATTTAAAAATAAAGATTTTTTTTAATTCATTTAAACAACATAATAGTGTCATTCAAACGACATTCATATGTCGTTCAAACCACTTGATCAAATGACATCTCATGTCGTTTCTTAAGTCACGAAATACCTCATTTCTTTAGTGCATCAAACGACAATGTACTATTTTTTTTTAATACGTCGTTTCTTTGGTCGTTACTTGAGGGATCTAGTGATATCTAATCTCGTTCAAACGACATTGTAAATGTCCTTCGAATGACATCGCGCCGCCTTCAAATTTTTGTTGCTATAAATACATGCTCTAAGTTAGGTTTTTGTTAAGTCTTTTACAACTCCATTTTCTGCAGAACTGCTGTGGTTTTAGACTTCACCTTTTTAGGTTAAAATGGATTTTGATTCACTTAAACATCCCAAATCATATATGTGAATCATTATTAAACCCATTTACTCATATTACCCATTCTTGGAGTGAATCTTGTGGATAAGAAAGGCTACCTCCATTGGAGATTCTTGGAGTTCTTGAGGGAACTCTTGCTGACTATTGGATCTCTCGAGGGATCTGTTGCTGAAGACAAAAAATTGAGGCCTTAGGGTATTTGTATGTAAAAAATTCTATATTTTTCTATGTATATGTAAGTTAATTTCACAATATATAGTGAAATAAATGGTTTTGCCCCTTTCGGGGATTTTTCCTAAATTTGTGCTTGTGATTGTTTGGTTTCCATGCTAGTTAGATTTTATTGCTTTCAATCACATTAGATGCATGTTTAGAGTTTGATTAAAAACTAGAGTTAAAATTGGAGTTTAATTAAATCAGTTTAGACATTGAATGGAAGAACACTCTCAAATTGGTACCATGGCTAGTTACATAATTATACCGTGTAATTTTTTCGCATTTTTTTTTTGGATATCAATTTTTTAAACAATATTTATTTTTGAAAAAACTTAAGTTCAATGAAAAACTATATCATTGGATGCTACTTTTTTATTGCAAAACCCTCATAAAATCTACTCCAAAGACCATAGATGAACGTGTCTAGCTAGTTTGTGAAAGAGGGAGGACTCCCCCCACTATCACCGTAGATAATGTGACCAATCTTAAACCCGTGTCTAACTGGACTGATGATGAATTTAAGTGAACCACATATAATTCACATGGCCTACATGCAATTTCCAGAGCCATCTCACCCGATGAGTTTCGACGTATCATGACATGTACCATGTCTGGCAAGATCTCCTTATGTGGCTCGATTCCCCATAATTAAAGCATTGGACCATGAAATCCCACTGCCTCAAGCCCTGCTGCCCATATTGGGTCTTCCTTTGTCTATATCCCTGGTGGCCTCGGCCCTGATAGACACCCCCATTGTTCTCTTAGTCATGTTATCCTCGAGGAACACTCTGTTACTATTGTCCCTCCCTAAACCCATTGTCACCTGGTCTGAGTCCCCCGATCGAAATCATTTAGCCAGATCTCCCTGCTAGGTATCCTGCTAGTGTTGCCTTCTTTACTTTTGCAATGGTGACCCACTAACACCATTACCTACGATCTTACCAAGATGTCTACACTCTCCAACTTTCTTGCCTCCCTTCACATGGAAGCGGTGATCCTAATAGTGAAGAAGTGAGGTATTGACGACCTCGGTATACATTTTCAATGACTAATTACTCATAATATGTTGTAAGATCCTCTAATTAAGTCCATACATAAAATTTATCATCTTTTTATCTTCAGTGTTCACCTTGTCAGATACAATGTTCATTAGACGGGTGAAATCCTCCTTGTACTCGGTCGCAGTCCATCCCTCCTGTACTACATCAATAAACCTTCTTTGCATCTCAGTATAAATCATGAATGGGAAGAACATGTGATCGAATGCACCTAGAAGTCTCCTATCATCATCATCTCCCTCCCCTCAGACATGGTGAATGACTCCCACCACTTTGATGTTGTTCCCACTAACTTGAAAGTGGCCAAGATCTAATTTTGAAGGTCGCTACACTCAACCATGTAGGGATGATGCTATATGTATTTCTTCCACTGACTGGAAGCAATAATATATGTACTTCCCTAGAACTCTGGTATTTCCTTTTTCAAAAGGCCTTCTGAACTCTCTCCCATACTGATAGTCATGATTGGGCATGCACGACCAGTTCCACCCGATGTTGTGGCTGAGCCTGTGGGAACTGTTATGACATGGCAATCATGATTGTATTAACTAACTGAAAAAAATAGTGGCCACTTATGGGGCCATCACTGTCCCCTGAGGAACTTGTGGCTACTACTGACCCTCTCCCTCATTAGCCTTACTGGCGGCCTTAGTTGGTCGTTCTCTCTTGGGTGGCATCTGAAACCAGACCGAATTTCTATAAGTCCGCAATTGATATAATTCATACCAACAGAAGAACAAAATTACATAAATGAATGCAACACTCCTAATAATAGGTCTCTATAATAAATTAAATATTCGTCGCCATGACAATAAACTGAATGCTGAATCCCAATACATTTATCAATCTGGAGTGAAATTAAATAAATTCTAAGTAAAAAGAACACTGTCTGATAATGGGTGTAAGGATAATGTTTTTGATATTTCCCCTAGTATTTAGGACTTTTCCATAGAATCTAGGATACATCAAGTATGGTGTATCCCATTACTTTCGTCTTGATATCTCATGGTCTCAAGTTTAAAAATACAGATCCAATTATCAAGCATCACGTAGTGCATCACCAACTTTCACCACTTTATCTTCCACATGCTACAGGACATCACGTAATATTGGTATAGTTGTCACTTTGGATTTTGTGGATTTATTATATGGTATTGGGAGGTTTTTTATCAAAATGTTTTTTATAAAATAAGGCTGCTTTTGAACTTAAAAAATACTTTTATTTTCACTTTCTTTGTTCAAACGAGTTGGTAATCTCATTAGAACGACTTTCTGTCTTGTTCAAAGGTTGTTTGAAGCCTTAATCATACGAGGTTCGAATGAGGGAGTACTATTTTGTTTTTTTACAGGACATTAGAAGCGAGACCAATTTTGTTCGAGAGAGATGATGATCTCGTTAGAACGAAGTTTAAGTTTTGTTCGAACAATCTTATGCAACTTCGATTTTCATGTTTTCCAATAAATACCTACTTCGTTTATGGTTTTCTTTAGGAGTTTTCATTTACGTAAACTACATATTTTCTGTAAAAAGTCTTCATTTTTTAAAAAGGGAAAACACTTTTTGATTAACACATATCTCCTATATACTTTTGCAAATCATCTTTGAAACCCTAAATCTTTTATATATTAAAGTTACGATTGTGAAGAAAGAGTCGTCACTGCTGATTTTGTATAGAGGAGTGTCTATTGCTTCTCTTTTGATTCTTACGGGAATCAATACTGACGGAAGATTGCGGCCTTTGGGGTACTTGTGACAACCACTGCTAAAGAAGATGAAGGTCACCGACAGGATATTTGTCGGGATATATTTCACTCATAATATTGTAAGTTTCGATTTACAAATCGTATTAGTGAAATAAAATGTTTGTCCCCTTTGGGGATTTTTCCTAAAATATTGTGTTGAATAATTTTTTTTTTGCATGATTTATTGCTTAATGTCTAAAATCACCTAGTTGCATGTGTTAAAATTTAATGGAATTAAAATTTGTATGTATGTTGACATCTAATTAAATAGATTACACGATTGGACTATTGCTCACTCTCAAATTGGTATCAGAGCTTTCTCACCAAATTATCAGGAGTCATGATTTTTCGTAAATTTTTTTTTATATCAATTGTTTTGAAAAATTACAAATTTTCTGAT
This sequence comes from Sambucus nigra, assembly GCA_949130495.1. Classification (NCBI taxonomy): domain Eukaryota; kingdom Viridiplantae; phylum Streptophyta; class Magnoliopsida; order Dipsacales; family Adoxaceae; genus Sambucus; species Sambucus nigra. The sequence goes on along the minus strand of OX422223.1, from coordinate 90,335,007 downwards.
GGAGACTTATATAATAATATGCCAATTTTGATGGATGGAATTATGCCTATTGACAAGCATGAATGATATCCACTTTAAAAGACATAGATGGGAGAGTTTGATTAGTATGTGAAAGAGGGTGGACTCCTCCCACGATCACGATTGATAATGTTTCAAATCCTAAACCCATCTCTTCCTGTAGTGATGATGAGTTTAAATTGTGTACCTACAACTTCCTAGGCCTTAGTGAAATTTTTGGAGTCGTTACCCCAGACGAGTTTTGATACAAAATGATGTACACTACATTGAAAAAGGCATGCGATATCCTCGAGTTGACACATGAGGTTACCAACGCTGTCAACGCATCTAAGAATCAAAATTTGATAACCCAATTCGACACGATCACTATGATAGAGTCTGAGAGTTTTGATGAAATTTTTGCTAGGTTGTCGAACATCGTAAACACTGGTTTTAATTTGGGTGAGAAAATTCCTGAGACTAGGGTCGTTAAAACGATTTTGAGGTCACTCCATTCGCGCTTTATTCCTAAGGTCACCATGCTTAACTCTTTAAGGATTTTAGATACTCTAAGGGCGAAAGAACTCGTAGCAGACCTTCAGACTTATGAGGTAGATATTTTTTCTAAGACCATTAAACCTAAGGATATAAGGGTATCTTTAAAGACTCGAGCTAAGAAGAAGAAAAATGAGAGAGTTTGTGAGTCTGAATCTGAGGGAGATTTTGATGTCTATGAATTGATCTTATTTGAGAAAAAATTTAAAACATTTCTCAATTTTTTCAAAAAGAATTCTTCCAATAAAAGGATTTTTGAGAAAAACAAAAATAAAAATGAGGTCAAGGATAACGATGAGAAAGAGGAAGCGATAATGTGTTTTGAGTGAGAAGGTAAAAGGCACAAGTCATTTGAGTGTCCCCTGTGATAAAGAGAAAGGGCAAGAAAGTTGCAAATAAGTCCACTCTTAGCGATAGTGACATCGAGTCAGTTGATTTAGGGGAGAATCACTACATGAAAAGTCCATCGCTTTCTTGGATAGTCATGGGAGTACTCCTATTTCGTCCCACTATGATAAGGACACATGTAAACGTGAGAGCCTTGATCGTGTTTCGAGCCATTCTAGTGAGTGTGACGATGAGATTTTAAGTGAGGGAGAAGGGGATCTCCAAAATGACTTTAGTGATTTATACACCAAGATGTTCGAAATAAAAAAGTTTAATAAATATTTGAGTCTTAGGGTGTTATATTTAGAGAGATAGGTAAAAGTTTTGAGGGTGTATGAGGCAATGACAAGTCAACTTGAGAAGGTGAAAGTTTTTTTGTATGAGTAGTTGATCGTCTTTGGCTGGGAAAAGAGTTAATTGACCAACACCATACTAGTATTACGGGAGATCTTCAATCATCATGGAGACTCGTGAGAAAGGTGAAGCTTGTGTATACCAACTCAAGAGAGATCTCGAATTTGCCCGGGAGGTTAAGTTAACTTTAGAGGACACACCTAAGAACGTAGGAAATATGCTCCTCAGTCTCGCTTGTGGTAATGTTGAGAGTCTCAGAATAGGTTATGACGGTGCATCCACTTCTCATGTTGCACACTAGCCGGTTCCTTAGTTTGTGTTAGATCCATATGTCACTCGACCTAACCAACCTAGTAATTTGATTCCAGGTAGGAGAGCGCGTCCTGGAAGTTTTGAGAAACGTGGTCCTAAGCCCGTGTATATTTGTTCCCATTGCAATCAAAGAGGATACCTTAGCAAATTTTCTTCAAATTATGTAGCGTGTCATATAGATTTCTTCCACGATATGATACTATAAGTGTTCCTTCAAGAACTGCCACACATATTACTTCACATGTTTGCGCACATGATATGAAAGATTTTGAGAGTTTTCGAGAACAAGTAAAGTATTTAATCAAAACTTCATAAGATTTGATGTATGTTTTTCCTATGATGTCATATTCTTTTGAGAACTCCTCTTGGCCTAATGATTGAGGTTGAGACTTGTTTGCTAGCATATGATGGATATGTTGCTTTCCATGTTTATATTATTCATGCCTATTTCTAGTGTGTATGTAAGGGCAAATTTCTAATTGAGTCCTTTGTAGTATTGGCTAAATTCCGTTGGACAAAACATTTTGGGTCATTGTGTGTCGTCCAACTATCAATATTGAAGAATTTGGTCATACGGTCTTTCATACCTCATCAAACTGATTTCGAATGCTCTTTTCCCAAAGGTATTTGTCTCGGTTCATTTTTATGTGTTGGAGACAAATTTTATTTTATTAAAATAAATTTTTATGAAATTTTTAAAGCAATGAAGTCTTCTTTAAAAATGATATTTCGTTTGAAAAATATCCCAGGTCATTCAAATGACCTTTTCGAATGAACCTATTCGAACGGGCTTACTAATGATCTTCTTCACAAAATCCTCTGAAGTTTCGTTAGAAGCGTCGTTCGAACGAACATGTTCAAATGAACTTCCAATGAGATTCTTTTCATATTATTCTGAAATATCATCAGAATTTCGTTCGAACGAACACGTTGAACGACCTTCTCTAGTTTTAAATTTTTTAAAAATCTCGACAGTTCCTTCGTTATAACTGTTTTTGTCCACTTCTTCTTATATATCTTTTAGAAGGATGAAAATAACTGATTGAGCAGGACTTGCACTTTTAAGAAAAAGATATCACCCTTTTTTTTTACAAATGCTCTCCAACACATTTGTGATCTTTAGATCAAATTTTAGAATCAAAACCCCAGACACTCCACAATTTATTCATCAAAGGTATGTGAGGTGTAACTCTGCACAATTGTTGATTGGAGATGGTTTTTAGGTTTCGGTGGATACCGAAACACGAGAAGTGTTGTGCAACGCGTTGGATCTTCGCGTACTATGAACGGAGGTAGAGGAGACGGCATCAATGAGTCTTAGTGTGTCACGTCTGTAAGTCTTTTGAGTCTTTTTGTAAAACTATATTTGTTGTGGATTTGTCTAGGCCTACCCGTCCGAGGTTTTTCCCATTTGGGTTTTCCTCGTACATTGGTTTTTTGTGGTTCTGCTTTCTTCCCGCTTAATTAATAGTCATGCATGCTCACTTAGGAGTTAGTAAGAAATATTAAAATTTTGAAAGTATAGATTCTTGGCCTAATTTATATTTAGTTTAGAAGTTTATTCTACCAAATTAACTAAATCCATATAACCTTACAAATTTAGTGGACTACGATTGTATTATCATTGTAGTTTTCTTTTTCCATTTTGATATAGTTTTAAAAAAATACAAAAAAAAAATTTGTTTTTCCTGAAAAAGTTTGGAAAAATGCAAAAACATCTTCAATTTCTTTTTAGGAAAAGTGAAGAAGCCAAAAAGATTTTATTTTTGGATAACATTTTTGAAAAATCCAAAAAGAAGTTTTGATTTTTTTTACACCATATATGAATGATCATTAAAGATGTCTGAGTCACTCATTCATTCCATACCCACATGGCTATTTTATAGTGTTTTGAGATGTGACATCATTTCATTTTATGCTTCATAATTTGTGGAGTCACTTAGATGTGATATGATGACTACTTACTACATGTTCTATTCCTTGTCACATTTAATGCACACGTGGACAAACTTATTTGAGTATTGCACTTGCCTTTCATATGTCAGTGTTATTGTTTTCATATCAATCCTTCTTTTAAAACAAACCAAATGTGATAAAATGAGATAATGAAAGTAGTGCTTGTAAAAACCATTGCCCGAATTTAAAAATTATAAATTATATCTTCGATAAATGTGTTATTTTTTAAAGCAATGTAATCGGATTGTGAAAGACATGTTGAATTTACGTTAATAGCCACCATTTGCAAAAAGAAAATATCTTAAAAAATTAAAGGCACATAAAAAGAAAAATAAAAAGTTCTATGTCAATTTCAAAGAACATTGATGCTTCATTACATCTGAGCATTGATTTCTTAAAAAAATGATTTGAGAGTAAAAAAAATCAGTATGTGAATTTTGAGGGAGTTTAGTAAAAGATCAATGGGTTTACACATCCTAAAACTCCTTGTAAAAGCATTACATAGTTCTAGGCGTTATTGGTATGACTCGCGATCTCCATTAATTGAATTGGTTGACTCGATTTCACTTAAGTTCACCATTTTAAACCTAAGGTAGACTTTGAGATCTTGCGTTAGTGGTGTCTCATTCCTTCGTTCACAGATGCTATGTTTGTCTACGTTGATTAACCTATAAAATGTGTTCACACCCCTACATTCCGTTTTCATTATTCGGTTATTTTTGTGTTTCACCAGGTTTGTTATTTTTGTGAATAATTTTTTCTTTGAAAAAATTTGAAAAAAAAAAATTATTGGTTTTACTTAGTTTATCATTACTTGATTCTCATTAACTTATATTTGTGATTATATTCTATGATTGTTATGACGCACTCCAATTTATTAATTTTTGTTTAATTTCCTTGTTTATTTCGGACAAATAAAAAGGGGGAGAACGAATTATGGGGGAGTGGGAGTTTGTTTATGGGGGAGAATTTATTTATCAGTTTTTTCTTATTTCAAACTCGATGTATCACGAGGTATATTTATTTATCAATTTTGTGCAGATACACTTTGATGAACATATGCAAAGTACTCGTAAGGCAAAGCTCCTAACAAGAAAATCAAGAGAGTTGAAGATTTGGAAGCCTTGTACATTTTTAGTATCTTCCATCTATTGGTTTCTAGGAGGGTATTAGGTCTGTATAGGATTTTATGCTTGGATAATTTGTTTTTTTTTATTTTGTACCGGAATAGCCATAGGGGAAGATTTGTAAGGGCAGATTTTCTGACATTGCCCCAAGTATCTAGGACTTATCGATGGAATATAGGTTACATCGAGTATGGTGTATCCCGTTACTTCCGTCATGGTACTTCACAGTTTTAAGTTTAAAAAGAAGGATTCGATTATCAAGCATCACATAGTGTCCCACCAATGTGCGCCACTTTATCTTCAACATTCTCCACGACATCACGTAATATTGGTATAGTCGTCGCTTTGGATTTCATGGATTTTTTACAATGTATTCGGAGATTTTTTATTAAAATGTTATTACAAAATGAGGCTGGTTTTGAACTTGAAAAATATTTTTAATTTATCTTGCTTCATTCAAACGAGATAAAAACCTCGTTAGAATGTCTTTGTGTCTCGTTAAAAGGTTGTTTGAAGCCTTATCAAACGAGATTCGAACGAGGGTGTATTGTTTTATTTTTTTACAAGTCGTTAGAAGTGATACCATCTTCGTTGGAATGAGATGATGATCTCATTAGAATAAAGTACAAGTTTCATTGGGACAATCCTCTACCGCCTCAATTTTCGTGTTTTCCTATAAATACCTACTTCATGTATGGTTTTCTTTAAGATTTGTATTTTATTTAAACTGCAGACCTGCTGCATAAAGTTTTCACTTTTAAAAAAGGTAAAAACTCTTTTTGATTCACACAACTCCTATATACTTTTCTGAATCATCTTTGAAACCCTAAACCACTTCTATATTAAAGCTATGATAGAAAGAATTAGTCTTCACTGGTGATAATGTATAATAATGAGTCTCTACTGTTTCTCTTATGATTCTTGCAAAAATTATTGCAGAAGAAAGATTGCGGTCTTTCTGGTACTTGTGAGAACCACTGCTAAAAAAAAGTAGGTCACATGCGAGAGATTCTTCGGGTTGTATTTCACTCATAAGATTGTATGTTGTGATTTGCAAACTGTATTAATGAAAGAAAAGGTTTCGCCCCTTTGGGATTTTTCCTGAAATATTGTGTTCAATAATTTTATGTTTGCATGCTTTATTGCTTAATGTCTTGAATCACCTTGTTTCATGTGTAAGGATTTAAAGGAATTAAATTTTTTTTATGGGTTGACATCTAATTAAATAAATTACACCATTGGATTATTGCTCACTCTCAAATTGGTATCAGAGCTTTCTTACATTTTCAAATTGGAATCAGAGCTTTCTTACGTTTTCAAATTGGTATCAGAGTGGGTTTAACCAAATTATCATGAGATCTTGATTTTTCGCAAAATATTTCTATGATATCAATTGTTTTGAAAATATATTTTAAAAAATCGCAAATTTTCTAATGGAGAACTTATATAATAGGATGCCAATTTTTTATGGATCGAACTACGCTTATTGGAAATCCCAAGTGAGATCTACTTTAAAATCCATAAGTGAGATATTCTGTTTATTATATGAAAGAGGTTGGACTCCTCCCACGATCATGATTGATAATATCTCAAATCCTATACCTATTTTTTCCAGGACTGACGATGAGTGTACCTAAAACTCCCGCAGCCTTAGTGCAATTTTTGGAGCCATCACCCCTGACAAGTTTCAATGCATCATGACATGAACTACATCGAAGGAAGCATGGAATATCCTCCAGTTGACACATAAGGCCACCCAACACTGTCAAGGCATCTAAGCTTTAAAATTTGACCACCAATTCGAGACGATCACTATGTAGAGTCGGGGAGTTTTGATGAATTTTATGCTAGGTTATCGAACATCATAAACACTAGTTTTCACTTAGGTGAGAAAATTCCTGAGACTAGGGTCATTAAAAAGATTTTGAGGTCACTCACTTTGCACTTTATTCTTAAGGTTATATTGCTTAAATTTTTATGGATTTTAGATACTCTTAGGTTAGAAGAACTCATAGGATACCTTTAGAGTTATGAGATAGATATGTTCCCTATACCCATTAAACCTAAGGATATAGGGGCAGATTTAAAGACCCAATCTAAGAAGAAGAAAAATTAAAGAGTTTGTGAGTCTGAATCTAGGGGAGATTTTTATATTGATGACATGGCCTTTTTTGCGATTTTTTTAAAAAATTTTGTCAAATTTTCCCGAAAGAATTCTTCCAATAAAAAGAGTTTTTGATAAAAACAAAAATAAAGATGAGATTAAGGATAGTGCTGATAAAGAGGAAGATATAAGATGTTTTGAGTGCAAAGGTAAAAGGCATAAGTCATTCGAGTGTCCCACTGTGCTAAAGAGAAAAGGCAAGAAAGTTGCTACTAAGGTCGCTCTTAGCGATAGTGACATCGAGTCGGTGAATTCAGGAGGACAATCACCACGTGAAAAGTGCATTGCTTTCATGGCTAGTCACATGAGTGCTCCTAGTTTTCCCCATGATGATGAGTACACATGTAAAGGTGAGAGTCTCAATGATGTTTGTAGCCATTCTAGTGAGTGTGAGGATGAGATTTTAAGTGACGGAGAAGGGGATAACCAAAAAGCCTTTAGTGATTTGTACACCAAGACGTTTAAAACCAAAAAGTTGAATAAATATTTGAATTTTAGGGTATTATATTTAGAGAGAGAGGTGAAAGCTTTGAGGTTGTGTGAGGTATCGGTGAGTTAACTGGAGAAGGTGAAGGTTTCTTTGTGTGAGTAGTTGATCATCTTAAAACGGGAAAAGAGTGAATTGACCAAGACCATACTAGTCTTACGGGAGATATTGAATCATCATGGAGACTCGTGAGAAAGTTTAAGCCCGTGTATACCAACTCAAGAGAGATCTCGAATATGCTCGGGAGGTCAATATTAATTTAGAGACACATCTAAGGAGGTGGAAAATAAGCTCCTCATTCCAACTTTGGGTAATGTTGAGATTCTAAGAATAGGTTTTGACGGTGCATCCACTTCTCATATTATACCCGAGTTGGTTCCCAAGTTTACGTTCAATCCATATGGAACTCGACCTAATCCATCTAGGCGTCTGATTCCACATAGGAGAGTACGTCCTATACATTTTGAGAAAGGTGATCCTAAGAACCCAGTGCAAGAAAGGAGAACCATAGGGAACTTTGATTTAATTTAGGCAGAGTGTCACATAGGTTTCTTCCAGGATATACTACTACAAGTGTTCCTGTACGCACTCCCACACATGTTACTCTGCATGCTCCTTCACATCACAAGAGAGATTTTGAGAGTTTTCGAGAGCAAGTAGAGTATTTAAGCAAAACTTCACAATATTTGTTGGATGTTTTATATATGATGTCATCTCCTTTGGATTGATGGATGTTTTTCATAGGATGTCATCGCCTTTGGAGAACTGATTCGGGCCTAATGATTGAGGGTGCAACTTGTTTTCTAGCATACGATGTTTTTCATGTTTATATCATTCATGCCTATTACAAGTGTGTAATACCATTTTAATATTATTGTAGTTATCTTTTTCCATTTTGATTTATTTATCAAAATATACAAAAAGAATTCTTTTTTTTTTAAGTTTGGAAAATACGCAAAGATTTTCGGTTTCTTTTTTAAAAAAAAAGTTAAAAAGCCAAAAAGATTTTATTTTTTGATAAATTTTTAAAAAAATTCAAAAAGAAGTTTTGATTTTTTTTTACACCATATATGGATGAACATTAAAGATGTTTGAGTCACCCATTCATTCCAAATCCACATGGCTATTTTATAGTGTTTTGAGACGTGACATCCTTCCATTTTGTAATTTATATAGTGTGGAGTAATAAATATGTGATATGATGACTACTTACAACATGTTCGAGTCCTTGTCACCTTTAATGCACATGAGCATGAACTTATTTGAATATTTCACTTACCTTTCACGTGTTGGTTGTAGTGTTTTCATATCAATCTTGCTTTTAAAATGAACCAAATGCGATAAAATGTGATAATGAAAACAGTGCTTGTAAGAACGATTGCTCGGATTGGAAAAAATGAAAATCATATCTTCAGTAAACGTGTTATTTTTGAAAGCGGTGGAATCGGGCTTTGAAAGACAAGTTTACTTTGCATGAATAGCCACCATTTGCAAAAATAAAATAGCCTAAAAGATTGCATGCAAAAAGAAAAAAAAAGTGTCAGGCCAATTTCAAAGAACATTGATACTTCGCTATATATGAGCATTGAATTCGTCAAAACAAAAAGATTTTATAGTAAAAAAAATTAATATGTGAGTTTTGAGGAAGTTTATTCGAAAATCAATACGTTTGCACGTCCTCGAAAATTCTTGTAAAAGCATTACATAGTTTTGGGCGTTATTAGTGTGAAAATCACACACGATCTTGGTTACTTGAATAGGTCAAGTCGATTTCACTTGAGTTCACCATTTTACACCTAAGGTAGACTTTGAAATCTTGCATTAGTGGTGTCTCATTCCTTCATGCACATAGGCTATGTTTGTCTATGTTGATTAACCAATACAATGCTTTCACACCCCTAGATTATGTTTCCATGATTCGGCTATTTTTGTGTTTCTCCATGGTGTGTTTTTTTTCTAAATTATCGTTTTCTTTGAAAAAATTTAAAAAATATAACATTTGTTGGTTTCGCTGAGTTTATCATTACTTGATTCTCATTACCTTATATTTGTGATGATACTATATGATTATTGTGACACGCTCTGGTTTAATAATTTTTTTTATTTTCCTTGTCTATTTAGGACAAATAAAAAGGGGGAGAATGAATTATGAGGGATTGGGAGTTTGATTTATGGGGGGAAAATTAATTTATGAGTTTTATCTTATTTCAAATTCCATGTGTCACAAGGTATACTTTTTTGTCTATTGTGTGAAGATACACTTTGATGAACATATGTAAAGTACTCGTAAGGAAAATCTCCCTAGAAGAAGATCAAGAGAATTGAAGATTGAAAAGTTGAAGTTTGGAAGCCTTATACACTTTTAGTATCTTTCGATTTGTGGGTTTCTGGAAGGGTATTAGATTTGTATAGGATTTAATGTTTGGACACTTTAGATTTTTTATTTTGTACTGGAATATCCAAAGGGGAGATTTGTAAGGGAAACTTTTCTGACATTGCCCCTAGTATCTAGGACTTGTCTATATAATCTAGGTTGTATCGAGTATGGGAGTTGTTTCGTACGTGGGGATCAGGCCCACATGAGGCCTGAATGCCCGAACATGGCTAAAGGTCAGGAGAAGGGTGTTTGTCTAAGGCTACAAATACAACAACTTCTATCCCCACAGGCAATTCTATCACTACGGCCTCTGCAGGGGCAGTGGTAGGGGCAAGGGAAGTTTGGGCATATGTGTCACATTCGAGGACTAGTGTTACCGCCATCCACTGAGGGTATGTTTTCTATAATGGGCATATGGGTCACATATTATTTGACATGGGATCATCACATTCATTTGTTAGCACAAGACTCGTACGTGCTACGAGTTTAGTGGATTTAGCTTCAAACATCGTTATGACCATAGATGCACCATTGGGTGGTGGGATTCTCATTCGTTCCATCTGCAGGAGAGTGGGTATGAACATGAAGAAGTTATGCTTAGTAGAGGATATGCTTATTTTAGACTTGGATGAGTATGATGATATTCTGGGTATGGAATGGTTACTGACATATAAAGCGATGGTGGACTGTTACAATAGAACAATCGTGTTTACTATTCCAAGGCAGTACATGTTTCTTATGGAGATGCCTCATCTAGAAGGAGGGTCGAGCATGCACTTATATTATATTGAGGAGGAAACTTATAAGGGTATATTCATCTCACTATATTCGATCCTTGTTGCTAGTGTCGGGAACTATGCTGATAGCACGAGTGTTGTATCGAATGTCTCCTTTAAAGATGCGGGAGTTGGGGGATTAGATTCAATAGCTATTGGGGAAGGGCTTTATCTGTAATACTTCTTCACCTTAGGGTGACCCAGTTTTAATCGTGAAGAAGAATGATGGGTCATTGTGATTGTGTATCAACTATTGGGAGTTGAATAAGGTCACGATCAGAAATAAGTATCCGTTGTCGCGTAACGATGAGTTGTTAGATCAATTAAGAGGAATAACTTACTTCTCTAAGATTGATTTGTGATCGGGGTACCATCAGTTACATATCAGGGAGCACGATGTCCCTAAGACCATATTTTTTATGAGATACGGGTCTTATGAGTTCAGAGATCCGTTCGGGCTAACCAACGTGTCATCAGTTTTCATGGATCTCATGAACATGGTGTTCAGGAATTTCTTGGATTTGTTTCTCATTATCTTCATATAAGACAACTAGATTTATTCTCGAACAGAGGGAAACCACGCAGAGCACTTGCTTATGATTTTTCAAACTTTATAGGACCACCATTTATATGCCATGTTCGAGAAGTGTGGATTATGGTTATGGGAGGTGCATTTCTTGGGTCACATTGTCTCCGAGAGAAGAAGTTTTATGGATCCGAGTAAGGTGTTAGTGGTGAGAGAGTGGGATCATATCATGAAACTGATGGAGGTGCACAATTTTTTAGGGATAACACGGTACTACCACTAGTTCATCAGAGGATTTTCAAAGATTGCGGTCCCCTTGATGAATTCGACTCGTAAGGGTGTTCCATTTGTATGGGATGATCGCTTTCGAGTAGCTAAAGGATAAATTAACATCAACGTACATACTCACATTGCCTAGGGGAGATGTTAAGTACATTGTTTTTACCAATATGTCCTTACAGGTACTTGGGGGAATTCTACAGCAGGATGAGCGGGTCAGAGCTTATTCAACTCTCAATATTAATCCGCATTAGAAGAACTATCCCACTCCTGACTTGGATTTAGCAGCAGTCATTTTTGCCTTGAGGATTTGGAGGCACTATCTACTAGGGGAGAAGTTTCGATTGTTCATAGACCATTAGTCACTTCAGTATCTTTTCATGCAAAAAGATTTGAACATGAGGCAATGTAGGTCGCTCGAGTTCGTGAAGGATTATTTTTTTGGCATCTAGTATCATCTAACGAAGGATAAATGTATGGCAAATCTATTAATTTGTCTCCCGACTCGAGAGTTGGCAATAGTGTGGAAGGCGAAGTGGGTTGAGCTTTATCAGAAGAATGAGGTAATTTGGGCATATATGAGAACACACTACATGGTTGACTTACTTGAGTCTGTGTCATGTAGGAGTACCAACTAGTTTGGATATATTAACAAAATTTAGTAGATTCTTTGAAGCATGTTCTCTATGGTATTGCAAAGCCTCATCAAAATTCAACCCATCCAAGTCAACCTTCATTGACGAAAAGGGAATTTTAACAAAACATATAGGACACAATGAATGCATTGCATTAGTGTGTGTGTTAAAATATTTTTAAATATATTTTGGGAATTTGAAACATCTTAAATGATTTTTGAAACATTTAATAAAATGGATTTAAAACGTTTTGGGGTTAATGATTGAAATAATAATTCCCTTAAAAACTTCATGGGTAGAAAAAAATTGGCACAAAATAATGGGGGTACAAAATGGGATTTTTATAAATACCAAAACACGCATTTTTGTTCCCGTTAAAGTGCAACACGTGTGTTCTTTTGAGTGGCCAAAGTTGTGTTTTCTTCGTCTCACATTTTTGAGACTTAATCTTAGCTATTGGATCAATTGTTATCAACGATATACATGTTTTCCTAGTTAATCCAAGTGAAATTTGTGAAACCCAATGGGTGAGAGAGGTTAAGCACTGCATTATACATTATTGGATCTAAATTCAAATAGAGGTTTTTATCATAAACCGTTGATTTCCACTAAACGTCCATAACCTTCCTCAACTAGTATAAATGGAGGCCATTGTTAAAGCTTTAGAAGACTTTTGCAACTTATTCCATTTGAGAGAATAAAAGAGACAGTAGAGAGAGAAAATAGAAAGAGGAGGGAGATAGAGAAAATGAGAGAGAGAAAATGAGAGAAGATACATAAAAATATTAGGGTTTCCCTCAAAACAAAACCCATAAACATTCGTAGCATAACCATATCAAAAAACCACCATATTTGAGAGTTAGAAACTTAGGTTTTGTTGAGGGTTAGTGAGTTTGGTTGTTTGAAGAAACCTCTTCAAACTTTATCTCTCTTGGGAACATGAATCTCAGTGTATTTCTCATATTTCTTCCTATAAATTGTGAGGAAACACGTTTGAGATACATTTTCATGTAGATTTAGTGTTTCTATACCTACTCATGTTTGGATCTTGTGTTTTATTGTTTATATGTTTAGATCCATTCTCTCTGATTATAATTTCTTGAGAAAGAGATTTCAAAATCAGTTTATGTTTTAAATCTGAAGGATTTGCCTCTAAACAAAGTTTTACATTTTGTGAAACTTGTTTTGTACGTAAATAATGTTTTCAAAACTTAGATCTTATTTTTTTAAAGATTTAACTTCAGATCTGTAATATTTTGAAAAGGAAGTCTGATTTTCTTGAGAATTGAAACCCTGCATGTCGTATAGAATTCTTATTATTCGTAGGACTATTTATATATTCTTAAGAGTGAAGTGAGTTGCATATTGCATATTAGGAACTTCACATTCACTACACTCTCACACGAACACATACAAAATGTGTTGTTCCTTTGAGAGATTCGGTTTGATTGAGCTACTGGAGCAAGGAACAATGAGTTAAAGCAAGGAATGACCAAGAGGATCTAAAGTGTCAGAATCAGAATACCATGGAGGAGTTTAAGCTTAGTAGTTATATTTTCTATCTTTTATCTTTAGGATCTTGTGTTTGCATGTTCATGTGCATGCAACTCTTGAAATTATTTTTAGTGGATTTTTTTGGTTGTAGCATAGAGGCCACCGTAGATGTTTCCTCAGATTTGAGGTTTTACCACGTTAAAAACACCTATGTCAAACATTACTGATTTTAGTTCTTAATGCTTGTTTGGTTAGGTTTCACAACAAAGAATTAGTATATGTTTTTAATTTGAAACCTTGGTAATCAAGCTACCAATTCATGAATTTGATTTAATCAATTTGTTGCACATCTTGTGTTCTGATTTCTAAAAGGAGTTTTCTAAACGAGTTTATTTCGAAGTTTACTTAATCTTTAACTTTGTGTTAAAAACTTAGTGAACGATTTTTCAGTGGTATCTGAGCAATGTTATTAAAATATTTTTCATCCCGAAACTCCAGAAACTGCTTTCTAAAATATTTTTCATAAAAAGGAGGAGAGATTTGAGAAGCTTAGTAACCTGTCCCCTCCACCCCTATTTGATGGACAAAATTTTCCTTACTGGAATGTAAGGACTATTTCATTCATCCAATGGACTTTGGGTGATGCTGTTTGGGACTTGATTGAAAATGGCTACATTAACCCAACTAAGCCTTTGACTAAAACCAGCACTATAAGAATTAAGAAAAGTCTGAGTGAGTTTATCAAAGAAGAAAAAGTGACGTCATTTAATGATAATAAGGGAAAGAACTGTATTTTTATGTCCATAAATGAGAATGAATTTAAATGTATATCTAGTTCATCCACTTCTAAGGAAGTCTAGGACACACTCGTCATTGCCTATGAAGGTGATGAGCGTTTTAACGCTGGGAAAACTCAGATGTTAGTCCAGTAGTACAATACTCTCATTATAGATGATAATGAGTCATTTGCTGATTTTATATAAAGTTAAGTGATATTATCACCAATTTCCATGCAAATGGGATAACATACTATTGAAAGAAAATAGTGCTTAAAATCTTAAGATCATTACTTACTAAATTTGACAATAAACATTATGCCAGAGAAGAGATAGATGATCGTAACTTGACTCCCGAATTACTAAATAGTAAACTGAGAACCGTGGAGATATAATTAGAATTTAAAAAACTATTGTCCTCCCAGAACAAAATATCCTCTGGACAAAATTTCATGTTCTCATCTCAAGTGACTGTCCCTAAGATGAACCCACTTGTCTTTGACCTAGACCTTAGTGAGGACTGTGATTTAGACAATTTGGTAACCAAATTTCTTTCATGAGTAAACAATTTAAGAAAATCATAAAGTTTAGAAACTCCTTGCTTCTAAACAAGGGAGACCTGGTTACCAAAAATCTCAAACTCACAGACCTGATGATAGAAATGATGACAAATAAACAAATGATAACAATAGGCCTAGGACTGATAATTACCACATTAAATTTCATCGTTATAGGAAATTTGGGCACATTGCTACCAAGTGTAGAGTCAATTGGAATATCAATAATGCCAGGGCTAATTTGTGCAAAACTTGGGACGACTCAAGTGACTGTGATGAAGATGAGCCTGAGTCATCCATTATTAATGAATCACGAAAGTCTTTTTATGCCAAGATCATTCTTATGACAATGCTATTGATGATTGTATTATGCTTATTGATGTAAATATTGTTCCTTCTAGTGAAACTTCTATATCTACTACTATTGAAAATGTTGTAGATAGTCCAAGTTTATAGGTGAGTCAAAGTGAAAATAATGGTGATGAATTCAACATGTGTGTGAGTCACATTGCATAAAACGAAGTGATAGGGGACACTACACCTATTTCACTTAGCGAGTATGATGATGACCTACCGGATATTCAAGAGTTGTACACTAAAACTCTCAAAAGGAGTGACAAACTCGATAAGATGGTTAAGCAATTGAATGAACATGTTGAGAAACTTAGTAAAACTATTTAAATGAATGCAGAAGATTACACCATGCAATGTATTGATCATGAGATGGAAACTAAAGAATTTTCCTTAAAAATAAAAGACCTCTCTGAGAAAATATTGTCTTAGAAGAAAGATACAAGGCTACTTTAATTGAATTTGAAGAATCCAATGAAAATGTTTCAAATGTCTTTAAAAAATGTTTGCATTTTGAAACGAGAGCTAAATATTATAAATAAATTGTTATAAGAAGTAAAATGGATTCTGAAGACAAATCTGGCCTCAGTTTTGCAAAAATGGTGGCGACTAATAAGACAACTGTCTCTCCTAAAAATGTTATTTTTCTAAAACAAGTCCAGGATTTGGAAAAACCTCGTAAATGAGTTTTTAATGTAATGTCTCTCAAGAAAAGAAGAGATTGTGTAATAAGAAGACAAAACTGAATAGTAAAGCTAAGTATGTTTATCCTCCTGCAAGAGACCTCTGGAAAAACACTAAGACTTGTGCAAATTTAGCTAATGTGTCTTATTAGACAAACCTATCTTTAAGGACTTAGGTGATAGAGTCATGCCTACTTCACATCAGTATTGATCCTATTGCAATGTCAATAAGAACACCATTACCGAGTGTTTTCAAAAAAGGTTGTACACACCTACCTATCAAAACTTTAACTGTTCGAGAAAGAGCATTATAATGTATATTCTCCCAAGGCAGATCGCACATAACTTTAACTATAGGAAGAAAAAGGGGGACTTAAAACTAAGAAGCAACTGTTAAGTTTGACCCCTTAGACCTTTTCTAAATCAAAAGCCATTTTTCTTTTGAAAAAACCAGGCCTATTTTGGTTAGAAAATATGATTTGTTACCCGAGCTAAAGTGTAATGTGGTCCTAACTGCTTTTATGGCCCAACGCACTTCAACTAGTTGGTACATAGATTCCGAGTGTTCCAAAAAAATACATGGTCAGGGACGAGACCAAATTGATAAATAAGACAAACTTCTTTAGAGATAGTTTCTTGTTTGGAGATGGAATCTCTTCCTAAGTCATTGGTATGGGAACACTGTGTGAAGAAGGGATCCCTCTAAATAATGTCTTGCTAGTTAAAGGTATTAAGGCTAACTTCCTAAGTATATCTTAATTTTGTGATTCCAATCACACTGTTACCTTTTCCAAAAGCAATTGGAAAATTTTGAATGAAGAGGGTAACGATATCCTCTAAGGAAACACAATTACGAATAACTATTACACAGTGATTCCAAAGACTGAATCTTTCAAGGATGCCAGACTAGATGATTTTGATTTATTGAAAAATTGAATGTGACATACAAATTTTGATAACCTTTATAGAATAAGCTCCTAAGAAATAGTTAGAGGTATGCCCAAAATCAAAAACACTTTTAACTTTATTTATGGTCCCTGCTAAGTGGGGAAGATGAGTAAATCTTCTCATAAGAAGGTTAAACATATTTTAACTTCAAAGCCTCTTGAACTAATCCATATGGATCCCATGGGTACCTTTAGAACTATCAGCCTCTGTTGCATCAATTATATTCTTTTCATGGTGGATGATTTTACACAATATACTTGGGTCGCTTTTATGAAAAGTAAATCTGACAACTTTCGTGAGTTCTTAAAAAAAATTTAAAAATTCAGAACGAGAAGGATACCCAAGTATCTCGCATAAAAAGTGACAAAGTTAGAGATTTTAAAGACTTGGGTGTTACATAATACTGTGTAGATAATGGATATAAACACGAGTTAAGTGCACTTAAGACACCTCAGTAGAATGGCATTATTGAACATAAGAATAGGATCATTCAAGAGATGGCTAGGGTGATGTTACACACAAAAGGTTTGCCAAAATACTTTGGGGTTGAGACAGTCTAGATGACATGTCATGTTATTACCCGTGTATACCTCAGAAAAAATACAAAAGAGACATTCTATGAACTATGGTACAATAAAAAGCCTAACTGAATGTACTGTAGAACCTTTAGGAGTGTTTGTTACATCTCCAAAGATAGAGAAAACTTTTCAAATTTCGAGACCCGAGGTGATACAGTGATTTTTTTGGGTTACTCCCAAACAAATAGGGCTTACCGTGTTTATAATCAGCATACCAAAGTCGTTATGGAGACTATTAATGTAATTATAAATGAAACTATCACAGAGTGATGTGACAGTCAAACAGTAGTGATTGATGTGTCTGAAACTATTTTTACTCCCGACTCTCCTAAGATGAGGGCCTTGCGGTACTAACTTGGGTTTGTAAAGACCACCCCATCGAAAATGTTATTGGTAACCCGTCTGAGCCAATGCGAATAAGATCCCAACTTCAAAAAGTGGATAGATTTGCATGCTTTATTTCTCTAGTGAAACCAAAAAGTGTAGACGACGCCCTTTGCGACCCATTATGGATTAATGTTATACAAGAAGAGATTTTCTAGTTTTAAAGCCAAATAGAAATAAATCTAGGTTAGTAGCGCAAGGATATTCTCAGATAGAGGAAATAGTCTTTGATGAGACTTTTGCGTCTGTCACAAGATTTGAGTTTGTTCGTCTCCACCTTGCTATATCATGTCATTTGAAATTCAAACGTTTATAAATGGACACAAAGTTTGCATTTTTAAATGGTATTTTGTCGAAGGAAGTGTATGTAAAGCATCCTAAAGGCTTTGTAGATCCCTCACACCCTAATCATCTCTTTAGACTTAAGAAGGCTTTGTATAGGTTATAACAAGCTCTTAGAGTCTGGTACGAGCGCCTCTCGACCTTTTTAGTTAATAAAGGGTTTGAGCATGGTGGCAATGACCAAACATTGTTTATTAGGAATATTGAACACAATGTCTTGATTCCACATATTTACTTAGACGACATCATATTTGGTTCCACCTCCTCTAATCAAGTAAAGGAATTTTCTAATATAATTCACACTGAATTTCATATGTCCTTAATGGGGGAGTTGCAATACTTATTAGGTTTACAAGTTAAACAGGTTAGTGATGGGTTATTCATGACACAATCTAAATATGCTAGTGATCTTGTTAAAAAGTTTGGTATTGATAATTACAAATCGGCAAATACACCAATGACCATATCCACAAAACTATCTAAAGAGGAAAAGGGGCAATACGTATATCCTACCTTATATAGAAGCATAATAGGTAGTTTATTATACCTCATTGCATCTAGACCAGATATTTACTTTCTTGTATGTGTTTGTGCACGATATCAATGCGCACCTAAAGAATGTCATATGTTGTGTGTAAAATGGATAATAAATTATGTTAAATGCACAATAAACTTTGGCATTTAGTACACAACAGACACTACTAGATCCATAGTTGGCTACACTGATTCTGACTGGGCAGGATGCTCAGAGGATAATAAGAGCACGTCTAGGGCATATTACTATGTAGGAAACAATCTTATTGGATGAAGTAGTAAAAAAATAAAATTGTATATCCCTTTCAACTACTAAATTCGAATATATAGCTATGGGTAGTTATTGTGCCCAACTTTTATAGATCAAACAAATGCTTAGTGATTATGGAATTATCGAAGACAAACTTACTATGTATTGTGATAACCATAGTGTTATTAATATATCATAAAATCATGTATAACACTCACGAACTAAGCATATCAAGATTATCCATCACTTTATCCGTGAACTTGTTGAATTTAAGGAAGTTGATATTGAATATCTTAAAACTGAAAAATAATTAACTGATCTGTTTACAAAACCTTCGGACACTATTAGGTTTTAATCTCTTAGGAAAGACATAGGGATGATTGTGGTTACATAATATACTCTGTATATTTTCCATATCCTCGGTAGTTTTCATACATATAATCGATTTATGAGGATTTAGTTTATGGTTGTCTCTCAAATAACAAAAGACGCCTCCTTTTATCTTAATAATGTAGGAGACCTTTGATATTAACCTTGCTTGTGACATTATCTATGTAGAATAATTCATTTCATATCTCTGTTTATATATATATATATATATATATATATATATATATATATATATATATATATCCCATTGTCTATTTGAGAAAAATTCGAGGAGAAGAACTTGAGTTACGACTTTGGATTATATTGTTATATCTTACCATGTTTCAACTAATATGACATTAAGTGTTTTATTTCAAGAATTTTAGTTTATAGATCCCCTGTATAATCTTACCGAATTAGGGTATTGGTCTGTAATTAGTTGAGTAATGTATTTTTTTTCTCTCTTATTTTCGGTTGTAGGATGGGAATGGGTAGATTAGCTCTTTAGATAGGAATTTAAGATTTTATTTTTTTACCCATGAGTACAGGTTAGTCAAGGAAATTTTTTCTCCAATATCAAAAGAGGGATATTAAGAATACACTATGTGGTTGACTGATTTGATTTTGTATCATATAGGAGTCCCAACTAGTTTTGATATGTTGATAAAATTTAGTATATTTTTTTAGAATCTTCTCAATGGAATTTCAAATCTTCATCGATAATTCAACCAGTCCAAGTCAACCTTCATTTCCAAAAAGGGAAGTTTAACAACACACATAGGACACAATTCATGCATTTCATTAGTGTGTGTTAAAATATTTTAAATATTTTTTGGGAATTTTTAAACAATTTAAAATGATTTTCTTAGCATTTAATAAATTGGATTTAAAATATTTTGGGGTTAAAAGTTGAAATAATAATTCCCTTAAAAACGTCGTGGGTAGAACAAAAAATTTCACAAAATGATGTGGTACAAAATGCAATTTTTAGAAATACCAAAACACCCACTTTTATTCCTATTAGAGTGCAACACATGTGTGCCTTTTGAGTAGTTATAGTTGTGTTTTCTTATCCTCACATTTATGAGACTTAATCTTAGCCCTTGGATCAATTTTTATCAACGATCGGCATGTATTCCTAGTTAATCCAAGTGAAACATGTGAGACCCAATGAGTGAGAGAGGTTGGACAGTGCATTACACATCGTTGGATTTGAATTCAATCATACATTTTAATCACAACTGTTGATTTCCATCGAACATCCAGAACCTTCCTCAACCAGTATAAATAGAGACCACTGTTGAAGCTTTAGAAGACTTTTACCACTTCGTCCATCTGAGAGAATAAAAGAGAGAATAGAGAGGGAAAAAAGAAAGGAGAAAGAGAGAGAAAGAAAATCGAAGAGAAAATAGAAAAAAATATTAGGGTTTTCACTCCAAAATAAACCAATACACATTTGTAACATAACCATATCAGAAAACCACTGTATTTGAGAGTTAGAAACTTAGGTTTTATTGACGGTATGTGAGTTTGGTTGTTTGAAGAAATCTTTTCAAACTTAATCTCTCTTAGGAACACGAATCTCAGTATATTTCTTATATTTCTTCCTAAAAATTGTGAGAAACACATTTGAGATACATTTTCACGTAGATATAGTGTTTATATACCTTTTCCTATTTCGATCTTGTGTTTTATTGTATATATGTATAGATCCATTATCTCTAATTTCATTTTTTTAAAACATACTTCAATATTAGTATAAGTTTTAGATCTGAAGGATTCGTCTCTAAAAAAAAGTTTTACAGTTTGGGAAACTTGTTTTGTAAATAAATAAAGTTTTCTAAACATAGATCTAGTTTTTGAAATATTTAATTTCATATATGAAATATTTTGAAAAGGAAGTATGATTTTCTTGAGAATTGAAACCTTGCAAGTCATATAGAATTCTTATAATTCATAGGACTATGTGTATATTCTTAAGAGCAAAGCGAGTTGCATGTTGTATATTAGGCACTTCGCATTCACTACACTCTCACACAAATACATAGAAAAAGTGTTGTTTGTTGGAGAGATTATGTTTGACTGAGCCACTAAAGCAAGGAGTAAGGAGTTAAAGCAAGGAACGTCCAGGGGGATCAAAATCGTCAGAATTAGAACACCGTGGAGAAGTATAAGCTCAGTAGGTATGTTTTATATCTTTTAGCTTTGGGATCTTGTGTTTGCATGTTCATGTGCTTGTACATCTTGAAATTATTTTTAGTGGATTTTTTTAGTTGTGGCGTAGAGGTCACCTTGGATGTTTCCTCTGATTCTGAGGTTTTACCACTTTAAAAATTCATGTGCCAAACTTTACTGATTTTAGTTCTTAATGCTTATATGGTTTAGTTTCACAAAAAATAATTAGTATAGGTTTTTAATTTAAAACCTAGGTAATCAAGCTACCAAATCTTGAATCTGACTTAATAAATTTGTTACACATCTTGTGTTCTGATTTCTAAAAGGAGTTTCTTAAACGAGTTTATTTCGGAGTTTAATTAATATTTAACTTTGTGTTAAAAACTTAGTGAACTATTTTCAATATATAGCAGTGATAACCATCACACCCGAGATCATTTTGATGGATAGGAAGGAACAGGCAAAGGATACTTCTTAGGGGTGTCTTACTAAGTCAGTTAGGAGGGGGTCTTACACATTAATTGGATGTTAGTAGTCCCAGACATTGAGGACCTACGGCTCGCAGTTATGGAGGAGGCGCATGGGTCACAGATTTTAATGCATCTCAGAAGGGATAACATGTACCATAATATGAGGAGACAGTATTGGTGGGCCGATATGAAGCGAGACATAACAAAGTTTATTTCCAGGTGAACCATATTTCAGACGGTGAAGGTTGATCATTAGAGACTAACGGGCTTCCATAGCCATTGCAAATTTTAGTTCAAAAATAGGAGAGTATTTCTATGGACTTCATCATAGGTTATCGACATCGCAGAGGGGTCACAATTCCATATGGGTCATTGTGGATCTGCTAACCAAGGTAGCCCATTTCTTGCCAGTTCAGATGGATTACATGACGAGGAAGTATGCACAACTATTCATTGAAGAGATAATGAGGTTACACGGGGTGACTCTTAATATTGTTTTAGATCTAGCTAAGATCGTTTTGCCCCGCTTCTGGTAAAGTTTTCAGGAGGTGATGGAGTTGCATCTGAGCACGACTTATCACCCAGATACCGATGGGATTACGGAGAGGGTGAATCAGATATTGGAGGATTTGTTGACGATGTGGATTCTCGACTTTAAGGGCAATTGGGTGAAGTGTTTACCTCTAGTAGAGTTTGTATATAACAACTCGTACCAATTCACTATAGGCATGGCACCGTTTGAGGCTTTATACGAGAGACCTTGCCATTCGCCCACTTGTTGGTTTGAGGTTGGGGACCACAAGCTTCTCCGGATAGATTTGATTCAGGAGAAGTCAACGGAGATTGAGTTGATCAGCATTCGTATATGGGTATCTCGGGATAAACATAAGAGTTGTACCAATGCAAACCATATATTTTTAGAGTTTGGCGTGGGTTATCAAGTGTCGCTATTCATATCTTCTATGAACGAAGCACTGCAGTTCGAGAAGAAGAGTTAGAGTCTAGGTATGTGGGGCATTTTCCCATCATCGAGAGGGAGGGATGGTTGAGTATAGGCTCACCTTATCGGAGCATTTGTAATGGATTCACGACAAGTTTCATATGTCATCGTTGAGGAGTTATCTCGGGGATGATGTGGCTTACCGTCATACATGGCTGGAGGAGATTGACTTATAACTGCGTATTTCATATGAGGAGAGATCAGTTGCAATTTTTTTCCATAATGAGTGGAATCTTTGGTCAAAGATAGTTCTGTTAGTGCGTGTATAGTGGGAACATCACAATGTTTCTGAGTCGACTTGGGAGCGTGAGGATGACATGCGTAAAAAGTATCCAAAGCTCTTTGCGGCAGGTACATTCAAATTTCGAGGACGAAATTCCATTATTAGGCAAGAGAATGTAATACCCTGTACTTTTATTATTAATTTAATTTTCATGTGCATAATATTATTAATTTAAAGAGAGAAATTAAATTGGTTTTTGGTAAATATTAATTAGAGAGATAAAGGATTAACATTTATAATTATTAATAAATACTTGGATGTGATAAGTAATGTTTATCAATTTATAAAATACCATAAGTGCACGGGCTATTATAGAATAGCGAGAGTAAGTATGAGTCGAACCCATAAAGATTTGTTAAATTTTTTCAAAATAATTGTGACTGCTCAACTAAACAAAATGGATTTAGAGAGAAGATATTGTTTTAAACTAATCAAACACATATAAAAAGTGTGAATACGAAAGATATAATCAAGTGAGCATTAAAATAAGGATGTTGGACCCATTTATCATGTTTAACGAGTATTATGCAATAATTTAAACTCGTCATTCACGATTTTAAAAGTCAAATTAAACCGACTCTCTTCGCGTGTAATTCAAAAAATAACACGATTAAGCTCACAATAAAATTTAATGTCTCGAAATTTAGATGACTAAAATACTTATTCCCGTAAAAAATTCACTTTTAAATTTCAAAGCACAGTCTTTAAGCATGGACTATGAAAACAATCGATTGCAAGCATAATCCATCAAAACGTAGTCAGACTTAAAAATAAAAAGATGATTTTTCAAACAAAGTCGAAGGTTTAAAACACACTCTCATGTTTTTAAAATGAATACCTAATTTTTAAAACTTTTAGACCATGTCGGGAAATAAAGATGGATTTAAACTACACACAATATTAATCAAACATTATAAACTTCACCTAGTCCTAGTAAAGAAATTAAGCTAGCATCATTGAAGAAAAAATAAAAGTGCAAAAACGAAGAATAACTTTCAATAATAAAACAAACTTACAAATTAATCGTGGCTTACAAATGAACTTGACAAAAATTCTACCACAAAAGAATAATTTTTGGCCCTAAAAAATATACTCTCAAAATGAAGTATCAATAATTATTCTAAAGGGGATCTCTCTAAAATTTTCTATGAAAAATAATGAACCCTGGGGCCTTATTTATAGGCTTAGGGGTGAGGTAATTGATTTCGACCAAAACACCATATTATTTTTTGTATTTACACTGATAATTATTTCAAAAATAACCATAAAAAATATACCCACGTTTTTCGGTGTTTGGCACAAAGTGAAATTCTTTTTTTCATACCAATCTAATAAGGATTTTAATCCAAATCTGGATCTGACAACTGCTATATTTTCACTAAAAAGAATAGGGTCAGAGAGGAATTACCCAGGGCCTCTAGGTCTCTTGTGTGTGTGCATGACCAGTGTGCCAAGCAACATTTCAATTATATTGTTGCATCCAATTATCTTTAAACTTTTCTTCAACCTGAACTTCGAATATTTTTATTTTGATCCTCATAACTTTATAAGTTTGCCAAATGACCTAAGATATTCACCGAACATCACGAGTACCTATACAAATATAAAATGGCTTATATTAATTCAAATTCATCTCCTTAAAATTTAGAAAATTGCAGATTTATCCTTAATTATATTTTATACTCCAAATTTCATAACTTTTCCATTTTAACTCTTAATTATATTGCCTAGGTAAACTTTGGAAAATTATTTTTACTCCCATAAAGTTTTTAAAATTACAATTTTACTTCCCGAAGTTACTAAAATTGCATTTCAACTTGAATTTTATTCAAACTTGTATTTTTCTTTTATTTACGAAAATGACTCTAAAAGTTCATTATTCATGATACATTGGGCTTAACAAAGCCTAGATTTGGCCATAAATAAAACAAAATTACGCACCTATCAAATATGCCCAAAGCTAAACTTTTCTAGTCCTCAATCAAATCAATTTTTTTTTAAATCCAACTCACTTTAGTAGTAATCAAGATTGTACTTAGCATGTGCAACAAGCCATTAAACCCCTAGGTTACCCTAGTGGACACGTTTTGTCTCGTGAGGGTCTGAAGTAAATACCCACAAAATTAAAAAACATTAATTAATACAAAAGACATAAAAGTAATATAACCAAGTTTGAATGCAAACTTCATATATATAATAGCACTTCACTTCTCAATCTCAACTTATCGTATGTGTGTGCATAGCCAATATAACTTTTTATTTCAATGGATTTGATGTCTATGTTTCTTATCTGAAAGTTATTTTCAACTTCAAAATCTCATGGTATGCACTCTCAATCAAATAACCAAAAAATAGTTATTCTCTATCGGTATATGTGAATAAAAGAGTAAATTCAAATGAACAAATTACACATATACCTGATGAAAAAGTGACTTTTTATAATTGATGAATTTTGATCTCATTAGCGAAAAATCGATTACTTCTTGAAAATATTGAATCACACCATAGATGTTATTCATCTTCTCTCCACACTGTAGCAAATTTCCATTAATATTCGATTAGGGCGTTCTTTCATTATATTGTAAGCTCAAATTTTTGCTAAAAAAAATGTTTTTCAATTTTAATTTTCTGACAATAAAGAGGTTTTCGGTATTTTGGCTTTTAGGCAATTTTTCTTCCAACCTTCAATTTTCTTTTCTTCTTTTTTTTCGTGAACTTTTTTTTCATTCTTTTCGTTTTGTCATTCTTTTCTTTTCACACATCATTCTTTTGTAAACATTATTTTTACCTCCTACCGAACGAAGTTTTACCCTTGCATTCTCAGAAAATGGGTATAACTTCTTTTTATGGTCTTTAAACTCCTAGTTGGAGTTGGACAGGATAATGGGCTTTCAACAAAAAGTCATATTTTTTGGCTCAATTAGGCTTGCAATGAAATAATTTAGAAAGGTTAGTTTATGCCTAATTTTTGGGCTCTTCAAACGATGGCCTAATCTCATTTATAAAGTTTTGTTAAGTTTGACTTGTATCTTAAGACAACTTATTAAGACTTGTAGTGCCTAATATTCCTATTTAAAATTATTGTTTTAGTAATTGAACAAAATAAAGGATTTGAGATTGTCAATAACTTTATTACCGAATGAATGCTTGAGTTATTTTAACTTGGATTGATATAAATCTCTAAAAAATGATGGATGGCACAATATCTCATTGAATTAAAATCTCCACATTTATTTGTTAAGCATATTAACTTTCACCTTAATATACATTTTTGATCATATTATAAGGCTAATGTGTAAAAATTTCATAAATTGAGAGATCCATGAATTAATTCTATATTAAGAAATCGTTTGAAAAGTTAATTATATTAAAAAAAGTTTTTGATTTTTTTATAAAAAAATTCTATTTTTTATACAAAAATACAATACTTACCCCCAACCTAAATTTTATATTGTCCTTAATGTATGCTCAGACTGAAAAATTGGACAAAAAAAAAATAAAGGGAAAAAGTAAAAGAACGATATGACCCGTGATCTACCATTTGTGTTACCAACTTCCAACCAATCTCACGTTCCTTTGATCATAAATCAAAAGTCTGAATAATTGGGAGTTAACTCAATCGACAAAGTATACTCATGGGGGCATGCAATGAATGTGGTGAGTGAAATTACCGAGATGCATAGTCGTATTATAACATAAATGGTGAGACTCAAAGAGACTGTCATAATGAAATTTTGAATAACATGTTAAGACTTGGTTTCCCTCAAACTCAAGTGTGAATAAATCGGGCTCTGAATCGAACAATACTCTAGATATGTCCTCGATCTCATCCAAATACTGAAATGACACTGGTGGGCGTAATGGAAAATAACAATGCGATCTGACAAAACATGCATCACCGGGTGGAAATGCTCGAATGATTTTCTCCAACATATTACCACTGATAGATAATACCTCATGTGCCAGCATATACTTGAAAGACTCAGGTTCTCGTTCACAGAGAAGGAATTGATATATCCTATTATTTCAGTCTCTCTTCTATAAGTAACAAAATGAGTCCAATAAATATTAGAGTTCAACAGTAAGATCCTCATTAACCGATTCAAATTCTCTCTCAAAATTTTCAAGACCCATATCTAGAGATAAATCACGTGGCTAAGCACGTAGATCGACTATGTCACTATCCTGTGGGGTAGTGACATTATTCAATTCTTGAACATACTTAACTTCATTCTCTCCGTCATTAGATGATGTCCTATCCAAATTAAACATATTCAAGCCTATAAACATGTTCCCAAATGATAGGTTCATTTGATCGCTACGACACCTAATGACGACATCAGATGCGGTGAGCAATGGACGACCCAAAATAATAAGGATTTGTGCAATAGGATTTTGCACTTTTTGGGTGTCCAAGATAATAAAAACGATGGGAAATATAAAATAACCCACTTTAATTAGGACGTCCTCAACGATAGCTCTCGAAATTTTCATAGAACAGTCGTCTAGGGATAAGGTTATCCTAGTTGGTTTCAACTCCCCCAAACTTAGTTTCTCGTACATGGTGTACGGCAGAAGGTCCACGCTTGCTCTTAAATCTAAAATGATTTTCTCAATGATGTTCTCCCCTATCTTTATAGAGGTTATCAAAGTTTCAAGATCCTTATATTTGATGGGAGTTCGATAAGAAATGACCGATCTTGCTTGATCGGAGAGAAAATATTTCTTGGGTACGTTGGTGCTTGTATTGAAGGTACTAAGGTCCTTTAAATATTTATCATAGGACGGGACTTGTTGAATAGAATCAAGTAGTGGGATATTAATTTGTACATGATTAATTACATCCAACATTATTTTAACTTGCGCCTTTTTATTATGAGCACCAAATGTTGGGGAAATGGAACTTTTGGACCATAGGTCTCTATAGATGGTTAGAAAGATGAGGGTGGGAAGGATGTTGATTCTTCCTTCTCCTTACATTTCTCGAATTCACTCTCGGTGAGTGGTGAAATATTTTTCTTTACTTCTTTATCATACCTAAGCATGATGATGTCTTTGACATCCGCTTGAGTTTGTAATGAACTGACATTGTCTTGAACAAAACAATAACATTTAGGCATGTTCCCTTTAGTATTGGGCTAGGGTTGACTCAGTAATGTTCCTTTATTTCTCTCACTGATGCATTCACTAGTTGACCCACTTGAACCTCGAGTTTGGCTATAAATTGAGTGTTCGTGTGCAATCTCTGTTGGGTGGATTGAATGATACTTTGATTTAATGTTAGAGCAAGAAAATTAACTATATCCTCTAAATCTTGGATCTTTTGGTATTAAGGATTACGATGGTTCGGGGGTATTATTTTAAAATCTCGGGGGTGGGTTACTAGAAGACTGACCTACACCTCCTTGTAAGTGACCTTTAGACCATGAAAGATTGGGGTGGTCTCGGCACCCTATGCATTGGAATATCGATCTTACTATGGCTTACTTTGGTAAAGGGAATTTACTTTCTCGGATAAAACCTTATTGTCCTGAAGAGTGGGGAACTTTTTGACCAAATAATTGAATGCGTCACAACGCAGACATATGGGGATGACTGTGTGTTGGATGGTTATGGGTGCAGCATGGGTTCCCAATTTACCGTCTCTAAAGCATCTAAATGTCAGGATAATGTGGCCAGATTGACATTTAAATCATAACTTTGTTTGACTTGGTGAGAGAAATCCATATTAGACGTAGTGGACCTAGATTCTCTATTGGGTGCCCATCGTTGGGACTTTTTCTCTATGGCTTCTAAGAACACCCACGCGTCGACCTCAATTTTCTTGATAAAATCGTCATTACATAGTGACTCGAGCATAGTTTGAGTATTACAATTGAACCCCTTATTCCAAATTTGGACTTGGCGTCCCATCTCAATCCCATAGTGCGGACATTGCATGAGCAAGTCATTGAATTGCTTCAAATACATCCACAAGACTTCTCCCTCCTGTTGGCTAAATGTGTTGATGGCGTGACGTATCTACCCCATATTTTGGTTAGGGAAGAATATTTGCAAAAAGCCAACACTCATTTGATTCCATTTAGTTATGGACTCGGGTTTTAAGGAGTTAAACTAACTCTTTGCTTTGTTTTTTAATGAGAAAGGAAACAATTTAAGTTTGATAATCTCATCATTGAGTTGCTGATACTAAATGGTCCCAAAAATCTCTTCAAACTCATGCATGTGGAGGTAGGGATTTTCTTTTTTACTACCTCAAAATACGAGCAAGAATTGGATTGTTCCTGGATGGAATAGGAAATTATTCGCGTTATGATTGGGTAGACGTATGCATGAAGGTTGACTAGACCTACTCGGATAATTGTAATCTTTAAGAGAATGTGGTGCTAATTCGTCTCCCACCTCGATGAATATCTAAAGTCTACCTATGTAAGTATCGTGAATTCTAGACTCCACACTCGACAAACGACCTGTATCTTCTCGAAACCAACTTCGCATATACTGAGCTCACTCATTTTTTTAATTATTTTTATTTTTATATTTTACTTTTTATTTTTTTATGCGAAGGAAATTAAAAAATATATATTTTGACTCAAACCACATAATTCCTAGCTAATACACAACGAATTGAATTATCTAATTTAGGTGAGGGAAATTTTAAATTTAGAATCCAGTTTTCTCGAGATTAATCGATGATAGCGGAGGTCTACAAATTAGACAACTCCTACTTTTTGACAAGGGAGAATTTAATAGACGACCAACTATGGTTATCGTCTCAAATCCCGCCTTTTCCTCCAGGTTAGTGGTCGGTACGAAGACTCATTAAAAATCACCAATCCTAGACATGGTGAAACGGAACTGATTTGCATACTTTTTAAATTTTTAACAAAAAAAAATGTGAAAAGTAAGAAAAAATTAATCCGAAACTCCCAAACCCTTTTTTTTAAAAACAAATTTCCAAATCCTTGGCAACGATGCCAAAAACTTGTTTGTCAATTTATAAAATATCATAAATGCACGGGATATTATAGAATAATGAGTGTAAGTACGGGTCAAACCCATGAAGTTTGTTAATTTATTTTTCGAATAATTTGGACTGTCTAAGTAGACGAAATGGGTTAAGAGAGGAGAGGTAATTTTAAACAAAGATAACACAAATAAAAATTGTGACTACAAGAGATATAGTCAAGTGAGCGTGAAAACTAGAATGTTGGATCCATTTATCACGTTTAACTAATACGATGCAATAATTTAAGCTCATCATTCTCGATTTTATAACTCAAATTAAACCTACTCTTGGCGCCTTTGATTTCAGAAATAACACAATTAAGTTCACAATAAAATTAAACGTCTCTAAATTTAGACAGCTAAAATCCCTATGGCATTAAAAATTTCATTTTTAAATTTCAAGGTATAGTCTTTAAATATGGACAATGAAAACAATCAATTGCAGGCATAATCCATCAAAAAGTACTCACACTTAAAAGTAAAAAGGATGACTTTTTCAAACAAAATTGAAGGTTTAAAATAAACTCTCGTGTCATTATAAATGAATACCAAACATATCGAGAAATTAAGACGAATTTAAACTACACAAAATATTAATTAAACATAATAAACTTCACCAAGTCCTAGTAAAGAAATTAAGTTAGCATCATTGAAGACTAAATAAAAGTGCAAAATGAAAAATAACTTTGATTAAAACAAACTTACAAATTAATTGTGCCTTAGAAATGATCTTGACAAAATTTCTCCAACAAAAAATAACTCTTGGCCCTAAAAAAATACTCTCAAAATAAAAGTACAAAAATTATTCTAAAGGGACTTTCTCTAAGTTTTCTATGAAAAACAATGAACCCAAGGGTCTTATTTACAGGCTTAGGGGTGAGTTGTTTAATTTGGATCAAAACACCATTTTATTGGTTGTATTTAGGTTGATAATTATTCCAAAAATAACAACAAAAAATATACTCACGTTTACAAAGTGAGACTCTTTTTATATTAACCTGATAAGAATTTTCGTCCAAATCTGGGTCTAACAAGTACTGAATTTTAACTAAAAAGAATAGGGTCAAAAGGGAATTGAACCTAGGACCTCCGTATCCCTTTTGCGTCTGCATGACCATTGTGTCAAGCAACATTTCAATTTTATTATTGCATCAAATCATCTTTAAACTCTTCTTCAACCTAAATTTTGTATATTCCCATTTTGAACTTCATAACTTTATTACTTCACCAAATGAAATCAGATCATTACCAAACTTCATGGGTATCTGTAAAAATATAAAATAACTTATATTAATTCAAATTCATCCCCCTAAAGTTTGGAAAATTACAAATTTACCCTTAATTGTATTTTAGACCCCAAAATTCATAACATTTGTGTTTTAACTCCGAATTAAATCAAATTTTAGAAAAAAAACTTTATACTGCCTAGATCAACTTTGGAAAATTATTTTTATTCCATAAAGTTTCTAAAATTATGGTTTAGTCCATGGGGTTACTAAAAATTCCTTTTTAACTTCAATTTTATTCAAACTTGCATTTTTCTTTCATTTACCAAAATGACTCTAAAAGCTCATTATTCATGATCAACGAGCCTAACAAGACTAACATTTGGGAAAAAATAAGATAAAATTATGAACTAATTATGTAAATAGATATGTGATTTATTATATGTCGTATATAAGAGAAAGTGATGGTTTATTATTATATGTCGATAGAGAGATACATCGACGAATTAATATATTTATGGATGACGCGTACGGTACGCACGCGTCAGGACTAGTTAATGAAATTTTAGCATATTTATACTTGGGTAACTCAAATGACCTTTTTGAGTGCACCAGTGATTCGAAAAGGGTCGAAATAGTCCAGAATTGGTAGCCAAGTGTTATGATTGGGTTCAAAGGGCTTTTTAGACATAACATGACCTGCATAAGGGTAGAAGGGTCAGTTTACACCTAGGATTAAAGGTAAAAAAGTTATTAGGGTTGATTAAGGAGGTTTTTAAAGCTAGTGAATGTGGATGGCATCCTACCTTTCACATTTTGCACAATTAAGAGTTAGAGAGAGTACAAAAGAAGAGAAAAAAAGGAAGAAGGGAGAGAAGGGCTCGAAGAAGATAAGAGAGAGACATTTTATGAATTTAACCCATCTTTAAATGAGGAGGACTTCGGATTAAATCCACAAAGGCAAGTAGTTACTTGCTTTAAATTGCAAATTATATGTAGTTAATGAGTTTCATGATTAATGATAAAAATCTGGAATTTAAAGTTATAAAGATTAAAACTTTAATCAATTGATTAAGAGATTTAGATGAAAAGTTATGTATGATTTGAGTTGTTTACTAGCTGGTATTGATCATATGAGAAATTTGAAATTAATTCTCAGTTTATAATAATGAGCATGTAGAACTTGGATAGGGAGGTTGAATTAATGGAAATTAAAGTCGAGCAAATTCTGAATTGAATAGGATTGATGTATGATTTGAAATCCTAAGCTTTTGACAAGTGATTAAGAGTTATTAATATGTTATAATTCTTTGGAAACATTAGTATAATGATGTATGGGGTCGATCTTATGTTTAGTGGTTTGGGACCTCTATTACAGGGTTTGGAAGAGAAAAATTGGAGGAAGAAGATGACATGAATCCTATCAAACCAAATCAGTTCTCTAGGGGAGTGAACCGGTTCA
Source organism: Sambucus nigra (assembly GCA_949130495.1). Lineage (NCBI taxonomy): Eukaryota > Viridiplantae > Streptophyta > Magnoliopsida > Dipsacales > Adoxaceae > Sambucus > Sambucus nigra. The sequence continues at coordinate 90,302,185 of OX422223.1, read as the reverse complement.
ATGAATTAAACCGGTTGGTTCGGTTTGCTAGCCTGCCTAGTTTTTGTTCGTGTGTTGCTTTGACCAGTTAGAGCTTAAGAAATAATCATATGGGCTTGCGGGGTGTTGTGGGATTACTGGGAAATGCTTTCCAGGATTTGGTATGTGTGATAAGCCAACGAATATCTAGGTCCGAGTGAGAATAATGGAGAATTCAAGTGAGTGAATATTTTGATAATTATTCGGGAAGTTTGTTTGAACTTCAAGATTCAGAGAATAATGCGATGTGGGTTATGCGTACGATCTTAGTTCTTTATATATACATATTAGAATGATGTGTATATATATGTATGTGTGTATGCTACTTATTTGTATTAAACATACCTAGTCGGTAGTGCAATCATTAGGAGGTTACATGTAGTGGGCAGTCCACCATGGCATTGACTAGCATGTGAAAATTGATTCCCTGGGTTATAGGATTTTTGAATGGTCAATATCCATGTGTGTGGATAGGTATTCGTTTGGACACCGGTTGGGTGAGATGCGATGTGTTTGTGACCCTCAGGTGTATTTTTATGACCACCTTCGTTGCATGTATTTACGTTTGGGTTCGGTGGTGGGATTTCAATCCGGTGGCTCGGTGTTATACATGATGCTGGAAGACAGATAACACATGAGGGATGTATCTGTGAGGTCCATGCTCTGAGGATACTGTTACACGTATATAGTGAGTTATATATGTGTATCTTTGTACGACATAGAGTATATATTTACTTATAGAACATGTGTAGCTATATTATATTTATTGCATGTATATTTATCTATAACAAGTGTGTCTCTACGATATTATTTATAAACTTATACGTAGTGAAGATAGGTATACTTATCTAATAATAAGCATTAGCGGGATTGGCCTTATATAGTGGCTATATGTCCTAGTTAGATGAGGTAGTATAATTAGGAAAGTAAATGAACATGTTAGGCACGCAGTGTAATTGAGAGGTGATGTTTTATCTCATGTGAGTAAAATTGATTAATTATGAAAGTAATACACTACAAGTTTTAATCGATTCAAAAAAATTAATTACTTGAGCAATATTTTCTAATTTTTGAGGTTTGACCCATGGAGAATCTTTTTTCCTTGGTTTCCTTTTAAAATCCAAGGTGTGCAGTAACAACAGTCAAAATTGCAGAATTATTTATATTCTTACCGTGCAATAGTTGTGGGCACTACAGGAGTTGACTTAGCCACCTCATCCATTTTATCTTGACGGGATCTTATTTTATTTCAGTTTTTAGTTTGGGTGTGTTAACCATAGATGGATAGGATTTTACATTACTATCTGGATATTCTATTTCAGGACTCAGTTGTTATTCATCAAATATTATTATTTGGTGATCGATGCTTTATTTAGTTCACTTTTCTTATATATTTATGCATGGTGATTTATCTATTCATTTCAGTGCAAGCTTTTATTCATATTATTTTATACTCCTTGTTAAGACAGGGATGCTAAGATTGGGACCATATTAAGATTCTTATTTTATTCTAGTAGAGGATTGGTCACCCAATATTAGAATAGGGGTTGTCACATTGTGTCCCGAGAATTGTATAATGATCATCATACATTTTAACTTAGCATCTCTTACCATTTTCTTAACTTCCTTTTTAACTCATTTATATTTCTCAAAATTGTCTTTCTTTTGAGTTATTTGCCATGTTTTAAAGAGCTCCCTATTGATTTTTACTAAGTTTTGTACTTCTTCATTCCACCACCATGTTTCTCTTGATTATGGCCCCCCATTTTTTGATTCTTCAACAATTATATTTGATATTCTCCTAATGCACATGACCATCTTATCCCATATATGTTAGTCTTCTCTTCGGTATTCCATGATGCTTCATTTAATATTTTATCTTTAAATGGCTCTTATTTCTCTCCTTTCAAGTTCCACCACCTAGTTCGTGGGTTAATCATGTTTTTTGCACTAGTGATTGAATTTTAATACTTATATCCAATACCAGTATCCTATGTTGCACCATAAATTCCTAAACTCAACACTTCTTGTGCACCTATCACGCCATTACAGTCTAAAGTTGAAGAGTGAAAATATTTTTCATGAAAACCTTAAAAATCATTTGTGGAAACTTAAAAACTGTGAGATTTGAGCTTTTCACATTTTTGAGAATTTTTATGCAACCTTCGAGGCACAATTTGACTCAACTTCCTTTGAATACCGTACTTTAAGTCGTTGCATGATGTCATTATCCTTCAAATTTTGGCATAATCACTGTGGATGACATTACTTTCAAGTTATAAGAAACACGCGTCTTCTAGTTTGAACCGAATACTAATCCTTTACCCATTTTTCATTTCCTACCATCCATATATTATTATTCCATCGTCACCCTTGGTTTTTGAGAGAAAGAGTGTTTGACATTATATATTTAAAATGTCTTCATTGATGCTCTAAAAGACAAATTGTATCACATAAAAAAGCATTGCAAACAAAAATAAAAAAGAAAAGAAACAAAAAGAAAAAAGAAAAAAATAGCGATATATAGAAAAAAGAAAAGCATGCGATCAAAATTTTGTGAAATTGAGACATTAATTGTTTAAGTTGTCCACTCTTCTCAAAATACATAAAATGATCATATCATCCATATTACCCATCTTATTTCCCCTCATTATTTACATTAAATCCCATTCTTACCTTTAGTGATGTGTTTGGGCATATGAAAAGGCTACATGGTGAATAACTCGACATTCTCAATACAGTGATTTGCATTCCTTACTTAAGATCAAATTCATTTTTGTATACATTCTTTCTTATATGTGTGTTAAACGTTTGAACTTATTTAAATTTACTCACATCCTCACACACAAGAGAGATACACTTACCAAAATCTCGAGAGATCATTTTAGAGAGATATATCCAGTGAGATTTGGAAGTCGAAGCATTGATTTTAAAAGGCGATCTACAGATTACACTTATGATACTAAAAACCTTTTTAAATGATTCACACTACACACGTTGAGTTCTAGAAAGGATTTGTCTTGGGTACTAAGTGAGTTTACTTTAATATACTTCATAGTACATTTCTCGTATTCCTTAAATGATGAATTGATGATGAGATTAACTTCCTTTTTCAAATAAATAATGTCATGGGTATATTCACTGCAAGCCCTCACAAGACCACACTCATCCTCTAGGTAAACTGAGATGTTTAACAGCTTGTTGCACATAATAAGTGCAATCTCTTGTACCCACAAAAGAGACACAATTTTGGTTTCTTATGTTTTTTCTTTCTTTTTTTCTATTTTTACTCGAGGACTAGTAATATTCTGTTTGGGGGTGGTGTGATAAGAGCCCAAAAGTGTTCAAATAAAACTCCAAACAGACTGTTTTTAAATGCTAGTTCTCGATAAAATCGAACTTATGTTGGTATTTGTTTGTTTAATAGGTCAATAAGCATTTGTGGGGTCAAACAAACTTAATTCGAGGCAATTATTGTAAATAAGTGGTCAAATACATCAAATGTGAAAGTGATGCGGTTAAAAGAGCCTAACCCAATCCTCGTACCTATTACCAGGTCCCCTAACCGAGCCCAAACCTCCCTTATCCTGTCTCGAGCCTCGTGTGTGTTTAATTTGCACATTTTAGATTTTTGTTTGAGTCGTTTATAATTTTTAGAATTTATTTTATATTTTATTTTGAGTCATGTATGTTTTTATGATTTATTTATGCGTATAGTTATGTATATTAGAGCCTGTATCGTGCGTCGTTTATTTTTATATTTTTATAGGTGTGAGTATATTTATTTTTTATTTTTAGATTTTATTAATAGTTTGATTTTATTAATAATTTATTTTTATTAGGTTAAGGTTATTAGTATTATTTTATTTTTAGGTTTAGGAATATATATATATATCGTTTTAATAGAATTTATATTTTTAGTTTTATTTTGAAGATTAGTAAATATTTATTACGTTAGGATTTAGTTGTTTTTCTTTTTAACTTTAGTAGATTTTATTTTAGTAATATTTTTATATTAGTTAAATGATAGATAGTTTTATGGAGGTACAGAGTGAACACACACACACACACACACACACACCCTACTCCCCTACACACCCATACACCAAATTAACTCCCTTAATCTACACGCAGATAACCCTCACACCCAATTTGAAACATCGACAAAAACATGCTCCGACCATCGCAACTCCTACCCGATCGGAATCCAAACTCTTTATACCTCTGAACTCTTCAACTCGGAACCTGACCTATTCAGAACTATTCCAAACCCAGATACCAACTTCGGTCAACCCGAAAACCCCATACATGTACCCACCTGCTAATACATGACCCATCTTAACCCAATAACCCATCTCCAACCAGCTAGACCCACTTCGAATCTCTCACCTACACCGAACTTAGCACCTATACCCATTAGGCCACTTGCGAAAATCTGAAATTCAAATCATCTGACAACTTTGACCTAAAGACTCTTACCCATTTCATGCAAGCTGCCATTACCTACAACACCCAAGCCTATGTCATTCTCCTAAAATAAAAATCACATGTTATGACTTTTACCCCTTTTTTCTAAACTACCCTCACCCATTGTACCTTCCAAATTTACCCTTGCTCCATACCTCTTATTTAAGAAGACACAAGCAGAGTGAGGGAAAAGAATTTGGGGTAGTATAGTTTTTGTTTAGATGCTCCATCTGGTGTCCATTAATGGTTCCTTTTCTAATTTTAGTTCTACTTTTACCTATTTTTTAGAGTGACTTGAGTGTGAGGGAGACTATTTTAAGGTACAAATTGTGAGTTGAGTGACATATTTGAGTGTTGTAAAATTCAGATTTGTGGACGTAATTATTGTTCAAGTTTGAAAAGTTAATATTAGACTCAAAGAGACTTGGTTTATTTATTTATTCTCATTCAATTTTATTTATTATGCCTCTTATTGTGTCATTATTACGTTTAATTTGTAATAATACCAAAATGAGATGCTAAATACTCCATTTAAGGGGTGAAATGAAACCTTTAACTTAATTATTTTTATTTATAATTTATGTATTTATTATGCCCCTTTGAATATTAATATTGAATTTTTATAATTTATATTTACTCATCGAGAGAGGGTGAATTATTTTTGAGAGAATCGTAATTCAGATTATAATATTTATGCATTAATTAAACTAGAGATATGCAATTTTTGAATAATATTGTAGTTTGGATTTCTGAAATCTAAAACTTAACTTTGTTTATGATTTAAAATACTTTTGGTAAATTTTTCCTAGTAAGTGATTTGTTAGAAAATTTTCCCTAGAGTTGATTTGTAAATTTATATATATATTGGGGTATTTCAAATATACAAACCGATTAATGAAGATAATTAAGTTAAGTGGTGAATTTTTATTCCTTGAATTATCTCATAATTGTCCACTCCTCATATTTACCCGCTTTATCATTTTATTTATTTATTAGTGTAGTTTAATATTCACACATTATTAGTTAAATACATATCCCTTCACAATTATTTTAAAAATCATAATTAGTCTTCACATTGCTCTTGTCCATATTAAGGAGTGCGAATTGACCCATTACTTGCTCTTATACATGTTTTAGTATATTTATAGGTACAAAAGGGATTTTTGATTAACGGTCTTTTATTCTATAACGACATATATCGAAAAGACGTAATATCATGAGGTTAAGCTCTCTCCTGAAATAACCTTACAGTATTTATATGTTAATCAATCTCCTTTCCTTGTAATAAAAACGTCTATATGGCTATTATGAATTTCACTTTTATGAGTTATTAAGTGTTCAAACATCTTTTTAAAACATGTATTTACTAGAAAAAATCATAATCTATCGCAAAATCTAAGATTGACTCCCCACCATCGTTCTTATCTCTAAAATCGTATCCTATATGCACTATCTTATGTCCTACATGGCTATTGAAATACCCTTATATAAATTTTGTAATGTATGAGTATTTTTTAAATTAGCTTATCCATTTGTTCCCCAAATTATAATTTAGTGTACTCATCAAATCCTACTTGGATTGTATAAGTACTAACAATAACATTTTTTATGTTTTTACCAATTTAAAATTTGTTTAGTATAGACTAAGGATTGTCAAAATTTGGTATATTAATACATGTCTTTTTATGTTCTATCATTTAATCATCATATCCATAAAAAAATTATACTTTTCTCCATATATTTATTCACAAAAATAAATTGGAGTGAAGCATTGTGTAAATGTCTTTGGTTATTTGGGGTTGGATTCTGATAAGAAATTCAAGCGCTTTTAACTTTAAATAATTTCATGATTAATGTTTGAGAAAATAGAAGACTCAAACTTACTACTTTCATGGGTGGAATTGTTGCTTTCATTTGCTAAACATGATAACAAAATTTCTTTGTCAAGTTTTTTGGTGGTGAGAATTTAACTACTCGAGCTTTAGTTTGTATAAGTCATCCTATAAATAAATCATATGGTGCTCTTCAAGATTATTTGGTTTTTGATGTGTTGTGTATTCTTTTTGTTCTTCTAAATATAAATTATAAATTTTGTATTACGATTGGTTTTAATTGTTGAGTGTATTTAGGTTAGTAATGTAATGCATAGTTAGAGTAGAGGTGGAGGACACCATGTAGCTTTAATTATAAACTTCAAATACAATCTAATGTCATTACTCCCTTTAATTTGTTATACTATCCTCAATTAGTCAAAATTAGAAAAAGCTAATACACCAGTTGAAGTATTTCAAATACACCTACATCTACATGGAAATATGACCAACAAACTCTTAATTTTAACATTATAACAAATTAAATCTTAGCTTGAGATGAATCAACATAAATTATATAACACTCTTGTCAATGATTTATAGTATTTATAACTATAGCTAACTCCCTATTTGCTCAACACCAAAATCAACATGATCCGGTGAAAACCCATACAAATTCTTCTCCAAGCCTTATATTTTTTATTTTCTTATCAACTTAATTCGATATTAACTTTGTTGTTTGTATATATCCATATTTAGACTATGCTTGGTCGTGCTGGATAGTGATTTGAAATTATTTCTTATTAAAATGTTATACTTGGACATGCATCGCTTGAAATTTAAATTGTAGATTTTTTTTTAATGTGTATATTCTTGATACACTAAACAAGTTGTTTTCAGGTAAAAACAAATGATACTTTGCCTAAAGTTCCTAAACCTAAAGAGTTAACGATATTAACTTTGTTGGGCCATGCGGGATGATATATTTTTATTAACTTCATTATACATTTGCTTTATTATTGTATATGCTCTTATGATGGTAAGGTGGTTCACATAATATCATATTTGAGTTGACTTATTTTATATATTAATAATTGGTGAATTGTTAAATTTGTTGAACTCAGTTAATTTGGATCATCGACATGGGTTGTCATGAAGAAGTGAATTTGTTGAATGCAATTCATTTATATTTGTGAATGTTGTTGTTTGTATATAGTACATTTTTTTGTGAATTGTATTAAATAGTTCGCCTTTTTATTAGACATTATGAAATAGTAATAATTAACTTGGATATTTTGCTCCATGGTACTTTCGAATTAGTATATATTTTGCTATGGGTATATTAAGTTGAATTAATGATGGGTAATATAGTAACTTCAGCATTAAATTTTCGTATTTATCTTGCTTATGGTTGTGGCTGATTAGTTGATGCAAACCATCTCTATTACAGAATTGCAAGTTGGTTTAATGAAAAAACAGTTTATATAAAAAAAATATGACTTTTTATGTCGATTCTTACAAAAAAAAAAGGTATAATCAAGACTCTCCTTAAAAAATTATGACAAATAATATGACATTTTAAAACAGTTTATCTTGCTAACTGAGATAAATATGGCATGAATATACTATATTTTATTAGTGTTAACATAAACCTGTGATAAAAATTACTTTTATTTAATCACACTTTTACAAACATTTATGTTACTCCTATTTATCACGGGTTTTGAAAATTTAAAAACCGTGATAAAAGGTTCTTTATCACGTTTTTAACCGTGATAAATATCCTTTTATCTTCTGATGCACCTTCAATATAAGGACAACAAACCTTGCTCCAAGCCACTGTTGTAAGTTTCCTCTTTGATGTAGAACCGATCCACATCAAACATCTAATCCAAGATTGGATTCTTTTGATGAGGGTGTATGGTTATTTGTAAACTAGAAAACTGTAAAGAATGAGGGGTTGAACACATGCTTTAATTAATTGCATTCTGCCAGCGATTGAAAGAAGTCTACCTTGCTAACTCTCTAATTTATATTTAGTTTTATTTATAATTTGTTGAAGATAATTTGTCCTAGGCTTACCCTTTAAAATAGGGATTCCAAGATATTTAAAAGGAGCATGCTGCATGCCCCTTTCTCATACCGAGAAGATCGTAAATTTCAACTTTTCTGTGCAAAATTAGCTTTCCCAATTAAATGGAACACCTGTCTTTGTTTACACGTTGTCCAGAGCATGCTGCATAATCATCAAACACACAATAAACATTATGTCATCAGCATAAATCATACGATATGGAAATTTAAAGCCTTTTAGAGAAGAAATATTGATAATTTTCCCTTCTTGAACCTTCTTAATGATATCTATTCTTAGACCATATTCAGCTATGGAAGATGAAAAAAAGTGATAAAAGGTCCCCACCCCTCTAGAAAATTCAAAGTAACCACGTGGAGATCCATTAATAAGGATTGAGAGTTTAGCAGACATCACAGAATCCAAAAGCTTTTAATGATTTGAGAATAAATCTCCATTAAATTGTATCAAAAGCTTTCAAAATATCGAACTTAATTCCAACGTTTTCCCCCAAACATTTATAGTCAATCTGATTATAACACTCAGAGGCTAAGCAAAATAGATTGAGTGATGCTTCTACCTTCAATAAAACCATCTTGGTTAGGAGATATAAGTTTTGCAGCAATACTTCCTAACCTATTAGTCATAATATTTGTTATAATTTGAAAACAAAATTAGTTAATGCTATAGGCCTGAAGAGAGCAATTGAATCAATAAATGAAACTTTGGAAAGTAGAGCAATATAATTAGAGTTAAAGATAGGGAGGATCCAATTTTTCTCAAAGAAACTGATAACTTCTCTACAAACATCATTAAACACTATATCCCAATATTTGTGAAAAAATTCCCCGAAAGCCATCAGGTCTAGGGGCGGCTTTTGGATCCATGCTAAAAATATTTTTTGTAATTTCTTTAGGAGTCCGAGTGCCTTTTAGAATCTCACTATCATTATCAGAATCTAGCTTAGGAATCACACTATCACTAAACCAATTGTCAACTACAAGATTACTAGCAGAATATAAATCTTCAATAAACTGAACAACGTGTTGATGTATATCATCAGCCATAGAAATTATGGCACCCTCATGCTTCATGCATGAGATATGATTAACTGCTCTTTTATGTTTGACATATCTATCAAAAAATGCAGTGCACCTATCCCCTGTAAACCATTTAAGTCTAGCTTTGTCCTTCCAATAAGTTTCTTCAGCTTTAAGTGTTGTCTTCAAAATATGTTGAGCTTCCATCTCTTTATACTCTCTACTAGCAGAATGACTAAGGTCTTCAATCATTATTTGAATTTTCTGCAAGTCCTTTTTGGCAAGAAGTAGGTTCCCATTAATATTGACAAAGACATCAATGTTCCATTTTTCAATGAAACTTTTACATGCTTAAGCTTCTCCTTCAAAACATGGAAATGGAAACCCGGGGTATAAATGTTGTCCCACTCCTTTCTAAAAAATTCTATAACGTTCTCATGGTCCACCCTAGAGGATAGCAATTTAAATGGTCTTGGACTAGTGAGATTATTTGACGATTATGCAAAAAGGAGGGGGTGATGATTAAAAAAGCTCTTAAGTGCATGAAACATTTTTCCAATCATTGAACTAATTTTGATTACATATGCTTTATCCAATGTTCTTTCCATATCATAGGAAACACTCTTAATCCAAGTATAAAATAGGCCTTTGAAACCAACGTCAATAAAATGACAATTATTATTAATTTTATTAAAGTCGAGAGAAGTGGAAACATAAAACCTCGATCCTTATATTCACCAGCTCCTCTCACAGTATTAAAAGCACCGATGGACATCCACGTGCCATCAATACAATGTTGTAGAAAATGGAATTCCTCCCAAAGTTGTATCCTCATCAGAGACGGAGCCATGTTGTAGGCTGCCTGGGCACTTGCCCAGGCCAGCTTTTTTGGGGGGGAAAAAAAATTATTTTGGGTTAAATGTGAAATATACCAAAAAATAGGGGTAAAAATCAAAACTTCAAACCATATATATCCCAAAACTTAACCTAACTCTCTATACTTCGGAGCAATAGAAAAACAAAGACAAAAACCCGGTTGCTGTTGCTCTGCTCCGCTGCAAACTACTCCTCCGCCGGACCTCCGCTCCTCCTCCCCCCGAACCTCCAGTCTGCACCTCCGAGACTCCCCTGCACCTCCCCTACTGCTAGGCTGCTATACCATTCTCTTCCTCCATATTTTGTCAGGTAAGACCATTTCTTTTTATGGATTTGAGGTTCATTTGCCCAAATTTCTTTTTAGGGATTGCCCCACTTTTCTTTTTAGGGATTTTCCCAATTGTATTTATTTAATATGCAATTTGTATTTTTTATTTCAGTTTGGTGAGCTAAATTTGTTCAATATTTTTTATTTCAGTTTGGTGAGCTAAATTTATTTAATATGCAATTTTTATTTTTTGTATTTATTTAATATGCCCCAATTTTCTTTTTTTATTTAATATGCAAATATTAGTTATGAGCTAAATTTTTTTTAATATAATGTTTGGTGAGCTAAATTTCTTTAATATTTAAACTTTCAATTTCAGCTATGGAAAAGTTTTACAAAAGAACTCGCGAAAATGTGGTGCCTCCAACGGAAATAATCAATGTCCAAAGGGAACCTACTCCAAAAAAAATAAGTCGAAGTCGCATTCTAGTTGATTTGTCAAATCTTCCTTCTGATCCGAGTTTAAGACCAAAAATTTCAGAATATGATGCGAACGACCAAGACAAGATTAGACGAGCGTATTTGCAAATGGGTCCTTGTCAACCCTATACGCATTTATTTCCTCAAACAATGTTTGGAAACAAGTCTCGTCGTTTCAATGTAGCATGGTTCACTCAATTTGGGAGTTGGTTGGAATATAGTGTTAAGGAGGATGCTGCTTTCTGTTTACCTTGTTATTTATTTCGTCCAGAGTCCGTGGACAGAAATCAAAGTGATGCTTTCGTCAGAGGTGTATTTAGTAATTGGAAACAAAGTCGAAGACTCCAAGAGCATCAACATAGCGATGCTCACAATGTGGCATATATGAAGTCTCGAGATTTATTGAATCAAAATCAACATATTGAGGCTCTATTTGATAACCAATTGAAGGAGTGTTGGGATGAGTATCGATTGCGACTAGTTGCAACCATTGACGTGATTTGATTTCTTCTACGACAAGGGTTATCTTTTCGTTCGCGTGACGAATCAGAAGGCTCGGTGAATAAAGGTAACTTTCTTGAACTTTTACAATGGTTAGCCAATAGGGATGCAACAGTTAATAATGTTATTCTTAAAAATGCTCCCGGAAATCATAAATTAACATCACCGGATATTCCAAAAGATGTTGTGAAAGCCATTGCTAGTGAGATTACCAATGAAATATTGAAAAACCTAGTGGGGGAACCATTTGAAATATTAATTGACGAAGCTCATGATGTATCGGTTAAAGAGCAAATGGCTTTTGTTGTGCGTTATGTTGACAAAAGGGGTTTTGTGATGGAAAGATTTGTGGGTATGGTACACATTCCTGACACAACATCTAACTCGCTTAAAGCGTCACTTGATCAATTTTTCAACACGCATAACTTGAGTGTGAAAAACTTGCGTGGTCAAGGTTACGATGGGGCAAGTAACATGCAGGGCGAGTGTAATGGGCTTAAATCACTTATTTTAAGGGAGAACAAATCAGCGTTCTATGTGCATTGTTTTGCACACCAACTTCAGTTGGCACTTGCCCATGTCGCAAAAGATCTTAAGCACATTGATGAGTTCTTCTTCTTAGTTAATAATTTAGTGAATATTGCGGGGCCATCATGCAAGCGTCGTGACATTCTTCGAGAGAAGGAAGAGGAGCGAATTTTTAAGCAACTAGAAAATGGTGATATATTAAGCGGGCGAGGGTTAAATCAAGAGACTAGCCTAAAGCGGGCCGGTGATACACGTTGGGGCTCACACTATGGTACATTGATAAATTTCGTTGTTATGTTTGGATCCGTGCTTGATGTTCTTGCGGATTTGGTGGAACATGCTATTGATATAAAAGGTGAAGCTTTAAATTTGATTAAATCAATGCAATCTTTTGATTACATATTTACCTTGCATTCGATGAGAAATGTACTTGCAATAACTAATGAACTTTTCAAAGCATTGCAACGAATAGATCAAGATATTATAAATGCTATGGTTTTAGTGAGATTTTCTAAGAATCGTATGCAACAAATGAGAGATTGTGGATGGGACAAACTATTGGCGGAGGTTTCTTCTTTTTGTATGAAATATGATATCTCGGTTCCTAATATGGAGGATAATTTTAGTCTTTTGGGAAGATCAAGGCCAGGACCGGAGATAACAAATTTACATCATTATAAAGTTGACTTGATCTACCTTCGCGTAGATAAGCAAATTGTTGAACTTAATAACCGTTTTGATGAGGTGAATTCATAATTGCTCATATGTATGGCATGCTTTGATCCAAGTAATTCATTGCTGCTTTTGATATAGATAAATTGGTTCGTCTCTCGGAATTTTATATCGATGATTTCTCGGAACAAGAGCGTTTTGTACTTCGGGATGAGCTTGAGTTATATGAGTTTTATATGAAATTAGATGGGTGCTTTCTAGAAGTGGAAGGGATTAATGGTTTGGCTAAGAAGATGGTTGCAAAAGGAAAACACATTGTGTATGGTTTAGTCTATAAGCTTCTAAAATTGTCTTTAATTCTTCCCGTTTCCACTGCAACGGTTGAAAGGGCATTTTTCGCTATGAATATCATGAAAAGTGATCTCCGAAACCGTATGGGTGATGGTTGGTTAAGTGATAGTTGTGTGACATATATTGAAAAGGATGTCTTTGATTGCATTTCTAATGACGCAATTGTGGATCGCTTACAGAAGATGAAAAGCCGCAGAGGGAGATTGTAGAATTTTTAAATCTAGTATGATGTATTTTAACAACTTTCTACTTTTGTCTGAGAATTGCAAGATATGTTTATCTATTTCTTAGTAATGAATTGTTATTGTATTCAATTTTTATTTATTTGAGTTGTAATTGTCTAAAAATATACATTATCAATTAAATATTTATAAAAAAGTAAAAAGAAGTCTAAAATTTTTTTTTGGGGCTACCGCCCCCAAACCCCCGTCTATACACTGTGCCCCACCAGCTCTTAATTCCTGGCTCCGCCATTGATCCTCATAGTATAATAAGTTAAGGCATATAACAGAGTGATTAGCTTTTAGATGCCTCAATATTAGGTGCAAAAGTCACTTGTTGAGAAGTAACTTTTACGACATTAGGTATGGGTAGGGGTGTTCACGGGTCGGTTCGGGGCGGTTTGGGACCCTAGTTCAAACCGAACCGATCGATTCGGTTTTGGAAAAGGTCAGACCGAAACCGAACCGACTATGAAAAAACCCGTCGTTTTCGGTTCACGTCGGTTTCGGTTCGGTTCGGTTTCGGGTCGGTTTTCAACGGTTTCATGTTTGGGCCGATTTTTTTAAGGGCGGTTTTCGGTTTGGGTCGGTTTTTAAAGGTGGGTAATGGTTTTTGGATATAAAAATATAAGTTATTTAGTTTTTTTTTTAATATATATATTGGTTCGGGTCGGGTCGGTTTGAGTCGGTTTTTCCCCCGTATAAACCGACAACCGAACCGATATGGTCGGTTTTTTATATCCGTAAACCGTAGGCCGAACCGGGCTAAAAAAAACCGGCGGTTTCGGTTCGGTTCGGGCCGGTTCGGTTCGGTTTTCGGGTCGGGCAGTTTTTTTGAACACCCCTAGGTATGGGGATTCTATTTGAATGGAAAACACAAATCCTAGGAAGCATATCTGATGTGAATCTAAGTATGGAGAAGAACTATTATTACACAACATATCAACTACTAATTACATAACACCACCACCAATAATAAAAAAAAACTAAATTAAGAAAAATGGTTTCTTTCTCTCTCCATATTCTTTTTTGATATTCAAGTCCAATTACAAATGAGGACCAAGGGCCTATTTATAGGAGAAATTAAATTGTTAACCAAGCTAAGACCCAAAAGGACTAAAAATGACAACTAATGACTAAAAATGACTAATTATCTCCAAACATGCTTGGAGACTAATTAAAGACTAAAAGTAAAAAAAATGACAATATTACCCTAAACTGAAAAAAATATAGGTTTCTCCCAGAAGCACAACCACATGCCACGTATTTCCAATATACATCGTTCTCCCCATCTTCGAAAAAGCTTGTCCTCAAGCTTGGAGCGTGAATCATCAATGCCACATGATATAAACCTTGAAGCTTCGGACCCTAATAAAAATAAACGAAAATCCCATGCGTATTAACCTCATCAATAATGCGTCTAATAAATCAAAACCCCGGCAATGTCTCTTTACGAAATTCGAGCAACCAAAAACTGACGACCATATTTTCCTTCTTGACACCACAAGTACATGGTTACTACTAGGTGTGGTGGACTCTTGAATCTGACTGGATGAAAACTCCAACGACCGCAACTTTGTGAGTACAATGGAGAAACAAGCAGACTGAAAATGGAGACATTCCGAAAAGCCGGACCCAAAATGATAAAGAGTAAAAAATGGGCCCCAAGTGGGACGTATTTTTCATGGAAGTCATATGTTGTGTCACAAGTAGACCCTAGGACCAATTTTCATCGAATTTGAGGTCAAATAAGGGATTGAGGAATGGATTGGAGTAAGAAAGCCCAATTTTATTGGGTTTAATTGTTGTTGGTCATAAATGAGGAGAGAAAAGGGGAAAATAGGGTAAAAATAAGGGTGGGGAAGATTAGGGATAAAAGGGGAAGGGTAGAAGTGTAAAAATGGACTTCTTAGCCGGAATAGGGGTTAGGGGTGCTAGGGGTTTGGTCGAGGAGGTTTTGGGTCGTTCTTGATGGTTCTTGGATTTTTTTAGGGTTAAGGCTTAATTTGGGGGTTAGATAGAAGACGGTGTTTCATTTGAACGAGGTAGTTGTGTTGCGGTAGGACATGGAGGTGGAGGAGGGTGGTGGTGGAGCGTGGAAGATGGAGGAGGCTAAAAGGGTTGGTATCCCCCCCTTTTAGTGGTGATGAAATTTATGGTTTCCATCGATCCGATTCTCATTTGGATATTTATCAATCTAAAGATTGAAGAGTTGTCGTAGTTGGAATCACAACTCGATACCCACTTCACGCATCTCGATAAACACCAAGAAAAAATGCAACTCTGATACCAATTTGATGTCAATCAAAGAATGCAAAAGCGTTATTATTACACTACACACCAACAACTAACTAAACAACACGATCACCCAAAAAATAAAAATAAACTAAGAAAAAGGTTTTTTTTTTCTCTATATACTTTTTCGATATTCAAGTCTAACTACAAATGAGTGCCAAAGGTCTATTTATAGGAGAGGTTAGGTTGCTAACCAAGGTATGACCCAAAAAGACTAAAAATGGAAATTAATAACTAAAACTGACTAATTAGCCCCAAACATGCTTGTAGACTAATTAAAGACTAAAAATAAAAGGAAATAGTAATATTACCCTAAGCTAAAAAAGGGATATCTCCCAGGAGCACAACCACGCGATATGTATCGCCAATATACATCAATATTGGTCCTTTTATTAATCGAAAAAATCTGCGAACAACAAGAATTAATTTTTTTATAATTACTGTGGGGCCCCATTTAACATAACCCATGAGAGTAGCCAACCAGCCTAGATTGATCAAAGCGCTATCCGACCCAAATCATTATTTAATTTACACGTGAGTATTTTAAATATATTAGAACACTTACGAATATAGTCAAATCAGTTACCAATAATTTGGAAAGAGATATTCACGCACTCATTGATATATTCATGTGTTAATTGAGTTCCTTGTACAACTCAATCTCTACTTTTAATGCCCCTATAAATTATAAACACTGACCCGGGGCAAAGGGGATGTAATCTCGAGCATTGAAATACACTATAATAAATAATAACCTCTCCCTCGACATAGGCAAGTTTCCAAACCACGTACATCATTGCTGGGTATGATCTTTAATTTTCTGTTCTATGTGATTATTTTCAAGGATTTCTTTATTGTGATATTTCTTGTACTCACAATTGGCACCGTTTGTTGGAAGCGATTTCTATTCCTGCAAAAATTTTCACAAACAGAAAGCCCGTGATGTCTCACCATAGAAGTAACATTCCTCAATTTGGAGATGTGCAGGAGAACCCAGTCCCTCATTGGATCAGGTCGGAGATTCTCCAGTATACAAACCCCAAGTTTTGCCAAGAAAGGCAACAATCTGAAGAAAACTAAGGGCTACCTAGATCTACACAGATCTCCAGGTTGGTCGACGCTTATGATGCTAAACTTTGAGAAATAGAGGAGGCTAGACACCTCCAGGTGGAAGTGAATGCTCACCTCCAAAGGCGACTTGAAATAATTGAGAGAGATCTCCATAGGGACACCAGGAAACATCGTAATAGGACTCCTAGTCTTTAGGTGAGAAATACCAATAGCTGAGGGAGGAGCTCCAGGAATGACCAAGATAGAACTATATGTGACAGGTCAGAGCATGGTCGATCAGAGCGTGGTTATCCAGAGGTATGTTATGGGAGAAACAACGATATTAGGATTCTGGTTCATAGAGAGATGGACCAACATCCAGCCCACCGTGGAGCCAAGTCCACCAGAAAGCTAGCTAGGAGGTCTCTTAACACTCAGATGAAATCCCCTTTCTCAAGGTCGATCGAAGAAAATAAGCCCCTAAAGAAGCTTGTTGTTTCTAAGTTCAAGATTTACGACGGAAAGACAGACCCCATAGACCACGTTCTGCAATATCCACAGACAATAACTTTATGGAGCCATAATGATGCACTAATGTGCCAGATTTTTCCTTATAGACTATATGATGTAGCATAAAAGTGGTTTGAAAAGATAACTTATAGGTTGATAAAAAAATTTCAGGCTCTAGCAGAGGCCTTTATTGCTCACTTCATAACGAGTAGTTCCCACCCTGGGCGGATGGATGCACTGCTTACGATGAAGAATAATCCATAAGAGATACTTCGGGACTATGCCAAAAGGTATTGGGAAATCTTCAACGAGGTCAAGGACTTCTTGGAGAAAGACACCATAACATCCTTCAAAATTAGTCTTCTGACTACTTTTTCTCTACACTAGTCCTTAACCAAGAAAGAAGCAAGTACCCTTGACGACCTCATGGCTCGCATTAAGAAATATGCCATGGTGAAAGATGTGGATCACTCTAATGCAGGGGATAATATTCGATAAAAGGAAAACAGAGGAATAAGGAAGAGTGATACTCCAAAGAAGGGGAACATGAATGGAAGGAAAATGGCTCTAATAATAGGAACAAGTTTGATCCCTCTAAGGCATTCCACGTTGTTAACACAGTCTTAAAGGAAACCATTTATAAGATTTTTAGAAAGATCAAGGACCAACTATTCATTAAGTGGCCCAAAAAGTTGGGTGGGGACCCAATAAAAAGAAACAATGTGCTAAGGTGTACATTCCACTAAGACGGAGGCCATATGACTGAAAATTACAAGGCTCTGAAGTCACACCTAAAGGATCTAGCCCAAGCAGGGCACGTCAATGAGTACATCGAAAAAAAAAGTAGATAAGGTCACATCCAATGGTAACCTGAAGTCGGATAAAGTCCTAGACGATAATACAGGACACGAGTTCGTTATAATCCATGGGGCATCAGATCTTAAGAAAATTCAAGGAAATTCTATTCGAATGGAGATGAAGAAGGTTACCACCATCATGGAAGTGTTTTAGATTGACCCTACCAAAACCCAAGCTAGTAAGAACCGACGACCAGAGGACGTCGACTACACCAAGCCCATTGTTTTCACCGAGTAAAATATTGTTGGGGTGATAACCGCACATCATGACGCACTGGTGATTACCCTAAGAATAGCCAATTGGGATGTTAATAAGATGCTTGTGGATTAGGGGACTTCGTCAGAAGTGATGTGCTTGGATATATTCTACAAGCTGAAGTTTTAGGGAGGATCATGATGTCGTTAGGAAAGATAGTCCTGCTAGTCAGGCCAGGAAACATACCAAAGCTAATCGAGTTCTTAGTGCTGGACATTGAGTCCCCAGAGGCTGGATCCATGCCATGAAGGTCGTACCATCCACCTACCACTAAACGTTAAAGTGTGTTACCGACTGGGGCATGGTAAAAATATATGGCGTTCAGGCCACATCTAGGGAGTGCTTTATCGTAGCCATTCGACCTAAGAAGAAAAAGAAGAATGAGGTAAAGGATGCTCAAGAGGAAGACCGAGAGGGGGGTGTGCCCTCCAAATAGTAATTACGGTGAGAGTGATTAGGAGTGGAGCAGACCATGGTACACCCCGCCGATAGGGTCGTTGAAAGCCTGAAAGAATTTGGGGCCGATGACAACTTGCCAAAGAGGAAATTTTTTATCGGAGCCACGCTCACCGATTAATAGAATGAGGAGTTAATTATCTTTTTCAGAAGAAATCTATATGCTTTTTCTTGAGAACCGTATGATTTGTCTGGAATTGATCCCCTAATAGCCTACCATTCCCTTCACGTCGATCCATCCTTCAATTCGATCACTAAAAAGGCTCGTCGAATAACCTACGATAAGTCTAAAGTGGTGGAGGACGAAGTAAGAAAGCTACTGGATACATGATCCATTAGGGAAGTTTAGTTCCTCGAATGGTTGTCCAACCCAGTGGTGGTACGCAAGGGCAATAGTAGTTAGAGGGTCTGTATTGATTTCACATACCTCAATAGAGAATATCCTAAAGATAACTTCCCACTTCCTAAAATAGATCATTTGGCCGGCGTTATGGCAACACACAAAAGAATGAACTTTCTGGATGCATACTCTAGCTACCATCAAATTCCTTTGTTCGGACCCGATTAGGATAAAACATCCTTTATAACTCCCATTGGGTTATATTGCTATAAGGTTATGCCATTTGGTTTAAAATACGCAGGGCGACTTATCAGAGACTTGTCACTAAGATGTTCAAGAGACAGATGGTGGAGACACCATGTAGGTCTATATTGATGATATAATAGTCAATAGTGACCACCTCACACACTTAGGTAGAAATTTTAAGATCCTCAAGAAGTACCAGATAAAGCTTAATGCAAGTAAGTGTTCATTCGGTGTCTAGTCAGGAAAGTTCTTGGACTACCTGATTAGTAAGAGATGAATTGAGACCAATCCGGATCAGATTGACGCTATCACAAGAGTATAGAGTCCTCAAATATTGTGATATTTTCATAAGCTCACTAGTATGCTCGTGACGCTCAACCACTTTATCTCCAAGTCTTCGAAATGTTGCCGATAATTTTTTCAGCTCCTAAAGAAGGACAAAGGCCACATATGGAATGATGATTGTTCAAAACCTTTGGAAGAACTTAAATCTTACCTTAGAAAACCACCCCTGCTATTAATACAAAATTATGGAGACCTGCTAAATCTATACTTGGTAGTGTCAAACAACGTAGTAAGATTCACTTTGATGTGCGAAAAGGAAAGAGGTCAGCACCTAGTTTATTACGCTAACAAGACACTGCTGGGTGCAAAGCAGTGGTACCTGCCTAAGGAGAAACTCTCCTATGCACTGGTAGTCGCCTTGAGGAAGCTAAAGAATTACTTTTAAGCCCATTCAATAATCGTAATCACCTCCTACCCCCTCAAAGTTGTTCTGAGAAAGGCAAACCTTTTTGTATGACTTTCAAAGTGGTCGGTCGAGCTTGAGAGATTCGACATCCACTTTCAACTAAGGACTACAATCAAGTGACAAGTCTTAGGAGACTTCATCACTGAATTTATAAGAGACCAACCAAGAAACCAACTGGAAGCAGAGCAGTCAATAATTAAGGAAGCACAGTCCAAAGACCATATCCTATATGTTGATGGAGCCTCCAATTCTAAGGGGGGAGGAGTAGGGATTGTTCTCATCACTCCAGAAGATGTCGTGATCAAGTAATGAATCAGATTGGGATTTGAGGCCTCTAATAATGAAGCTGAGTATAAAGAACTAATTGTCGACTTGTGCAAGGCCTAACTGCTAGGGGCCAAGCATTTTCGTGTATTCGACGATTCCAAACTGGTCTCTAAGAAAGAGAGAGGAGACTTCAATGCCAAAGATGATAGAATGGCAGCCTACCTCGCTGTGGTAAGAGGAATTATGGAAGAATTTGAGAAAGTAGACATTCAACAGTTCCCTCGGGGGTCGCACAGTCACGTCGATGCCTTAGTAGCCCTGATCTCAGCAATTGACTCTAACCTAAAGTTCCTCTCCCAACCAAGTATTAACCTGAAAGTCGTAGCCAAGAAAGTCCTCCACATAGAGAAGGCCCCCAGTTATATGGATCCCATCGTTACCTATCTATGGAGCGACATACTGCCCGGCGTCAAGAGATAGACCCATTAGGTTGGGGCCAAGGCTGCCCATTTTTACCTCACCCTAGAAAGGAAGATCTACAAGAAGTCATTCATAAGCCAATATCTCCAATGCGTCCACCCATATGACACCGAGCAAGTACTTAGTGATCTTCATGAGGGAATTTATGGGAGTCATGTAGGAAGAAGATCATTGGCCTTTCGAGTAATTAAGGAATGCTACTAGTGGCCTCATCTGGAAAATAACGCAGGAACTTATGTTTGCAAGTGTGAAAAGTGTCAGAAGCACTCTCCTATAGTCCAGACGTCTGCTAGCGACCTAAAATCTTTGATAAACCCATTTCCATTCGCCTAATGGGGTCTATATATAGTGGTACCACTACCTATCGCATCTGGATATCATAAGTATCTGCTGGTTGGCACATATTACTTCACCAAATGGGTATAGGCAGAATCACTGGCAAACATTCATGATTCTGGCATGACGAGGTTTATCTGGAGGAACATTATAACACGCTTTGGGATACCAAGGAGTATCATCATAGATAATGGCACATAATTTGAAAGAATTTCTTTTAAGGTTTTTGTGATGATCATGGCATTAAGCACCACTTCAGTTCTGTGGAGTATCCCAAGAGCAATGGACAAGTAGATGCTTCCAATAAAACCATGCTTGATGGACTCAGAAAGTGGTTGGAAAGTGCCCAGGGTGCTTGGGTGGACGAGCTCCCTCATGTTTTATGGGCTTACCGTACCACTCCTAGGAGACCAAGTGGGGAAACACCCTTTGCGTTCGTTTATGTAATGGAATTTATCATCGCTCTGGAAGTAGGTCTCCCTACTATGAGAACCCCATTTGTCGATGAAGATCTTAATGATGCTGCATTATGCACTGAACTTGACTTAGAAGACGAGCGAAGAGAATTGGCCTTGATTAAATTAGCATCCTATTAATAACAACTTTCCAAGTAATAAAACAAGAAATTCGATCTAAGGAAGTTTTTGATTGGGGACTATGTCCTAAGAAAAATCCTTTGGAGTGCCGTAAAACCATCAAATGGCAAGCTGGGACCAAACTGGGAAGGACATTTCTGGGTGATACAAGACGATCGTCAAGGAGCATATCACTTGAAAATGCTGGAGGGCAGGGAGATACTAAGAGCCGAAACCTCAAGCAACTTTAAGAAGTTCTACTTTTAGTATTCTTCATCTTCTAATTATCACATTTAGTTAAACAAATTTTCATTTTCAAACATATGAAGCTTGATAGTTCTTATTCAATAAATAAAGGCTAGTTGGCCCTCGCAATCTTATATTATCTATTGGCTTCTCAGTGTTTCCTGATCGCATCTCACTAATACGCACCTTTTCCCAATGATAAACTCCCTCGTGCATAGCAGAACACCTAGGGATTACAACAGGTCGTTCAAACTTGTGTTAATAAAGGAATCCCACATGCCGAGCAGGAATAATCGTAATTCTGACAATTAGTAAAAAAGATTTCAATTACTACAACCCTCAGGTCTTTGTCATTAACACAACATATTTCATGATCTTCCCCGACAACAACGAAAGCCTTACAAGGGTTGGTCGCCAACTATGTTGGTCACAAAAAAGCTTGCTCCGGTGGATGGCACGTCGACCAGGTACATTCTCCTGATCATCTTACTTTAGCCTAAGGGGGTGTGACGACACAACCTAAAAGGTAAAGTAGATGAAATGATACTTATAAGCCATATTCGGCTGGGAATAATTTTAAACACATAGTAATATGATAATATTGCTAGTTCTTAATATCATTTAGTATGTCGACAAGATAAAAATGATTAAACTTAAGCACAAGTCAATTTTAATAATAAAAGTCCCAAGACGGTTAATCAGTATGATTTGGTCCACAAAAAGGTTAAGTAGCTGACGAGCAATAGCTCTTTCCAGTTAAAAACACAAGTAACAATTATTAACACATATTTAGTCATCACGCCCAAAATATGGAAAAGGTTAATAACTACAGCTCTTTATTAACAAATGTATGAAATTACAATTATAATAAGTCCAAAAATACACAAGGACATAAGATGGCTCGGGATAGTGAGCAAGATATTCTGCAATAAGTGCTCTTTGACCATCATCTAGTTTTGGGGTGAGTTACTCCATATCTTTATCATGGTATTTCTCCAAAAGTTGGATAGGGATGACGTGAGATAGGATCCACTCATCGTCCTTCGAGAAGGGATTATAGAGGTAGGCCACGCACTCGACCCGGTACTTATACCACTGTCTGGATTCCTTGGGCGGCTTAACCTCCTTAAGTCCACTTAACCATCCTCGAGTAAAGGAAATTTCCTCTGCCTCCTTGAGCCTTGCTGGGGCATATGCCTAACCAGCATTATAACCTTCTACCCAGGATTCTCGATGTCCCATTTTGAATGAATACCTCAACCTCTTGACAACCTCCTTGATCATAACCACAAATGCTTTTAGCCTAGCGACCTCCTTCCTCAGAGCATCATTTTCGATCGGAAGAATTTTTCTCAATTGGCTAACTTCAGTGTTCTCTAAGAGTTTGGCCCTCAAAGAGTTTACTTCTTCTCGGACTGAGGAACTTATATCCTCCATATCTCGAAGATTATCTTTTAATTTAGCGACTAACTCAGATTGGTTCTTATAATGCTCATTTCTTACGAATCTTTATGAAGGATTTCCAAGCCTTCAAACTGATATTTGGCCTAAGGATCTTCCCCAAACGAGAGCTAAAAGGAATGTATTAGTCTAAATCAATAGACTATAAATAACACACACCAAATCACGACCAAAGTATTAGCACATGAAGATTAAGCAAATGCATACACAAAAGGAAAGATTTCCATCTTCATTAATTTATAAATGGAAGGGGGCCAAGGGCTAATATAACAGGTACGAATGAGATAATAATAACCTTTCGAAGGATAAATCATACAAGCAAGAAAGTAAAATTCCTAATCTATGAGCGTTAATCCTTCACTTGATTAGTTTCGGCAATGGATTTTCCCTTGTCGGTAATAAGATGCTCATTGATAGCATCATCATTAACACCGACCTCAACAGGAATGATCTCAGTGTGACCAACAAGTTTACTATCACATTCTTCATCCTCCTCAAAAGAGTTAGGACCAGGTTAATGGAGGCCGAAGAACTCGAATTTGGCAGGAGTCCTACCGGCCTTTAAGGCCTGGTGGTAACCCTTCTTAAAGTCCACCTTGTATCCATAGGCCAACTCCTGCTCAGCATCATCGTAAGCTTTATTGAAGACATCAGGATAGCTAAAAACTTTCTCTTAGGAAAGTTCCCCCTCCATTTTAATAATGTTGTTGGATAAAGGTTTATTTTCCTTGATCAACTTGGCTTTCTCAGTGACCACCACCTTCGGGGAGGCCCAAGTTCATCATAAGCCATAGTCATCTTTTCTCTCTTTCTCTCTCGCTCCAATGCTAGGAGATCTTCAACAAATGCCTTCCTCTCATATCTCACAGCATCTTTCAACTCTTGTTCTTTTCTATATTTCCTGGCATAGTCGTCTAAGAGAGTAGTAAAATTAGAAAATAACTATGCAAAAGGAGAAAAAAGAAAGAAGTCAGTACGGATATGGGAAAACTATAAGAAAATAAAAAATGAATAAGACTTACCACGGTTATCCCCTATGAAGTTTTGAGGGAGAGCTGGGATGATCCCAACCTTGAGGAATGCTCGTTATCAATAGTGGGCATCGGGGGCAAGGGATGGGACATCACCCACGCTAGCCCCCTCATCAATTATCGTAAGAGGAGGGACTCCAGAGGCTTTTAGGACCAATTTTGTCTTGGTCTCTTTCCTCTTCTCCTCGCTCTTCCTTTCCTTTTCCTTCTCCCTTTCTCTTTCCCCTCCTCTCTTCCAACCTTTTCTTCTTCTCTTTATCATTCCCATCCCCTTATCAGATGGACTAGAACCACAGGCCATAGGGGAATCATCTTTAGACGTCTTAAAGGACATCAACCGATTAGACATGATTTTCTAATCGTCATCTTCAAGAAGCTTCAACCTTTTTCTCTTTATCTAAGATAACATGTCCTCTTCTTCGTCTTATTTTTTCTCTTCTTCTTCTTCTCCTTCTAACTCTTCCTTTTCTTCTTCCTCTTCTGAACTCTCTCCTTATTTTTCTAGCACGATTGGCTCAGAAAGACAAATCTCAGGAGCTTTCAATTCTTAAACCTTATCAACCGGACATCTAGTAAAGATGGTGGGAGTATTCTTATACTCTAATATAAGCTTGCCGTCAAGTAAACTCTCCTTAATGTTCCAAGCCTTTAAAATACCATCATCATTAATATCACCAATGTTTGGCTCATGATTCTTATCACGAGTTTCAAAATGAAGGAAGAACAATAGTTATTAGAAAAAAGAACATCACAAAAGAGGAAAAAATTGAAAACAGAATGGTACAGCAAAAAGATGAAAGGCAGCGACCTATGCGCCCCTTTACAAAGTTAGAAATTATTGGACCTCTTTGTCTCTGGCCCTAGCGAGTACGAAGACATTGCCAATTTTTGACAATGAAATCATGGTCCCAGTAATCTTTGTGAGAGTCTAGAAGATTACTCAATTAGCCTTCCTAGTCTTCAAGTACAAAAGGCCATATCTGGTTCGCGACCAGACATAGCACCACCAGATATCAACAAGATATATTTTTTTCCCATATCGGGTATTAATTCTATATTCCCCATTTACAATTTTCCAGATGTTAGGGGAACATTGGGTGGGGACTATTTCAAAATATCTAAAAAATCAAAGGAAAAGAAGGTTTAGGAGAAATATTAACCCCCCCCCCCCCCCCCCCCCCCGGTGTTATCAGAATGGTGTGAATCCAGTGCCCGTCCTTCAATGTCACGAACATTTCTAGGAAAGGGGGCACACTCAATGATTACCTAATCAGGAATATTCTAACGACACCTAAACTCAACTACCGATTTGTTATCTAGCATCGCCATAATTATACAAATGAGAAGAAAACCCTAGCAACAGCTACGCAATAAGTTCCAAGAAACGTTTAAATGAGGAGAGCTAGACTTATAAGGATTAATGGATCTTTCAAAGAAAAGAGGGCCCTGAAGAAGGTGAACCTAGCAAATCTTAGCAAGAAAGGAAGAAAGTGAATTGAACTGAACTCTCCGATTTGAAACACGATGCCAATGATGAACACACACCTAAGATGATTTTTGGCTGTTCAGATGCCTGGTAGGACAATAGTATCGTCGCCCATTCAAAAGAATTATAAGTATGCCATGAAAATTTATTCAGGACATGCGTACCGCTGTAAATTCTCTTCGATATACAAGAATGCCATTTTGAACTTAAGATATGAAGATTTTAAGTGATGGGCCTTTTAAAATTTATTGGCCTAAAGCTCACCAAGCCCAAAATTTTTAGGAGCAATTGTGGGGATCCATTTAACAAAACCCATGAGAGTAGTCGACTAACCCAGATTGATTAAAGCCCTTCCTGACCCAAATCATTATTTAATTTAAACACGAGTATTTCAAATATACTAGAACACTTACAGATATAATCAAATAAGTTACCAATAATCTCGAAAGAGATATTCATGTACTCCTTGATATACTCACATGTTAATTGAGTTCTTTGTACAACTCAATCTCTACTTTTAATGCACCTATAAATTGTAAATCCTGACCCAGGGCAAAGGGAATGTGATCTTGGGCATTGAGAGATACTATAATAAAATATTAACCTCTCCATAGACATATGCAAGTTACCAAACCACATATATGTTGTGTGTGATCTTTACTTCTTTGTTCTTTGTGATTATTTTCGTGAATTTCTTTATTGTGATGTTTCTTGTACTAACAATTACCATCAAAACTTACTTTAGGTTGAGAAATACAAACATAATCTCTAATAAATTAGCAGACCTAAGAATGTAGGAAATTTTAGGAAGGAGAATTTCCAAAACCCGTTATATTCTATTAAAATATATTCATTTATAAGAAGAGGAATATCCACTCCTTAAGTTATAACCACCACGGTCCTATATTTGACTTCTTATCTGAGCTTTCATCTTTTATCAAGAATTTGTGAGCAGTGTTGTATAACCATCACAACCAGTTAAGGTAGTAGCATGCTTATAGCTCTCTACACAGGTTTTGGAGATGCACTACACTTCCTTATTCAAGTGAAAATATAGAAGACTGTGAGTTCCACCTATTGCATCAGATGTCATATCCGTAGATGGAATTTAATAAGTTTCTTCCTCTATAATAGTAGACCAAGAAGTCATTTTAAAAGGATAATTCCTTAGAGTCTCATGAGTGCTGAATTTATCCGCATCATTAGCGATACATTTCTCAGTTTCAACCACTAGAACAATAGCTAAAATGTTTTTCATTTCTTCTGAAGGACTATAAGATTTATACGATTGCATTTCAATGTTATGATCTTATATATAAACTCCATCCACCTGAATTCTTATAACTACCCTACAATAAGTAAGCCAATGCCCAATAATTCTGCAATGGGAACATCTGGGAGGCAGTTTTTTATATTCAACTTCTTGTTTTAAACTAACACCATTACGTTTAACAAAAACTTGTGTTGGGATGACATTATTAATTTCCATATCGACCAAGTTTATAACTAAATGATTGAATGAGTTGTCTAATAAAGGTTGTCCTATCATAATGGTATCACCAAGGCATCTAAAAATATTAAGAGGGATTCTTGGTCACCAATATTCTATACCTAGACCCATGAACCTGACCCCAATTGGAGCAAAATAGACTATTTTCTCAGTCGAATTGAATCTAAGAGACCAACTCGATAACTTTAAAATACCTAACTGCAAAATAATGGATTCTCTAGTCGAAATTTTGTTATTGTTCTCCTTCAAAGGAAACTGTAGAGTATATTATCCCCTACCTATAGGGATTACCTTCCAACTCTGACCAATATTCCATAAACCTCACAACTTCTCATGCAAAACCCTAGATTCGATATAAATTTTTTGTATCGTACCACGTGGTGTTTGTGCTAGTTTTAAGCACACAGATTGGATATACATGTCTTCCTTGTTGAACCTTATTTATCAATCAGATAAGATTCACTTTCTTACATTGATTCCAAGTATTCTTTTTAAGAGGTTTCCACAGCCATATGGTTGCCACATAGATGCGACATAAGCCAATCTTTATAGTCTTCTATATGAGAAATACCGCTGACAACCTTTGTATAGGACATTGTAATTGTTCTAACCTCTCCATCACGTTGATCTCAATTAATCACAAGTTCCTCAGCACGGATCGTCTTAGAAAAACCCAACCATGTGAAGTTCGATGAGTTCGCGCAATATGAGGATCAATAAATTCCCAACATTCAGCCATAATGATGAATCAAAGTAGCTTTTGATGAGAAATCATCAAAATTCACATAAAAATCATTTTTTTTATAAATAAATGATACTATTAAACCATCGCTAAGGGGGCGAACCTATATACAGGAAGTATACAAAGCAACAACCAACCATCAACAGCAAGACATAATAACATAAATCCCTAACAAAATAAACCCATCCTAAAAAAAATGAGTGGATTTCCTCGACAAACTCAAGGATCTCATGCATCGTGACGACAATACTCTCCTTATACCAAATAAGAAGTGTGCTAAAAAATAGATAACGAAGTCGCGAAGGCATAATCTTGATACCATCAAAACACCTCGCATTCTGCTTGACGCAAACACAAATGTGTCTAGTGTGCGTGTTATGTAGGCTTAAGTGCAGGCCCATCGCTCAAGTAATATTCCGATAAGTCGGGTATCAATCCTCAGGGAAACGGGACGAACGGTGTCGTGATGACATTGGAAAGATGAGGAAACTGTATCTTTGACTCTAAAAGAAACGAAAGATGATTTGGATGATGAAATAACTACAGCTAGATGAAAATTGGAGAATGATTAAATAAAGAAACTACAAGATAACAAAATGCGACTACGCTAATTAAACTAAATGCTGATGATAAATGGACTAAAATTTTAACTGTGAAATGAGAACAATAGGTCGGGTTACAATCCCCCACACCCTAGTACTTCACTCCGCAGGATACTAGGTTCGGAATTAGAATTTTAAATGAACCCGGTCTTTAGTACTCTCAAGTATTACACATATGAGGGATTGTAGCCCGCACAATATGTAAGAAAAGGATGAGTAAACCGGTGTCTCATTAACCAATACGCGCATCGCATTTTTAAGCATCCCGGTTACCTAGGGCAAATAAGATGAAAAGTCCTACGATTGTTGCACCATTTATACAACACATTTCATCTAAGATTTTAATTCAAAAGTCTATTTCCATTATCGTGAATTACATCGGGTGGAGTTCATGCACCCCAACCCTTAGAAAATTACCTAGACATGATTAACTTAGAGAAAAATAGGGTTTTTAAGAAATAAAACATTAACTCTAACGAAACTAATTGAAAAGAGAATTTCTGATTCAAAATTAGCAATTAAAACTAACGAGCAATCGAAAATTAAAGGAAACGTGTTACTTGAATTGCAGAAATTAAACTCAAATCCTTACAACAAAAATCTTCTTATGGAAAACTAGGGGTTTTTACTACAAAAACCCTCTACGCCTACTTAGCTAACCTAAAAATCGAACTCCCTTGTCTAACAATAACTAGAGGTTAAATATATTACGAAAAATCCAGATTTGTAGCTGAATCAAACTCTCCAATCGGAACAATAAAATCAAATTTATCCTCGACGAACCGGTCCGGGCCTTCAGTGGCGGATCGATCCTCATTCAAATCCGGATCGATCCTTTTTTCCAGAAATAGGATCGGTCCGCCATGTGATTTTGTCCAGTGAGTTTTAAATTTTCGGATCACTCCTATTTTTTAGAAAAACGATCGGTCCGCATTTGATCTTTAAATTCTCTTCAACATCTTGCATTTTTAGAACCTCGTAACTTCTTCCCTGGAACTCGAAATTGGATGTTGTTTCTTCATACGGTCTTGCAAACTCGAGGTCTTTAACTCATTTTGGTATCTCATCCAGATTCCTGATGGAAATTATGCTTTAGCCCTTTTAACTTTTCTCCCTTGATTCATTCTTTTGCTTTGGCTTTTTCCTTTCTTCACTTAGCAATAGATACCTGTAAATATCATGAAAAAGGCACAAAACTTGAGATACAACGTAAAAAGGTCAGTAGAATATAAATAGGATAAATCAAGATGAATTACATTATTCAGGGTAATAAAAATTCCTAAATTAAGGGGATAAATTCGAAAGAATTTACGCGTAATCACCGCTCCTTCCATATCGTCCAAAAAATACATTGGGGAACGATTCTCCACAAATCCCTGTCACCCTACCACCGCCACGGGGGTGTACACCCCTCTAAGAGCACCCTCACAGACCCGGGCCTAACCCAAATAGTCCTAATAAGGGAATGAAAAATGTCCCATAAACCTACGGTTACCTTACAGCGTAGAAGAAGATGATCGGTCTTCTCTTCCTCCTCCTCCTTACATAACAAACAATGACTTGCCAGATTATAGCATCTCTTCTAAAGACCCTCGAGCATCAGAATGTCCTGTCTCGTCACTTTCCACATAAAAAATTTGATATTCAAAAACACTTTTACCTTCCATATGTTCTTCAAAGGGAGTCAGGCATTGTAATTCTCGTTTCTGCTCAGTATCATATAATAGCCTTTGATCGAGAACACCCCAGCACCACCCCCTTACATCGCACGAAATCCTCCCTAACCGTCGTACGGGGGGCTGAACCCAACCAATCGTAGAACAAGTATACCTTCCGATGTTACCAGTCCCATAAACTTATTCTCAACTGAGGATTCCAAGTCACCCCTCCCCCGTTAATAGTCATGTGGTCAGCCACCAACCTATCCTGATTCCCTCCAAGGTTAAACATCACGAGAAAAAGCTCCTGTGAAGACCCATGTTCGACCTAACTATCCTTCTAGAATCTGATCATGTCGCCTCTTCCCAAAAATCCACCCACGTACTCACTATATGCTTCCACAATCCCATGCCATGTGCAAAAGTCCCCAACTCCGGTCCCCAACCCCAGTGAGTGATGCCGCCTCTGGCATCAACTACTCTCTTTACAACCTATGATCCTCCAGTGGGAACCTCCACAACCACTTCCCTTGCAAATATCTATTAAAATTTGCCAATTTTCTCACACCCCCTCCTTAATGGGCTTATAGACCTCCTCACAACCAATAAAATAGTGCTTAAAACCCTCCTCAGTGACTCTCCATAGAAAATCCCTCATGAGCTTCTCCATCTTTCTATAAATTGCGACACGCAATGGCAGTATGGACATGGAGTAAGTCGATAGGCTAGATAAAGAACTATTAATCACAGTCAGTCTCCCCCCTTTCGAAAGAAACCGATACTTCCAACCAGCTAGTCTCCTACGCATACTCTTGAAAATCGGTTCCTAGATCCCAGTAGACTTATATTTAGCACTAAGGGGTAGCCCAAGATATGTATAAGGGAATGACCCGACCCTACAACCCATGATACCAAAAACCTCCTCCGCAACTCCCTCTCCCACAATTGGATTTAACTCGCACTTCCCTGTATTGATCCGAAGACCCGACACCGTCTCAAAGAAAATAAGGAGTAACTTTAGAACATGAACCTACCTCCAATATGCGTCACAAAACACAATCGCATCATCCAAAAATAGAAGTTGCGTGATCGTAACCCTATTAGTCGCTGAAGCCCCTAAAGTGAAACCCTTAATCCACCTTGTCTCAACCACCCTCCCCATCATCCGCCTAAATGCCTCCATAATCAAAATGAACAGGAATGGGGATAATGGGTCTCCCTGTCTAATGCCACATGAGCTAGGAAAAAAGACCTCCAGCACCCTATTAACCAGAATTGATAACCATGCTATCAAAAAACATCTCTTCATCCACCGACACTACCGATCTCCAAAACCCATCTTCCTCAAAATGAAAAGAAGAAAACTCCAATTCATATGGTCATACGCCTTTTCAATGTCGATTTTACATACTAATCTGTGAGTCCCACTCCTAAACCTGGATTCCATGAATTCATTTTCCACTAAGACTGCATCAAGAATCTTCCTCCCTCCTACAAAAGTGTTTTAAGACTCAGAAATCAGAGGGTCAATGACCTTCCTGAGCGTAATCAACAACACCTTGGAGAGAATCTTGTAGACACTCCCAATCAAACTTATGGGCCTAAAATCATTGATATCATAAGAAACTCCCTTCTTGGAAATCAAAGCAATGAAAGTCGCATTCAACCTAGGCACAAAGTAACCCATATCATGAAACTCATAAAAGAACTCCATCACATCATTCCTGACAATGTTCCAACACTGCTGAAAGAAGGCCATCGAAAAGCCATCAGGACCCAACCCCTTATCGCCACTCATTGACTTAAGCACCTGCACTACCTCCTCTTTGGTGAATATACCCTCGATATCTTCAGCCACAGATTTAGAAATACTCGTAAACTCGGCACTGTCGAGTGAGGGTCTCCACCCCTCTTCTTCCCTAAATACATCCTTATAAAACTACTAAATGGCTCCCCTAACCTCTTTATCATCTTCAAACACCTCTCCGCCCACAAATATTTTCCCAATGTGATTTCCGCGCCTGTGAAAGCTGGCCACGGTGTGGAAAAACTTAGTATTCTTATCACCCTCTTTTAACCACAATGCCCTAGATTTATGCCTCCAGCTGATCTCTTCATGAATAAGCCTATTCCCTATCTCCCCTTTCTTGACCTCCCTAACTCTTTTCTCCTCCACTGAGAGCCCAAATCTCCCCTCGTTCTCATCAAGATGTCGAACCCCCTCCATTAATCTCGCGGTAGTGAAACCTAAATTGCTGAATATCTATCTGTTCCAACACTTTAAATCCTCCTTGAGGAAGCTTAGTGGCTAGTATAAAACTTGCATTAGCCTCAACCTTATACCCTGACCACCACACTCTAACTCTGTCAAACAAATTAGTCTCCTTAAGCCACATGTTCTCAAATCTAAAAGTAACCTGACCCTTCCTCCATCCCCCACATTCCAAAAGAATAGGACAATGATCCGGAGTGACCCTTGGCAAAAAATATCGGATCACGTCAGGGAAGT
The DNA here is from genome assembly GCA_949130495.1 of Sambucus nigra. NCBI lineage: Eukaryota > Viridiplantae > Streptophyta > Magnoliopsida > Dipsacales > Adoxaceae > Sambucus > Sambucus nigra. The sequence continues at coordinate 90,269,217 of OX422223.1, read as the reverse complement.
GATCCCCCAACCCTGAGAAATCAAAAAATAATCTAGTCTTGACATCGACTCTCGGTCTCTAAAACTAGATCGGGTAAATGAGCCACCTTCCAGCGGTAAATCCATCAACTCCATCTCATCAATAAAGTTCGAGAAATCTCTCATATATCTATCGGTCCTACCACCCCTGCTTTTCTCCCCTGCGAATCAAAAAACATTGAAGTCCCCCCAAAACACTGAGGGACCTCCCAAATCCTATTCACACCAGCCACCTCTTCCCACAACTCCCATCTATCTGAATCCTCCATCGGTCCGTAAATACCAGAGAAATTCCACGTGAAACCATCAACAATGTTCTGAAACAAACATGATAATGATTAGGATCCCTCCAAAATTCCTACCAAATCGACAACCGTTGAATACCACATTATAACCACTCCCCCTGATGACCCCACTGCATCCAGACTAGCCCATTTATTCATGCGCCCACCCCAAATAGATCAAGAAATTAATATTGTCATCCATATGACTCATCTTAGTCTCTTGAAGGCACAAAATATTCGGCTTCCATCTACCAATTTCCCCACTCACAATCCCTCATTTCTTTGAATCGTTCAACTCCCTAACATTCCACAAAATGATCCTCAACTTCATTAAGATAACTTACTGACAACCACCCTTACCCCCCCTAGCGCCCCCTATCTTGAAATCTCCCACCCCCTCGAATAACTCCATCACCTCCTTCTATTGCCTCTCGATCCCAACCCCCGAATCCTTATCGAACTCCCCTAATAAGTCTTCCCTCCACCCCACTGGATCCTCGACCCAACCTTATAAATCTCTAGGCCTATCAACCCCCTTTTGCCTTGGTATAAAAATATCCACCCAAAGTCTAAAATTATTCAAATCCGCAAAATCCAACTCGACTCCCCCACCCCCCCCCTTGCTCGACTCTCCCCATTCCAGTGCACGATAATCCCCTTCTACACCAATAGTAGTCATTTCACTTGCCACCACTATGGCCTCATTTTTCTCTTTCGATTCAATAGTTTTGACAAAATCATCCGGACACCCTAAATCATGCTAAGAACTGCCAATAGTTTTCCCCACCCTTTTTGGGTTCTTATTTAACCCTTTCCTTTTTCCCCACCCTTTTTCGATTCTTATTTAACCCTTTCCTGCTATTTTTTCCCGAATAAATAAAAGTCTTAATATTCTTAATCCCCATTTCCAAGATACATATCTTTTTTCCCCACTAATTTCCTAGCAGACGTTCACCCCTCAAAAGCTTTTGAAAAACCCCCATTTCCCAATCCTGTAACCAATCAATCAGGAGCATCATAATCAGGGGTAGGCCTAACTGGTAGCACCGTCACCAAATCTTTATAAGTAGGTGGACTATTTTTTCCATACAAAAGGTTATTAGGCCATCTGTAGTGGAAGATGTAAATGTGTAGTTTTACACATTTATGTCTTACAATGGCTAAGAAATTGTGTAGTTGGAGGAGAGAGAAAATGTTAAGGAAATGTAAATGTAAACATCCGATACACAATGTGTAAGTGGGGCCCAGTAGTTCTGGGCGTTAAACATATATCCGTCAAGATTGGCCGTTAAAAAGAAAACCGCCCAGATTTTTAGGTGTTAAACATGTATTCGCCCAACCTCAATTTTGAAAAAAAATAAAAATAATATCCAAACAGTAACTTTGTAATGGCTAAAACATATTCACAACGACTACTTTATTTTTGTGTATATATATTACACCCCTCAAAAACTTTGAACATGAGAGTATTTTATATCTTTGAACATTATAATTCAAATAATTATAATGGATTCTTCTTCCCAAAGTACTCCGCTTAATTCTAGCCGATTGCCAAATTTTAATGCACATGATGAGGTGTTGTTTTGAATGGCATACGTTAAATTTTCTATAGATGGTGCTATGGGGACTAACCAAGCAGGTTCAACATTATGGGAAAAAATTACGAATGAATATAACTCAAGCGAGGGTGTCATTTACAAACGGTCTGAGAATACATTGTAGGGAAAATTTTGGAAAATTAACACAGATTGTGTGTTCTATACGGCGAACTCGTCCAAAGCATACGGTAGGGGGAAAGAAAGCGGCATGTCAGAGGTTTCATGGGTAATTACAATTAATATTTAATGATTTTATATTTATAATTAAATTCATAATTTTGCAAAACTAATGCGAGAATATTTTTTTTGATAGGTACAACGAGCTCGTGATAACTTTCTATAAAAAATGGGTCATAAATTCAATTACGACCACTGCTACGAGGTGCTTAAGGATTTTCCAAAGTATTCGATGTCGACCACTGGTTCACAATATACTGATGAAGAAGATAATGGAAACCCGCTTAATTCGAACGACAGCGATACAAGGGCATTTAATAATTCGTTAAAAAGACCGTAAGGACGTAAAGCTACGAAACTGAAAGGGAAGAAAAGAGCGGCAGCCAATAGTGCGGCTTCACAAATGCTCATTTTAGAGAACTCTGATGAATTCAACAAACTTTATGACAAAAATTCTACAGAATCCCAATCAATCAAAAGAACTCTAAATGAAAAGATTGATGGTTTAATTTCAATTCGCACCAAAGAGTATGAAGATCAACTCCAATGTGACAAAGATCACATTATTTACATGGATACAAGTAACTTCACTCCCCAACAAAGAGCCCTTCATGAGATGCGATTGACTCAGATAATGCAGCGTCGGGCTCAAGCATTTCAGAACTTTTGACACTAGATTATTAGATTTATATGGTTATTTATGTAATTCAAATTTATTAATTATTAACTTTTCTACCAATGTTCATCAATGACTAGTTTTTGCCCAAACATATTTTATTTAGCACGAAGAAAATTGTCTACATATATTAGGTAGGGTAAATGGATAATATTGATATTACAATCAAGATGATGATTCTGCATGACGATTCCAAATGTGTTCCATAAGGTCCTCACGTAACTAGTTATGTGCATCCTTGTTCCACATCTTTTCCTCCCGCACTTGGTATTGATAATGGCCAGCGAGACTAAGCCTTCTTAAGCAGGGGGTGGGTCACGTAAGGGCAGGTCAGCTCGCCAAGTCCCGTCCCGCAACTCTTCCTCGACAATCATATTGTGTAAAATGACACAAGCCTTCATAATTACACGTAAGTCTTTATATTCCCAAAAATTGGTCGGGTTTCTGATGAAGTGGAACTGTTGTTGCAAGATGCTAAATCCCCGTTCCACATCCTTTCGAGCTCCTTCTTGGGCTCTGTGAACACCTCTTGTTTTTTACTGACCGGTCTCTTGAAACTCTTAACGATAGTTACGTAAGGCGGATAGATACCATCTGGAAGGTAGTACTCCGTGTCATACGTGTTTCCATTGATTTCAAAGTGCATAGGGGGACGATTTCCTTCCAGAAGTTCTTCGAACACGTGAGATTTTGCAAGAACATTCAGATCTATACATGCACCAGGCATTCCAAAAAATGCATGCCAAATCCAAGTATTATAAGACGCCACTGCCTCTAAAATTATAGTGGCAGCATGGGAATGACCCTAATATTGTCCTTTCCATACATGTGGATTGTTATTCCATTCCCAGTGCATGCAGTCAATGCTCCCAATCATCCCGGGGAACCCACATCGTTCATTCTCTGGCTGCATGCGGGCTATATCTGTAGCTGTAGGTGTGCGTCAATACTCCGGGCTAAACACCTTCACTACAGCCCTACAGAAATGTTTTAAAGTCTGAATCGTTGTTGTCTCGGCTATTTTTAGATATTCATCTCCTAAATCCCCGCATCCACCGTACGCTAACATACGAATTGCACAAACAATCTTCTATTGAGCGCTTAATCCCATTCGTCCAACACAATCCAGTTTTTGGATGAAATATGAATCATTTTCACAGGCTGCTTCCAAAATACGATTGAAGCTCACCTTATTCATCCTGAACCAACGCCTGAACATTTCTTCAGGGTATGTGGGTTCTCATGAAAATAGTCTTTTCATAAATTGTGATGAGCCATCTCTCTATCTCCGTGCACCATTCGTCGCTCATGTATTTCCCAACTACTGTGTAGTAAGGACGTCCAGAGTATTGCATCCCAAAATTTGTTATGTACCGCGACGGCTTCGTCATCGGAGTCAAGATCATACGTTAGGGCAATCTGTGTTAATATCATCTCCTAAATATCATTGTTAGATAAGGTGTTGATGTAAAAAATTAGATTACCTCTAACTAGTCAATCACAGATAAAATAAAGAAGACGAAAGATTTTTAAAGTGGTTCAGCCTTGAAAGAATGGCCTACGTCCACTATTTTTGTTATTGCTGACTATTTGTTTGGAATTCCCGATAATGGATGTACCAAGAAATTCCAATCCCCCCTAATGAGGAGGTTATAATGTATTTATAGCCTTGAGACTGTACAAATGAAAGGACAATGCACGATTATCTAGTAGTCATGTACATCTGTATGATAATCAATGAGCATTTAATGCGCAGTCGTCTCTTTAATTTTCTTATTTTGTACGCTAAGTTACTCGGGCCGCCTGAGTTGCTCAGACCGCTTAAGTTGGTCAGTATAATGAAGTTCCTTAGAGAACACTTGTTGCTCATTAAAAGTGTTTGTAGGTGCCATGTAGGTTAACACGTGTCTCCATATAATTGATCCACGTCAGCAAACTAAATTTGGTATCAACAGAAGCCCCCAATGTTTCATAATTTGATGTCGAAGAAAAGTATGGGACATTATTCTAGAAAATTGCATAGATTATCGATTTGTATGATTTTTAGGGAAATGATCATTGTACATAACTCCTTTTTTGAATGCTTAGTATCAGGCCTCATATATATTTTAAATGTTCATGACCGCTTCGATTTTTGTGCCCTTTTTCTTCTGTTTAGCCGCCAGATACGCAAACGTCCGCCCTGGTAATCATTGCTTTTTTTTCGATTTCCGAGGTAAAGTATTTAAGCGTGGTAAAAATCCTATCGTCTTCCACCTTTCAAATTTGTATCTTTGAGCTCTCCATTTTCTCTTTATCTTGTGCCTTTATTCTTTCCATCGTTCGTTGTCACCTGATCACTTTTTCTCTGTAAGATCTTCTTCCCTTTCTTCTATTTACTTTGTTCATTATGGTTTATCTTGTTGAGTCATTGGATAAATTTTAGTTTGAATTTTCAATCCCTTCGTGGGTTATTCTGGAAGAACTTTCTGAACCCTTTGATTATTTTTCTTTGGCTGAGGGACATTGGTTACCTAGTCTCTTTGTGGTCGAATGTGGCTTTTTTTTTCCTCCAAATCCCCTATGTTTGGAGTTCTGTCAATATTTTGACGTTGTACCTGCAAAAATAGATCCAAATACCTGGAGGATAGTTAATGGTGTTCATAGATTGAACCAACTCCATGGAACCCATTTAGGGATTTTAGAGATTATGTACTGCTATAGATGGGTTGTCAGTGATTCCACATTTTATATGAAAACTAGGTTGTTGAATAGGGCTTTAGTTGTCAATCTGCCAAACGCCTATAGGGATTACTTTGAGCATGCGGTTGTTATGAAAAATTGGCAACATGCTCTATTAAATGGAGATGATGTATATCAGGGTCCCAGGTGTCCCCCTTATGGCAATGGAATAGGTTGTTTTTATTTTTTGAAATATTGCTTTCTTTTCGATAAAATGTATCACTGACATTTATTTTCATTTGTTGCAGTTGACAGCAAAAGAAAACCTCCAAAAGAAGCTGACGTTAATTTAAAGCATTTAAAACTTATCTGGGATTTGCACCAATATGTTGCCGAGGAACACATTAGATCTGCTTCTTATTTATTGCAGTACAAGAGTTATACTTCCTCTTTCACTGCTCGTCCTTGTCCAGTGGTAGTGAATCTTGACCAAGTACCAGCTTCTGAAATTAGATTGGAAGGTTCTTCCTCTGAGGCAATTGCTCCCATCAGTAACCTAATGAAGAGAAGGAGAGCTCCTGCATTCTTTGATAAATCTGCCTTTACCAATGTGGAGGCAAAGAAAAGCAAACAAAATATCCCAGGAGAAGGGACAAGAATTATTAATGCACCTCTTCCTGCTGCTACCGAGAAAGCTGTTGAGAAGCCCCCAGTGATTCCGAGCAAGGTTATTGCTATTACTCCTCTGAGTGCGGTTATTGTCATATCACCAACAAAGATAACTTATTTGTTTGAGAATGTTTCTGATCCTCAGAGGAGGTCAAAGAAAAGTTCTTTTGAGAGACCTGCTGAACCTATCTCTCAACCTTCCGTTGTTGAAGGTGTTACTCCATCTTCTGTTGCTACGAGCTCCACTGTGAGTTTGGTGAGATCTTGGACTGTCCCAGAAGTCCAAGGTATTGAAGATTCCCTTTCTCGCGAAAGTATTACTACTTTTGCAGCTCAACACATTGCCTCAGTAAGTATTTTTAACTCAACCCCCGTTGTATTTTAATATTGTGTTCACATATTGACTTAATGTTAATTTTTTTTTAAGATGGTGACGTGTTTCAACAGCATTCTTAAGAAGGATGAAGCAATCAAGGCTTCAAGTTCCTCGGGAGGTGTAGAGGAAGCTTTTTTTGGTCTGACCCAGTCTCTAAAAGATTCTCGTCAAAAGTACGAGGAGATAAGGTTGCTTGGGAAAAATAACTCAAGTCCATTGAGCTGGATAAAAATCAAGCTGAGAATGCCTCCAAGGAATTGGAGAAGAAGTTGAACAGTGAGCAGAGCAACAAATATCTTGAACAGAGCAACAAGGAGCTTGAGGCTAAACTCAAGTCTGCGAAAGAAGAAGTTGTTAAACTTCAAGATGTTGGTTGTCAGAAAATGGACGTGGAGGAGAAGTTGAAGGCTGCTGAGGATCTCTTTAGGGAAAAGACTTCCTCGAAGAAGGAAAAAAAGAAAGAAAGCAATTAAGAAATCATTTAGTGCTGGTTGGGATAAAGGCTGGAACAAAGGCCTGGATGCCATGTCTTCTCAAATGGAGTATGCCAGCCTTAAATATTTTAGGGACGGGTGGTTCGTAGCTTTGCAAGAGCTGAAAGTTGTCGAGGATTCTGAGTTATTCCAACGACACACTTATGGCCCTCCTCCCTCTCCTGGAGAAGAGGAAGAGGATGAAGCTGCCTCAGATGAGTCCTTCATGATGATTGGAGATCAGGTTCCTGTTGTTCCAGTTATTCAGCCTACCGAGCAGCCCCAACCAGCCAATGCATCTACCGAGCAGCTAACTTTTTCCCTCCGAGCAACCAGTTTCTTCCTCAAAAACTTCTAAGGAAGTCATCGGAAACAAAGAGAAGGTTTAGAGTTGCTCGAGCGTTTATTTTGTTATTTTATCGAATGTAACCTCGGTTTTTATATTTTCCCTTATGATGAATACAAATTCGAACTTTTGGTTGTTCATGCTGACTTTCTTTTTCTTGCTCTATCTTTATCATTATTGATCCAGTTTATGGCTTCTCTTTGCTAGTTTATGGCCAGGATGGAGCTATTATCAGCTCATGACACAGAACTGATGAAGAAATGCAATGACTACTTCAAAGATGGTCATACAGATCTGAATGAGGCCCAGATAATCGACATCCTCAGATCAGGTGTTTCTGATCGAGCAGTTGAAGCTTACTAGTATCTGAAATATTTGCTCGGTCGTGCAGTTGCCAACAATGTGGCATATTATGAGATGATTGAAGATCTCCAGGGTACCATCGAGGAACTCCAACAATAATATAAAGAATCTTCTACCCTTTTTCACCAATGATACGAGAAAAAATATCAACAACTGAGTGCTGACAAAGGATATGATAAGTTTATCTCTGCTTATGAGAAGAAAGAGAGCGTTCTGAAGCTTGAGGTTGAAGAACATAGACATATTGCCAAGTTATTGGAACATGAGAACATTGCCTTGCAAGAGGAGGTAAAACAACTTAAATCTGTTGCATTCTCCTCGGGAGCCTTGGTTCCAGTTAATGATGAAAGTTTCTCGTTCTTAGAGGTAGAAAATGCCAATCTGCGAGATGAATTGGAAACTTTGAAAAGAGATGGACCTTCCACCTCTACTCGTGGACGAGCAAGATCTTCTTCTCGGGGATGAGCAATGGTTGGTTGGATTTCTATTGAAGAAGCAAGAACGTAAGCGGCCTTGGAGAATCAGGCCTTTCAGTTGGTAACAAAGAACCAAACCTTAGCAGAGATGTCCAAGAAGATTATGAACCTCAGCGAGCATCTTTCTACCCAAAGCTCTGCCTTGGAACATAAAGAAATCCTCATGAAGAATCTCCACGAGCAACTGGAGAGGTTAACCTACCAATTCCATAAACAACCCAGAGAATTTTGGATGGCTGGCTATAATAAAGCCCTTTACCATCTTGATGATCGGATCCAGCAGTCAAATAATGAGGGGTACAAGTAAGGGTGGATGAATGCATTGTGCACGCTAAAAGTGGAGCAGGGCCACTACTTATGGGATTATTATGACCCTGGATTGCTTGAGTTACCCGTGCCTCCTTTTAAGCTCGACATTAGTTGGATTCCTGCTCGAGTAATTCCTCAGTGCTTGATCTCCAAGTATCTTGGCGATTACAGTCTTCATTCCAACTTTGAGATATCTCGCCCATAATATTTACTTGATCGTCCATCTGTAATGAACGTTAGAATGCTGAGAGATTTAAATTTCATAAACTCTTCTTATGCCTTAGATGATCCTCCTGTTGGAATAGAACCTATTTCAAAGGCAGAAGGGAAAAAACCAATAGAATAGGGTCTTTGATGTAATGAACTATATCATATGTAATTCTACTTAATTGGAATGGAAAAAAAAATTGTGTTTGCCATTTCATTTTCCTCTTAGTAGTTTGTAGAGTGTCTTTATTTGTTTGATGGTTGATAAATATATGTGTATATAATATTTACCCCATTTGTTTGTTTAATTTTGAGTTAATTGCTTTTCGATCAACCGGAGTTGATGGTAAACGTTTTCGACCAACCGGAGTTGGTGGGAAATGCTTTCTGACCACCCTGAGTTGGTGGTAAATAAGTTTCCAACCAACCGGAGTTGGTGGTAAACGCTTTTCGACCAACCGAAGTTAGTGGTAAATAAGTTTTTGACCAACCGGAGTTGGTGGTAAATGTTTTCCGACCAACCAGAGTCAGTGGTAAATAAGTTTCGGACCAATCGGAATTGGTGGTAAATGCTTTCCAACCAACCGGAGTTGGTGGTAAATAAGTTTTCGACCAATTGGAGTTGGTGGTAAATGCTTTCCGACCAACCGGAGTTGGTTGTAAATGTTTTCCGACCAACCGGAGTTGGTAGTAAATAAGTTTTCGACCAATCAGAGTTGGTGGTAAATGCTTTTCGACCAACCGAAGTTGGTGGTAAATAAGTTTTTGACCAACCGGAGTGGTTGTAAATGCTTTCCGACCAACCGTAGTTGGTGGTACATAAGTTTCCAACCAATCGGAGTTGGTGGTAAATGCTTTTCGGCCAATCGGAGTTGGTGGTAAATAAGTTTTCGACCAACCGGAGTTGGTGGTAAATGCTCTGAATTTGATGTGTAGTGTGTAACACTAATATTTCAAAAACTTTCAACAAAGAAAGGAACTAGATGATGCATCACTTTATTTATATTTGAAGAAACTGCATTACATATGAATTAAAATCATTGATAATACTTGCGCAGATGCTCTGCATTCCATGCATTCTTAAATTCTTCTCCTTCCAAGGTTTTAATCCATGTATGTCCCTGGGCGAACAACTTCTGTTACTCTGTAGGGTCCGTGCCAGTTGGCTTCCAGTTTGTTGTGCTTCTGGATCACTTTCTTCAACACATAATCCCCTTCCTTCAAATCACACTTGTTAACTCTTTTGTTACAGAACAAAGTTGTTCGTTGTTGATATGCTGCATTCCTGATTGCTGCTTCTTCCCTAACTTCATCGAGCATATCTAGGACTAATCTCATCATCAAGTCACTGACTGGAGAATTGAAATTTAGTACTCTATGCGTAGGTAGACCCAATTCAGCAGGTATGACAGCCTCACTCCTAAATGCCAGCATGTATGGGGACTCTCCAGTTGCTGTTCGCGGTGTGGTGCGATAAGCCCACAACACAGAGTGCAGTTCATTAATCTAATTTGCTTTTGCATTATCTAGTCATTTCTTCAATCCATTTAGTAGTGTTCTTTTTGTAACCTCAGTTTGTCCATTGCTCTGGGGGTGACCTGGTGCAGAATGAGTTTTCAGTATATTGGATTGATGACTGTATACAGCAAACTCCTCGTTGTCAAACTGGGTTCCATGGTCAGGGATGAATGCATGTGGGAATCTATATCTGCAAATAATGTTTTTCTAAATGAATTGATAGAGTTTGTCGTATGTCATATCAATAAGGGGCTCGACTTCCACCCATTTTGTAAAATATTCTACGGCAACAACAAGGTACTTGAATCTTCCCCTAGTCGTCGGGAGTGGCCCGACCAAGTCTATTCCCCACATGGCAAATGTCCAAGGGGACGTTATGGGTGTTAACAACGCCTAAGGAGTTCTTCGGATGGACGAGAAGCGTTGTCACTTGTCGCACTTCTTAGCATAAGCTGCGCAATCAGCTCTCATTATCGGCCAGTAGTACCCCTGCGTGGTTATTCTTCGTAAGAGCATCCGACCGGCTACATGGGCTCCACAAGACCCTTCATGAACCTCTTCGATCAAATCTTTCACTTCAGAGGGATGGACGCATCTTTATAGCCCTGCTATAACTCCTCGTCTGTACAAAATGCCACTGGTCAATACATAACGAGCATCTTTAAACTTTAATTTCTTAGTTGCGAGTTTATCAGTTGTTAAAGTCCCATCTTCAATATAGGACCTGATTGGATCCATCCAAGATGGTCTTAAGTCGAGGGCAATAAAATTTATCATCAGATCTTCTTCTATGCTCCGACCAACTAAGACTTCTATTGGGACTGTTCTTCATAGCTCAGTGTGTGTGGCTGATGCCAATCGAGCTAGTGCGTCTGCTCTTGCGTTCTCCAATCTTGGTATTCTAATCAACTAAACTGCAGTAAGACTTGATACAACCTCCATTGCTTTGGCATGATACTTGATCATTAATTCTCCTTTTGCTGCATACACCCCCAGAATTTGATTTATAATTAAATGAGAGTCACTGTACACAACGACTTGCTCTGCCTTCATGGTTTTAGCCAAGTTTAGTCCCACGATCATTGCTTCATATTCGGCCTCATTATTCGAAGCTTTAAATTGAAAGCGCAAAGCATACTCCACATCAATCTCATTCGGGCTTTTCAAAACAATCCTTGCTCCACTGCCCGCAGTGCACGAAGAGCCATCCACATATAAATTCCATATGGGTAACTTATCATTGAAATTTTTATCAGATAGAGTTCCTTGGTGGAATATCTGGTGCTTCCTCTTGTCCTCTTCCAGTACTTCTCGTTGCTCGTCAATCATCTTTTCCTACTCGATCGACATTTCTTGCTGCTTACCTACTGATATAAATTGGTCGGGGTTTGCATTTGATGATCCTGTAACATCCACAGGTTGATCAGTATTCAAATCCTGTTCTTCAGAGGCATTTTCTTGAGTAAGCTCTGCGATAAAGTCCGCTACTGCTTGCCCTTTGAGCGACGACCTAGGCTCATAAATTATATCATATTCACCGAGCTCCACTGCCCAGTATATCAATCTTCTCGATTTCTCCGGTTTAGGCAGAGCTTGCCTTAATGGCATGTCAGTGTACACAACTACAGTATGGTCTTGGAAGTATGGTCTCATTCTTCTGCTGGCTTTAATCAGCACTAATGCCAACTTCTCCAACCTTGCATATTTGATTTCTGCTCCTTGGAAAGCCTTACTGGTGTAGTAGACTGGTTTCTGCACTTCATCCTCCACTCTTATCAATGTCGAGCTAATAACATTCTGTGAGACTGCTAGATATAAGTATAGTCTTTCTCCCATCACTGGCCTGGACAGCAATGGAGGTGTCCCTAGATATTTTTTCAACTCTTGAAAAGCCTCCTCGCATTCATCATTCCACTCAAAAGTTTTTCGGAGTGTTTTGAAGAATGGGAGGCATCTATCAGTTGCTCGTGACACAAATCTATTACGTGCTGCAACTCGTCCTGTGAGACTTTGTACTTCCTTCTTCGTAGTTGGAGATCGCAGCTCCAGTAGAGCCTTGATCTTTTCAGGGTTTGCCTCCATTCCTCGTTGGTTAACAATATATCCGAGAGACATGCCTTCTCGTACTCCGAATATGCATTTGATGGGATTCAGCTTCATTTGATATTTCTCTAGTTGATTAAAGGTCTGACCCAGATCAACTAGATGATCAACAGCTTTCTTGCTCTTTGTGAGCATATCATCAACGTAAACCTCCATGTTATGACTGATCTTCTCTGCAAACACCTTATTCATCAGCCGCTGATATGTTGCACCTGCATTTTTCAATCCAAAAGGCATAACATTATAACAGTAAGTTCCCATTGGGGTGATAAAAGAGTTACTCTCCCTGTCTTTAGGCTTCATTTTAATCTGGTTGTAACCAGAATAAGCATCCATGAAACTCAGCAATTCGTGTCCCGAGGTAGCATCCACTAACTGATCGATTTGAGGCAAAGGAAAATGATCCTTTGGGCAAGCTTTATTAAGATTAGTGAAGTCCACGCACATCCTCCACTTGTTGTTTTTCTTCTTCACCATTACCACATTTGCTAGCCAATCAGGATATTTAACATCCTCAATAAAATAGGCTTTTTGCAATTTCTCTACTTCTTCCTGTATGGCTTGGTTCTTCTCGGGACTGAATACCCTTCTTCGTTGCTTCACTGGCTTGATTTTCTTGTTCACATTGAGCTCGTGACACAGGAAATTTGGGTCTATCCCTGGCATATCTTCATGACTCCATGCAAAAAGTATGCTTTATGCGTCTTAGAAATGCTATCAACTCTTGTTTTATTGATACATCTAGTGATTAACCGATTTGAGTTGTTCGTTCTGGATGCTCGTTGTCCAAAATGATATTTTCGGTAGCTTCCATGACATGGCCCTTAACGAGCTGAGACTCATCTCTTGGGTCTAAAGTTTTAATCTCCGCATCTTCTATTTCATCTACCTGATAAGTAGTAGTTTTCGTCCTGGATTCTTCACGCTCCTCCTGCTCGGCAGATGAGTAGTAGCATTCCCGAGCTACTTTTTGGTCGCCTTTCACAATTCCCACTCCAAAATTAGTTGGGAATTTTAAACATTGATGTACGGTACATGGGACTGCTTCTAACTTCTTCAGGCCTACTCGTCCCATGATAATATTATAAGCTGATTGGACGTTTTTATCCATTACAAAAAAGCATACTCTTTCTGTTCGGCAAGCAGGCCATGTACCAATGAGCATATCGAACTTGATCGTCCCAAGTGGAAAAACTTTCTCGCCAGTAAATCCGAGGATAGGTCTATGATAGGGTTCCAATTGGGCTAACTTCAAGTTCAAACTATCAAAATATGGGTAGAACATGATATCTGCTGAGCTACCATTATCCACCAATACTCGTGAAATCACTACTTCCTTCATCCTCATCTTGATCACCAATGGGTCATCATGAGGATATAGCACACCTGCTAGGTCGTTCTTAGAGAAGCCAATGACCAACTTGTCTTTATTTACCTTCCTCGGGAGATCATCTTCATCTAGATTTATTCGTTGAATGTACGAGGAAGCTTGTGCCACATTGAGGTAAGCTTTCCTCTCTGCAATAAGGTCTCCACCTCCTGCATCCCACCTGTAATAACGTTACGATCAAATGATCCAAAACGAATTGAAAATACCTCACGTTCTGGTTGTCTTGGTCTTTTGGGGAGATCAGGATCATCTTGATCATCTTCTGGATCTTCTTCATGACTTCTTTTCTTGTATTCTTTTGCTTGACGAGGAGATTTATATCTTCTTCTCCCTCGATCGTTGGCCTTCCACCATTTTGGTGATCAACATACTTAGCCAATTTTCCTCGTATGATAAGTGCCTTAATTTCATTCTGAAGAGCTATGCACTGTTTGGTCGTATGACTATGGTCTTTATGGAATTCGCAATATTTGGACTTATCTCTTCTGTCCGGATCTGCTTTCATTTTTGTTGGCCAGGCTAGCTCCTCGCTATTCTTGATTTCCTCCAAAATATGATTTATTTCTACCTTTAAAGGAGTGTAATTTCCAAATTTCTTCATTTTTTCTAGTGTTTGCTTTGCTTTCGATTGCCTGTTACCACCATTGTTCTTCTGGTCTTTCTTTTCAATTTTACCATCTTCCACCTTGGTCTCTTTAGTGTCTACATTTTTATTCGCAGCCATGGCTTCCTCGGCATTCATGATTTTAGCTGCTTTTGCCATGTTCCTAGGTGGGCCTTTGGCTAAAGTGTAGTGCAACTTATTGGGCAACAGTCCACTCATCAGAGTAGTAATTATTGTTTTCTCCTCGTAATCAATTGCTTCCAGTTTCTCGTTATTGAAACGAGTAATATAGTCCCTAGTGCTTTCACATGTCTTTTGTCTAACACTTAGAAAATGTGCTACTCGTTTGACTGGCTTTGCTCCAAAATAAAAATTCCAAATAAATAGTTCTGCTAGTTGAAAGAAAGTCGCAATTTTTCCCCGAGGAAGGTTATTGTACCACATCTGAGCAGATCCGGTAAGAGTTCCTGAAAATGCCCTACATCTCATCTCATCTGGGACTGCATAGATATCAGCAGCAGCTTGGTATTGTTCTATATAAAGGATAGGGTCAGTTTTTCCGTTATATTTAGGCATCACCATAGGAGCTTTGAGTTTTGATGGTGTGGGAAAATCCACAATTGCCTGCACAAATGGTGTTCCTTGGACAAAAGTTCTTTGTAGAGGATTCTTGGCCTTAGCCATTTCCTCTAATCTATATTCCAACCTCTGAATACAGCCTTTCCATGCATCATTTCCCTCCTTAGGCCTACTGGTTCAAGCAACTGTTCGCGTTTAATTTGCCTCTTGGGACCTTTCATGACGAGCAGTTGGTCGTGATTGGGAAGTGCCTTCCCTTAAATCAGATGGTTGTTGAGAGTTCTTCGACATAATCCTAGGGGGACTTCTATTCTTCCTAAGACCCAGACGATCAAAAGGAGAGAATCTACTCAACCTTTCAAAAGCACTTGTCCTCTCGGAGATAGAGTGATGTTTTGTTGAGTGTCTGTAGCTCGTACCGAGGAAGTCCGACCAGGTTGATAAGAAGGATCATTAGATCTCTCAGTACGATATGACACAGTGCGTCTGGATCGAGATTCCTCTAGGAATAACGTTCTCCTAGTTCGTGAAGAAGGTAACCGTGTATTTCTCTGAATGCTTCGTTGTCCTGACTGGGTCGGCTCTCCACCTTGGATAGTTTGCATGAGTTGTCGCATGGTCTCTTGCATGTCCGTCTGGCCCTGGGCTAAATTAGCCATTATAGTAGCCAGATCATGGACATTCGGAGGAGCAGATAGAGGATTTTGAGGGATCCCAGCGTTTCGATTGCTGGATTTCGGATGATCAACCATTGATGATGAATTATTTTGGTGAAAAATGATAATTACAGTCGTTTCCCATAGACAACGCCAATCTGTTGATGTAAAAAATTAGATTACCTCTAATTAGTCAATCACATATAAAATAAAGAAGATGAAAGATTTTTAAAGTGGTTCAGCCTTGAAAGAATGGCCTACGTCCACTGTTTTTGTTATTGCTGACTGTTTGTTTGGAATTCTCGATAATGGATGTACCAAGAAATTTCGGTCCCCCCCAGATGAGGAGGTTTCAATGTATTTATAGCCTTGAGGTTGTACAAATGAAAGGACAATGCGCGATTGTCTAGTAGTCATGTACATCTGTATGATAATAAATGAGCATTTAATGCGCAGTCATCTCTTTGATTTTCTTCTTCTGTATGCTAAGTTACTCGGGCCGCCTGAGTTGCTCGGACCGCTTAAGTTTCTCGGTTTAATGAAGTTCCTCGGAGAACACTTGTTGCTCGTTAAAAGTGTTTGCAGGTGCCATGTAGGTTGACACGTGTCTCCATATAATTAATCCACGTCAGCAGACTAAATTTGGTATCAACACATGGTAAATGTTTATATTGTAGGAGTAGTAGTTGTGAAGCTCAACATCTATCAAAGTTGTATATTTATAGTCCTCATAGTGAGGAGATGTCCAAAACATATCAGTCCTCATATTTTATATGACGTGAAAAATCGTCCTTGTTGGATGGTAAAATGAGTCCCGCCCAACAAGTGTACAGGACTAAATCTGAAAAGATTTGTGTTCAAAAAACTTCAGTCCTCATATCTTACATGACGTGACAAATCGTCCTTGTTGGATGGTAAAATAAGTCCCGCCCAACAAGTTTACAAGACTAAATCTGAAAAGATTCATGTTAAAAACATATCAGTCCTCATATTTTACATGACGTGACAAATCATCCTTGTTGGACAGTAAAATAAGTCCCACCTAACAAGTGTACAGGACTAAATCTGAAAAGATTCATGTCCAAAAAACATCAGTCCTCATATTTTACATGATGCGACAAATCGTCCTTGTTGGACGGTATAATAAGTCCCGCCCAATAAGTGTACATGACTAAATCTGAAAAGATTTATGTCCAAAAAATATCAGTCCTCATATTTTATATGACGTGACAAATCGTCCTTGTTGGATGGTAAAATGAGTCCCGCCCAACAAGTGTACAGGACTAAACCTGAAAAGATTAATATCCAAAAAACTTCAGTCCTCATATTTTGCATGACGTGACAAATCTTCCTTGTTGGACGATAAAATAAGTCCTGCCCAATAAGTGTACATGACTAAATCTGAAAAGATTCATGTCCAAAAAATATCAATCCTCGTATTTTACATGACGTGATAAATCGTCCTTGTTGGACGGTAAAATAAGTCCCGCCCAACAAGTCTACGGGACTAAATCTGAAAAGATTCATGTCAAAAAAATATCAGTCCTCATATTTTACATGACGTGACAAATCGTCCTTGTTGGACGGTAAAATAAGTCCCGCCCAACAAGCCTATATATAACACCTTTTCATCTAACATTACCAACATTGCTTTAAATCCATACAATTCATCCATTTACAATGGATCATACACCGATATTGCCGGTAACGTTTGGTATGGAAAGAAACAAAATTTTCAAACTTATCCGATTGATACTTCTCGACGTTTTCTTAATGACTAAGGTCATATTTTCATTTGCTCCCCTACTTCTGAACCAGAAGACGGAGTTGAGTACCGTTGGGAACACCTGTCATGGCCAGAAAAATATGATGAAATGTGTAACTTGAAGGGTCTTTGCCATTACCATCATATACCTGTGTCGAGAAATCGGGCTGTCGCACTTTGGACAATATCGTATCCCGAAGAAGCGGAGATGTTTTGCCTTGATTTATTAGATGAAGAGATATGGCAGATGGAGAGGCGCTTACAACGTTATCACAAAGCACAACGCGCGATGCAATCTAGTTGTCACATTCAGGAACAAATGATTGACATATATAACGATTTTATGTTGGCATCAAATAATGACATTTTAGACTACACCAATTCTGGTTATGATTACTTCTAAAAATGCGTATATGAAAATGACGGGGAAGAATACGAACAAAATATATCAAACTATAACAAATAATATGTTGATTATAATATGCAACAATCTTACTTATCTAAATGTTTAGTACGCAATTGTAAACCATTTTGTTGTACTTCTACTAGGTTCGACCTAAGTGTTTAAGCGTTTGTACTACATAAGTACGAGTTTATTGTCCACTATGCACAGTATGTATGTTGGTATTTTTACGGTGTTTGTATTTGAACAATGTTTGCACTTGAATATCATATAAACCACATCGTTATTAAATAAAAACAATTTTATTATCAAAACAAATTATTACATTGCAATGTTAACTTTACATCGGACCCCCACCAAGATATTGCTGATAAGGAAATTCGTTGAATAGTCCAAAAACATCATCGGCAAGAGAGGTTTGACTGATCGATCCTCCAGGGTCTTGTGATGGTGGATGTGCTATATTAGGAGAAGGAATTGGATATTCGTCTCCATATATGTCGGGGGGTCTATTGCAGAATGGGGTTGTGCCCGGTAGACGAACTAGGCCCAGCGCTTTTAAGATCTCTCACCCATCTTTGCCGCATAAGCTCTCATTCTAACATTATTGATTTAAGTTTTCTTAAGCAGTCCTCTCTAAAAAAAACATATCACGCCATTGTTCGCGTGAGTAAAATGTGCCATGAGCTAAGTCATTATAAGTGCTTGGCGGGTCTACTTGAATGACTGTTGTGCCACTCAAATTTGTATCTGCAACTTCAAACTCCCTAAACAAAGGTATAATATTTGACGATGAAGATTGTCCTTGTGTGTTGTATATATGGGGAGCCTCCCATCTATCTGTTGGTGCGCTGGGTACCCGTAAATCAGATGGTGCAATCGAGGCGAACCCCACCCTGTCATGATTTTTCCACCGAATTAGGGAGGGTAATAGTGCACCTTTACCCACAATCTTCCAGTATGTCAACCACTCGTCCTCTGATGAGACTGAGAGACGAGCAATTGCAGGTTGCCACTTGCCATTTTGTTCCATATATATATCCCTTGGAATGAATGCCATTGGATACGGTGGATTTTCTGGAATTGCAACGAGACTTGTCATTTGGCGGTATCAATGATATCCGAGATACTAAGTTCCATCTAACTCGATATCCAAAAGCATTATCCGTCTTTGCCCCAAATCGTGAGCAATTGTAACGATATTAAATTTTTTTCTGCTAATCCCGTAAAAGGTTGCCATATGACTAACTCGGGAGAATGCTTTTCCAGTTTCTCTTGCATTGCCGAACTTTTAAATCTCATATGACCCAATAAAACCCCACGTTGCTCAGACACCCATCGTAGCATACGCGACCATCTTTCCACAGCATTATCGTGTGAAGGTACTCGTAGCCAAAGTACTACGGGTTCAAGGAAAAACTCATTAGAATTCAGGAGATTATTAAACTAAACAAAATTAATTTTAATGATTGTGATACAAATGTAAAATTAGAGGGAAAAACACCTCTATAAGTTGCCAAAAATAATTTACTGATTTTTGCGCATTTGTGGTGCATGCGTCAAGCGCATAGTAAACACGCGCTAAAATGGCAGAACCCCAATCCTTGGCAGCCATGTCGTTAAGATTGTTTAAATAAGTTGCCAAATCTACACACAAGGTGTTATGGCCCGTCGGAAAAAAAATGGAGCTCAACACAAATACAATAAAAACTCTGGCAATCTGTTCTTCGCTCGCTAGTCTTTACACCAAAACTTGTTCGCACCAATCCAATTTATATTTTTTTACTATTTTACAAGAAATATTTCTTCCTTTGAACTCTGGGTGGCCTATTCCAGGAAAATATAAGTCGAACATTTGCTCCATAGTATACTGACTAGATGTTGGAAAACTAGGCAAAATTGGATGGATTCCAATTGGAATTCCTAAAACCATATAATTTAAGAATTATTAAATATGGAAACATTCAACAATAATTTATAAAAATACAAATATAATGGGAAAAAATATTTCTGAAATATTTACCTCATAAATAAACAAAATCATAAAGGGTAATCCCCAACTCCACACTCGGTAGATGGAATGTATGAGTTATTTTCGACCACCTACTTACGAGCGCTCCAGTCAATTGGTTGTTGGAGTTAGAAAAAAATTCGCTAAATAAATGACTAAAGCCGACATTCCCAATGGCCGCTCGCACAAATGGAATCTGGGATAATTCAGCATACACCTCTATCGGACCGTAGATACTACCGCGCATATGAAATTGATTGTCGATTGGATTCGTTGTAGGATCAACAATCATGCCTCTCGCATGCAAAAAACTATCGTCAAACAACTGATGATAATTCCGATATAAGACTGGCAAATTCGATGGTGGGGGTGGAATGGGATTAGGTTTTGCAAGTTTGCCACACCGTTTTCTTTGAATAGATAACATTTTCTTTGCAAGTTTGGGATATAAAAAATATTCAAGGGTGTTGTAGGAATAATTTTGGAATTAATTTTGAGAGTGAAATATAGGAGATAAAATTTGTTCTAAGAATAATTTTATAATAAGGATGAAAAATAGAAGAGGAAAAAATGTTATTTATAGGGGGTAAATGCATAATTAATATTTAGTTATAACGACTATATTTGCAACGGGTATAAACAGCTAGGGGATAACGGCTGGAAATTATGGGGGACAATCTGGGCGGTAATATTTTGTTCGCCCAGATCTGGGCGGTAATATGTTAAACGCCTAATCTGAGCGGTAATATGTTAAACGCCCAATCTCTTTCACGTTATCCTTTTACATTGTCCCAGTGTAAAAATTGGCGAAACAATTTAAGGCAAAAAATATACATTTATATCTTCACGTCCTCATTTTACACATTACCACTACATATGACTAGAGCTGTGTTTCGACCGGATTGGAACGAAAAATGACATTTCGAAAAACATTCCACTTTTTCTGGAAATAAAAAATTTGTTCCAATTTCCTATCCAATTTTTTCGAAATATCAAAAAAGTTTCAGAATTCGAAAAAATCGAAAAATTGAAAAAAAAAACAAAAAAATTCGAAAATTCAAAAAATATACTAAAAATTCAAAAATTTTGAAAATTCCAAAATTTCAAAAAAAATAATATAAAATTTTTAATTACTCAAAATTCTCATTTTAAAGTCTTCACTAAAAATAACGTCGGACTACATAAGTCCCAGCCATTAACATTGAAATGTCAACATCACTTCTTATAACATCCTTGTCTCTAAAGGCTAATACCTCTCCCCCTTGGGAAGAACACCCACCTGCCAAGCCCAGCTCAGCACTTACCTGTCCATATCCATGCAAACACGCCACCTCCATAGCAGTGTCGACATGCTCGACGCCCAACACAGCTCCAGCCTCAATTCCCGCCTCAGGCGACACTATCGGAGTAAATGTAGCCACACCGTCCTTCTCGTATCTACCGACTGCTGTAACCTTGCCTGGAACCTCGAAAGATTGTCGTACAGTGTTGGGGAGAACATCCTTGTCACCTAAAACAACTTCAACATCCGCAAATATCATGTGAGGTCGACCATCAGCACTGGGAAGACCCATCTTTTTAACAGAACTCTCTACCACCTGACCCTCCCAAACTGCATGCGTCTACTCCACACTAAGCGCATCATCATCACCAAATAATCACTTTTGATATTCCTCCCACACCCCCAACTCAAAAACCCACTCACCGGCACTAACTTTTAATTTCACTGGAATATCCACATTGCCTTTAATGAGGATTCTTGCCCACTGCAGCTCCTCTCCAGACCTAGTTACATTATACACACTTATAAAACCACCACACCTGTCCCCTATTCCTTTAACCTCACCCCATCCACCCACAGTTGTAGAGGTAGCCCCACCACCCTATTCCACCAATTTCCAGGCATCTATGATGACGGAGAAAGGGGTTCCACCTTTGCAGCCACACGGAATCACCTCCGTATGCCCTCTATTTCTCCCCCAACACTCTATTAGCCTTATGAATTGAAGCAAACACCAATAAAAAATGAGAGGAGTGCAGGTACCTCACTTTCAGGTCGCCTGCTGGTTTCCAACAAGAGAGTGCCCATTTTAAAAAGTCTTCTTTCGCCGGAGGAGAGCTTTCCGGGCTCCAAACCCGTCCCACCAGAGCCCTCTGAAAAAACTTCAGCCTAGAGAGGCAGGAATCATCCGTCACAAGAACGTCCGTCATGTGGGTTGGATCTTCCACTATGTTGATAGCTGAGAACGACCATGGGTCCACCTCCGCTGCCTTCAAATATAACTTTCCATCCACCACCATGCCTGATGATGCTGGAAATAGCACCACCCTTCAAGGTGTTTATAAGCTCAATTTAATGTTAATAATGGCAGCATGGGGGTATACTGTATGTATATATATATATATATATATATATATATATAAGAGATTGTGATGAGGAGAAGAGGATGAACACAGTTATGTAAGTGGTTCAGCCAATTTGGCCTACGTCCACTGTGCAAGTATATGACGTGCATCGCTATATGGGGGCTCTAATGGCCATGGATAAAATCTCTCAAGCTTTCTCTCTCTACTGTGTGTTTGAACAGAGTTTTAGCTAGGGTTGCTCATCCTCCTCCCTTTGCAAGGTAGAAGATGACCTCTATATATAGTACCTGGGGGGTGTAATGTACCCCCTATGCATGCGACATGCACATGTGCGTTAGCCTCACCAATAGGAGGGAGCCACCTGTCACTGTCACATGTATGGAATGATGATGAAATATTCTCCTCACGTGTGGAGAATAATCTTGTTACAACTGATTTGTGCCCACATGCCCTTATCCAAATGTCAACAGGTGCTCGGTTGCCACATTGGTACATGACCTCGTCCTGGGTGAGGCCGAGTTGTAAAGGCTTGATATTCGCTCGATCCGAGATGTACCATAGGGAGTCTCGGCCTGACCTCAGCCGAGACAGTATGCTGGGGTCGGCCTCAGCCGAGGTTGGGCTGATTCCATGTTGAAGATTACTAAGGCTTCCTGTCACCTCGGCCTCAACTCGGCCGAGGTTTCCATACCCAGGTATATGAGGATGCTGTTGATGCCCGTGATGCGCGTAGTGTCCATTGGAAATGTAGGTGCTAGTATCGGCCTGGGCCGACCTTACTAAGGCCGAGGGCTGATATCGTGGGCCCATAGCTTATCTAGGGTCGGTCAACATATCGGCTATCACCTCGGCCGAGGTTGGTGTCTCTAGGCCGAGGTCACACTTGGGGCATATCAATCACCCCCATCCCCTAGTCACATATGAGGGAAGGTGACTTAGGGGATTAGTACGCATCCGAGGCCTGTCTTCTTTCGAACCAGTACATGCTTGACACTTGTCCAATGTTGGAGCATGCTTACTTGGTAGGCGTGTGCTGTCAGCAGCCTTTTGGGGTTCCCAAGGCAATCATGGGCCTTGGGAAACGGGCCTATGTATTTAAGGGTTTTTGAACCCTCTTTCCCTCCTTCTTCTACAGTTCTTCTCTTTCTTGGCGAAAACCAGTTCCTGCGACTCTCTCTAGAAAGATTTCTGCCCGAGCTTTTGGAACGTCTCTTCTCGCGCCTTCTCATCTTCTCCTTACTGTTTCATCTTCAGGTAACCTCTGCCATACTTTTCCCTACATTTTTCCTGCAAGTTTTCTTGTTTTTGCATTTTTCGGCGAGTTTCATAGTTTTCCGGTGAGGTTACCATTGTTTCAGGCGAACTTATTCTTGCCAGTTTTAAGTAGTTTGATCTTTAGATATTTTTTCTTTACAAGCCAATCCTATTTGTAGCTTAGGAAGTTATCCCAAGTTTAGGGTCGGCCTCTGATGCTCAGACCTTTATACCAACTTCTTGAGGACTTCCCCTCTCTTAGAGAGAAGACCCTAGAAAATATTAGGCAAATAGAAAGGGCCCAAGAAGAGGCTCGTACGTCACAAGAATTTCCCACTAGACCTATCTTTCCACCACCTCTGAAGGTGATATATCCTGATCCCCCGGAGAATTTCTATCAGACAAAGGTCCCTGCTGACCCCATACCGATGTCTGAGTCTGAATCTTCTACCTCAGACCCTATGTCTGTGGACTCATTTCAAGAAGCCATGGATTTTACACCTCGGCCTGGTCAGGCCCCTGATCAGGCCGAGGTCTCCAGCCGAGCCTCATCTCATAATGGCTCAAGCACCTCACCCTCTTCTTCAGAGGTTGAAATTGTTGAGCCGAGCGTGGCTGTGCCACCCATTCTTGACGCCATCCCCCTGTCGGCCGTCACAGGGGCAGAGTTCGCTCAGAGATTCGCTAGTAACCCATCTACATCTTCTCCGGCCGACGTTGAGCTTGATGATGATGATGCTGAAAGCGATGTCGACATCTCTAAGGCGGCCGAGTTCGAGAGCACGGTAACTGAGGTGGATCTTCTCTGCTTAAGATATTCGTACTCCATTGGTCCTTCCATAAAATTAAGGAGACCTCTGAGGGAAGAGAGGGCCTATCACGTCCGAGATGGAGAAATCTGCCTGTACGAGCAGATGTTTAAGTTAGGGTTTCGCCTACCCATTCATCCCATCATCAAATCCATTATCTCTTATATCAACTTGGCCCCCTCACAACTATCCCCCAATGCTTGGAGAGTCATTATAGTGGCCATTATCCTGTGGAGGGCAGTCCACCACTCTGACCTCCCAGTTCAAGTCTTCGTCGGTTGTTATGTCCCAACCTCTGCCAAAAACCATCCGAGCTACTATCATTTTGTAGCTCGGAGGCCTGAGAAGAAAATGCTCCAGGTGACTCAGACCTCAAACCATAATTGGAAGCCCCGCTATTTTTTCGCCTCTGGACCATGGAAATTCGGCCCCTGCGTTCCCTCTTCCATACTTGAGCCGAGGATACCCCTCAAATGGGGTAAGGTCTCCATGTCTGCCAGGGCCGACCCTGGTCTAAGTCCTCAGAATATCCAGAAGGTGAAAGCCCTACAAGACCAAAGGGCACATGGTCTCTTTGTTAAGTTCGAACATTTGTTGACCCCCCATTATCTCTCGGGGACGGGTCTAGGTGGAAGTCCCCTTGTTGACTTTGGTAGGAATTTTTATTTGAAGTTTAACCTATGAACTCATTCATATCTGATCTCTAACCCATATTTTTTAACCTTTGCAGAGCGACCACAAGGCATTTCAGACGAACTGTGGGAGATGGCTGCACCGAGCTTAGCAAGACTTGCCAAAAAGGCCGGCCTGAACGCTCCTCCCCTAGCTCCCTCTACATCAAAATCTCAGGCCTCAAAGAAGAGGGCCCCAGAAGCCCATACCTCTGAGGATCAGAGGCCGACCTTGAGGCAGAAGAAGGCCTCTGATACTACAATTCCAATTTCCTCGGCCGACGCTCTGTCGGCCCGCCTGGACCAGCTGAAGTTATCTGACAGCATTATCGGCCACAGTCTGCAGGGCCTTGACGCCATCGGCTCTGCAATGACCGAGGCTGACAAGTTCTTTTTCAGGTCTCTGGATACACAATTACTGGATGAGTTCGACCTTCATAGAGCCATTCAGGTACGTCTTGATCTCTCTTCAAAATTCTTTCGAGTGCAACATCTGACTTTTCTCCAGCTTGATCTCTTCATTAAATGTGTAGGGAGTGGCTGCCATGCACTACCTATCGAAATGGACTCTGAGGAAATTGCCCCTCATCTAGAAGGGGCAAGAGGCCGAGAAGGTTCAGAGCGCTCTGAAAATAAGGTTAAGGGATTGGAAAAAGACATTTCTCTGCTCGTCAAAGATCATGCCAAAGCCCTGAAGGCCAAAGATGACGTTCTGCAGCAGAAGGTCAGCTCAGCTGTCAAGGCAGCTCTTGAAGACACCTCGGCCAAAATAATTTCCGACTACAAAGCCTCGGACGAGTTCACGGGTTTTGGCTTTGAATATCTCGAAAGAGGTATCAAGGCTACTACCAAATGGGCTGAAGTCCGGGAGAAGGAGGTCCGTAATTTAAAGGCCTCTGACTTTGTACGTCTCGACTTTGCTGACCCCTAGTTTGCACAGGCTCTTCAAGAGGTGGAGGACGAGGCTGCTGCTCCTGTTGAGACTGCAACTCTGGGAGGGACCGAGGTCGGAGGGGAAGACCATACTGTTGACGTGGCTGAGGTGACTAATGTTGATCAAGCCAACCAGGCCGATACTGTTAATGTTCCCCCCCCCCCCCCCAAACCTTTAGGATTTGTAACTTGTAGCTTGTAACACCACAACATTTTTGTAATTGCTGAATATTTGTTACTTCTTCATATATCAACCTCTGAGGAGGGCTGTCCACTTAATTTTGCTGAATGTCATGTGATCTCTTCTATTATTTTGTTGTGATATCTTGTTTATACTCAATCAATAATCCTGAACTCAAACCTCTTCACCACTGAATTGTTATTAGGGTCTGAGGTCATCACCTAAGATGTTATCCTCATAATCCATTCTCATCAAATTAATGATGTTAAGAGTCTGAGGTCATCTAACTACGGTGTCTAAGATCAGACCTCGTCACCACCGAGTGATGTTATGAAGGTCTGAGGTCATCACCTAAGATGTTATCCTCATAATTAATTCTCACCAAATTAATGATGTTAAGGGTCTGAAGTCATCTAACTAAGGTGTCTGAGCTCAGACCTCTTCACCTCCGAGTGATGTTCTGAAGGTCTGAGGTCATCATCTAAGATGTTATCCTCATAATTGATTCTCACCAAATTAATGATGTTAAGGGTCTGAGGTCATCCAACTAAGGTGTCTGAGCTCAGACCTCTTCACCTCCGAGTGATGTTATGAAGGTCTGAGGTCATCACCTAAGATGTTATCCTCATAATTGATTCTCACCAAATTAATGATGTTAAGAGTCTGAGGTCATCCAACTAAGGTGTCTGAGCTCAGACCTCTTCACCTCCGAGTGATGTTATGAAGGTCTGAGATCATCACCTGAGATGTTATCCTCATAATTGATTCTCACCAAATTAATGATGTTAAGAGTCTGAGGTCATCTAACTAAGGTGTCTGAGATCAGACCTTGTCACCACCGAGTGATGTTATGAAGGTCTGAGGTCATCACCTAAGATGTTATCCTCATAATTAATTCTCACCAAATTAATGATGTTAAGGGTCTGAGGTCATCTAACTAAGGTGTTTGAGCTCAGACCTCTTCACCTCCGAGTGATGTTATGAAGGTCTGAGGTCATCACCTAAGATGTTATCCTCATAATTGATTCTCACCAAATTTATGGTGTTAAGAGTCTGAGGTCATCCAACTAAGGTGTCTGAGCTCCTCGTAATTGATTCTCACCAAATTAATGATGTTAAGAGTCCGAGGTCATCTAACTAAGGTGTCTGAGATCAGACCTCGTCACCACCGAGTGATGTTATGAAGGTCTGAGGTCATCACCTAAGATGTTATCCTCATAATTAATTCTCACCGAATTAATGATGTTAAAATGGAATAAGTGTTGTCATAGGAACTGATCTTTTATTAATATCCTCTTCCCAACAAGATGGTACATATATAAGCTTTATGCTACATCTTATGAAATATTTCTTTAGGTGATCAACATTCCATGGGTTAGCAAAGGGTTCTCCTTCGAGGTTTTCTAGCCTGTAGGTGCCAGGCACAACCTCTTCTGTCACTTTATAGGGTCCATGCCAGTTTCGATGAAGCTTGTTTGCCTTTTGTAGGGTTTTTTTCAGCACTAGGTCTCCCACTGCAATGGGTCTTAACTTCACCCTCTGGTTGTAGAATTTTGCTGCCCTCTGTTGGTAGGTTGCTTGTCTGATCTTAGCATCCTCTCTTCTCTCTTCAATCAGATCTAGGTCTAGCCTCCTTTATTCCCCATTTTTATCAGGGTCGTAGGTCTGTACCCTATGAGTTGGGAGTCCTACTTCCGTAGGTATGACAGCCTCTGAAGCATATGCTAGCATGAATGGGGTTTCTCCTGTAGGAGTCCTAGCCGTTGTTCTGTAGGCCCATAGCACAGCGTAGACCTCTTCAGTCCATCTCCCCTTCGCATCTTCCAACCTCTTCTTGACCCCATCAAGGATTGTTCTGTTCGTAACCTCGGTCTGACCGTTCTCCTGAGGCCGTCCAAGAGATGAGAAGAACTGCTTTATCCCCACTCTTAGGCAGTACTTTTCTAGAGAGGAGTTCTTGAACAGAGTCCCGTTGTCTGAGATGAGTGTGTTTGGGAGGCCGTATCTGCATATGATGTTCCTCCAGATGAACTAGAAGGTCTTATGCTCTGTGATCGTTATCATCGGCTCTGCCTCCACCCATTTTGAGAACTAATCGATGGCAACTATCAAGAATCTATAATTGTTAGCATCTCTTGGTAATGGTCCTACTAAGTCGATCCCCCATATCGCAAATGGCCATGGAGAGGTGATTGACGTCATAGGCTGATGAGGTTGGTGAGGAATGGTTGCGAATCTTTGACATTTATCACGTCTCTTCACGTAGGCTACAGCGTCCTTGGACAAGGTTGGCCACCAGTACCCCTGTGTGATGATTCTTTTGGCCAAGGGTCTTCCTCCTATGTGGTTGGAGCAAGAACCCTCATAAACCTCCTGTAAGACCCGGGGAACTTCTGCGGGATGTACACATCTGAGAAGGGGTAAAAGAAATCCCTTTTTGTACAAGACGTCTCCTATCATTGTGAACTTGGCAGCCCTATACCTCAATTTTTTCCTCTCCGACTTGGACTCGGGTAGCTCTCCCTTTCTAATATATCTGATGAGAGGGTCCATCCATGAGTCCCCAGGGTTCAAATTATGACAAGGGTTGCACACCTCTTCTTCTTCGATGGTTGCCTTTCCTAAGACCTCGATCGGGACAATCCTTCCAACATCTGTCTTCGTTGCCGAGGCCAGCCTTGCCAATGCATCTGCGTGGCTATTATTCTGCCGAGGCACTCTCTTCAATTTTGCCTCTTCAAAATATTCCAACATCTTTCTCACTCTCTTCAGGTACTTCGCCATCCTTTCATGTTTTGCCTCATAGACTCCCAGTACTTGATTAACAACTAACCTGGAGTCGTTGTGGATTAGGAGTCGCTTTACGCGAAGATTTTTTTCCAATAAGAGACCTGCTATCATGGCATCATATTCGGACACGTTGTTTGAGGCCTAGAAGTTGAATCTAAGGGCGTATTTAATGTTGGCGCCATCTGGAGCCGAGAGTATCAGCCCCGCACCGCTTCCGCTGTCGCAGGAAGAGCCGTCAACGAATAGGCTCCAGATGTCTGTATCTGATGAGAAGACCCCTTCTGTCATGACTCCTTTTTTGAAGAGGTACCGATCCTCTTCGTTTTCTTCCACTCTGCCCCGGGACTTACTTGTGGTGACCTCTTCCTGATTTCGAAAGACGTTCGGTGTCGTCTCTTCCAAATTTTGGAAGACACCATTATTTGTCTCTTCTTCTTCTCCCAGGCCTTTCTCTGTCTCGGCCTCTTCCCATGTGAATTCTGCAACAAAGTCTGCGAGGGACTGCCCTTTGATGGCTGCCCTAGGTTGGTAGGTAAGATCGTACTCCCCTAGCTCAATGGCCCATGTCATCAACCTCCCAGATTTCTCAGGTTTATGCAAGACCTGCCTTAGTGGGGAGTCGGTGAGGACTACCATTGAGTGAGCTTAGAAGTAAGGCTTCATTTTCCTTGAGGCGTGTATCAGAGCATAGGCCAACTTTTCCATGCGTGGATAATTTTTCTCAGCCCCTTGAAGGGCCTTACTGTTGAAATACACAGGCCTTTGGATTCCATCGTCTTCCCTTATTATAGCCGCGCTGATGGATGACTCAGAGACTGCCAGGTATACATACAGCTTCTCTCCTACGATGGGTCGAGATAACAATAAGGGTGACCCCAAGTAAGACATGAGTTGGTTGAAGGCTTTCTCACACTTTTCGTCCCATTGGAAGGCCTTTCTTATAACTTTAAAGAATGGAAGACACTTATCTGTTGCCCTAGAGACAAATCTGTTAAGCGCAGCCACTCTCCCTGTGAGTCTTTGGACATCCTTGATACTCCTAGGAGTCTTCATGTCAAGCAATGCCTTGATTTTATCAGGTTTTGCTTCAATCCCCCTTTGGTTGAGGATAAATCCTAGGAATTTCCCATCTCCTACTCCGAAGACACATTTCGCCGGATTGAGCTTCATTCTGTATGAGTCCATAAAATCGAAGGTCTTCTCAAGGTCTGCTACATGGGTTCAAGCTTTCAAACTTTTTGTTAGCATATCATCTACATACACCTCCATAGTCTTACCTATTTGCTCTTCAAACATCTTATTTACAAGACGTTGGTACGTTGCCCCTGCATTTTTCAGACCAAAGGGCATTACCTTGTAGCAGTACGTCCCTTTATCGGTAATGACGACTGTCTTCTCTGAGTCTTTCGCATCCATGAAGATTTGGTTATAGCCTGAATACGCATCCATGAAGCTCATGAGCTCATGTCCTGAATACGCATCCATGAAGCTCATGAGCTCATGTCCTGCTGTGGCGTCTACCATCTGATCTATCTGAGGTAAGGGATAGCTGTCTTTTGGACAAGACTTGTTCAGGTCAGTGAAATCGACACACATTCTCCACTTCCCATTGGCCTTGGGCACGATGACTGCATTTGATAGCCACTCCGGATACGTGACTTCTCTTATAAATTCAGCCTCTTCTATTTTTTTAACCTCTTCTCGGATGACGTCATATTTCTCCCTGGAGTAGACTCTTCGTCTTTGCTTAATAGGCTTGGCTTCTTTGTTTACATTGAGCTTGTGACTCATCACCTCTGGGTCGATGCCAGGCATGTCTGCGTGGCTCCATGTAAAGACACTCTGCCTCCTCCTGAGGAAGTTTATCAGCTCTTCCTTGACTTCCAATTTAAGGGCTTTGCCGACCTGGACAGTTTTTTCTGGTTCTTCCTCGTTGAGGATGATGGATTCTACCTCTTCCGCGGCCTCTCCCTTCTTCAACTTCGTCTCATCTCTTGGATCAAGAGTATCAATGCTATAACTGGTGGTTGCCCTCTTATGGACCTCTCTTTCTTCGGTCGAGTTGAAGTAACATTCTCGAGCTATGGTCTGGTCACCTCGCACTTCCCCTACCCCATAGGGGGTCGGGAATTTTAGCATCTGGTGGACCGTTGATGGCACAGCCTCGAACTCCTTAAGGGCCATCCCTCCTAAGATGAGGTTATAGGCCGAAAAGACACTCTCGTCCATCATGAAGAAATTAATCTTCCTGGTTAACCTCTTAGGCCACTCATCACCCATCCGTACATCCATCTCATACATGCCCAAGGGGTGAACCTTTTCCCCACTGAAGCCTATCAGGGGGTAGTGATAGGGTATTAGTCTTGCTCTACTAAGACCCAAGCTCCTGAAGCATGGCCAGAACATCACATCTGCGGAACTTCCCCCATCTACGAGGATCCTCTGTACCTCACATCCATGCACCCTTGTCGTTATGACCAAGGGGTCATCATTGGGGGCCAAGATGTCTTTGAAGTCGAGTCTGGAGAACCCGACCACGAGGGTGTTCATATCCACCTTCTTCCTCTTCTGCATTGTGTCGGAAGACGTTAGATTCACAACCTCAAAATTGGTCACTGATTTGGCCTCTGCCACATGGGCCTTCCTATCAGCTACCTCAGATCCACCACCTGCCAATCCTCCGCATATTGTGCCAATGCCGAAAGAAATCATACCAACCCTCTTCACCGGGATGTTGTCGTCCTTCGGTGGAAGGTCAGGATCATCTTCATCATCACCTTATGAGTCATCGTCTCTTCACCGGGGTTGGGAAGCTTACTATCCTAGCCACAAACGGTGAACCCTCCGAGTAACCCCTTTGCAATGGGTCTCTACTTTTGATGAGGTCTCCTATCTTCTCCTCAAGGCGCTGGATGGAGTCGTTCCATGGTCTTCCGTCCTCGACCTGGCCGAGGTTGTCCCCAGCCACTTCGATGGGATGAACCGAGGGTTCCCCCGCTGCGACGCAGCGTCAGCTATTGACCTCTTCCTACTCTTTGCCTCTTTTGTCACAGGGTCGGCCTTGGTCAGGCCGACCTGGTCTGTCCCCTCTTTGCGAGCCGACAACACTCCTGGACCTGGATAATCTGTGTCTTAGGTCATTCACTGGACCCAACCTCTCAAAGGCTGATCCTCTGCTCAACCGATCGAAAGCTGACCCTCTCTTTTGAACCTCTTCATCTCTCCGGCCGACACATCCTTGACTCTGCCGAAGAGGTCGTACTGTATTATTCGATACCTCATACGGCTCCCAACAATCTTCCGGGGCCTCTTCCGCCTCCAGATCATCATACCTGTCCTCCGGGCAAGGGTTTCCTTACCTCTCCAGGCGTAAGCGCCTGGGGTCAGCAACGTCCCTTCTTCGTTGGGGTGCAGGCTGATCCTTCATGGGTCCCTGGGGTGGTCCCCTGGCATTTGGGTGAGGCTGCACAGCCGCCGGAGTGATCATATCCGGTGAGACTCCTGGTGGCCTCATCATAGTCTGGCTGAACTGTTCGAATTGCTCCTTCATTGCCTGCTGCGTTGCAGCCAAAGATTTTAAGGCTGCAGCCACTTTCGTCATTTCGGACTGAGGCGGTGCCTGGCTGGAGCTGGGCCCTCCTCCTCCGAGCGGCGAAAGAGGCGGCGGTAATTCTGGTTCCAATGCGTCAACAAAAAAGAGCTTGAGTAACAAGTGAGCTTAGCACCTTACAGGACCTCTTTCAATGGTGAAACAGCTCCACACAAGGGGTGATGCCTGGTTCACCACCATAGGGAGTCTCGGCCTGACCTCAGCCGAGACAGTATGCTGGGGTCGGCCTCAGCCGAGGTTGGGCTGATTCCATGTTGAAGATTACTAAGGCTTCCTGTCACCTCGGCCCCAACTCGGCCGAGGTTTCCATACCCAGGTATATGAGGATGCTGTTGATGCCCGTGATGCGCGTAGTGTCCATTGGAAATGTAGGTGCTAGTGTCGGCCTGGGCCGACCTTACTAAGGCCGAGGGCTGATATCGTGGGCCCATAGCTTATCCAGGGTCGGTCAACATCTCGGCTATCACCTCGGCCGAGGTTGGTGTCTCTAGGCCGAGGTCACACTTGGGGCATATCAATGCCCCCATCCATAACAGCAGCCTTCAAAGGAGCCAAGCAAGTAGCCTCCGGCTCCATTATTCAAAACACTTCACTAGCCCACCACCACCTCCTACTCGCAGCTGACTCCGAGATCTTGATATGCACTCTCGAGTGAATTTTTTATCACAATATTGAAAGAAACCACCTTCCCATTGACACTAGAGTAGGAAATGGTCTTCCTCCCGGTGCAGGATCGCATCCGATAGAACTTCCCTCCCCTAATGGACGCCGCCCTAAAACAGTCACTTAACCACCGTACCTCTCCCCTTACCAAGATGGCTTCATGAAAGCCCTTCGTCTCATATGACCTAAGTCTGAACTGAAACCCCCTTTCTCGATCTTCTTTACATAGCGCAAAACGAAGATCTCCTACAGAAAAGGCCACCATACTTCCTGACTTATTGATAAAGCTACTCTGGAAGCCATCCAAGAGGAAACTTTAACTTCTGTAGTTTTAAGACAGGAAGGAACCACCAAAACCCTAGAATTGCCTAGGGTTTTCTCTCTTTCTACACAATTTAAACACACACACAATTTACACACACACACACCATACCATGGGATATTTTTTTTAAGAATAATGTTACTCTTACCAATAGTTAGTACCGGGTTAGTACCAAATACGCTTTATATGGCTTGTACTATGATGTGGGTCCCGCCAGGGTACAAGTTATATAAAATGTATTTGGTACTAACCCAGTACTAACTATCGGTAAAAAGTGATTTAAGGGAGGATTTTTTTAGAACTGTAAATAGAAATATGGGAAGAAGTTTAAAAATTGAAGAAATTCATTAATGGCATAAAGAAGAAGAAGAAGAAGAAGAAGAAGAAGAAGAAGAAGAAGAAGTGATTAGCGGTGCGCCAAAGGACTTGGCAAGTCGTTCGAGCGACGTTGCAAGTCGTTCGAGCGACGTTGTAAGTCTTTCAAATGAGATTAGTATCTCACTCAAATGAGATTGATACCTCATTCAAAGGACCCTAGGTTTAGACATGGAGATAGATCTTTTCGTTATGAACGCATGGTCGGAAGTTTTGTATTTTTCTGATTTTTTTAATTAGTTATGAATTTTTCTAAGAAGGGGTGTCCGAGATCGAAATATTTCGTTAGAAATAAAATTCGGGTACGGATGCATGGGATTATAGGTGGATGTAAATGAGACCAATGTTTTATTTTGACCACGGGCTGGCGACTCGATATTTTAGTAGACGGGGTGTCACAGATGGTATCAGAGCATCAGGTTCTAGAGTCCAAATGATCTGTGCGTCTTATGATGTTTCAGTGTAGCATTCTTTGATATAGCGCCTTATTGTAGGATTGTTGTATTTCTCTACGTATGCAGCTTTTGTTCTCCTGCTATTGAGTGTGACACCCCGCCTAATGAAATACTGGGTGATCAGTCCTATATCAAATTAAACATGAATCTCATCTAGTTCATTCTTAGCATTACTGTCGTTAAAACATTAATTACTAACCGTCTAGTCTTTCATTAAGCTAATGCCAAATTTTATCTTAATTAGTCCAACCCAACCAACATACTAGGAAAGCAAATAAACGAATACAAGAAAGAAACTAAACATGCCACAAAGTAAGTACAAGAGTTTGTCGAACAACATCGACTACAAGCCATCCATAAAGTGTAAGTGTAAAAGTATACTGATACATGCCAAGACTGAATATAAAAGTACAACCGAATAAGTCTCTATCTAGAGATAGAATGAAACATGCGTCTACACAAAGAACTCGCATCAATCCACATAAGCTGCAGATGCGCACCCTGGAGGAAGGAATCGGGTCTGCCGCCCTAGTGGTAGGACACCTAAAAGGTTTTTGTAAATATTTTCTAGCAAGGGTTAGAACCCAAAACATTTTAAAATATTTAGCAAGAGGATTTAAATGCAAGAGGTAAATATGCAAATTCTCTCCATATTTAAATTAGTGTCGCGTACTCCCTTAAGTTTACCTCACCCCTCAACTAATATGCATGCCTAACGAATTTATAAATGACCCACCTAGATAACCACCCCTTAACTAGTCTTGTCACATAAATCGTCGACTTCCCACTGATCTAAATCTAGTGGGTTTAGTATACCTTATAGGTTATGCATCACATTAACTTATTTAGATCATATCCCATTTAATGCCATAACATTCTTACGAGTTATATTCATTATACAATTTATCTCATGCATTCGAGTTATAAGTTATATTTCACACTAACTTATTTATATCCATATCCAACTTGATACCATATAACCATTTCACAATTTATATTGTCCATACATTTCACACCATGTATATATATATAAATTCCCGTCCGGAATAAATTTCTAAAATTAACTCTCACCCATTAACTTATTTAAATATATTCACTTTTAAATATTCCCAATAATTAATTCTCATTAATTTATGACACAAGTGAATTACTAATCACTGAATTAATTAATTAGAAATAATAACCTAGAAATTACTAGGTGTTACATAGTTCCCCCCTTACAACGGAATTTTGTCCTCAAATTCGGATAAGCCTAGTACTCCCGGTCTCAACTAGCCCCCCAATCACTTACTATCGGTCTCAACTAGACCACTAATCACTTACCCTTAGCATTATTACACAAAGTTATTGAGCGTATGTAATTAACCAGAGCGGCCATCCACCCTGTACCCGTGCTTAACCTTACTAACTGAAGCACGGCATTTACTAGCCCTTAGTCCGTAATATAACTTTAATTCCACAGTTATAGTATTACCAATACCCTCCTCTCGGCATGAATATATACATATCCATTCTTATGTAAAAAGACAATACCTACTACCGCGCCCTTACTATCACTAGTTTCCTTGTGCGAAAGTAAAACTTGAACTATATCTTCCTGCTCGACAATATGTCCAACCACCCTGAATTACATCAGAAATGTCCTTAATCCCCGAGATTCCAATTTAAGAATAATAGTACATTGATGTGAAACACGTTTTAACATACATAACCATATATATATATATATATATATATATATATATATGCTAGAGCCTATCTCAAGTGAAACCTAACATCGATAATTCATACCCTAGTACCGCGAACACTCAGTCTTACTATAACTATCCACTATAGCCCCCAAACTATAGCTACACAGTTGAAACTTTGAAAACATCCACACTACTCCCATAATTCTTGAAAGTAGATATCTCTTGTATAATGCAACCATCCTCTTAGTGTAACTCCCCACTCTCACGTGGTTAACACCAAGGAACCCCGTTATCCCATAGTACTTAATTATATACATTATGGCTATTACGACTAACACATCCACTATTATTTGTCTCCCTCACGAATCCTAGTGATAGCAAATCGTAGGTTGAGACGCACTCACTGTCACTTCCAAACACACCCATGCTTAATCATTCTATAATTAGGGGGAGACTTATTCCCATTCCTCCGGAATAAAGCCAAAATAATTGCCTTTGCGTCTTCTCCCTAAATAAGCTAAGTATTATCATAGTAGAGACTCTGGTTTTTCCTAGGGTGCCCATACACCCTCTAACCCGAGACTAATTATACAAACCTCTAACCATCAATTACGTACCCATATTTATCTAAATTTTGGCAATCGCATTATCAGTGTGGCTACATCCTCTAATTATTTTTCGATGACTTATTCATTACCACTCGATTCTCCACGATATTACCCCACCTTTAGTATCGACGTGTGATCCTCAAGATACTCCCTTAGTGCCATACCTACGAGTCCCTATGATGGAAAAATTGGCTAAAATAACTCATATAAAACCCATAACAATACTAGCAACTTGTGGTGCTGAAGCTTCACTGTGTTTCTTTCACAACACTTTTTAGCTCCACCGACCCTATCTCTTGGTGGCCCTTTTCTCAATGTAGTCTCTCGACACGTTCTCCAATTATCATTAAGTTCGATGAACTAGAATCCAATGACATCTCTACACTTTCGATAAGTTGAGAGGGCTTATGTATCTAACCCCTCCTGGAAAATCCCTATATAACTTTTCTCCACATTGTCGGTCCTCGATCTCCTCAAAACTCAAGAATTAACCTGGGAATCTCACACCTTGCCCCTATACTCACAAATCAATCTTGTACTATCGCGTCTCTAAGAGGGTCATATATCACTACCCTCACTCTATCACTACTCCCTTAGCGCTAGATATCTTTGACGAGCTAAATCTCTCAGCTCCACAATAACCCATCATACCCTCTGAAGTCTATAACACTAACATAGCATCGCAAGGTCAATCTCTCTCAGGTGGATC
The DNA here is from genome assembly GCA_949130495.1 of Sambucus nigra. Lineage (NCBI taxonomy): Eukaryota > Viridiplantae > Streptophyta > Magnoliopsida > Dipsacales > Adoxaceae > Sambucus > Sambucus nigra. The sequence continues at coordinate 90,232,117 of OX422223.1, read as the reverse complement.
ATCGCACAAACATACCCCCTGCCTTGGAACGACGAACTCGATAGCCTTGCTATAATTGTCCATCATTGTGAACCCGTTCACACCAACAATAAAACCACACCTCGAATATTACCCCTCAACTAGTTACTCCTCAAAAAATATACCATCTCAACTAACATATCCTTTCCTTTAGAGGTGGAACTAAAAAGTGTCCATCCACTCCATGATAAAATACCCATGCTAACAATATTAACGATACCTCCTCTAAATACATTTCTCACCCGAATCCAGTACTAATACATTCATGTGATTCACTCACGTCGCACTAAACCGACCTCAATTATCTTGGAAATAAACTCGTAGTTTCAGTTTCCCATAACAACGTCGGCTCAAAGATTATTAGGCATTACACCCTCGCCCTAACCAAAACCTAACATTTTCTAATAAATGCCCTTGCTAGACATCCCACTATTGTCCACTATCTCGTTACATACCATATTATCCCAAGCATTTATACTCTCCTACACATAAGACACCTCACTGTGTCATTCCCCTTTTTCTAGCCCTGCCAGCCATGTCGGGGTCGTTCTCCTCATGAACCTGGTAGTATCGAACTTGATTGCTACCTCAATTGCCCCTTTATATCCACTGGTCCCTTGAGACTTGTCGATGGCCTTGACAGCACTATTGAACCCACCCTCACTCGATAGAAATTCCATTGATATCGATCAATTATCTGGGTCCCCTATTGGGTATCCTTTCCCTTGATGCCTCACTAGCTTTACCCATCCAATCTTACTCTTCTGATAGTTTCTCCAACTCCCTTAGCTCCCCTTTCGCAAGAGTATTGATGCAAATACATGTAAATATACTACCTTGACGACAATGGCACCTGTCATTTTAGTTGGATCTATCCCCAAAGTAACATCATAGCCCTTTAAATTAAAAATCCAAGAGACCCGTCACAAGACTCACCCCCCCCCCCCCCCACCCAATCACAACTCCACACTCATGGGTAGACTATCCGTAGTTTCTAGCAACCCAACAAGTCTAGCAAAATGGGTCCTAACAATGAATACGATGTACTAGTATCAAAAGGATTTTACCAACTAGACCAAGGATAGGGTAAATGTACCCTTTATTGCCGGTGGCACTAACAGTGTTGGGGAATCTAAACATCTCAGAAGTTGTGCATGCGTATGTATGGAAACTGTCCCAACTGCTGTTGGATCGGGGGAGTTGGTGCTGCCTGAGGTCCCTGTGTCTGATATCCCTATGAGGAACCCTGTTGTTGGCCCCTAACTCTCTGCAGACAATGTCTCTTGATGTGATTCGGCTGGCCACAAGTATAGCATCGCCTCGATCATTCTCTCTGATACTGACCCTGCTAGACCTAACGCTGCAGTTTCTGAGGCTGGCCCTGACAAGGCTGCCCCAGCTATTGGCCCTGATGGCCACCCTCATTGTTCCCCTAGACCTGGCAGCCCTGAGGAACCTGCTGCTTATTCAGGTCCTATTTTCATCTTTGTACCTTCAATTCTGGTACGGTATTCTGTTGAGGGAAATCATTTCGTTGGTGAATCACTGATCCGCATATAAAGAAACGTTTCTTGATAGGGCATTTCTTCTCTTGATGACCTTTCCTCCCACATGCGAAGTAGCAGTCTGAGTAATCTATCCTTCTCTGGTCTTGCCCCTGCTTCTCTCGAGAACTCTGTCCCTGATGTGGGGTTTCACTATCATTATTATTTGTGGTATTTTCTTCTTGACTTCTTTCCCTTGATCTTTTGCTCCCTGACCTTTGCATCTGACCATCTTGATACTGTAATAGCGCAATATTGATTGCTTGTGCCGGCTATCTTCTTGACTTTCGCCGTTTCTTGTGGTGTTCGAAGCACTTACTGTGATTGCCAACTCATAAATTCTTCAGTGGTCTCAATTTGTCATTCTTTCTCAATCGTCATCTGAAATTTAAATCGAATTGTATAAGTTCATCTTTAAAACTATATATAAATAGCAAAAGCGCGATAACTAAAACTCGTGAAGAAAGAAGCGACAACCCTAACAATAGGGCTCTAAATGAATAGAACGCTACGTTGAAATGTGAAAAGCCGCATAGATCCTAAAAACACCAGAACCTGATGCTCTGATAGCATCTATGACACTCCGTTTAATGAAATACCGGGTGATCAATCCTATATCAAATTAAACTGGAATCTCATCTGGTTCATTCTTAGCATCACTGTCATTAAATTGTTAATTACTAACCATCTAGTCTTTTATTAAGACGATGCCAAATTTTATCTTAATTAGTCCAACCCAACCAACATTTTAGGAAAGAAAATAAACAAATACAAGAAAGAAACTAAAAATGCACAAATTAAGTACAAGAGTTTGTCTAACAACATTGACTATAAGCCATCCACAATGTGTAAGTGTAAAAGTATACTGATAAATGCCAAGACTGTATATAAAAGTACAATCGAATAAGTCTATATCTGGAGATAGAATGAAACATGTGTCTATAAAAAGAACCCGCATCAACCCACATAAGTTGTAGCTACGCACCCTATAGGAAGGAATCAGGCCTGGCGCCCCTATGGTAGGACACCTAAAAGGTTTTTGAGAATATTTTATAGCAAGGGTTAGAACCCAAAACATTTAAAAATATTTAGCAAGAAAATTTAAATGCAAGAGGTAAATATGAAAATGCTCTCCATATTTAAATTATTGTCATGCAGTCCCTTAAGTTTACCTCACCCCTCAACTAATATGCATACCTAATGAATTTATAAATGACCCACCTAGCTAACCACCCCTTAACTAGTCTTGTCACATAAACCCCCGACTTCCCACTAATCTAACTCTAGTGGGTTTAGTATACCTTATAAGTTATGCATCACATGAACTTATTTAGATCATATCCTATTTAATGCCATAACACTCTCACGAGTTATATTCCTTATACAATTTATCTCATGCATTCAAGTTATAAGTTATATTTCACACTAACTTATTTATATCCATATCCAACTTGATACCATATAACCATTTTACAAGTTATATTATCCATAAATTTCACACCATGTATATATATAAATTCCCGTATATAATTTTACACTATATATACGTATCATATCTCAACATTCACACACATGTCGGATATAATTGCTATCACCGAACTCCTAGGAGGCGGCCATAGTTCCCATCGAAAGTGTCCTCTCCATACAATAACGACCCCACCCATGAGTCACAGACGCTATGGCCTGGGGGAGTATAATCACCCTGCATTAGCTAGTCAGGGGGCTCACCCACATCGCACAACCTCATATGATAGCATTAATATTGGTTAGGCTTTACTATATATATTATTCACACAAATATATACATATACATCATATATATGTACTACACATCAACGTATATATAGAAATCTAGGATACCGGAGTATTATACCTATGCCCAAGCCTAAAACATTTAAGTGTAAGGTTCGACTTCATTTTAATTAATTACACACTAAATAAATTCCCATTATTTTAGCGTAACCCTTTCAAGTATAACTAGACTCCCCATATCTCGGCCCAAAACTTTATAGTTTCAATCCACCCTTCAATTTGATGCAATCAAGTTTCATCACTTAAACAACAAGATTACAATATGCTAAATCATGAACCTACATCTTCAATTTCATGCATTCATATCTAATCACTTAAACAATGAGCTTAAAAATGCTAAATCATAAACTTACCTCTTTAATTTCATTAGTCCTCTAATTAATTCAAAGTTAGGTATTCTCAATTTAAACCCTAAATCAATACTCAATTTCATAATTCAGTTAGGGTATAAACATCAAATTTCCAATATAGCAGGTCTGAATCAAGGAAATTGCATAAATCTGGCAAACATCAGAGATGGTTCGAACAAAGATCTCGGTCGTTCGAACGACAGTGGATCTCGTTCAAAAAAAATACCATGTCATTCGAATGACACGGGTATTTCTTCTCTCTCTCTCTTTTGCTAAAAACCCACTTTGCCGTTAACAAGTTTTATACCTATGTTCTGAACAAGTTTCTGCATTAAAACGCCCCTAAATTTATCCTAAGTCCATTATTTTGTTATAACAAATCTAGCCCTAACAATTTCATCAATCCAATCATCGATCTCATCAATTAACAAATTATCTATAGATTTATAACTCTCATTACAAGGAAATCCCCAATTTACTCAAGAACAAACCCTATAATTTAATTGGATTCCACCTCTTTTAATATGAAAATGTATATGCAATTTAATAATCACAATTTAAACCACTTGACTCAAATGAAGATCTAAAGCTTTGAATAAAGGTATTAAATTTGAATTTGAAGTAATCTCTCCAAGATCCCCCAGTTCCTCTTTTCTCTGGCTCTCCCTTAGCTTTTTCCCTCTTTAGTCTTCTAATGTGATTTAATGGTGCCTAACCCTTACACATTTGGGGTTAAAAACCCTATTCACGTTTTTGGGCCAATGGGCCTTATAAAAAGGGTTCATACTCTCCGTATGGAGCTCACATATGTCAAATTAGGCCCCAATACCAAATATATTCATATAACCAGTCCTTTCGATCTATTTTGACCCCAAAGGACTCAACCGTGTGCTCAAAATCACCATCCGGAATAAATTTCTAAAATTGACTCTCAGTCGTTAACCTATTTAAATGTATTCACTTTTAATTATTCCCATTAATTAATTCTCATTAATTTATGACACAAGTGAATTACTAATTACTGAATTAATTAATTAGAAATAATAACCCAAAAATTACGAGGTGTTACATTAAGTATAGTCGATGCGATTCATATATGAGTTCGGTTGGGCTTCGCACACTGAACAACGTTAGACGATTAGTGAGGGTCACTAGAAGGATTGCAGGGGGAGAGGCTCAACATAAGCCATGGAATATTCTGGGAACTTGATTGTGGTAGGAGGCACAATGGTTACTGATATCATCGCTTCCGTGAGAGGGAAGCGAAAAGATTTAGGGAATCTAACCGTAGTGCAAGACTGGATTTAACAGTGCTGGGGAGGAACCATAGGAGGGTATACACAGTAGAGGACCCATGTTAATAATTGAGATCAATATAATTCCTATCAGGAGATGGTGGATTCATCCAGGAGCGTCAAGGCTAGCAACGAGTCCCATAGGCCCAGTGGAGCCAATGGGACACCTCGGGACCCAATCAGGGTTGAGTCTACTAGGTCCGTGAGAAGTACAACCCCGACCTGTCAAGTGGGGCCAGACAGAAGGGAATGACACTGAGAGGTGTATTATGTGTAAAGAGTTGGAACACTGATGTGGATATTGTCCTCAGTAAATTTGGGGACAAACAAGATGCCCAGTAAGGGCAACAGTTATAAGAAGTTTTGGTTCGGTTAGGATGTGAGTGTTATGTCCATGAACCATTTTAATTACGAGTGCTATTGACGATTAGAAGTATGGGTTTTATCCCGGGGGAGTGGGGTCTATTTTGTGTGACACGAGCGTGTCACAGTAATTTGTTGAGTGCTAGATTTACTTGTGAAACGGGTTTAGTAGAGGTATCGTTAATATTTTATAGTTGTATATATTCACTGTTGGGATAGCATACACTCTTTAGTTCTATCTGTAGGGGAGCAGGGGTAGACAATGAGAGGATATATTTTATGAGGATATCTTGTTTTGAGAGGTGATATTCGAGGTACGCTTTTATCCTGGGTACGTATTGTTAAGGGATGGTGGGCGGTTACAGCAATACTATCGTGTTCGCAGTTTCGAGGCAGGATGTATATTTTTGCGATGTCTCACTTGAAAGAGGGATGGTCTAGTGGTGATATTTTTATGGAGTAGACTTCAGAGAGTACAATTGTCTAGTTATATTGGATCCCGATGCATACGGACGTTTCTTTGATATGATTCGGGGTATATTAGGCTTACCATTGAGTGAAGAGATTTAGCTCATTGTTGTTTATGCGCTAAGAACTTAGTGATAGTGAAAGCATCGTATCGTGTGATGCCTTAAGAGACATGGTCATAGACGATTTGATTTATGTGTCGGGAGATAGAATTGGCGATATCTTAGCTAAATGCTTTGAATCCACGAATTTCGATGATCGACAATGCTAAGGGATGGTACATTGGAGGGAAGTTTTTGAACTTCGTAGCAGGATGTTACACCCATGGAACATAATAAATGTTGGGAGTAGTGAGACGTTGTTGGATGCTAGTGCATCACTTTTAAATGTTAAATTATTGAACATGTAGAAGGAAACACTTTTAAGATAAGAGCTATTACGATATATGGCAAGTGGAGTCGGGGAGTTCTACGAAGGAAGCACTGAGAAAGCTTATGTACCACAAGTTAATGGGTGGGGCGGTATCGAGAAGAATTAAATTACAAATTATGGGGTAATCGATAATACCTATATGATATAGCCATGCCAAGACTGCAAAAATGAGCTTGAGATGATTATATGACGTACGAGACAGTAGTGATATTTATGCTGGGATATTTGGACTATAGTATATAGTATGGTGAGACTTCATGTCCGTTGTTCCGAGATATAATTTACTTGTGATAATTATCACCTAAAAGTGGGCCTAGTCTATATGTAAGTGGATGTATGTTATTGTGTGTTGCAAAATAGACTTATGAGAAAATGTTTGTATTGTTATATATAATCTCGGGAAGTAGGGACATTGTCTGAGGGGATTCAGCGTTGATAGTTTTATTATCGAGTGGGGAGATATAGCCCGTGACTTGTACTCACTAAGAAACTAGTGATAGCAAGGGGTGCTACATTATATGATGTCTTTTATAACATGAGAGTGGACGAGTATACTTTTATGTTAGGAGACGAAAATTTGGGGCTACGTGCTATAGACTGAGGGACCAATGAATCTCAACGACCGACAATGTTAGGTAGTAGTGTAATGGGGTCCTTGTTTGGATTTCTGTTTGTGAGACGTCCCACGCATGAATCTTAGCGCAACGTTGGAAGTGGGGAAATGTTTTTTCATTAGGACATGGGTTTGGTAGATTGGTTATTATACACATATGTGGTTATCATTATGAATTGAAAGTTCTATTACGATTAAGTCTAGTGGAGCCGGGTAACATCCGCCGAGTTAAGCATGGGTACATGGTGTATGGGAGCCCTGGGGAATTAATTTAATTTTTAATATAATTCGCAACTGGAAGGGGTAGAAATATGTGTAGCGATCTTAGAGATGTGAGCAAGGAAGTATTCATGGCTTGGAGTACTAGACTCATCTTAATTTCGAGGACGAAATTCCTTTGTAAGGGGGGAAGTATGTAACACCCCGTATTTTTGAGGATGTAGAATTTAATTAATTTGGTGATGCAGGATTTAATTAATTTGGAGGATTTAATTAAATTAGTGAATTAAGAATGATTTAATTCAGATTATATTTTTTTAAATTACATGTCTCATAGTTTGAGGTTGAGATTGAAGATTTTAATAAAGTGACTCGGATGGCAATTCTGAATGGACGGTTGATTCAGAATAGGTTGAGATAGTCCAAAAAGAGTACCTAGGGTAGTAATTAGGTCTCGGGCATTTTTAGGCATAATCGGGCTCACATGAGAGTATTTGGGCCATTTTAATTTAGCCCGCAAGTTTAATTTCGGAATTCACCTAATAAAACCTAAGTTAGAGAGTTTGTGTCATTCACAGCTCAAATAAGAAAACCCCAGTTGCAGAGGAGAAAAAAAGGATCGAGTGGAAGAGCTTTTAGGAGCCAAACCAAAAATAAATTGATGTGTTCTTCGTCAAATCTTATCTACAACAAAGAAAATCAAACCCTACAAATTTATTTTGGCAAGTAGTTAAACTTGCTTTCATTTAAATTGCGGTATTTCGATTCATATCATGGTGGGTGTAAACCATATTCATTTTTGTGTGGGTTATTTCATTAAAATGGGTTTTGAGAAATTTTTACACGTGACATGGGCTAAAAGGTTATATTGATGTTACGAGATATATCAAAATCGTTTGAAATTGAACTATAAAGAAACCTGGATGCATAATAGATTCACTTGAATTTTGATGTGTGCGTTTGGAGAATAAATTAACGAAGTTGGGAGAAAACTCGAATCTGGGATTCAAAGGAATCATGATGAGGAATGAGTGTTGTGTAATGAATAAATCCATAAATGAAATGTGATTAAAGGGAGGATTTTGTTAGAACTGTAAATAGATATCTGGGAAGAAGTTTTATAATGGAAGAAACACTACACCAAAAAGACAAAATTGTCACCTTTGAGCCGACCACCCTTGTCACGGTCGTTGACCGTGAAAAGCCCGTGACAAAGGCTTATCACGGTCAATGACTATGACAAGACTGTGATAAGTATAGTTATCACGGTCTTGTCACGGTTATTGACCATGAAAACCTTATAAACTTGTCATGATCAATGACCGTGACAGATCCGTGATAACTTTGTCAGTAAAAAAACCCTTCCTCTTTTTTTGTCCCACCGTTTTCTATTCCCTCCATTTCTCCCTCTCTCTCTCTCTCCCTCTCTCTCTACCAGGTATTTTTTCATCTCTATTTCTCTTTCATTTTATATATGTGTGTATGTGTGTGTATATGTGTGTGTGTTCGTGTACATGGGTGTGTTTGTGTGATTGCGCATGTGTGTGGTTTGCGAGAGGGGGCAGGGGGTGATGGGGAAGGGTGGTGGTGGTGGGGAGGGGGGTACATGGGTGTGTGTGTGAGGGGGTACATCGGTGTGTGTGTGTGTGCTGTAACACCATGCCCGCGCCCGGGAAGAACGGGGCGGAGCACTACTGCGATAAAACTAATCAAATCCACAAATAACAAGGTATAGAGCATCTAAAAACCTAAATATAATAGAAGAATCCACTAATCTCAAATCTCTTCAAATTAAATACAACAAAAAAGTCTCTCGAAATAAGACAACTATCTATCTCGAAATAAAAATGCTCTATACAACAAAAATAATTGTAAATCATCCAAATTGTATTCTCGAATATTCTTCCCAAAATATTCCCCGCTAAAAATCATCTCCAAATCAAATCCAAAGCGCCCAAATCCGCGCTAACCTAGCAGTAAAAGAAAATATGGGGAAGTACACAATACGACAGGAAAGATGCTCAACAAATATATTAGCGGTGAATAAAACGTAACAGTACTAGTACGAATATTCTAATCAAATGCGAGTCTCATAAGAATTTTCATCAATATAATTTCTCAACAACACATTATTCAGAGTCAGCAGGCCTCACCATACAACGCCATACTTTATAAAGTAGCCAGAACAGGAATCTTGACGGGTGCCCAACATCAGTGCCATATTAAAATCTCATGACAACATGCCCAACACAATAATAATACCACATGAATGAAAATTAGATTCCAATAAAAATTTCCAGATTTCAATTGAATTTAGCAATTCAAATATAAGTCAATAATCACAAGAAAACAACGGGAATAAAACTCCCGAGATTAAGGAGCATATTGTGTAAAACCCCATACCTTAAACCACCGAAAGGATACAGACATAAATCTACCTAGAAAAGTCAGATTAAGCCATCAAAATCATCTCCCAAGAATCATCAAAAACTCCTCCAAGATCAACACCAAAATAGCCCCAAGAACACCTCCAAAAACTAGGGTTGAATCCATAAATTAAAGGGATATGTATATAAAAAAGAGAGGAAATAAAAATATATTTGCATCCAAAAAGTTGTGCCTCAAAGAGTCACCCACAACCTTATTTTATATGGCAAAGAAGTAAGAGTTTAAGACAAAACAAACTCATAACAAAAACCTGTTGTGCAGGAAACCTGCTGCGGTCGATCGATCGACCCTTGGCGTCGATCGATCGATTCCCATGGTATACTGGCAGTTCGGCCAAAAATTATAAGGAATAAAAATATTTAAAAATCATTTCAAAAATAAATTTTAACTTCGATTTCGAAACCGTTTGAAATTCTAGTCTTTAAAAATAAAATCCAACATATTTGAGCAAAATTTTTTTTTTTATCAAAAACTTTATTTTTCCTCTATATTTTGAAAATACCCCAAAAATTACGCGGGTTGTTACACTTCCCCACTAATAATGGAATTTTGCCCTCGAAATTCACCGAAAGCCTATGCTAAAAAATCAGGCCAGCAATCTCAAAAAATAATTCCGTCTCCCAAAAAAAAATTCCTCACATCTAATCTCGGAATCTATCACGAAACGATAATCTAAAATTTTTATCTCCAAATATTCACTGAAAAAACGCAACAGACCTAAAACCCAAGACCCTAGGGAGGTCATATACCTAAGCTATGATACCATTCTGTAACACCCCTCCCGCGCCCGTGGAGAGCTGGGCGGAGCGCTACTGCGATAAAATTAATCAAATCCACAAATAACAAGGTATAGAGCATCTAAAAACCCACAATATAATAGAAGAATCCACTAATATCAATTCTCTTCAAATTAAATACAATCAAAAAGTCTCTCAAAATAATACAACTATCTATCTCGAAATAAAAATGCTCTATACAACAAAAATAAATACAAATCTTCCAAATTGTATTCTCGAATATTCATCCCAAAATAATCCACGCTAAAAATCATCTCCAAAACAAATCCAAAGCGCCCAAATCCACGCTAACCTACCACTAAAAGATAATATGGGGAAGTACACAACACGACAGGAAATATGCTCTACAAATATATTAGCGGTGAATACAACGTAACAATACGAGTACGAATATTCAAATCAAATGAGAGTCTCATAAGCATTTTTATCAATATAATTTCTCAACAACACATTAGTCATAATCACCAGGCCTCACCATAGCGCGCCGTACTTTATCAAGAAGCCGAAACAGAAATCTTGGCGAGTGCCCAACATCAATGCCATATTAAAATCTCATGACAACATGCCCAACACAATAATAATACCACATGAATCAAAATTAGATTCCAACAAAAATTTTCAGATTCCAATTGAATTTAGCAATACCAATATGAGTCAATAATCACAAGAAAACAACGAGAATAAAACTCGCGAGATTAAGGAGCATATTGTGTAAACCCCCATACCTTAAACCACCAAAAGGATACAAACATAAATTTGCCCACAAAAGTCAGATTAAGCCATCAAACTCATCTCCCAAGAATCATCAAAAACTCCTCCAAATCAACACCAAAACAGCCCGAAGAACACCTCCAAAAACTAGGGTTGAATGCATAAATTAAAGGGGCTATGTGTATAGAAAAAGGAGAGGAAATAAAAATATATTTGCTGCTAAAAAGTTGAGCCTCAAAGGGTCACCCACGACCTTATTTTATAAGGCAAAAAAGTAGGAGTTTAAAACAAAACAAACTCATAACCAAAACATGTTGCGTACGAAACCTACTAGGGTCGATCGATCAACCCCCTGGCGTCAAGCGATTGATCGCCCAGCTATGCTAGCAGTTCGGCCAAAAATTATAAGGTACAAAAATATTTGAAAATCGTTTAAAAATTTCGTTTTAACTATGATTTCGAAACCGTTTGAAATTATCGTATTTTAAAATAAAATCCAACATATTTGAGCCAAAAAAAAAACAATTTTATCAAAAAATTTATGTTTCCTCTATATTTTGAAAATACTCGAAAAATTACGCGGATTGTTACATGTGTGTGAGTGTGTGTGTGTGAGTGCGTGTGCATTTGTGTGTGTGTGTGTGTGTGTGTGTAGAGGGGCAGGGGTGGTGGGGCAGGGGAGTGGGGCATTTGTTGGGGTGGGTGGGTGGGGGGGGGGGGGGGGTTGTGTGTGTGTGTGTGTGTGTGTTCAAATTAATTGGTGTTTAGTTTAATACTTACAATTAATTGTTAATATTGATTTAGGATTTGAAATTAATTTTTAGTTTAGGACTTGAAATTAATTGTTAATGTTGATTGGACATTATAAATATTATTTCTTTATTTTTATTTAGGTTTGAAATTGTTATTGTTGAATTAATTGAGTAGATGAATTAGATGGAGTACTGGATACACATTTGTTGGTTTGTTGTTGCTATTGGATTATATTGCATGGAGGTGGTTGGTTATGGAAGTTGGCTGTTAAATTTTTTAAAAATAATTAATTTAATTCACACAAATAAATTCATAAATAATTATATTGTCTTAATTTGTTGAGTTGGTTAATTTTGGAAGTGACACGACCACTGGATTATTGTCAAAATGGGGGGACGGGGAGTTTTCAACTTTTTTCTAAAATTACTTTCTGTCATGACCCGTTCAATGGATATGGAATTATATATGAAATGATTTGGTGCATTCTTTCTATTTTATTTGGATATATGATGTCTAAAAGGTACAATTTTGCTATAACGGGTACAAATATACTGTCGGGCAGTGGCAGTGGCCAAACTGCCTAGCATATTTTTTTACAATTTTGCCCAGATTTATCACGGTCATTGATCGTGACAAGTCCATGACAAAGAAAACTTGTCACAGACTTGTCATGGTCATTGACCGTGATAAATTTTTAAATATTGTCACGGGTTTGTCACGGTCTTTGACGTGACAAAGCTTGTACAAGTCAAAGACAGTGACATGACCGTGACAAGTCTAATGAATTATCACAGTTATTGACCGTGATAAATCCTTGACAATAAAAGTTATCAGCCCCATAATTATCACGATCATTGACCTTGACAAGTCCAACTTGTCGAGGTCAATGACCGTGATAATCCGACAGATTTCGTGTAGTGAAATTCATTAATGGCAGAAAGCAGAAAAAGGAAGAAGAAGTGATCAGTGGTGCGTCAAATGACTTGGGCAAGTCATTCGAGCAACGTTGTAAGTCGTTAGAACGATCTTAGTGTCTCGCTCGAACGAGACTGATATCTCATTCAAATGGCCCTATGTTTGGACATGGAGATAAATCTTTTCGTTACAAAAGCATGGCCGCCAGTTTCATATTTTTCTGAATTTTCTACGGAAGGGTGTCCTAGATCAAAATCTTTAGTTAGAAATCAAATCCAAGTATGGATGCCCGAGATTATTTTACCTAGGGATTATAGGTGGATATATATGAGACCAACGTTTTATTTTTATCACGGGCTGGCCACCCAGTATTTTAGTAGGTGGGGTATCACATGGACATAATATCTTCTTTTAATTTTATTTTGAATAAAATAAAGGAGAAGAAAGGTAATATGTATATCAACAACTGGACATGAATCGATGATGAATTTTGCATTGTTAATTTTTTTATAAAGTTGTTCATTAGATTTTGTGAATTAATAAAATTTTATACATAAAAATGTATAAAATAATTCTTTGACTAACATATCCCAATCATATATTATGTTTCAAAAAGAACTCTAATAGTCAAACCTTTGTCGAGTTTATTTGAATGCTCGATGGTACAGTAAATAGTTAGTAAGTTCAAGAAAGTTTATCTTATGTGGCAACATTTAAATAAAAATGATTCATTATATTTAGGTAAATGCAATCCCCCTTTTAATAATTTTAAAATGCACTACGTTTTTAAAACAATAACTATATTTTAATACATATGAGCATCGATTGATTCGATGAATAAAAGCATGAGCTATGATAAGAGTGAACCTATCACAATAGGCTAAAATCTCACCTCGAAGGCGTAGGTATTATACCACAATTGGTGGAATATGAGTTTTGCTTGAGATAACTTATCAAATTGGACATTCTATTTAGTCCACATAAAATATGGGACGCTATAAGATTTATTACTAATTATCTTGCTCGAGTCAAGCAATATCGTAATAAATTTCTTTACAAACTTTCTTGGCTTGTCTAGGTTTGGATGAGTAAAATATAGTGTTGTCCAAATTAAGACTTGAGCATGTTCCTAACATACTAATGAATTTTATAATGTATTTATATTTTTCTCACTAGAGTGTTGTATCAATTATGAATGAATGGAATTCAAACTTTGATAATTAGCCCTCATGGTGGTTCTAGGATATATGTGTATATATTGAACTGGTATTAGAAATTTATGAATAAAAGGTATGCGCTAAGTATTTTAATATTAAAAAGAGAAATTCATGTCGAATCATTTGCCTAGAACACCAATGGAAATCTTCATGGATTTGGATTGATACTTATTGTCCCCAAACGGACAGCAAAGAATCTTCTCCTGGTGCTCGTTAGTCACTTTAATTTTTTTTTAAATTTTTAGATGAAGAGGATAAGATCCCAAATATATAAAGAAAATTCCCCAGGGGATTTCCAAAGGAGTGTACGTAGGAGAGAAAGACATAGAAAAATAAAAAATAAAAGAATAAAGATTTCTAGAGAAATGCCCTTTATAAGGTCTAGCTTTAAATGACAGAATTAATTCCTTGTGAATTTTAACAATAATGGATTTTGGATTCATTTTGGTGCCTTCAAAAGTTGACTTGCTCCTTGAATACCATTGCTTCCAACATATTAGAGACGGGATAATCTTGCAGAAAATTGCTCGAATTGAACCACCTCGAGAATTAATCCACCGATGCATAACACAAGAGTGAATTTTAACATTCCGAGTATGAAGACCCATTAAATTTTCAAAATGAGGCCTCATCCAAAAATCAACTTCACTAGAACCAAATAAATGAGAAGCAGATTCCTCATGAGCAATAGAACACCATTTACACTTACATGCTAAATGGACATAAATCCTCTTCAAATTAGCATCAAGAGGAAGAGCATCATGAAGATAAAGGCGCATGAATATAGAAATATTTGGAGCAATTCTAGAGTTCCAAATCATCGAGAATGAAAATATATGACAATGCCTCTTCCGAACTACCTCCCAAGCAACTTTGAAAGAAAACCCCTATGAAAATAATCCAAGACCAGGAGCTTCCAAAACATGATCCTTAATAACATTGTGAATCAATTGCATCCTTTTCCAAGTCTGGCTAGCAAATGAAGGAATACCACGATAATGCATATGGACTAAATTTTTATATTTACAATGTAAAAAAGTACCCCAAATAGAATCATTTTTAAAAAACCGATTCCATATTTTACAAGAATAAGCATCACACGCATCACGAGGATTCCTAATACTTAAACCACCTTCCATTTTTGGACGAAACATAGTATCACAAGAAACCCAATGAAATGTCTTAACATCCTCATTGAGACCCCCCAAAAAAATTAGAACACGGTTTCTAATATTCCGTAAAAAAGAATTTTGTAGGATAGATGGTTGGGAGCAAATGATTACTATGAGTTAGTTAAATTGGATGGATTCAGACTAGCCTACCTTCCATATTTAGAAAAGAGATTTGCCATTTTTGAACCTTCTAGCTGCTTTGGCCAACACACCTTGGACTAAACAATTAGATTTCCTTCCTTTGAAAATTGGCACACCCAAGTAAACTATAGGAAGAGATTTTTCTTTAATCTCAGTGGCATTATATAACATGCAACATTGAAAGATTGAGCAAGACGAAGAAGCAATAAAACATGACTTTGCTAGGTTGACTGATTGAACCGAGTTAAGCTGATAACTATCCAAAAATTTAATAAAATTCCCAATGGATCTAGAACTACCATTTAGAAAAGAAAATAATATCATCCGCAAAGGATAAGGGAGAAATCAACAGTAACCTCCTAGAACAGAAAAGCTTTTAATCGAACCCCCCAAAATAAGATTATGGACTCCATGGTAAAGAATTTCATCCGCTAAAACGAAAAGAACTAGAGATAATAGATCACCCTGAAGATCTCTACGACCGAATTTAAAATAAACACAACTTTTACCATTGAAGATAATAGATACCAACAATTAGAGAGAAGCTTCCAAATCAAGCCTATCCAAATTTTAGAAGAGCCATAAGCCTTAAGTACTTTGGTAATAAAGACCCAAGAAATTTTGTCATACACATCAAGCTTGATAACAACATTACATTTACGAATTTTTTTGTTAATGTTAGATATCAATTCTTTAGCAAGGAGAATATTATCCACGATGTGTCGCTCTTTAATGAAACCTGCTTGATAAGGTAAAATATTTTTCGTAAGTGAAGTGACAATACGATTAGCCAGGATATTTGAAATGATTTTGTTAGAAAAAGTAAAAAGACTAATCGGTCAAAAATCAGAGCAAGTTTTTGGACTAACAACTTTTGGAATAAGGACAATATTGGTCGAAGACTAACTTTTTTGAAGCTCTTGCCTAACAAAAAAAGATTGATTTGCAACCATTAAATCTTTCTGGATAATATCCCAAGAATTTTGAAAGAAGAAACCATTAAATCCATCAAGTCTCACCACACTATCTTTGCCCATAGAGAATACCATTAATTTAATTTCATCAAATGAAGGTATGTTAGTAAGCATAAAATTATCACCCTCATTAATTAAATTAGGAATAGACTCAAAAATTGAAGAATCACAATTTGAAAAAGAGTTTTCACCATGTAAATCGTGAAAATGAGAAATGATAAGATTTTCAACATCATTTGGATCTGAAAGCGAAGTGCCATCATTATTTTTGATTCGATGTATTAAAATTTTATTTGTATTTTTTTTAAACATCGAGTGAAAATTTTTTGAATTAAAATCTCCATCAGTAGCACATTTAAGCATGACTTTTAATTTAAATCTCCATAAGTTTTTTGATGTTGGCTTTAGCAAGTTGCCAAGCCTCTCTATCAGAAGGCGAAGGGTCCAAAGCAAAAAGAGACTGCTAACAATCAACTTGTCCTCCCACTCTTTGATAACTACCTTAATAACTACCTTTTGTTTATGCAAAGTACACAAAAAACAACAAAAGTTAGTTCTACTGAAAAGTTATATGTATGTATATTAGACCTATGTATGTGGTTTCATTTGATTTTTTATTCTTGCATGAAGAAACCATAATATACCTTCATGGTCTTCGTTGGTTGGATAAAAAAGCTAGCCTTCGGGTGATGATTGAAAATTCATAAGAGATACCTAAAATGTTGTTTAGATATCTAGAATGACGGAGGCCATGCACAAACTGCTCTATTTTATAGGAGATCTATTAGGTGGTGATGTAAATTATTTTTTAAGGAGGCCATAATATTAATCAAGAAAATATTAATTTGCTTAAATTTTCACATACAAATTTTCTTAATAAAAGGATCTTGGATCTTTATGATTATCACATATAAGCATTATTCGGAACATAAAAGGTGTTAAAATAACATACCTCCATAATTGTCATAATTAAAAATATTGACGAAGCAGTCAACCTTAATAATGTCTGATCGTTCTGAATTTCGGAACACAACTTCATCTTGTATATAGAAAGAACATACTCTAATTCCAACACATTCCAACGGTTAGATCTCTCAGTATGGACAAAAGGATATTTGGAAATTTACTCTCCTTGAGAATTTAGATTTCTCTCCCTTTCCTATAAATGCATTATGTTATCGTTTTAGAGTGTCTAAATGATGGAAATCAGTCACTTATTTATAGGCAAGGACAGGACCTAAATCTCCAACAGTCACTTAAATATCAGTCGTCCATCAAGGTAAATGTCCAAGAGTCATTTTGACTCTTGGTATTTGGAGTAACATTTCACTAACCAAAGTGACTTTTAGAATTAATGTAATTATGGAACACATAATAGAAAATTATATAAAATAATTCTAACAGTCTCCCACTTGATCCATAATTATCATAAAGCGCACAATAATCCTTGAGTCATCCTTAAATGGTTTTCCATAAACACTTTCATCAAACGAATCATTAATGCGAGTCATGGGGCTCACACACTAATTTAGGATCATGATCACTTCCATGTACCACAACATTAACAACTCGTGCAATAAGGTGTATAAATAGGGTTATTCCATAATAGTCCAATAATGTCTTTGTAAAAGACTATTTCTATCACATTCTTTTATTCACATGCATGTGTACAATAACGACAAAAATAAATGATTCTGAAACATTCTTGTAGACACCCTATTCTGTTACCCCATAAACTATCCTTAGGTCCCTAGCACCTCCCTTCATCACTATAAACCCAGGTCATACCCCGAGTACTGACCTAGAAGCCATCGGGCACTCCCAATCTCCATTTGACCAGAAGTCAAAGCCTTCAGCTCGACCAAGGATGAATGAATCTTCAAAGGTAACTGAAACCCCTTTTCAACGGTCCGCTCCGTGCACGATTCCGACTTACGGTATGAACGAACGATCCATTTTACTCCAAAACTCAATCGGGAGGCCACTGGGTGCTCTTGGGCTCCATTTAACCTAAATCAAAGTCTTCAGGTCGACCGAGGCTGCATGAATCTTCAAAGGGAACTGAAACCCCTTTCCAACGGTCCACTAGGTGCGCAATTTTAACTTATGGTACTGACAAACGATCCGTTTTACTTCGAAAAGTCACCAAATGCTTTCAGCGTTCGGTTGATCGAACCTTGAACTAGATTAAACTCTTTGGAATGTTGAAGTACATATCCTGACCTTTCCAATGGTCTGTCCCGTGCGCGATTTGGGCTTACCATGCAGATGAACGTTCCGTTTGCGTCCGACGGTTCCCCGTCCAATGGATTGACGAATGCTTCCGAGCCATATTTGACCCAAAGTTAACTCCCGGACCCAAGAGCAGTCCAAAGGACTTTCGAAGGTATCTGACTTACCTTTTGAGCAGTCTACCCCATGCACGGTTCTGATCAACAGTTTGCATTCTGTGGTCGATTTTCCAAAAAGTCCTGAAAGACACTGCCAAACGGCAGGTCCCAGACCCTGCCTATCGGCAGTATGCCTAAATGCACCTGCCGAACAAAAAGAACAGGGCTACGCCGATCGACAATGCCCTAGGCCTATAAAAAGGAGACCTAACCTCACTTGCAAAACGAACCCAAATCTAATAGAAATCACTCTCAGCAAATCCTGAAAACCTCTCTCGAAGTCAGCATGATCTCTACACCCAAATCCCTTTCCAACCTTCACTTTTCATCATCCTTTTCATCAAACTTGGTGAATTCACTACCCTCCATCATCATCCAAGTCTAAGAGCTCCTCTCCAACATTCAAAACCAAGCTCAAGATCTTCAAGAAGGTTTAATTTCCTTAACTCTCTCCTTAAATTCTCATAAATTCGCAATATCTTCTTTTATTATTACTTAACACTTTTATTATCTCATTTCATACATCCTAATATACTTTTTTATTTAAAATTATTGCACATATCTTATTTCATATAAATAAAAAAAACAAAAAACAAGAAAAAATAGGGTTTGCTCATAAATTCCAAACGGGAATTCTCACACCTCTCTTACACTTTTCTCAGAACTAAAACACTTTTTCTACACGCACACACACACACACAAATAAGAGAATCCCCGGTTGGATTTATGGGATAAACCCCACCCCTCATTTTGTATGCGAACTACGTAGACTTTGATGCCTCTATAGGCTACGTAGGCGTTTCCGGGTAAAACCCGAGACTCGAGTCCTATTTTTTACTTTTTCTCTCATTTTCCATTTTCTCTAAACTCCATTGTCTTACACTATATATATATATATATATATATATATATATATATATATATATATATATATATATATATATTTGTTCTTAGGGGCGTATCATTCCGTGTGCGTTATCGTTCCCTCATAACGATTAACGTAAGGATGATCGCGTAATTCTTATTTTCTAATAGTATTTTTAAACCTTCCTATGGATGACTCGCTTTACCTCTTCCATGGTACAAGTCGATGATTCCTATCTCCACTATATATACACATGCACACATATCAAGGGGAAAATAAAAGGAAAATAACAAAAATCCATGAGAGACCGAAAGGGCGAAATGGGTGCCTAACACCTTCCCATTTCGTAACTTAGCCTCCGGACCCTTCTCGAATCATTTTGGTTTCATATGCACCAGTATGTCTTTGGATGCTGTCCTCCGGGATGGCTTCCTCTTTTCTTTTGTCTGTTTTGAGTAAAATAGACTGGCGACTCTAATCTCTCTACATCTTTCACCTCACCTCAAATGACGCTAGCCGAAGCGCTCCCGAGAGGGACGCACGAGACCTTAGGATCCTCCGTCGCGTGGAGAGGATCGGGGATGGCCACAATGGCGACTCTACTAGGGATGTGTATGTTTATTTGGAGGTCTAGACTCTATTTACATGGATGTTATGTTTTCTTATATTGTCCCCCTATTTGCATGTTCCCCCTTTATTACTCATGTGTATCCCATGCTTATACTTCTATTCACACACTTGTAGAAAATTCTCCAAATACACTTCACACCACGTGAACCTAGGGTCAAATATATCCACATGTTGCACGCCCCATCCATACATGGTGTACTATTGGTACTTGCACTTTGCTCCCTGTTTGGCATAATCAAGAAAGACATTCTCATAAGACACTAATAAGAGGATCATGCATGATTCACACGACATCACCAAAGAGCATTGCTATTGACAAAATTTTTACCCAGTAACTAGAGGGTCACTTCGTGATGGGCGTTGGTCCGGAAGGGCGCAGTTAGCCTAAGCGATATGACCCTCACCTTCCATTGGCCAAGTATAATTGACGTATATCGAATGGTTCCCCCGCATCGTACCGCTTGACCGAAGTCATGACGGGAGGTATATATCAGGGAATTCATTCACGTACGCCGAGTATAACTAATTCTCTCTCACACGTACTGTCCCCACGAGGTATATGGTGAGGCAATTCACGTACACTCAGGTATATCAAATGGCTTGTTCGCATGTACCGATTGTCCGCAAGAGCAAGACGTATATCGTGTAAGTCACGCCAAAGGGCGGAACCCATTCCAATTCACCCAACCAACTGCATACCTGCATATAGGTGTCAACCCTAGGACACACATGTTAGATTGCCAGTTTCAACCCGAAACTCTATCGAAATTTCGGGTCGGCCCGCTGCCCAATTTTTTTGCGCATTTTTAAAACGGGACCCTGTCCGTGAGCCTGGTCACAAGTCCATCCATAGCTTTGCATATATTATAAACCCAATTTTTCCAGGCTCGGGTCCCGTCTGGCATTTCAATTTGCAATTAGGAGAATTAATACAAGTGAAAACATAATATTAATAATAATAATCATTCTGAGACCGTCTCCAAAGGGAAAATTCCCTATTTCTTTATCAAAAATCCAAAAACATTTCTCATCTCTCTATCAAAAATCCAAAAACATGTTGTCTTTCCATCTCGAACAAAAAAAATGAAATTCTCAAAAATAAATCCCATTTTGCGCCTTCTCAGGTCGATTGCAAGCCCTTGACTTGGCTCCTTATTGGCTTAGGTCTTCAGTCAAGTCTCCACGGAGTTCCGTTTGTTCCCCTATTACTCCTTCTGAGTATGGAATCCATCCTCTTTCCATGGAGAACACAGATCAAGTACCCGTTGCGCAGCCAGATCTGACGGAAGTTCTAGCTCAGCTTGTGTCCAAGATTGACAACCTCTAAACCGAGGTTCGGGAGATGTAACGAAACCAGGTTCCTGTTCCTCAAGATCCCAAGGCCCAATTTACTCGCGCTATGGATCCACCCGAGCCCATCTAGGTTCCTGAAGAGTATCAGCACGCTCCACGTGCCCCTCCTTCTAATGGGTCGCCGCCTGCCCTACTTTAGATGCCGAATCTTGCCCAGCATGGGGCTAACTTTCCTATAGTCATGAACCCAAAGGAAGAAGAATTGAACAAAGTCAAAGAAGACCTCATGATGCTCACCAAGAAGTTTTACCAAGTCAAAATTTCAAGAAATTACATGGACTACACCAACATGTCTCCTTATCCTAAATCAAGGTTACCCGAGAAGTTCAAGATGTCAAATATCAAGAAATTTGAAGGAAGTGGACCCCAAATCGTTCATCTCTGAAGTTATCACCGTTCCATGACTCTAATAGGGGCTTCTGAATAAGTGATGGACCAATTATTTCAGTAAACTCTGAAGGATAGCTCCCTTCGATGGTTTTTGTCTCTCGAAGAATCTAGAATTCGTAGCTGGGAGTATATGACTAGAGAATTTATGTCACAGTACAAATATAATGAAAATCTTGAGGTCACCCGTCGTGATTTAGAGCTACTCAAACAGAACCCTGGAGAATCAGTCAGTAACTTCATAGCCCGATGGAGGGAGAAAGTAGCAACTATGACCAATCGGCCTTCCGAGGAAGAACAAGTCAGTATAGTAAAGAATAACTTCTTATCCCATGTCCGAGCAACGATGGGAGGACAATAATACCCCCATTTTTTAGCTCTCAGAGAGGCAGGGGTAGAAATCAAGGAAGGTTTTGCCAAAATAGAAGTTGACCCAAAGAAGGTGTCCGGACAATTCACCCCCAGAAAATATGACAAGCCTGCCAGTGCTACAGTCTCAACCATCAACAAAATCTTTCAACTAACCACATTATGGGCACCAGAAAGCCGCCATATCCCTGTCCGAAAGGAATACACAGAGCTCCATGCTCCCCTCTCCAAAGTCTATCAAGACCTGATAAGCCGAAACCTTATCAAACCCTTGGATCCCCGTCCATTGCCAAATCCACTCCCAAGAAACTTCAAGGCAGATGCCCATTGCGCCTATCACCAAAGAGCTGGCGATACCACAGACCAATGCTTTCACCTCTAGAACATGATCCAAGGTCTAATTGATCGGGGTACCATCGCCCCACCAGTCAATCCTAAGACAAACACTACTCACAACCCACTTCCAAATCATACCAATGCCATATTTCTAGAAGACAACCCAGAATTTGATCCCTCAACTTAAATCACACCCATATACTCTCCTAAACCTCTCCAAATTTACCCATATTTCCTCCCATACCCTACTAGCCTCACTGATCAGACACTATCACTCCTTACCAGAGTATGGATCGATATTCGTACCTGTTCTGAAAATGGAAGTATGGAATTATCAGAAGTCTTCAACCAACTCCTAGAGTTCGGGATGAAATTTTCCTCATAGATGATCATTGATTGCCAGAGGTTCAGTATGCTGTTCTTGGAAGCAAGGAAATGGGCCCAAGAGTCAGATAGATGGGTAATACCAATCGATGAAGTCATCTTGGATGATGTCGCCCGGATCATGGCAGAATTATTCAGGAAAAACAATAACATTTGCAGTATCACCAAATTGTTCGATCCTTTGAAGCTAGAAGGGCGCCTGGTCCCTTCACCCTTACACATCCCCACAGAATGGGATGACTTGTATGAAGAAGCCATTTAAGTTATAGAATGCATCGACTTTATGTGGAAAGACAGAGTTGTTACCACCGAATGGGGGGGGGGGGGGGGGGGAGGGGAAGAATTCGAAGATTCGAATGAAGAGAAAGCTTCAGAGAAAACTGGCCCGGTAGCCGACATGTGTGGGATGATATCATTCGAAGAACTCCTAAGAAAAATAAGCAAGGTAGTAGAACAAATCACATAACCAGATCAGTGAGGCATTACCATATACTAAGCTCACTACCATCCAATGACAAGGGGAAGGGCGTGGAAAACCTTCCTACGCCAGAGATGACCCTCGAGGAGAGCAAGATCCTCGATCAACTAAAGAAAACTCAAGCTAACATCACTTTATGGGGTCTTTTCATGTCTTCTCAGCTACACAGAAATGCTTTGATCAAGTCGCTCACTGGATCCACAGTCCATCCTTCCACCATACCAGAAGAAGCGATAAATTTGGTCGGGTCCTTGACCTCTACCCCAATGCTATCCTTTTTCGAGGAGGAAATCCCCAAGATTGGGCCAAGCCACAATCATGCACTCAATATCTCCATCGAAGTTATGGGGAAGGTTGTACCACTCTCTCTTGTCGATAATGGATCCACCTTGAATTTCTGCCCATTGAGAACCTTCAAATGTTTAGGACTGAAATAAATCGACATCACTCCAACTTCCACCGTTGTGCATGCCTACGATAATAACCGTCGGGAGGTGATGGGATCCATAAAGCTTGTAATAGGGGCTGGCCCTATAAACCCTGTCGTTGAATTCCAAGTTATTGACATCCCAGCTTGTTTCAACCTATTCCTAGGACGACCTTGGCTCCACAGTATCAAGGGCGTGTCTTCCTCACTCCATCAAAAATTAAATTTCTTCGCCGACGGATGGGTCATTACCATCTTGGGCGATGGAGACAATGCTGATGGTGCAAGTGCCAGCATCCCAATCCTTAAGATACATCACGGGTCAAATGATATGCTCCTATCAGGGTTCCGAGTTGAACCACTTCTACTACCGGCAGGGGACGACTTCAAAGAGAGGGTTTGTCCAGAATAAGACCCTCATGGAAACGTCAATGTGATTCAAATGTTCAGAAATGTGCACTTCATGCTCGAACTGGGGCTAGGATAAAGACAACAAGGGATACTCGAGCCGATTGAACTAAAGAAGGCTTTTCCTCCCTGTGGTTTGGGGTATCAACCATCAGAATAAGAGCTCATAATGATCTGCCAGTCTCGATCAAATAGGAGACTAGACTGCGTCCAGACTATCCCAAGTGATTCCTTAAATGGATAATTCATCAAAAAGGGTGAGGACTTCCCCTTTTGCGTCTTTCCTGAACCATGGTACGACCATACAGACAAGAAGATGAAGCGTGGAATGGAGATCTTCTTCTAAGACAGCAACCCATGGGCCGAGAGTTCCCAACACCATGTACAACCGCTCATCAAAGATACCAAAGAGATTGAGGAAAGTGAGTGCGAAGATTCCTTGAACTTACAGACACTGGGTCTGTCTCTCTACATGGTTCACTCAGGCACTACATCGCTAGATCCATCCCACCTGATTAAAGCTGCTGATACACCTCTCCTCAACTGGCATGCTGTTCGGGTTCTACCTATTGAAATCTCCCATAATCATAATGTTTACCCCCTTTCTTCTTCTGTTGTCTATCCTTGTTCAAATATAATCGAGTCCTCTTTTGAAGAGGTTCTCAATGTTGTTTTTCCTATCAATGAAATAAACGAAGATTTTGAGTATCTTGTTGTGCCTTACATTAGCTTTCGGGATTCTAATCAAACTTTTGATGATGATGATTTTGCAAATGAATAGTTCTTAACTGATCTAAATAAGGTTAATAATAAACAATATAACCGCGTTCAAGTTAATGAGGAGGATACTGTTGCTATTAGCCTCGGTTCTAGTAGCCAACTACACGAGATTAGGATAGGGGCTACCCTTGACGAGCATGAGCGTGCACAACTCGAAGAATTGCTAAAGGAATTTGTGAATGTCTTTGCATGGTCCTACGATGATATGCCCAGCATTGATCCTGAAATAGCTCAGCACGAGACTCCTACTCTCTCAGATTACAAGCCGATTAAACAAAAGTTGAGAAAGCTACGCACCGAATGGTCGCTCAAGGTCAAAGAAAAGGTGGTCAAAAAGTTGAACATAGGCTTCACTCGTGTGATCGAATATCCCACGTGGCTAGACAATATAGTGCCAGTGCCAAAATCAGGAGGAAAAGTTCGGATGTGTGTAGACTATCGGGATTTGAACAAAGCCTCTCCAAAGGATGATTATCCGCTACGCAATATCGATATGATCCTGGAAAACACAGCCAGTAATGCTCTCAAATCCTTCGTCGACGGGTTTTGCCAAATACAACCAAATCAAAATGCACCCAAACCACCAAGAAAAAATCGTATTCATCACCCCATGGGGAACCTTTTGCTACACCGTTATGCCATTTGCTCTCAAGAACACTAGGGATACCTACCAGAGGGCTGCTACAACCATCCTGGACGATCTGATTCACAAAGAAGTTGAGATCTATGTGGATGATATGATTATCAAGTCCAAAACTAGAGAGGGTCATGTTCCTGAACTCCGAAAGTTCTTCGAGCGACTACGACAGTATCAGATGAGACTCAATTCGCAAAAATGCATCTTCGACGTTACGAAGGGAAAACTCTTAGGATTCATGGTCAGTGAGAAAGGGATAGAAGCAGATCCTGCCAAGCTGAAAGCCATACTTGAGATGCCACCTCCCCGAATAGAGAAAGAAGTCCGAGGTTTCCTTGGAAAATTACAATACATCAGCCAGTTCATCATCCAGTTAACCTCCATCTGCGAACCTATCTTCAAACTCCTCCGAAAGGATTCAACTAAGGTTTAGAACGAGGCCTGCTAAGAAGCTTTTGATCGAATCAAACAATATCTAACCCAACCCCCGGTACTCATGCCACCACAGCCTGGTCTCCCCTTACTCCTATACCTATCCATAATCGACAATTCAGTCGGGGCTTTGCTAGCCCAGTACCTTGAAGATTTCTGCAAAGAAATAGCCATCTATTATGCCAGTCATAAATTGATCGGATACGAGGTCAACTACACCGCTTTGGAAAAGGCGTGTGTCGTACTTATCTAGGTCACCCAAAAGTTACGGCACTACATGATCGCTTTCCACATCAAGCTTATATCCCAAATGGACCCCAGCAAATACCTGCTAGAGAAAATGCTTTATCTAGCTGAATGTCCCGATGGTTAATGCTCCTAGCCGAGTTTGATATCGTGTACGTCACGCAGAAAGCCATGAAAGGAAGAGCCATCTCTAACTACCTCGTTAATTCCCTCATAGAAGAAGACGATGTCTGGATCTCCGACTTCCCAGATGAAAACATTCGTTGAAGTTCTCAATATAACCTTCGATGGAAAATGTTCGTTGACGGCACTGCCAATAAAAAGGGATATGGCATTGGGATACTTCTGATCTCCCCAGATGACTCTCATACTCCCATCACCATCAAATTGGATTTCCCCTACCCTAATAACATGGATGAATACGAGGCATGCACGGTAGGCCTCAACATTGCTATCGAGAAAGTTATTCAATGCCTAGATGTCTACGGGAATTCTACCCTTATCATCGGTCAAGATCTCAGAAAGTGGAAAGTCAAGGACGGGAAACTCCAACCCTTCCATGACCACATAGAAGAGCTAGCCTCCCAATTCCAAGATATCACCTTCTATTACCTACCCCTATCCAAGAATAACCTAGACGATGCCCTTACTACCCAGGACTCCATGGTCGACATGCCCAAAGAAATCACAATCACCCCCTTCCTTGTTCAAAAGCAAGACAAATCGTCCCACTACTACCACATTGAGCTCATCACCACAGAAGATCTCGAGATAGCCAATTGTTGGTACTATGATATTTGGAGCCTCCTCAAGCATGGTAGGTATCCCAAGGGTTCCAACAAGAAAGATCGAGCAACCCTCCGAAGACTGGCCACCCAGTACACCATATGTCACAAAGCTGTGACACCCCGACTAATTAAATACCGGGTAGATACTCCTTTATAAAATTAATTCAAAATGCCAAGTTGGCTCAGTTAATAGCATCACTGTCGAAAACATTTTATTATTAGTATCCACCTAGTATTTAAAAAGTAAGTGCCAAATTTTAATTTAAGTCTGATTAACATGCAACAAGTGTGATGAAGAAATAAATAACACCATACACCATGCTGAAGTAAAATGAATAACCATCACAATAGAGTAAATAAAGTCTGAAGGAAAAACTCCTCACTACAATCCCATAACTGAAATGAATAACCGAAACTGAAATAAAACATGCTAAAGTCTGAAAACTGAAATATAAAAGATGTCTCTAAAGAAATGGGCAACATGCCCTACAACTGATAGATGGTGACTCTGGAATCCAAAAGATGGAGGCGTCTACATGCAAATCCCTGTAGCTTCCACAAGCAGCTACAGCTCGTCACCTGAGTGAGTATCCTATGCTTGGTGTCCTTGTGGCTGGGCACCTAAAATGGTTTTACAAAGAAAAAGAGATTTGAAAAGCAAACGGGTCAGAGCCCGAATGTGGAGTTATATTTTAAAAACCTGCAAGTGCTTTAAAAACATTTAAAACATTAAATGTAAAGTACATGTTAGGACGTGCACTCACATGATATTCTCACCTCTCGTCTATCTGTGCACTCCTAGCGCCATTACCCATCTATAACGACCCATACTACCAGCTAACTGACAACATAACTAGCTAGACTGCCAAAGGTTCTACCCATATTACTCGGTTTCATTTAACATAACAACGCTCGTAATTAAACAGGGGTTTAACGTAAACTCAGTTGCTAAACATACCATTGATATAACTATCAGTTAACTCATTATATAACTCGAAATAACACCGTAATATTTTTACAACATTAACATGAGGATTCCCATTAATTTAATGTATATTATTCACATCATAAATATACGATACAAGCACCCCGCAATCTAAGCTATGGTGCACACATAATCTGCTATCCATCCCGGTACATCACGTACATAAGGATCACATATTCCGAATCTCTCAGGAATAGTTCAGATAACACAAATCACAAATAGTGGAGGCGAACACAGTCACCATCACATGGGTCACACACATACCTACGCTCCCATGGTCAGCGGACTTATTAATATCACAATAAGTCTTTCTATGACCTATGTTCATCAAGGTACCAGTCTATATCCCCCCCCGTAGGCACACAAGGATTAGAGGGTCCTAAGCGAACGTAACCTCCCGTGATAGCAAGTATGGTAGGTATGTCTTACACACAATCCATATAACAATACTAAGTAAACACACATCTTAGTAATACCGTATTTTAATCGTAGTACATATTGCACTCTCGTACTAACTATAATTATCACAATTCGTAGTATTCCGGTTTGTAATTATACGCGCCATAATTATCTCATGTCATAGTAGACACTCCCGTCTCAACCCAAACCGTCCATGTAATAACACTCTCGTATATAAATTACTCCTCTCGATAACCCAAAAGTCCCAAATCTATCCTTACATCATCAAAGAATGTTAACTCTACCCTCGAACCAGTTTCCGGGACTCCAAAAATCAAAACAGTCCAAAAAGAACCAAACTGTCAACTCGTTAGAAGTCTCGTTCGAACGAGACTTCGAACGAGTTTGGACTGTCAGGTCGTTAGAAGTCTCGTTCGAACGAGGCTGTTCGAACGAGATCCCAGTTCGTTCGAACGAACTGACCCTTCTAACGATATCTTGTTCGAACGAGATATCCAACGAAATCCCCACTCGTTAGTAGCGACTGATCAACTCGTTAGAAGCTCGTTCGAACGAGTTCGTTCGAACTACCTGGGGGCCGCTTCTAACGAGATACCAGTTTCGGCCCAGATTTTTCCCCAATTCGTTTTTCAACATTTTTACTCCTCAAATCTTCTCCAAAATACGTCCCAATGATTGATTTAAGATATCTAAACAATTCTAAACACAATATAACCACATCCTATCACGTTTTTATGGATTAACTCATCCTAATCATCCATCAAATTTGCAAACATTAAACTTTCCTCCCAAATTATTCATGAACAAGAACCCTAATTTATAAACCCTCAATTCATCAAATTAAATCCGTTTTTGTCTCACCCAATCATGTATAATCATCATATAATTTCGTCCCATACTATTCTACGTGCAAATGGTCCTTAATAATCAAATTCTAAGTCCAATTAACATGGGTTTTCATTTATCTTCCAAGAACAATTTGTAAAACATCAATTTTCTAACATGGAAAGAACATCCTTTGAAATTAAACATAGTTAAACCACTTGCCTTGTTTGTCTCTGAATTTGGTGTGGATTCGGTGTAGAATTTATGCAGAATTCCTCTCTCTCTCTCCTTCTCCAAGCTTTCTTCTCCAAAAGGCTATGGTGGCTAGGGTTTGCTTTGGGGAAACTTATGAAAACCTAATTTAATAAACCTCCGTAGCTTGTTGGGTTAATAAGGGTTGGTTGGGTCAGTTCCTTATCAGATTACAACTCTCAATTTTCGTCACTTTTAATTACCCAAAAATACCAAATTACTAAAATACCCTTTAAGTTACCGGTATGGCTTAAAAATACCCCGGGACCCAAACTATACCCCCGGCTAGTGTTTTCTGACTATCTCGACCCTTCCGGACGCGTTGGCGCACTCAAAACGACCATACGGATTATCGATTTTAAATTCACTTTTATTAACAAAATATTATACCGTGACGCGGCGGTCCCACGCGTCTCAACAAAATTTCTAAACTGCCGTATATAAATCTCACGACAAATTTTATAATACCAAATACATATATAATCATATATGCACCCAATCAAATACCAATTCGCATTTCATTAGTATTTATAACCCGGATTAATTTCCAATTAATACGCAATTTAATTAATTAATCCCAAAAATAATTATAGTCAAAAGTACGGGGTATTACAAAAGCACTGCTCAAACAAAACTTTGATGGAACCCTTCTACACTGCATCGCAGGGACTAACATTGAAAAGATAATGCAGAAGATCCACAGTGGGGAGTGCGGACCTTGAAGCACCTTATACTCTTGACTCACTTAAGTCTATATTGTATAAGTGTTCATCTAGTTTGGAAATTATGACAAAATTATGTCTAACCTAGAATCTAAAGAACCCTAGAGCTTGCACTACTATTTTATCTTCCTTGATTGAAGTGAGCTAGACCTTATTACCAACTCTCACACACAGTAGAATGGATCATATACATGTCATATTGCATATAATTGTGTGTACATATGTTGAGTGTGTTTAAATCCCTAATACTATTTTTTAAATATTTTTTGGGGATTTTATAAACATTTAAAATAAGTTTTTATTAATTAAAACTTGTTTTTAAAAGTTTTTGGGGTCCTTCTGCAATTAAGGCTTAATGGTTATATTGACTTAAAGTTGCCTTGGGTAGAATCTTAAAGCGGCAGAGACTTCAGGGTGTGTTTTTAATTATTTTAGACGCGCATTTTATCTCTTCTAATTGGCCAACATTTGTTGTCTTCTGATTGGTTATATGTGTGTTTGTTTATAGAGAGTAAAACAGTGTGTCTTTACAACCCTTGGATCGTTTTTATCAAGGATCTGCATGCGCCCTTTCATAATCCCTATGAACCCCTTATGAACCAATCAGGTGAGTTTTAACCATCGCATATCGTGAACCCTTGGATCTAAGTCAATTAACCTTGACTAAATTTGAACCCTTGATTTTGAACGTTACACTCGAGCCTTATCAGCCTCCTATAAAAAGACCCTTCCTCTCAGCCTTCGAAGACTTTTGCCATTTCGTCCTTTGAGAGAAAAAAAGAGAGAGAAACCAAAAGACAGAGAAAGAGTTAGAAACCCTAACCCTAACCCTAAATCGTCAAATCCATTTTCAAATCAAAACCTCTTTCCATGTCCTATATATTCCAAACACCACCTTGAGTTTTGAGAGTTGTTGTTGGTAGTTGATTTGATGCTGAAACCTCTTTGTTCTTTAGATCTTGTGTCCAACTTAAACAGTTTGTCTTAGATCTGTTTTCTACTTTATAGAAATTTTAAATCTATGTACTTCATGTTACATTACATTTAGATTTACATATTTCGTTTCTCAGCTTGAGAAATATATTGTTGATTTTCTTTCTGTAAATGTTTTTAACTTTGAAATCAACAATAATGTTTTCTGTTTCTAGTTCTCTTGAAACAAGACCTTTGACCTAGTTTGGAATCGCACTTGGTGGTTTTCAATCTCAAAAATCTTTTCAAAACCCGAGATTGATTAAGATCTTGATACGTCTTCTGAACAAGATAGCCGTGGATTCTGGGATTGTTATAAAGGTCAAATAAGGTTGAGTTTTGTGATAAGAGAGAAAAAGAAAAATCACAGCATATAGACTTATATGTAATTTATTAGGACTGTTTGTACATAATAAGTGTGTGTGTGCATGCATGTGTTAGAGAGCACCTACACAAACACTTTCACTCTACCACACTGAAAGTGTTGGTAATAAGATCTTGAGAAAAAGAGTCGACGTAAAGATCTTAAACAAATTGGAAGTTAACAAACTTGGAGGACAACATCAATAATCAGAACCGCAGAGAAGTTATAAAGACACCAGAGGGTACATTCCTAAACTTATATATGTCTGAGTTGTATGCATGTTTGTTATATAGTTTGTAATTGTTAAAATTTGTTTATAGTGGATTTTTTTTGTTTACTCCGTAGAGGGAGTTGTGGATGTTTCCTCAGTTGGGTGAGGTTTTACCACGTAAGAAATCTTGTTCTTAAATCTTTCTACATCTTCTCATCTCATTCTTGGTTGTGCTGGGTTTAAAGTTTGTTTAAACAGTTTAATAAACCTGTTGATCGAATCTTGAATAGATCTCGTACATACTTTTATAAAACATATCTTGTGTTCAATTAGTTTTGATTTTTAAGAAAAGAGTTTCTTCAAAAACTGTTCGGAGTTACTTAAATAGTTTAATTTTATTAAACGGCTTTAGTAACAGATTTTCAATTGGTATCAGAGCTTTGTAAACTTCTTTTAAAGAGATCCTGTGTTTCTGAAATTATTTTCTAAAAATCAAATATGGACGAGAAGAATGAAAGATTTGGTGACTTGACCAGACCTCCTATCTTTGATGGAACCAATTTTGCTTACTGGAAAGTAAGGATGATTTCTTTTATTCAAGGAACTCTGGGAGATGATGTCTGGGACATTGTTGAAGATGGTTACATTTTTCCCACAAAACCAGCCACTGAAGGAAGTAATGAGAGGGTTAAGAAAGTATTAAGTGAGTTCGCACAAGAAGAGAAACAAGTTTCTCGCAATAATAACAAAGGAAAGAATGCCATATTTATGTCCATAAATGAACATGAGTTCAAAAGAATCTCATCCTATACCACTTCTAAGGAAGCTTGGGACACCTTGGTTACTGCTCATGAAGGTGACACTAGAGTTAAAGCTGCCAAAACTCAAATGCTCATTCAACAGTATAACTCTTTAATTATGTCTGAGACTGAATCATTTGATGACTTCTATATGAACCTGGCTGATATTGTGACAAAACTGCATGCTAATGGGATAACATATGACAGACAAGAAATTGTATCTAAAATTCTAAGATCATTACCACAGAAATTTGACAACAAAAGATATGTTATTGAGGAAATGTGTGATACAAATCTCACTCCTTAATTACTCAGTAGTAAATTAAGAACTGTGGAAATGGAACTAGAATTTAAGAAAAAATTGACCTAGTCCCATAGGAAACAGACTAGTTCCAATCTAAGCTTCTCTTCTAAATTTATTAAGCCTGAGTTTAACACTTCCAATGATGACTCTGATGAGGAATGTGATATATAGAGTTTGGACAATCAGATTGCCTTAATGTCAAAACAGTTTAAGAAAATCATTAAATTTAGAAACAACATGGAAAATAAACAGGGCAAGTCCAATTATCCAACTCCCTTTAATCACAAACCTCATGAGAAAAGTCATGACAAACATCACAAGGACTCTCACACTAGACCTAACAGAGACCTTAAGAAGACTGAATGTTTTAGATGTGGTAAACTAGGACACATTGCGCAAGACTGCAGAGTTAACTTGAACACTCAAAACAAACACACTAGAGCCAACATTTGCAAGACATGGGATGATTCAAGTGACTCTGAAAATGAGGAACCTGAGTCATCAGATGTTTTTGACCCTTGCATGTCTTTATTTGCCAAGATTATATATAATGATGATACGCCTGTGTTTGTTAGTGAGGATGAATCTAGTAATTCTACTTCTGATGTTTCGAATAATGTTGTTACTTGTTTAGATGCTTTGATTACTGAGAATATTGCTATCTCTTCCTCGGGGTGTGTGAGTCAAAGGGAAAGCGATAATGCCGATGTCAATGGGTGTGTGAGTCCAAAGAATGAAGCCCTAGGGGTCACTTCACACACTACACTTAGTGACTCGGACAATGAAGACCTCCCAGAAATTCACACACTCTATGCTAAAACTCTCAAGAAAAGCACTAGACTAGAAAATATTATGAAAGATCTCACAAAGAAACTAGAAGATTTAAGCCTGATGGTCAAACTGAATGCTGAAGATTATACTACCCAATGTTTAACTCATGAAAGTGAAATCAAAATGTTTGATAAAAAACTCAGAGATTTGACTTAAACAAATGAAACTCTGGAGAAAAAATACAAAGGGACATTGTTAGAATTGGAACAAACTAAAGAAAAGACAGCAAATGTTTTCAAAAAATTCATAAAATTTGAAAATAACTCAAACTGTTTTGATGAATTTGTTGCTGAATCAAAAACCAATTCTGATGATCGAACTGGAATAGGATTTTGCCCCAATTTGAAAACACAAACAAAATCTTTTGAACCTATCAAGTTTGTGTTAGGAGGTAAAAGATTTATTGAAACCTGCCCAGATTTTCATTCTCTAAAAACTGAGTTTGATTCAAAACATCAAAATTTTAACATTGGGGAATCGAGTTTCTCTAAACATGAAAGTTCACCTAAGGCTAAATACGTCTTCCCCTCTATTAGGAAGAATGAGTCTACATTCAAGACTGTCCTACCTAGGAATAGAGTTCAACCTCAAAATTCCTCAAAACCTTTGTTTAGAGACTTTCCTAAGGAAACCCCAACCTTGAGCAATATTTATTGCTCTTACTATCATATATACGGTCACTCTTTTGATAGTTGCTATGCTAGGAGACTAGTTAAACTTGTCTGTAATCCTCCTATCTATCAGAACTTTAATTATTCTAGGAGAAGCCGCACTAATTATGTACTTCCTAGACAACCAGACAAAAACTCTAATTATAGAAAGAGAAAGACCAAACCTAAAAGAACATTCTCTAGAAGAATTCCTAAACACTTTCCTAAACCAAATGCTCATGTTTTTCATAAAATTCAAAATCATATGCAAAACATTTTTCAACAAAAATCGAATGCTCGCAAATTTTATCAATTGAGAGCTAATAAGCGCAAAATGAAAACTAGAGCAATTTGGGTTAGAAAAGATGATATATTACCTCAGATGAAGTGTAACATAGTTATTACTGCTTTAAAAGCTGAACACACATCATCTGGATGGTATTTAGACTCTGGATGTTCTAAGCACAAGACTCAAGATGATACAAAACTTTTGAACAAACCAGTTGTGCTGGAGGAAAAGTTATTTTTGGTGATGGAGTATCATCTCAAATCATAGGCAAAGGAACTCTCCAAGAAGATGGACTTCCTGTTCTTGAAAATGTTCTTCTAGTTAAAGGTCTTAAGGTCAATCTACTTAGTATCTCGCAATTTTGTGACTCAGATCATGCTGTTACCTTTTCAAAGAACAATTGCAAAATTTTAAATGAAAAAGGTGAATGCATAATTACAGGATTCAGAACTCCTGAAAATTGTTATACTATCATGAACAATTCTGAAATATGTAATGTTGCCAGAATGGATGACAACGAGATATGGAATAACAGAATGGGTTATATAAATTACGATAATCTTAGTAGACTGATCTCTCAAGAAATAGTTAGAGGAGTTTCAAAAATCAAATCCATTCCTAATATTGTCTATGGTTCCTGTCAGGAAGGTAAAATTGTTAAGGCACCTCATAAGAAAGTTAATGATGTTCTTACCTCTAATCCCTTGGAGATCTCCATATGGACCTAATGGGTCCCTCCCAAACTGTTAGTCTCTGTGGACACAGTTATATTCTAGTTATGGTTGATGACTTCACCAGATTTACTTGGGTAGCATTTTTAAAACAAAAGTCTGACACTTTTCAAAATTTCTTAAAAATACTTCTTCGAATTGAAAATGAAAGGACACTCAAGTAAATAGAATCCGGAGTGATAGAGGTGGAGAATTCAAAGACACTGGTATAATAGAGTATTGTGACTATAATGGTTACAAACATGAGTTTAGTGCTCCTAAGACTCCTAAACAAAATGGAATCGCCGAGAGAAAGAATCGTACCCTTTTAGAGATGGCACGTGTTATGCTACATGCCAAGAATTTGCCTAAATATTTTTGGGTAGAATCTATTCGTACTGCGTGTCACATTATAAACAGGGTCTATCTTAGAAAGAATTCCAAACAAACCCCTTACGAACTTTGGTACAAGAAAAGCCTAATCTTAAGTACCTTAGAACTTTTGGTAGTACTTGTTATGTATGCAAAGATAGGGAACACATGTCCAAATTTGTGAGTCGGGGAGATAAAGATATATTCCTAGGATACTCGCCTAACAGTAGAGCCTATCGAGTATATAATCTTCGCACTAAAACCTTGATGGAATCCATAAATGTAATTGTGAGTGACACTACTGTAGAGAATAAGAATGGTGAATCAATTATTGAGGAAGAGCCTACAAACATTTTAGAAAATGACTCTCCTAAAATAGATGATTCATTACCAATTGAGATACCTGAAGTACCTAACTGGGTTTCTAAAGATCATCCCATAAATAACGTAGTAGGTAACCCTAGTGAACCAGTGCGTACAAGATCCCAACTAAGAAATTATGCACAATATGCATGTTTTATTTCTTTAGTGGAACCAAAGAATGTAAATGAGGCATTGAATGACTCTCACTGGATTTCTGCTATGCAGGAAGAACTTCTTCAATTTGTCATTCATGATGTTTGGTATCTTGTACCTAGGCCTGATCACAAAAAGGTTATTGGCATACGTTGGATTTTTAAAAATAAGTCTGATGAAAGTGGGATAATCATTAGAAACAAAGCTAGATTAGTTGCTCAAGGATACTCTCAAATTGAAGGAATATATTTTAACGATACCTTTGCTCCTGTTACCCGTTTAGAATATGTTCGTCTTCTCTTTGCCATAGCTTGCCATTTGCATTTTACACTCTACCAAATGGATGTCAAATCTGCATTCCTTAATGGAATATTGACTGAAGAGACCTATGTAGAACAACCTAAAGGGTTCATTGACCCTCAATATCCAAATCATGTATTTCATCTTAAAAAGGCTTTGTATGGCCTTAAACAAGCGCCTAGAACCTGGTATGAGCGTCTTTCCAGTTTCCTCTTAGATAAAGGTTTCAAAAGAGGTGGAAATGATCAAACCCTTTTTGTCAAACATTTTGGCAAACACATCATTATTGCTCAAGTTTATGTTGACGATATCATCTTTGGATCAACTTCTCCCTCAGAAGTAAAATCCTTCTCTGAAATTATGCATAAGGAGTTTCAAATGTCTATTATGGGGGAGTTGCAATTTTTCTTAGGTCTTCAAGCCAAACAAAGTTCAGAAGGATTATTTGCATCGCAATCTAAGTATGCTTTAGAGATAGTAAAGAAATTTGGCCTTGATAGTGCTAAAGATGCGAAAACACCCATGAGTACTACGGTAAAACTATCCAAAGACAAAACTGAAAAATCCATAGATCCAACTCTATATCGTAGTATGATAGGAACCTTGCTATACCTTACTACCTCGCGTCCTGATATTATGTATGCTGTGTGTGTTTGTGCTCGTTATCAAAATAATCCTAAAGAGAGCCATCTGAATTCTGTTAAACGAATCATTAAATATGTAAAAGGCACTCTGAATCTTGGACTTTGGTACACTAATGACACACCAAGCACTATAATTGGGTACACTGATGCTGACTGGGCTGGGTGTACTGATGATAGTAAAAGCACATAAGGTGCATGTTATTATATAGGTAATAACTTGGTAGGATGGAGTAGTAAGAAACAAAACTGCACATCACTCTCAACAGCTGAATCTGAATACATAGCCGCTGGCAGCTGTTGTGCTTAATTAATGTGGCTTAAACAAATGCTAAGTGATTATGGTATTCAAGAAAATCAATTACATCTCTATTGTGATAATCAAAGTGCGATCAATATTTCTAAAAACCCTGTTCAACACTCGCAAACAAAACACATAAAAATAAGACATCACTTTATACGCGAATTAGTTTCAACTAAGGAATTAGAAATCAATTATCTTCCTACTGATCTGCAACTCGCACATATGTTTACCAAACCTTTAGATTACAATCGATTTATTTCTTTGCGCAAATCTAGTGGTATGGTGTGTGTTGATTAATCTCTTTGATCTCTTTATTTTTCCCTTTGTCCATTTGAGACAAAATGGGGGAGAAATTTGAGTCTCTATTCTTACATATGCTAAATGCTAAAGAGCTTGATGTTAGTGATTCATTGCAGGTTTTTGTACAGTTATTCTCAATAGTTGTAATAGGGTATTCAATTGTAAATAGTTGAGTTATGTACTTTTGGTTTCTAGGATTTGGGTAGATAGATTTTTTGGTAGGAATATATTTCCTTTCTTTTGTTACCCTACGAGTTCCAGTTGACTCAAAGGAGATTTTGTCTCATATTTCCAAAGGGGGGGATTGAAGCACCTTATACTCTTAACTCACTTGAGTATATATTGTATAAGTGTTCATCTAGTTTGGAAATTGTGACAAAATTATGTCTAACCTAGAATCCAAAGAACCCCAGAGCTTGCACTACTATTTCATCTTCCTTGATTGAAGTGATTTAGACCTTATTACCAACTCTCACACAGTAGAATGGATCATATACATGTCATATTGCATATAATTGTGTGTACATATGTTGAGTGTGTTTAAATCCCTAATATTGCTTTTTAAATATTTTTTTAGGATTTTATAAACATTTTAAAATAAGTTTTTATTAATTAAAACTTGTTTTTAAAAGTTTTTGGGGTCATTCTGCAATTAAGGCTTAATGGTTATATTGAGTTAAAGTTGCCTTGGGTATAATCCGAAAGTGGCAGAGACTTCAGGTTGTGTTTTTAATTATTTTAGACGCGCATTTTATCTCTTCTAATTGGCCAACATTTGTTGTCTTCTGATTGGTTGTAAGTGTGTTTGTTTATAGAGAGTAAAACAGCATGTGTTTACAACCCTTGGATCGTTTTTATCAACGATCTGCATACGCCCTTTCATAATCCCTGTTAACCCCTTATGAACCAATCAGGTGAGTTTTGACCACCGCATATCGTGAACCCTTGGATCTAAGTTAATTAACCTTGACTAAATCTGAACCCTTGATTTTGAACGTTACTCTTGAACTTTCTCAGCCTCCTATAAAAGGACCCTTCCTCTCAGCCTTCGAAGACTTTTGCCATTTCGTCCTTTGAGAGAAAAAAAGAGAGAGAATAGAGAGAAGAGAGAAACCCGAAGAGAGGGAAAGAGTTAGAAACCCTAACCCTAAATCATCAAATCCATTTTCAAATCAAAATCTCTTTCCAAGTCCTGTATATTCCAAACACCACCTTGTGTGTTTGAGTGTTTGAGAGTTGTTGTTGGTAGTTGATTTGATGCTGAAACCTCTTTGTTCTTTAGATCTTGTGTCCAACTTAAATAGTTTGTCTTAGATCTATTTTCTGCTTTATAGAAATTTTAGATATATTTACTTTATGTTACATTACACTTAGATTTACATATTTCGTATCTCAGCTTGAGAAATATATTGTTGATTTGCTTTCTGTAAATGTTTTTAACTTTGAAATCAACAATAATGTTTTTTGTTTCTAGTTCTCTTGAAACAAGACCTTTGACCTAGTTTGGAATCGCACTTGGTGGTTTTCAATCTCAAAAATCTTTTCAAAACCCGAGATTGATTATGATCTTGATACGTCTTCTGAGCAAGATAGCCGTGGATTCTGGGATTGTTATAAAGGTCAAATAAGGTTAAGTTTTTTTTGTTTACTCCATTGAGGGAGTCGTGGATGTTTCCTCAGTTGGGTGAGGTTTTACCACATAAAAAATCTTGTTCTTAAATCTTTCTACATCTTCTCATAGCATTCTTGGTTGTGCTGGGTTTAATGTTTGTTTAAACTGTTTTATAAACATGTTGATCAAATCTTGAATAGATCTCGTACATACTTTTATAAAACACATCTTGTGTCCAATTGGTTTTGGTTTTTAAGAAAAGAGTTTCTTCAAAAACTATTCGGAGTTACTTAAATAGTTTAATTTTATTAAACGGCTTTAGTAACAGATTTTCAGACCACACATGAACGGTCACATGCTTGCCAAGAAGATCATCCGAGAAGGCTACTACTGAACCACTATGACACAGGATTACACCGCCTATGTCCGAAGATGCCTTAAATGACAATAGTTCTCCAACCTTTAGCATCTGCCTCCGCACGAATTATACAACATGTCGTTCTCCTCCTAGGGCATCAACATCATAAGGAAGGTTACACCGAAGGCTTCCAATGGGCATGATTTCATCCTAGTTACCATTTATTACTTCACTGAATGGGTCGAAGCTGAGTCATACACAGTTCTAAACGCTAAGAAAGTGGCCAAATTCATCAAGAAAAACATCATCTGCCGGTATGGGGTCCCGCACGAGCTAGTGTCAGATAACGGGTTACATTTCAAGGCAGAAGTCACAGAAGTGGTCAACGAGTATGGAATTCAGAGACACAAATATTCTCCCTACCGACCTCAGACCAATGGTGCTGTTGAAGCTGCCAACAAAAACCTCAAAGCCATCATCAACAAGATGACCGAAAGCTATCGAGATTGGGCTGACAGGATCCCGTACGCCCTCTGGGGCTAGCGAACCTCAATTCGAACCTCTACTGGGGATACTCCTTACTCTCTATTTTACGTCATGGAAGCAGTCCTACCCGTGGAGTTAGAAATATGCTCGCTACGCGCCATGCTTGAAAGCAAGGTCAGTGAAGAAGACTGGTGCCAAAGCCGTCTTGACGAGCTGACCCTCCTAGACAAAAGGTGATTAAAAGAACTATACCACATACAAGGGTACCATCACCGAATAGCGCATTCATTCAACAAGATATTCAAGGACCGCGGTGTCCGAGAAGGGGACCTAACCCTCAAAGAAATCATAGACCCCATCTGGGACCCCAGAGGGAAATTCAAGCCCAATTGGAGTGGACCCTACATTGTAAAGAAGATCTTTTCTGGCGGTGCCGCCATGCTCACTGACTTGTATGGGGAAGATATGGCCCGTCCAGTCAACCTGGACCATCTCAAGAAGTTCTACCCCTAGTCTGAAATCTTGGCGCGCTACCACTCTTCTCATCCCCCTTCTATGCTAAAAAAACTCTTTATTTCCCCCTCACCCAGAACTACGTGGGCCTGATCCTCTGCAAAAATCATTTTCAAACAAATTAAAACTTTTCAAAAACCCTAGGGGTACGTAGGCAGCTCATACACCGTACATGAGCATGGCCCGTTTCTTTTTCACAAAATACTATTCTTTTCTTACCTCTGAGAATAAAAATCAATTCCAATATATATTTGAACAAAAGGATTATGTATGCCTTAGACATCGGTATAGATAATTCAAACAACACAAACTCATCAAAGGCACAACTGGATTATCAAAAACTTGTTTATTTCCTTAAAAAGAAATTACGATATGGATTACATAAGAAAAGGAACGGATAACTCCCTTCCCCCACCTTCCTAAAAAGCCATAATAAAATCCCCACATTTACCCCCCATTACACAATAAACTCTCCTGGAGTCCTACCCACAACTACTAGAGGAGACAGCTCCGTCATCATCATCTACATCCTGGGGTCCCAAAGTTTCCCCTGCCTGAACAGAGTGTCGCAGACACTCCATGGACCGATAGGCTCGAACCAGCTTCGAAAAGACCACAACACCTCCTTCCATGGTGTTAAAACAAACAAACCACTTATGTCCAGTCTCCACTGCCGACATCTTGTTAACTAATTTCCTCCATAACCACTTCATATAATCCCCAGGGATATGACAAACCCTCCCAATAGATTGAGAGGGATGGGTCGACGGATGTCGATTCTCCCACAAAGAGCCAAGCAGCAGACGCAGATGCTCGGTCAAAACATCTACCGAAAAGAAATTTAGTGTTCGAGGTGGCACGACCTGTGCCCAACCAAATTGGTGCAGAAGCTGCCAAGGGAAATAGAAAGATGTTTGTCTAAGGCCGACTAGCCGCACATATGAGTATTCTCCTAGCTCCAGAACAGGAAGAAACTGTCCCCACCAAGGCACTGACCAGTACAGATTCTGAGCCCCATGCTCCACAAACCAATTCTCCCAGCTCACAATATCCAGGACAACATAGAAAAAGTGATGCAAAAAGAAGTTGGGTACAACTGATAAAGGATATTCTGGAGGAGTCACCAGGTGGAGTCTTTCAGACAACCACATGAATAGCATCACAGGGCTACCCTGCAGGAAGTTAGAACGACCTTCTCGTCAGGCTTCCAGACCATTCAGTGTCTCCTCCAGTATCACCGCCATAGGATTGCGACAGTATGACATCCATGAAGTAATGGCTGCAAGTTGCGGATCCACCAGCAGTTCCCCAGTCACCAGCAGTAATTTTGAAACCAAGCCCAGAGCAACGGTTCCAACGTATCCAACATCGCCAGCTTCCTGAGATGTACAGACTGCAACACCGCCGGGAGGGAAATCATTCCTCCGGTAACCAGTGATCTAGCCGTCGAAGGCAAAATGCGAAGAAGCCCAGCCAGCAAATCCATGGGAGAACGGTAAAATTCGGGTAAAGACGCAGAAACACTGGAATTTACCCTCAGCATGATAGAAAATTCCTCGTAGGTAGGACAAACTTCATCCAACCCAAAGGGGAATACATGGTCTTCGGGGTACCATAATTTTACCGCCGCCATCAGCATGTTCCACTCAATGGGCCGATTGCTCCATAAAGAAACTCGACGCATGTTGAAAGCATTATAGTCGACGTTATAAGAGCACATCGCTTCCAAGGCTTCGAGGTAATTTGCAAACTCAACGCTAACAGGGAGAGCCATCTTGCA
Organism: Sambucus nigra; assembly: GCA_949130495.1. NCBI lineage: Eukaryota > Viridiplantae > Streptophyta > Magnoliopsida > Dipsacales > Adoxaceae > Sambucus > Sambucus nigra. The sequence goes on along the minus strand of OX422223.1, from coordinate 90,189,448 downwards.
AGACTAAGAGATAGTAGGCAAGTAAGTAAGGATGTGAAGGTGTGAGGGAAACACTCCACCGCTACCCTTTTTATACATGAGAAGCCTCACAAGAGACATAATCCCTGCAGAAATGGGAGGGAATCCTACCCCACAAAAGAGACATATCCAGTCTCTGATGTCCCTCAACCAAGTGGTCGACACCCGAACTTGCTGTAGAGAAAAAGGCAAAACAAATCAGTATCAAAGAGGAATCAAAACAGAAAAAGAACCAAAAAAGAGCAAGAAGGTATACCGCTGGACGAAGAACCTCCTCTATCAAACCCAACTCCTCCGGATCCATCGCATGAGGAAGGTGCAACATAGGCACCATCCCTCCATCAGCTCTCCGAATGTTTTACGAAGGAGTGTACAATCGCACGAAAGGAACCTCTGAAGTCATCTCCGCCGCCATTGTCGGACCACCTCCGCTGTGGGAGGACCCCACCGCCCGACTAGAACCTGAAGGAGTGAAAGGCAAGGCATCATCAACCAGCTCATCACAAAGTCCATATAGTCATACGGTGCAGCCGTATTAGTATATAACAAGTAGGACTCACCGATCATCGCTATGATCCTCGCATCCTTTGGCATCAGTCACTCCTGCCTCATGGACATAGGAGGCTGTGTAGGTGGCACCACCACCTTCTCCTCAGTAATCTGTCAGACCACCCTCTCCCCAAGATACCAAGAATGGCCAAACTCATGTGCTAGTAAGCTCCGCATCTCCGCGTTCACCCCGATCACCCCCGTATCTTGAATGTCTATCCCCCAAGGGTAAAAGGTCACCTGAAAGTCCCTGAGCAAGCATAAGTCAATACAAAATCAGAACGTGCCAAAACCATGATTAAAAAGGAAAGAGTCTTACCCTACCACTGGTCAGGCCATTCAAGACCCGACGCAATGCATCCAGAGAGAGATCCCTAGACTGCCGATTGGCCTTTTGCCATTGATACAATCAGAATAAATCCCCAACAATCTCATCCTTCAGAGCGATCAACTGGGTATTGCACCCAATCACCTCATAGAACCACGTCTGCCAAATATTAGAATTCACAATCAAAAAGAGACGCATAATGAAAATGTGAATGCATGAAAGGAAATTGCACAAAATTAAAGAAATACCTCGAGGAGATACGTGGCTCCAATAAAAGTTTACCGACAGCACCGGCTGAATGCATCCAAACAAAAATAGAGGGTCGCCAAAGCCAGGCTCCCCCAATCATAGAGAGGGATGTTTGAAAACATCCTCAAGTACGACAAGAACCACAAATGGACGACGTCGCCACTTGACGCCACCATAAAGCCTCCCAGCACCAGCAAGATGAACAACTAGGCCATCTGCCTCACCTGTAGCCCATCCTCCACATTGATCACCCTACACAGCAAGACATCCTTCAGTAAGGACAGCATAATGGAATCCACAGAGACTGTCTTCCCTACGTCACCAAGTGCCGCACGCACTGCCTCTGACCTCACCCTCAGAGAACGATCCACCTCTATCTGCTCTCCATCATAATCAAGCTCAACAGCTGCTGAATGCCTATGGGAGTCACCGTCATCTCCCCAAAGACGAAATGAAAGGTGTGGGTAGTATCCCACCATCTCTCCCCCAAAGCGCAAAAGATCGCTGTCGAACGAGGCGTCTCATCCAACGCAGACGCCAACCCCCAAAACCTGCTGATGATACCACCTAACACACCACGGGTGGAAGATTCTCCCAGACATCCTTAAGCCCCGTCGTCCCACGAGCATGCATGTTCTTCAAAGAGATATCAAACTGTCAAAAGGAGAAACCTTGTCAAAATTCAAGAAAGGAAAAATCACCAAAAGGAGAGAGGAATACCAAAAGTCAGGTTACTTACATAACCTCCAGGGCTCACCACCTTAGAAGACCGATGATGCGACGACTCCCATAGCAAAGTTTTCTCATCTGCAACCGGCTCGAATGCATCAAAAGAGTTCTCACTCCCCAAAGCAAGAGGCGCCCTATCCCTCCACTCCACGTTCGCCTAGTCATCGACATTCAACCATTCTCTATGCACTGCAGTGCTCAAAGGCGGCCATTTCTTAGAGATCAGAATGCTAGAATGATTTGCAGAGGAAAATCGCAGAGAGAAAGAAAGCAAAAAGCTGTGAAAAATGAAGGGAATTCGCCCCCTTTATATAGGATGCTAAGCGTCACGCCGTTCGGCATCGACCCCCCACCCACCGATCGACACTGTCTACTTACCTTCCCGAGGCAGTCCAAAAGTACATGCCACTACCGAATGACACCTCCTGCACCATGCCGACCGGCACCCTCTTAAAATTTCGTACAAAAATTCTCAAAAAATACAAGAAAGCCCGAAAAAATCCTCAAAAAATTCCTAAAAACCCCAGGAAGGAATTAAAACATTTTCACCAAGAAAATTTCACACTCCCTCAAGCGAAACCCCCATTTCAACTATGAAACTCTTAAAAAACCAAGTAAAACTCCTCCTGGTGACGTCCCCGGAGGATCTCTAAAGGCCTCAAACCTCCTCGAGCAATACGTCCAATACCTGGACCACCTAATCACTTCCCCAATGAAGTTTATGACATTAAACTCGCCTTTCCTTTGCAGATTAACAACACTTCCCCGATAATCAGCTCCCCGGCTCAAAACAACGTCACGAGGTAATTTCCCCAGCGGAACTCCAGAAAGACATTTTCAAAGTCTCCACAGGACACCCTACTTTTTCCCCAGCTCATTCCCCAACGGAACCCAAAATCTAATCTTCATCCTCTCTTAGGTTAGAATTGACCTCGATCTTAGATCATGACTTCTGTTAGGTCAAAATTGGCCTCGGTCCTCGGTCGTCACCTCTCTTAGGTCGGAATTGACCTCGATCTTGGATCGTCACCATAGTTAGGTCAAAATTAATCTCGGTCCTTGGTCGTCACCTCTCTTAGGTCAGAATTGACCTCGGTCCTGGATCGTCACCATAATTAGGTCAGAATTGACCTCGGTCCTCGATCGTCACCTCTCTTAGGTCAGAATTGACCTTGATCTTTGATCTTCACCTTTGTTAGGTCAAAATTGGCCTCGAGCCTCGGTCGTCACCTCTCTTAGGCCAGAATTAACCTGGGTCTTGGATCGTCACCATAGTTAGGTCAAAATTGACCTCGGACCTCGATCGTTACCTCTCTTAGGTCAGAATTGACCTTGGTCTTGGATTGCCACCTCTGTTAGGTCAAAATTGGCCTCGGATCTCGATCGTCACCTCTCTTAGGTCAGAATTGACCTCGGTCTTGGATCATCACCATAGTTAGGTCAAAATTGGCCTCGGTCCTCGGTCGTCACCTCTCTTAGGTCACAATTGACCTCGGTCCTCGATCATCACCATAGTTAGGTCAGAATTGACCTCGATCCTCGGTCGTCACCTCTCTTAGGTCAGAACTGACCTCGGTCTTGGATCATCACCATAGTTAGATCAAAATTGACCTCGGTCCTTGATCTTCACCTCTCTTAGGTCAGAATTGACCTCGATCTTGGGTCGTCACCTCTGTTAGGTCAAAATTTGTCTCGGTCGTCACCTCTCTTAGGTCAGAATTGACCTAGATCTTAGATCGTCACCTCTGTTAGGTCAAAATTAGCCTCGATCCTCGGTCGTCACCTCTCTTAGGTCATAATTGACCTCAGTCTTGGATCGTCACCATAGTTAGGTAAAAAATTTCCTTGGTCCTTGGTCATCAACTGTATTAGGTCAGAATTGACCTCGGTCTTAAATTGTCACCATAGTTAGGTCAAAATTGACCTCAGTCCTCGATCATCACCTCTCTTAGGTCAAAATTGACCTCGATCTTGGATCGTTACTATAGTTAGTTCAGAATTGACCTTGGTCCTCGGTCGTCACATCTCTTAGGTTATAATTGACCACGGTCTTGTATTGCCACCTCTGTTAGGTCAAAATTGACCTCAGTCCTTGGTCGTCACCTCTCTTACGTCAGAATTGACCTCGATCTTGGATCGTCACCAAGTTAGGTCAGAATTAACCTCGGTCCTCAGTCGTCACCTCTTTTAGGTCAGAATTGACCTTGGTCTTGGATCGTCACCTTAGTTAGGTCATAATTGACCTCGGTCCTCGGTCGTCACCTCCTTTAGGTCAGAATTGACCTCGGTCCTCGATCTTGGATCGTCACCTTAAGCCCATGGAATTGGTTATCCCTAACACACTCCTCAGGTCCTCAGAATCAGCCTCGACCATCTGAATTGGTAGTCTTTACGCCCTTAGATCCTCATAATCGGCCTCGACCCTCTAAAATTGGTCATCCTCCTTCAAAGCATCATGCGGTATCTATTCGATGGCTATCATTTTTTCCAAACTCTCCCATCTAGGGGCTCTGTAGATACACCATTCTGTTACCCCCTAAACTCTCCTTAGGTCCCTAACACCTCCCTTCATCACTATAAACCCAGGTCATACACTGAGTACTGACTTAGAAGCCATCGGGAACTCCCAGGCTCCGTTTGACCAAAAGTCAAAGCCTTCAGCTCGACTGAGGCTGAATGAATCTTCAAAGGGAACTGAAACCCCTTTTCAACAGTCTACTCCATCCACGATTCCGACTTACGGTACGGACGAACGATTCATTTTACTCTGAAACTCAATCGAGAGGCCACCAGGCATTCCCGAGCTCCGTTTGACCTAAATCAAAATCTTCAGCTCGATCGAGGATGAATGAATCTTCAAAGGGTACTAAAACCCCTTTCCAACGGTCCACTCCGTGCATGATTCTGACTTACGGTACGGACGAACGATCCATTTTACTCCGAAAGGTCACCAAATTATTTCAGGGTCGATTAACCAAATTCAACTCCTCGAACTAGATTAAACTCTTTCGAATGTCAAAGTAAATCTCCTGACCTTTCCAACGGTCCGCCCCGTGCACAATTCGGGCTTACCATTCGAACGAATGATCCATTTGCGTTCGACGGTTCCCCGTCTAATGGATTGACGAATGCTTCCGAGCTATATTTGACCTAAACTCAACACCGAAACCAGGAGCAGTCCAAAGGAATTTCAAAGGTCTTAGAATTATCTTTCTAGCGGTCTACCCCGTGCGCTATTCTGAATAACGATTTGCGTTCGGCGATCAATTTTCCAAAAAGTCCTGAAAGACACTACCAAACGGTAGGTCCCGGACCCTGCCTATCGGCAGTGTGCCTAAACGCACCTGTCGAATGGTAGGAACAGGTCTATGCCGATCGGCAATGCCCTGGGCCTATAAAAATTAGGCCTGGCCTCACTTGCAAAGGGAGCCCAGATCTGATAGAAATCACTCTCAGCAAATTCTGAAAACCTCTCTCGAAGTCAGCGTGATATCTACACCCAAATACCTTTCCAACCTTCATTTTTCATCATCCTTTTCATCAAACTTGGTGAATTCACTTCCCTCCATCATCATCCAAGTCTAAGGTCTGCTCTCCAACATTAAAGATCAAGCTCAAGATCTTCAAGAAGGTCCAATTTCCTTAACTCTCTCCTTAAATTCTCATAAATTCGCAATATCTTATTTTATTACTTAGAACTTTTATTATCTCATTTCATACATCCAAATATACTTTTTTATTTAGTATTATTGCAAATCTCTTATTTTCATATAAATAAAAAAACCCAAAAAAAGAAAAGAAAAAAGAGGGTTTGCTCATAAATTCCAAACGGGAATTCTCATACTTCTCTTACACTTTTCTCACAACTAAAACACTTTTTCTACACACACACACACACACACACACACACACACACACACATAAGCCCCCGTTGGATTTATGGGATAAACCCCACCCCTCATTTTGTATGCGAACTACGTGGACTTTGATGCCTCTATAGGCTACGTAGGTGTTTCGGGGTAAAACCCGAGAATTCTCTTACACTATATATATATATATATATATATATATATATATATATATTTGTTCTTAGGGGTGTATCATTCCGTGTGTGTTATCGTTCCCTCATAACAATTAATATAAGGATGATCGCGTAAATCTTATTTTCTAATATTATTTTTAAACCTTCCTATGGATGACTCACTTTACCTCTTCCATGGTACAAGTCGATGATTCCTATCTCCACTATATATACACATGCACAAATATCACGGGGAAAATAAAAGGAAAATAACAAAAATCCATGAGAGACCGAAAGGGCGAAATGGGTTCCTAACACCTTCCCATTTCGTAACTTAGCATCCGGACCCTTCTCGAATCATTTTGGTTTCGTATGCACCAGTATGTCTTTGGATACTGTCCTTCGGGATGGCGTCCTCTTTTCTTTTGTCTGTTTTGAGAAAAATAGACTGGCGACTCTAATCTCTCTATATCTTTCACCTCATCTCAAATGGCGCCGGCCGAAGCGCTCCCGAGAGGGACGCGCGGGACCTGAGGATACTCCATAGCGCGACGAGGATCGGGGATGGCCACAACTCTATGATATCATATGGTTGCATCAAAATAAGAACTAAAAAATCCACCACATCAATATTCTATTGGCTATATTTAAAGACTCGTATCTTAAGCATGTTTCATTAATGTCTGTCACGATAGCCCAATCATGAGGATTTTCTATATTAACACTTATACAAATGTGTTAATTGACACTTGTTTTAGAATTTCTTCTTTAAAAGGTATTTACATTCAATGTTCTTAGTTCCTCATATAATACCTAATGTATCTTAATAAAGAAGATTGCAACGACAGTATCATAATATTTCAGCAACTTGGCAATAGTGTCGATAAATATAAGTCCCAAAATTTAAATTACGTTGCCATAATCAATAAGTTGTCGCATCAAAGCATTCTACAGATTTAGATTTCCATAATAGTCAATGGATTGTGTTGCATTCCTTCATTATATTGGTCATTAAACCAAAATAAATATAAGTAGATAAGAGTAAACTTCACACTTTTCACAAAACCAGTAATTCTAAGTTATAATAACTGTTCGCCCAAAAATGAACAGTCAAATTTAATGTGAGCATATAATATTTTAGTATCTCTTAACTTCATCCATTACATATTTAAAATTTATATAACATTTTGTTTCTCTACTGTACAATAAATTGAATATATAAACTTACTCCCACTGATCATAAGTTGTATAAATTGAATATACAATGATTAGAAAATCTAATGGTATTACTTTTGAAAATACCATAGGTGGGAAACTTATTTAAGTTTATACAATCATTTCTATATAACATGTGTAAAATATCATAAGAATAATAGTTTTACATACACTAAATGTAACTCTCATCACAATGATTTACTCACCATATAAGAATTGTACGTCCTTAAAAAAATGACGTCCTTGGAAAAGGTGAGAAGGTTCATTTATAACCCTTTTCTCATTAAACATAAAATGTTTGAACACAAATTCCTTATGGCCTCTTCATACTCAACTTAAACGTAATTCAATGAGATCTCGTAGTCCAGTTACTTTGTATGATTTGTAAAAACAAAACCAAATATTTATTTATCCTTATGCCAAATTCATATTCATGTAGATACACCACATAATAATTTAGAATAATAGACTCCGTTTAAGATCTTCATAATACTATTCATTATGATTTTATCTACATTTGTCTCATAGTGACAATACAATAATTTAGTGGTCAATCATTTATTTGTTCTTTGTTGTTTAAGCAATCGAACAACTAAAAGAACAAATATTGAAAGAAGTTATCGGTAATGGGGTAAATACCCTACCTTCCTTTATAATCACATTTAATGATTTTCAACTCCCACTAATTTCACCATTCATAATGAATTTGGTTTCCTATAATGCAACAAGTACATGTTAATGACGATTATATGAATTATATAGGTCCGCTTTAAGGGAATTCTATAAATTCTCAAAATCTCCCACTTGGACCACATAAGTCATCCTTGTATTATATATTGCAATACCTTAAGTGCATAACTTGATGATCAATATTTATTTGAGATATTGAAAAAATCTTGTCCATAAAATTATTAAAAGAAGTCAAAATTTAAATTTGGGACAAGATTAAAGAGTTTCATAAAAAAATATTGTGATTACGATGCATGAGCAAAACAATATTTAAAAGAAATATATTCAAAACTTTATATTATACAAAACATCACAGGAATACCGTAATCAAGTCCCGACAAATATTTTTCGAGAAAATTGGAAGCATTAAGGGTTTATGAAAAGACAAATGACTTGATTCCTAAAAAATTAAAGAGAAGAAATCTTATTTGCATTTCTAGTTTGTTTTGTAAACAATCATTGCATCAAAGTAAATACTTTATGGAACACAATAAGTTTAACTGGCAAATTCTACGAAGATAAAACTCATTTCAAATCATAAAAGATATATATTATCTCTATCATTATTAGTCCGAGTGTGCAATTGGTAAACAAAATTAATTTGTTTTATTACTTCAAATTTTATATGAAGTGTTCCACATAATATTGATCATCATTAGTGGACTTAAAAAAATCCAGCATGATAATTGAGAGAAACAAAACTATATCATAACATGTGAAAGACATGAGATAAATTTATCACTACATTAATGCTTTGATTTCACAACAGATACGTTAATATCTCGCTAAAACCTAATGTGCATTTTATTTTTCTCATTAATAACCTTTGATTATCAATTATATGTTGCGTGTAGATACTGGAGTACTAAATATACATGATATATACATTAATGATGTATATGTTATATAGACTCTATTCAAACAGTCAAAATCAACTCCCTATAAGGAACAATCTTGTTTGATAAGTAAACTCAATATACTCCACAATTATAAGCATCACAGGTTACTATTGCTATCATCTTTACATTTAATATTCATTTTCATTATAGTTAGGTCACTGTGGTGACTACTAAATATTTCATAATATGAATATTACATTAAGTAAAAACTTAGATACACAAGTCAAATTATTCATGTTTGGGTTTCATACACTTAATTGGTGATATCATGGTGAAAGAAATAATGACATCTGCGTTTGATGACCATTATTGCCTTCCCAAAATATATATATCGCTACTTAATTTTTGCTCAATAATTGTAATTGGACTTGTAGGCTACTAAATCACAATAATTGAATAAACAATAATATGTATGCAGCATCATAAATCTGAGCATTCAGTATCATACGTGGACCCGTAGGCAATCCAAAATATGCTTTATATCAACACATTAGTCTAATATTTATCTAATATGGAATGGAGTACTTTAACGAACATCAATCCTTACATTATACAAATATTAGAGATAAGCATACATGTCTAAAATACCCGTAATACATGAATAAATTTTATAATTATCTATTTCAAAATTTGAAATTAAAAGAAAATATGCTTAATGTGAAAATCAAATAGACAATAATTTCACATGAGATATTACACAAATAATAGTAAATGAAAAACATGAATAATTTACTTTCTCTTTATCACGTATGTATAAGTAACAAATCAGAAATATTGACCCAAATCATTCATGATCATACTAAGGCACAATACGGTTATAATCACAACTATGATGGCATCTATAAATATCACTATATAACTTTTGATGTCAATTATTTAATATTCACAAAAATTTCAATGTTTATTTGATTCAAATATCAGCATGTGTTGCGCTTCAATTTAATCTTATAACAAACATTAGGATAATCTGAAATGACTATAAGTATAATATCTTCACGTGTAATCTCGGCCTGTATTTGGACTTTGAATAAACTGAATGAATACCTACTTATTGTGACAACCCGCTTATCAAAATAAGGGGTGGCCAACCCGATACTCAAATAAAAACAGGAATCATAGATGGATCATCCTCAGCACCACAACAATATACTAAGTATACGGGATAACCACCCTTAAAATTTTGGAAAATGGATTGTCAAAATATGATTTATAGTTTAAAAGGAAACATTTGGACTAAATAATTTACTAAAAGGTGGATACCCAAAACAACTTGTATAATATCCGCAGTAAGTATACAATAAGGGGACTGAATATGTTGTCGGTCAATAGTCTCATGCGATAATATTCAACAAGTTCATTATGTTATGTAATACATTACATTAAGTAAATACAAAGGCTTGGTCCACACGCCCGAATAAATAACCCGATCATAACTAGAGTACAAAAATGAAAGCGTCTATAACAAAATGTCCCGCAACATCCACAAAGTGTTGCATCTCCATGACACAGGAAAGGAAAGTCAGTACTGGTGTTCTTGCGACGGAGCACCTGAGTAAATATAAGATTCATGCACAACAATAAATATGAACGGGTCAGAGCCTGGTTTTATATGATCACCAGATGAATCAAGAGTATGACAGTTATGAACAGTTAATCATGATAGATAATGCTAAGAATCCACCTACTCAAACTCAAAGCATAAACTAAATGAACAGTTAATCATGATAGATAACGCTAAGAATCCACCTACTCAAACTCAAAGCATAAACTAAAGCAATTAATTGATTGTAAGTTTAATTTAGTTATGCAAGAGGATATGACTGGATATCATTAATTAAAATCTCCATCATTTACACTGTTTCATTTCATTGTTCCATTTCTCATTAGGAAACATAATCACAATTATTTGCTCCGTATGGCAATTATCATAAGTCAAGTCCCACTTGAAAAAGAATAGTTATATTCATCTATATATAACGATTCTAAGACCGCCCGTCCAGGTTTCCCCACTGTGCGCGCCCCTAAATGACTATCATCTTCCAGGGCCTATCAATAAGACACTAGGCATCCTAACGCAACGTCGGGAAGTGGCCATATACCTGCGAGTGAGTCATAACCACACCTGAAATTACCTCACAGTCGCACAATACATACAACATACATAATAACCGGTCGTATGGGCGAGGACTATATTCATCCTGCATTCACTAGCTAGGGGACTTCACCTCATGCGCGAACTTCCCTTATGATAGCATTTAGAGAGATGTGTTTAAGCAAATTATTATTTACCATTTTATTCTCATTTTAATATAGACATTTCATTTTAACCGGAACCATAATCCTTTTTCGTTATCATTATAACTTTAATATTTACTAGACTCCCAAGCTAGTTTCCAAAAGTTCAAGACATTTCTACAAGTCACAAGGATTAATACACCTCAATTAATCCTCTAAAGTTCCCCAATATATAGTCTTACGATTTCTAGTCTCTAACTAACTTAATGAGGAAAAATAATACCTTATCATCTAATTGAGAATCCCCGAAATAGCCCCACCTAATCCATTTATAATCTAGGGTAGTGACTATACTACTCTAAGACTCTAGGACACTAAGTTTACTTCGTACAAGAAGGTTCCTAAGTCCTAAGACTAAAGAAAAGGATAAAAATTGAGTTGGAAAAATAACTCAAAACAACCAAATTTCTAATCGATTTGCCCTAGGGCCGAATGGATTCGCCCCAAGCAGCGAATCGATTTGACCAAAAGTGAATCGATTCGGATGAAGAATACAAGTTATTGCCTCGGTCGAATATATTCGGCCTTAACCTGAAATGATTCGGGTTTGGATACCTGTAGCCCTACCCCTTAGCGAATCGGTTCGCTGAGAGGGCGAATTGATTCGCCCATGCGATTTTGCTAATAAAGGGGCTACGGGTTATGAACCCTAACTTTCCCCCAAAACTCAAATCTCCACCATTTATACACACATTCACCAACATTAATCTACCCAAAACCATCCTACGTGATTATCAACTACTATACTCCCCAATATCATCCAAGTAAACTATGATTAGGGCTCAAACACCACAAAATCCATAAAATTTCATATTTGTTCTATTGATTCACATACACAACAATCATACAAATTATTCATCCTAAATCATATATTAGCAAGTAGAAAACTTTTCTTGAGGTTCAAATCTCAGATTTCCTTATGGTAGCAACAATCCCAAATCTTCAATCTTCAATCTCTTTCTTTTCTCCTCTTTTCTCCACAATTTCTCTTCCTCTCTCTCTTTCTCTAGGTTAGTAAATACACTTAAGAGAATAAAATGAAATGTAAGACTAAATCGTGGATTTAGTATAAATTCCTAACTTAATTTGTTAATACCTCAATTAAAATGATTCGCAACCACACATTTATGTTAAAACCAGTCAAAAGTGCCCGAAACTCAAAAACGCAATATGGCACTTATTTTGACTGTCTCACACATTTCGGGACTAATTACGCCCTCTAAATTATCATTTGGAAATTTTATAACTCATTTCAAGTTCCGCTTTCATTTATACCATAAATGTCATTTAAAGCATGCGACACTATAAAATGCACATGATGATATTTACATACATATATAGTAAATAAGCAACAATTTAGTAAATATGCTCAATTAACTCATTTAGTTCATATTTACTTCATCATTCGTATTTTGTATAATTACTTCATGCAGTAAATTAATATAAAATAAGTTTCTCAAAAGCGAGGGTTGTTACACTTATAAGTCACAAAATTGCAAGCCATGCTTTCAAATATGCATGCATACAATGATATCGTAAGTCTAGTATCCGAACATATGAATTGTGGCCTAGATTTGGCATTTAATTCAACTTCATGGGAGTACTAGAATTAGAATAAACAATAATTATGATATTCAACTACATGAATCTTTGGCCTGTGTTTGGCACGAGACTCATTAAAATACGAATATCATAATATTCAACAATGTGAATCATTGGCCTATGTTCTCCACAAGACTCATTAAATTACGAAACATAATACTCAATAATATGAACCATTGGCCTTTGTTTGGCACGAGACTCATTAAAACATGAATATTAATAATAACATAATTTTCAATATTATGAATCATTGGCATGTGTTTTGCACGAGACTCATAAAATTAAAAAAAAAAAATATTCAATGTTATAAATCATTGGCATGTGTTTTGCACGAGATTCATAAAAATATGAATAAAAAATTCTAATATATGTAATATTCAATGTTATGAATCATTGGCATGTGTTTTGCACGAGACTCATAAAAATATGAATATTAAATTCTAATATATGTAATATTCAATGTTATGAATCATTGGCATGTATTTGGCACGACATTCATACAAATATGAATATTAAATTCTAATATACTTCATATTCAATGTTATAAATCATTGGCGTGTGTTTTGCATGAGACTCATAAAAATATGAATATTAACTATAACATAATATTCAATAATATGAATCATTGGCTCGTGTTTGACACGAGATTCATCAAAATATGAATATTAATAATAACACAAGTCTAATATCCTACCATATGAAATATGTTTTACTCGTATTTGGCATTCAAATGCACGTAAAATATGAATATTAGTCTCAGAAATATATTCATACATTCAATATTCACGAAATGATCATAACACGTGTTTGGTTTCTAATCCAACACAAACATACATTCATGAATAAATAAAACAACTCCCATAGTGAAAACACACGCATAATATATGACAAAATCGTACCTGTTGCCAAAAAAAAATACTTAACACAATGGGAAGTAGATAATTACAACAAAATCTCAAAATAAATTGTGGAATTCAAAAATCAATTTTCTGGAATGAGATATTGTTGTAAACATTATTTATGTAAAATTAATGCCCTAAAAAAATTATACTCAAAACTTAATGTATAATTAAGGGTCCAAATATAGATGCATACACAATAATAGAATATTTATATTTACAATGATAGACTAAGAGACTTTAATGTCTTCCCCATCCAATATCATATAAATATTATTGTTTATAACATCAATTCGGACATTTGAGCCACCAAAAATAGATTATGCACAATAATCTAATTTACTGAAATATTATTGTCAAACCCATAATAATACATCTAATATTCAAATATTTATATTGAACCTTTTGGTCAATACAAATAATACATAACATGAATAATAGGCAAACCATGAATAAAGACCTATGATGAAAAAATACATAATATTTGGAAAAATCGTAATTTTTGCCAAAAATGGAAAATTTGAATTAGAACCCCAAGGATGTAGAGAATTTCTGAAGGATCACTCTCCGATTTGCGGAATGACAAAATCAAATTTTAAACGAGAGTTATAATCGTTGACATTATTAACAAAAATGGCAAAAACCTATTTTTAAAAGTCTAAACGACATTAAAACGCAAAACTGGGGTGGGGCCCATTGTAAACAATGGGTTTTGTTTATTTCGATGTTTCCAATCGACCATAGGCTTTTCATAAAATTCTAATCAAATTTTAACATTTGACATTCCGACTAGTGGGTATAGGCGACAAAAAAAATTTCACAGAAAAAAAATCCCAGACACACACAAAAATTAATTTAATATAGACTCCATTAAGGGCAAACACCAATATAGGAAAATCATGACATATTAAACTTTAGCTCTGATACCACATGTAAAATAATTTTTAAGAACACCATAATAATAATCAAGAAAACATTAATTTGATTAAATTTTCACCTACAAATGTTCTTAATAAAAGGATATTGGATGTTCATGATTGTCACGCATAAGCATTATGCGGAACACAAATAACATACCTCCATAATTGTCACAATTAAAAATATTGACGAAGCAGTCAACCTTATTGATGTCTAATCGGCCTGAATTTCGGAACACAACTTCATCTTGTATACAGAAAGAACATACTCTAATTCCAACGCATTCCAATGGTGAGATCTCTTAATATGGCCAAAAAGATATTTGAAAATTTGCTCTCCTTGAGAATTTAGATTTCTCTCCCTTTCCTACAAATTCATTATGTTGTTATTTTAGAGTGTCTGAATGATGAAAATCAGTCACTTATTTATAGGGAGGGACATGACCTAAATCTCCTATAGTCACTTAAATATCAATCGCCCATCAAGGTAAATGTCCAAGAGTCATTTTGAATCTTGGTATTTGGAGTACCCTTTCATTAATCAAAGTGACTCTTAGAATTAATATAATTATGGAACACATAATGGAGAATTATATAAAAATACTTCTAACAAATGATTGATAATTTAATACGTTAATAAGGGCAATACAGGCAGAAGCAGACATCCATGAAAAATCAAATGATGACATTTGGAAAATGAGTTATAATCAAGAAAATTAAAATCAAAAGTTCAGTTAAATAAATTTGGAAAGATACTTCACCTACAGTCGAAGCTAAAATGATTTAATACAAAATAAAAATGATAAAAATAATACAAAACTCAGTTGTGAGAGATTGTACAATATTTTTAATAATATATCTACTGCTTAAGAACATTCAGTTTTCTTATGGTAGTTATTTGAAAAGGCAAAGCTATTTCTCACAATGCCTCTTTCAGGGAAAAGGACAAAACTTTCAAGCAAAAAATTTTCAATTTCGAAATTGCTCTTTCGTAGGATGAGGGTTATTGACAATTTGGTCTTTGGTCAAATTTACAGTTCAATAACTAAAATTTCCATGGGACGTAAAATTCCAAAATTTGTTAATTAAATCACTTCGGTCCAAAGTTGAAGAACTGTTAAACTCATTAGCAAAAGCAATGTGTGTAGTGCACATGCTTCAAAATTGATGTATTTTTTTAATGAATTTATTAGTTCAATTCTTTGAAAAACCAGAAATTTTAGGTGATTATTATATTTGAAAAAATACGGTTGAACCTGTGTCACCATGTAGGTGATTATTAGATATAAATTTATTAATTTTAGATATGATTGTTATATTTTGTATTTTCAACATTTCTGTTAGTTAAAGGTCACTTACCATGCACTACAATGTGTAGCAAATTGTTTACATCAAATGTATTAATCAATACATAGATACTTTTAAATGCAAAATATATTTAGTTTATAATTCAAGAAATTATTCATGAATGACTGGAGTGCTAGTCTCCTACCTAAATGTCTCGATACTTTTAACGATGTTAGATTTTAAATAAGGATTCCTACACTATACCATGTTAATTCTAGCAAATATTGATTATGCTACTTTCTTGTTAAATTTAAGATTTGCACCATTCATGAAAGTTGTTTATTATGATCTAAAGAGTACAAAAACATTATATATGTAAATATAATTAATATCTTATACCTTTTATTGAAAACTTTAAGACTTTAAAATGTTTTAACTCCTATTAAATTTTTTGAAATAAAAGCAAACATTTTAATAATTTTTTTATAATATTTTGATTATTTATATTCTATATTTATAATACTACAATAAAATAATAAAAAAACATGTTTTTGGAATCTTTAAATAATAATAAATATCTTTCATAGAGGGTCCAAGTCTTAAATTTTACAAAAAAATAATATTAATTTAATTGGAGAAATTAAATTGGGTTTTGGTAAATATTAATTTGAGAGAAAAATGATTAATATTTATCATTACTAATATATACTTTCATGTTATAAGTAATGTTTGTCAATTTATAAAATAAGTGCAAAGACTATTATTGAATAGCGAGTGCAAGTACGGGTCGAACCCACAAAGATTTGTCAATTTTTTTTCAAAATAATTTTGATTGTCCAACTAGACAAAATGGATTTAGAGAGGATATGTAATTTTAAACTAAGCTAACATAAATAAAAAATATGACTACGAAAGATATAATCAAGTAAGCGTGAAAATAAGGACGTTGGATCCATTTATCACGTTTAACTAATACTATGCAATAATTTAAACTCATTGATCATGATTTTATAGGTTAAATTAAACCTAATCTAGTCGCGTTTAATTCGAAAAAAGAACACTATTAAGTTCACAATAAAATTTAATTTTCCTAAATTTACACGGTTAAAATCCCTTTTCCCTTAAAAGGTTCACTTTTAAATTTGAGATCATAGTCTTTAAGCATGAACTATCAAAAAATCAACTGCAAGTATAATCCATCAAAAATTATTTAGACTTAAAAATAAAAAGATGATTTTTTCAAACAAATTCGAAGGTTTAAGATACATTCTCATATCGTTTTAAATGAATACCAAAATTTTCAAACTTTTAAAACATGTCGGGAAATAAAGACGAATTTAAACTACACACAATATTAATCAAACGTAGTAAACTTCACCTAGTCATAGTAAAGAAATTAAGCTTGCATCTTTGAAGAAAAAATAAAAGAGCAAGAATGAAGAAGAAATTTTATTAGTAAAACAAACTTACAAATTAATCGTGCCTTACAAATGAGCTTTTAAAAAATTCTCCCACAAAAGAATAATTCTTGGCCCTGAAAAAAATATACTCTCAAAATAAAAGTATCAAAAATTATTCTGAAGGGGATCTCTCTAAAATTTTATATGAAAAATAATGAACCCAATGGCCTTATTTATAAGCTTAGGGGGGCGGTATTTGATTTGGGTCAAAACACCATTTTATTGTTACATTTAGGTCGGTAATTATTCCAAAAACAACCATAAAAAAATATACTCATGTTTTTCGGTGTGTCACACAAAGTGAGACTGTTTTTTATACTAATCTAATAAGGATTTTTGTCTACATTTGGATCTGACAACTGATGTAATTTCAATAAAACGAATAGGGTCAGAGACGAATTACTCAGGGTTTTTGGGTCCTTTGTGTGTGCATCACGAGTGTGCCAAGCAACATTTCAATTATATTGTTGCATCTGATTATCTCTAAACTCTTCTTCAAATTTTCATCCTCATAACTTTATAACTTTTCCAAATGACCTCGGATATTCACCAAACTTCATGAGTACCTGTAAAAATATAAAATAACTTATACTAATTCAAATTCAGCGCCTTAAAGTTTAGAAAAATATAGATTTATCCTTAATTATATATTAGACTCCAAAATTCATAACTTTTCCATTTTAACTCCGAATCAATCAATTTTTGGAAAAACTTTATATTGCCTAAGTAAACTTTGGGAATTTATTTTTTTGCCCATAAATTTTCTGAAATTATAGCTTTACTTCCTGGAGTTAACTAAATTGCATTTAACTTGAATTTTATTCAAACTTGTATTTTTCTTTCAGTTATGAAAATGACTCTAAAAGCTCATTATTTATGAAATGACATGCCTAACAAGGGTCAGATTTGGGCATAAATAATACAAAATTAGGCACTCATCATATACCCCCAAATCTAAACTTTTCTGGTCCTCGAGCAATTATAAATTTTAAAATCTAACTCACTTTTGTAGGAATCACTATTATTCTTAGCATGTGTAACAAGCCATTAAACCCTTAGGTTATCATAATGGAAAAGTTTTATCCCATAAGGGTTTGCAGTGAATATACCCACAAACTTCAAAAACTTGACTCAATACAAAAGACACAAAACTAATATAACCAAGTTTGAATGTAAACTTAATAAATATAATAGAACTTCACTTCTTAATCTCAACTTATCATGTGTGTGTGCATAGATAATATAACTATCCATTTCAAGGATTTTGTGCTTATGTTTCTTATCTAAAAGTACGTTTCAATTTCAAAATCTCATGGTATGCACTCTTAATCGAACACTCAAAAATCGATTATTCTCTCTCAATATATGTGAATAAAAGAGTATATTAAATTGAACAAATTTCACATATAATTGATAAAAATAGACTTTTATAATGGATGAATATGATCTCATTAATGAAAAATTGATTACTTTTTGAAGACATAGAATCACAACATAGTTGCAATTCATCTTCTCTCCACACTATAACTAATTTCCCTTGAGATTCCATTAGGGATTTCTTTCGTTGTATTGTACGCTCGGATTCTAGCTAGAAAAAATGGTTTTTGAAGTCGAATTTTCTACCAATAAAGAGGTTTTCGATATTTTAACTTTTAGGCACTTTTTCTTCTAACCTTCTAGTTTCTTTTCTTCTTTTTCTTTTTTTTTTTAATTTTCTTCGTTTTTTTCCCGGAATTTTTTACGTTCTTTTTATTTTTTCATTCTTCTCATTTCACACATCATTCTTTTGCAAACTTTGTTTTTGCCTCATACCAAGTTTTACCCTTGTATTCTCAAAAAATGGGTATACCTTCTTTTTAGGGGTTTTAAACTTCCAATTGGAGTTGGGATGGATAATGGGCTTTCAACAAAAAGGCATATTTTTTTTGGCTCAAATGGGCTTGCACGAAATAATGTAGAAATGTTAGTTTAGGCCTACTATTTGGGCTTTCAAACGAAGGCCTAATCTCATTGCTAATTTTTTTTAAGTTTGACCTATGTCTTAAGACGACTTACTAAGACTTCTAGTGCTTAAGATTCATAATTTGAATTTTTGTTTTCAGTAATCGAATAAAATAAATAATTTGAGATCTTCAGCAACTTTATTACTGAAGGAAATTTTGAGTTATTTTTACTTGGATTGATATAAATCTCTCAAAAATGATGAATGACACAATATCTCGTCGAGTTAAAATCTCCACATTTATTCGTTAAGCATATTAACTTTTACTTCAATATACATTTTTTATCATATTATAAGGCTAATGTGTAAAAAATTTCATAAGTTGAGAGATCCATTAATTAATTATATATTAAGAAATCGTTTCAAAACTCAATTATACTAAAAATATTTTTGGACTTTTTTATAAAAAAAATCTATTTTTTTTACAAAAATACCATCCTTACCCCCAACCTAAATTTTAAGTTGTCCTTAATGTATGCTCAGACTAAAAATATGGACAAAGAAAAAAAATAAAATAAAAAAGTAAAAGAACGATATTACCCATGATCTTCCATTTGTGTTACCAACTTCCAACCAATCTCATATTTCTTTTATCTTAAATCAAAAGTCTGAATAATTTGGAGTTAACTTAATCAAGAAAGTATACACATGAGGGCACATAATGCATGTGGTGAGTAAAATTATTGGGATGCATAGTCATATTACAACATAAATGGTCAGACTCAAAGAGACTAGCATGATGAAATTTCGAATGACATGTTAAGACTAGGCTTCCCTCAAACTCGGGAATAAATAAACCGGGCTCTGAATTGAACAATACTCTAGACATATCCTCGATCTCATCCAAATACTGAAATGACATTGGTGGGCGTGGTGGAAAAGGACAATGCGGTCTGACAAAACATTCATCACTAGGTGGAAATGCTCGAATGATTTTCTCCACCAAATTATCACGGATAGAGAAAATCTCACGTGTTAGCATATTCTCGAAAGGCTCGGGTTCTTATTCACAGAGAAGGAATTGATCTATCCTATCATTTAGTATCTCTCCTCTAAGTAACAAAACAAGCCCAATAAAGACTAGAGTTCAATACTAAGATCCTCATTAATCGGTTTGAATTCTCTCTCAAAATTTTCAAGACACATATCTAGAGATAAATCAGGTGGCGAAGCACTTAGATCGAATGTCTCACTATCCCATGGGGTAGTGACATCGTTCAATTCTTGAACGCACTTAACTTCATTCTCTCCCTCATAAGATGAAGTCCTATCTAAATTAAAAAAATTCAAGCCCATAGACATGTTCCCAAATGACATGTTCACTTGATCGCTACAACACCTAATGCCAATATCTAATGTGGTGAGGGAAGGACAACCCAAGATAACAGGGATTTGTGCAACAGGATTTTTGCACTTGCTGTGTGTCCACGATAATGAAATCGACAAGAAATAAAAAATCACCCACTATAATTAGGATGTCTGCAACGATACCTCTCGAAATTTTCACATAATCATCGACTAAGGATAAGGTTATCTTAGTCGATTTCAAGTCCCCCAAACCTAGTCTCCCGTACACGGTGTACTACAGAAGGTTCATGTTTGCTCCTAAATCTAAATTGGCTTTCTTAATGATGTGATCCCCTATCCTTATAGAGATTATCGAAGTTTTGGGATCCTTATATTTTATGGGAGTTTGATAAGAAATGATATAGCTTGCTTTCTCAAAGAGAAAATATTTCTTTGGTACATTGGTGATTCTCTTGAAGGTACTAAGGTCCTTTAGAAATTTGGCACACGAAGAGACTTATTGAATATCATCAAGTAGTGGGATATTGATTTGTACATGCTTAAATACATCCAATATTTTTTCAACTTGCTCCTTTTTCTTATGAGCACCAAATGTTGGTGAAATGGATCTTTTGGAACATAGGTATCTATAGATGGTTCGAAAGATGAGGGTGGGAAGGATGTTGGATCCATAGGTGGATCTTCCTTCTCCTTACATTTCTCGAATTCACTCTTGCTGAGTGGTGAAATATTTTTTTTTTACTTCATTATCTAACCTAATCGTGATGATGTCTTTGGCATCCTCTTAAGTTTGTGATGAACTGACGTTGTCTTGAGCAAAATATTAACAATTAGGCATGTTCCCTTTAGGATTGGGCTAGGGTTGACTCGGTAATGTTCCTTTATTTTTATCACTAATGCGTTTTCTAGTTGGCTCACTTGAACCTCGAGTTTGGGTATAGATTGAGTGTTCGCATGCAAGATTTGTTGGGTAGATTGAAGGATATTTTGATTTTACTGTTAGAATTGGAGGTTACTTTGAGCAAGAAAATTCACTATATCCTCTAAAGATTGGATCTTTTGGGATTAAGGATACGATAGTTCAGGGGCATTCTTTTGGAAACCCGAGGGTGGGTTACTAAAAGACTGACCCACACCTCCTTGGTATCGACCTTTAGACCATGAAAGAGGATTATACACATTGCAATATGGGTATTACTTTAGCTTACTATAGTAAAGGGAATTTACTTGCTTGGATAAAACCTTCTAAGCTGAAAGAGTGGGGCAATTTTCGACCAAATGATCGATTGCATCACAACGCAAAAGATATGGGGATGACTACGTGTTAGATGGTTGCAAATGAAACATGGGGTTCCACTTTACTCGTCTCTAAAGCATCTAAACGTCGAGCTAATGTGGATATTTTGACATTTAAATCATAACTTTGTTCGATTTGGTGAGAGAAACCCTTATTAGACGTGGTGGACCTAGATTCTCTATTGGGTGCCCATTGCTGGGACTTTTTTGCTATGGCTTCTAGGAACACCCACGCATCGACCGCACTTTTCTTGATAAAATCACCATTACATAGTGACTCGAACATAGTTTGAGTATTGCAATCGAACCTCTCATTCAAAATTTGGACTTGGTGTCCCATCTCAATCCCATGGTGCGGACATTGCAGTAGCGAGTCATTGAATTGGTTCGAATACATCCACAAGACTTCTCCCTCCTCTCAGCTAAATGTGTTGATGGCGTTACGTATAGATGTCATCTTTTGGTTAGGAAATAATTTTTCTAAAATGGAAACACTCATTTGATTCCATATAGTTATAGACTCGGGTTTTAAGAAGTTAAACTAACTCTTTGTTTTGTCGTTCAGGGAGAAAGGAAACAATTTAAGTTTAATAGTCTCGTCATTGAGTTGTTGATACTTAATGGTCCCACGAATCTCTTCAAACTCATGCATGTGGAGGTAGGGATTTCCTTTTTTGATACCTCATATTACGAGCAATAATTAGATTGTTCCCAGATGGAATAGGAAATTGTTCGCATTGTGATTGGGTAAACGTATGCATGAAGGTTGACTAGACCTAGTCAAATAAAGGTAATCTTTAAGGGCACGTGGTGTTAACTCATCTCCCACTATGATGAAAATCTAAAATCTACGTATGTAAATATCGACAATGCTAGACTCCACACTAGACAATCGATTTGTACGATCTCAAAACCAACTTCGCATATACTGAGCTCACTCATTTTTTTTAATTCATTTTATTTTTATATTTTACTTTTTATTCTTTTATGTGAATAAAATTAAAAACAAATATTTTGACTCAGACCACGTAATTCCTAGCCAACACACAATAAATTGAATTATTTAATTTAAGTGAGGGAAATTTTAAATTTATAATCTAGTTTTTTTTTTAGATTAATCGACAACAATGAAGGTCTCTGAATTAAGCTCCGGAATTAGAGAGCTCCTCTTCTTTGACAAGGGAGAATTTAAACGACGACCAACTATGATTATCGCTTAAAATCCCGCCTTTTTCTTCAGGTTAGTGGTTGGTACAAAGACTCATTAAAAATCATCAGTCCTGGACAATGTGAAATATAAACGGTTTGAATATTTTTTATTTTTATAAATTTTTTACAAACAAAAATGTGAAAAGTAAGAAAAAAATTAGTCTGAAAGTCCCAGCTTCTTTTATTTTTTTAAAATTGCCAAATCCCTGGCAACAATGCCAAAAACTTTTTTGTCAATTTATAAAATAACATAACTGCACGGGATATTATAGAATAGAGAGTGTAAGTACGCGTCAAACCCACGAAGATTTGTTATTTTTTTTTCAAAATAATTTTGAGTGTCCAACTAGATGAAATGGGTTTAGAGAGGAGATGTAATTTTAAACTAAGCTAACACAAACCAAAAATGCGACTGTGAGAGATATAATCAAGTGATCATGAAAACTAGGACAGTGGATCCATTTATCACATTTAACTACTTCAAGCTGAATTTTATATATTCCCATTTTGAACCTCCTAATTTTATTACTTTGCGAAATGATCTCAGATCTTTACCAAACTTCACGGGTACCAGTAAAAATATAAGATAACTCATATTAACTGAAATTCATTGGATTAAAGTTCAAAAAATTACAAATTTACCCTTAATTATATTTTAGTCCCCAAAATTCATAACTTTTTCGTTTGAACTCCGAATTCAATCAAATTTTAGAAAAAAGCTTTATACTTCCTAAATCAACTTTGAAAAATTATTTTTAGGCTCATAAAGTTTCTGAAATTATGGTTTTACTCCACGGAGTTACTAAATTTGTATTGTTAACTTTAATTTTATTCAAACTTGTATTTTTCTTTTATTTACAAAAATGACTCTAAAAGCTCATTATTCATAATACAACAAGCCTAAAAAGGCCTACATTTGGTAAAAATAATATATTAAATTATGCATTCATCAAGTAAATAGATATGTGATTTATTATATGTCGATAGGGAGTTACATCGGCGAATCAGTGCATTTATGAATGACGCATACAGTACGTACGTGTCGGACCTAGTTAATGAAATTTTAGCACATTTTTACTTCGGTAAATCGGATGACCTTTTTGAGTGCACCAGTGATCCGAGAAAGGTCGAAATAGTCCAGAATAGGTACCCAGGTGTTATGAATGGGTTCAAAGGAATTTTTAGACATAACATGACGTTGTAACACCCCGTATTTTTGTGGCTTTTAAATTTGGGGATTTATTAAATTTAAATTGAGATATTAATTTAATATTTATTCAGAAATTTATTTAAATGTTTACTCGCGTGACGAGAGTTAGTAATTATTGGAAATTTATTGAATATTACTAATTGAGTAAAGTAATATATACGATTGATTTTATTAAAATTTTCACGGGTGAATAAAAGGAAAATTATGGAAATTTAAGTCGGGACACGCCTGTGTCGTGTCGGGAATAGATTATTATTATTAAAAGTGAACAAATTATAAGTCGCTCGTATGGTCATTTTGAGTGTACCAATATCTTCGGAAGGGTCGATATAGTCGGAAAAGTATACCCGGGGGTTTAGTTTGTGTGACAACCCACTTAAAATAATAACGGGTGGCCAGCCCTATACTACATAAATCAGGTATCTCAAATGGCCCAGTCTCAACATCAACTGACTATACTAGATAATATAAGGCTAAAAACTAAATAAAACATACAATGGAAATCAAAGTAACTATGTACAACTACTAACAAAGGTAGAATGCACAAGTATGACGAAGAAGGAAAGTGCTAGAATAAAAATTAAATGAATACATACAAGGAGATGAACCTGAATAAGCTATCGGGTCACAAACAATACAACATCCATGTGAAGAATTTTAAACAATTATAAATAACTCTAAAGTATAGTCCCGATGTACACAGTGAATCCTATCTAGATTTACAAAGAAATAGAGAGCGACTACAATCTAAGTCCCGCAACAGTCGGCACCTGTTACGGCTCCCACAACTCTGGATAGAAGGGCATCCGGCATCCATGCGGTAGCACACCTATAGTAATATATATATATATATATATATATATATATATATATATAGCAGGAGAGAAATATAAACGGGTCAGAGCCCGAGGTGTAAAAATGTTTAGCAAGTGTGTTAACCGTGCATAATAAATAATGCACTTATTTCATAATTAAAGTGGAGTCGCAGTCTCGTGAAATCCTCCAAACTCACCTTTCTTCCAACAGCGCGCACCTATTCGCGTCCTGGAATCTTAATTAAGTTACCCCGTCCATAAGGACAACCTAACTTACCATAGGCACGACCTATACCCCCAAGACCTTCCTTCCTAACATAACCCCAAGAATCTTTCCCATTCCAATTACATTTAATTATATTTACACATATATGCCTTACTCGGCTTTATTAATTCCAATGTATAACTAAATCAGTTATCCATTTTATTACTTCACATTTTAACATTTAAACATCAAATTAAGAGTTTATTCTCTAAATAACATGCACAAATTAATAAGGACAAAACTTCTCTCTATTCTCAACATTGTGCTGCGTTTTGTGCGTGGGGCGTCTCGCAAAGCGAAATCCAAACAAGGAACCCCCCCTATACACTACTCCTTGACAATGTCGATCCTAGAGATCCATTATGTCATACACACAATTTTACTACTACCATTTGGATTACTAACTAAGAGTAACCCCTATATCTCCAATAAATATCCTTGGGTTGATGTAACCGATATATTCCTTAAATGTGATACACCAACCCCCAACATCCTTGTACACCATAATCACCCAAGATGTACACCATAGAACTTTTATATCCATTCACCTATAGGATATAAATAAGTATATATATGTATTTACTCTAAACATGTATATAGATACAATCATTCATTCCCATAGCTAAGTGTACATACCATATATGATGTACAATAGCCATTCACATAAAATAACCGGCTATATATATCGCCAATATACTGCACCATGCTATCATCTTCCCAGTGCCCAAACCACATAGCATACTGGGGACCACCTGGTGGGGCTAAACGACACCCACCTCATGATAAACTCACGCACACAATGTTCGGAAATCAATCATAGTTCCTAACCGGCAATGAGACGAAACATACCCACCACATCTCATCCCCCCAAAAAAATGTAAATCACATAATAACACAATGGACGACTATAACCAGGGGAACATCCACACTCTGCTCCTCGAGCCAAGGTGCTCACCCTCATCGCCGAAACTTCCTAATGATAGCATGTGCGGGGTATGCTTAACCATACAAGTATATATATCATGCACATGCACAATATATATACATCCAGATAATCATATCTTATAACTAAACCTTCGTATACTTTTTAGCTATTCATGCCACGAGTATACACATATATTCATATCTATACAAATATGTATACATACATATATACATACTATCTCTCATTTGTATGTGTGAAGCTCATAAGCTCGATCATCAGTATCCACATTCCTCAATATACTAGCCATCACTCCAATCATAATAGCTCAATTCGTTATATGAACAAGATCCCTCACTTGAAACATACACTACACCAAAATGGGCAAATTGTCACCTTTCAGCCGGCCAGCCTTGTCAAGGTCATTGACCGTGACAAAAAACACCCGTTTTATGTCATGGTCAATGACCGTGATAAGACCGTGACAAATTTACTTGTCACGGTCGTGTCACGGTGAATGACCGTGACAATAATTTAAATACTTGTCACGGTCAAAGACCTTGACACGACCGTGACAATATTTGCAGCTAAAACCCTACCCCCTTCTTTTTTCCCTAACGCCGTTCCCTCCCTCTCTCTCTCTCTCTCTCTCTCTCTCTCTCTCGATGCTGCTCTCTCTCTCTCTTTCTACTTTCAGGTCGATTTTATCTCTCTCTCTCTGTCTTCCATTTATATATATATTTGTGTGTATATTTATGTGTGTATGTGTATATATATATATATGTGTGTATGTGTGTGCGTGTGTGGGGGGTGGGGCAGGGTGGGGGTAGGGGGTGGGGCGGGGTGGGGCAGGGTGGGGGAGGGGGCAGGGGGTGGGGTGTGTGTGTGTGTGTGTGTGGTGGTGTGTGGTGGGGGAGGGGGTGGTGGAGGGGGGCAGGGTGTGGGGTGGTGTGGTGTGTGTGTGTGTGTGTGTGTGTGTGTGTGTGTGTGTGCGCGTAGGTGCGTAGGTGTGCGTGTGTGTGTGGAGGGGGCAGGGGGCAGGGGGTGGGGGTGGGGGTGGGGCACCCATTTAATAAGTCTTTAAATATTTGGAAAAAACATAATATTACAAAATTGAAACGAAATGGTATTGACAGAACTTACACATACGTTATGTACTGTGCTCTTACGTTGAAAATTATTAGATAGAAAAAGTAAAATATAAATTGAGATAACCTTAGAATCTAATTAGGCTAAAAATATAATAGCATCAACTAACATATATACACAACACTAAAAGTAGACATCAATTTTATAAATAATTGATAATAGTTGGATAATAATTGGATAATAAACATCGGGAGGGGGTGGGGGTGGCGGGGGGAGGGGGGCAAGGGGTGGGGGTGGGGCACCCATTTAATAACTCTTTAAATATTTGGAAAAAACATAATATTACAAAATTGAAACGAAATGGTATTGACGGAACTTACACATACGTTATGTACTGTGCTCTTACGTTGAAAATTATTAGATAGAAAAAGAAAAATATAAATTGAGAGAACCTTAGAATCTAATTAGGCTAAAAATATAATGGCATCAACTAACATATATACACAACACTAAAAGTAGACATCAATTTTATAAATAATTGATAATAGTTGGATAATAATTGGATAATAAACATCGGGAGGGGGTGGGGGTGGCAGGGGGAGGGGGGAAGGGGGTGGGGGTGGGGCACCCATTTAATAACTCTTTAAATATTTGGAAAAAACATAATATTACAAAATTGAAACGAAATGGTATTGACGGAACTTACACATACGTTATGTACTGTGCTCTTACGTTGAAAATTACTAGATAGAAAAAGAAAAATTTAAATTGAGATAACCTTAGAGTCTAATTAGGCTAAAAATATAATGGCATCAACTAACATATATACACAACACTAAAAGTATACATCAATTTTATAAATAATTGATAATAGTTGGATAATAATTGGATAATAAACATCGGGAGGGGGTGGGGGTGGCGGGTGGGGGTGGGTGGGGGTGGGGTTTTGAATATTATTTACATTTATTTTTTTGGATATTATATACATTCAAAATAAATAATTGATAATATTTGGATAATAATTGGATAATAATTGATATTTTCATTCAAAATAAATATTTCATTCAAAAATATTGGATAATAATTGATATTTTCATTTAAATTGATAATAATTTTATTCAAGAAATTAATTCAATTAGGTAAAACCCTAGATAATTTTTTAACAGAATTTGATAATATTATATAAAGTTTAGTAAATTCACAAAATGTTGCCAATTGTATGTTTTTAGGAATATCATTAGTTAGAATCCATATACATGCATGTTGTTAGAAAGTCTTAAATTTAATTCTCACTTTAATTTGTAGAATCTCTGTACTTGGTTGGATTTATCCCTTTATGATAATGAAATTTATGCTACAATTACAATTAGGTAAAACGAAATGTGTACTATTAACATTTTTTTTATCTGTACTAATAACATTTTTTTACAGCAAAAATGTCTCCTTCAGATGTTAAGGCGAAGATGATGATGCTGTTTATGATGATGTCGTTTGGGTTCGGTGGTAGCGGAGGCGACGAGGGCTCCTCCGCCCCTAGGCTCCCCAAATATGAAAAATTTGGGATTACCGTTGAAAACAAGTCGGAGCTATTAGCGAGATCCCTCGAGCTGCTAAAGACGGTCATCGGCCCGGGGTTTATGAGTTGGAAGGAGGTGCCATATGAGCTCAAGTTAGCTGTTTGGGCGGCACTACAGGTAATATTTCAATTTCAATTTCAATTTCAATTTATATTTATATTTATATTTATATTTATTCGCAACTAACATTGTATTTGTTGGATAGGAACAATTCAACTTGGATCCAAAGCTACGCGATTCCGTCTTGGAGCAGTTGAGGGAGCAACACAAGACGTGGAAGAAAAATATGCGGACACGGTACTTTGGAAAAACACGAGAGTCCATTTTACAATGGCGCGGATCCGTCCCGCCCAAGGAGCCGATCTCATTGGCACAATGGCAAAAGTTCATTGACAATGAGATCGAGGATCGACAATTGGCATCTCGCCAATCGGGGATGGAAAATCGGGCTAAAAAGACGTACGTGCACTACTCCGGCCGGACCTCTTACGCTGAGGTGGAGCATAGGATGCAGGTAAGATTTAATTTATCTATAACTACAGAAATATATTATTGGATATTATTTTACTTTGAGGGGCCGATACTAATTTTACTTTACTTTATATTATTTCAGGGGGTAGGGAGTGGGCCAGGGGGTAAGCCACATAGGCTCGATACTTATGTGGCTCTTCGGACGAAGAAGGGGAAGGACAAGGAGGTGTCCCCGAGCGTCACGACCAAGATTGTAAGTAATCCGACAGTTTAATTATTATTAATTATGTTATAATTTTTTAGTTTACTTATTTTACTAATCATGTGCTTTTTGTCGTTTCAGGCAAAGCTTAAGGAAGTGCATGAGTCGCAGTCTGATGCCGACAAGGCATCTTTGTCCACAGACGCACTCAGCCAAGTGCTTGGCTCTGATCGCAAGGGAGGACAAGGGGAGTGAGCTCGCAGGTGGCCAAATCTAGGATCATCGGATTGGAGACGAGCGACACCGGGTTGGCTCGAACGGTGGATTCACACGACGCGAAGCTGTCCCGTTTGGAGGCGACGGTCCAAGATATGTACGCATTCATGAAGCGTACGTTGGGTGTAGACCGTAAAGGGAAAGAGAAAGGGAAGGAGAAGGAGAAGGCGGTGGAGGAGGAGGTGCGGGAGGACGTGGCACAGGATGACGAGGATGTGGACCTCGCTGCTTCATCACCGACACGTTCGTACTTCGACGATCCACTTTCCTATTTGACGACCTCCAACAGACCATTGTCGATAATTGGTTGGCCGAGTGTGTTCATATTGGACGTATTTGATGGCCAGCGGATAGGGCGGGGGTTGAGGGACCCGAATATCGTCGAGGGTGGAATAGTCCATGGACGTGTGCTTCAAGAGATGGAGTCCAGAGTGCTCGTCATGCATGTCATACCCGGGAAGGAGAACTCCCTATTGTGGTTGCGCGAACAATGAGGCACGACGTATATTAGTGGGTGCGTCAATTCGTATGTCGTGTGGCCTACTCACTTCCTCAGTTTTATCCAAGACATGTAGTAACATTATTTTTAAGTTTGTCCATTTTAATTATATTTGGATTATATCGTCATGTATATTATTTTTACTTTGAATATTTGGATTATATCGTCATGAATATATATTTGCATTATCTTTAGTTTGTGTTGGATATATGATGTTTGGAATAGGTATAACGTTGCTATAACAGGTACAAATATACTGCTGGGCAGTGGCGGTGGCCATACTGCCCAGTAGATTTTTTTTAAATTCTGCCCAGAATTATCATGATCATTGACCGTGACACGACCGTGACAATTTTGTCACGGATGTGTCACGGTCAATAACCGTGACAATTCTGGGCAGAAAGGTCACGGCTTTGTCACGGTTATAAACCGTGACAAACGTGTCACGGTCATTGACCTTGACACGACCGTGACACAAAACGCGAGTTTTGTGTCAAGGTCAATGACCGTGACACGACCGTGACAAAAAAAGTTGTCTCGCCTCGAAATGTCACGGTCATTGACCTTGACAAGTTGGATTTGTCAAGGTCAATTACCTTGACAAATGGGCAGATTTGGTGTAGTGATATTCACCCATTTTCCTTATGATATAAATAATCTTCCAACCTAAATATATCTCCAACATTAAGGTTATCACCCCAAAACTTAGTGTAGGTAACAATCACTACACATCACATCTATATTCGAAAGTACCTCAACATCTCTAGTACTAATTCGACCATTAGTATACACCTAACTAATAGTCTATAAACCTAAAACTCAATCTTAAATTCATCTCATGATCCCATCATTTAGGGAATTACCATATCGATATATATATTCAATATCCTGACTACAGTTTAGTTACTCCTATAAACCTCTAAATTATATTTCATTTACAATCTATTCCTTAGGTTAATCCTTACTAACGATACGCGACCACTCTCTCTTGTCCATCCCCAATTTGTATCTTAATAGAATCCTATTTCTATAAGGATTCGACACTCACCTCGGTCTACGATTTCGAGCCATACCCTCACCCCTCTCTCTCAAAGAGTCCTAAACCGTACGTCGTATGCAAGCTCACTTATGACCTCTAAATAGAACTACCGTTCGTAAAGGAATTCCCACACTATACTAATGCAATAATGTCCAATACATATGTATATAAGCCCCCAAAATGACCCAATGCATACCCGCGATCTCATCAAGCGAGAATCTCCAATTAAATCTCCAAAACATATTTCTTACATCATATAATCATGTCCCAAGTCAATAAACCCAACCAAAAAGGGTTAGAAATCATTCTAGAAAAATTTAGCAAAACTACCCTGTGTTCTAATCGATTCGGCCCCTCCGAATCGATTCGGCCCAACCAGACCTGTAAGTCTGCTACATACTGAATCGATTCACTAGGGGCGAATCGATTCGTCCCTAAAGACCTGAGGCTTCTGCAACCTGGCGAATCGATTCGGCCAGTTCAGAAAGCCACAAAAATGGCTGATTTCTCCAAACCCAAATTTCCCAAAATTTAATTTATACCTCTTCCAACCCTTAATCTGCAACCCCAACATGTTTTCGGCATCCAAAATTCATCCTATATCAAATCTCATCAATTTTTATCCCTTAAATCCAAGTGTAAACTTAAATTTCAAGATTGAAGCCAACAATTAGGTTTTGATAAATATACCCAAAAGTCCAATTCTGTTATCCACAATTATGAAATGAAATACACAAATAAAATATTTAGCAAGATTAAACACTTGCCTGGATTTTGTAGAGGTTGGATCGTCCTCGATGTCGCGTTTGGGCGAGAATCTCCAAACTTTTCTTCGTCTCTCTCTCTCTTCCTTTCTTATTCTTTCTTTCTTCCTTTCTCTCTCTATCTTTCTCTAAATGAGATGGCTTGATCCGTAAGCCTTTAAATCCCTTAAAACCATAGACCCGGTTTTAAATGTTAATACACACTTTAAATGACTCGTTTACTCCAATTCGAGTCAAACATACTTAAAAATATTTCGGAGTCAAAATAAAACCCAATGACAGTCATTTTGACTATCTCAACCCTTTCGGAACTAATGGCGCACTCAAAATCCTCATCCGATAAATTTTAAAACGTCCTCAATTTTTGGACTTCGATTTCCAAATTTTAAAATTCTCCAATTTAAGGAAAGTTTATTTCTCCCAAAATTAAATTTCTCAATTCCAAAATCATGGGGTGTTACACTCTTCCCCCTTACTAGAATTTCGCCCGCGAAATTTAAGATATGCCTAGGACTTCGAATCTCATCTAGTCCTTACATCTACCCTCAAGATCACTATACCGATCCTTTTTGGTTCTCACATCGTACCATATAGATTTAAAAAAAAATCAAACTAACTACCCAGGGCTCCCATACACCCCGTACTCGAGCTCCACTCGTAAAACAATAATCAGACTCCATTAGCCAGAAAATCATAATATAACTCTCTACATCCATAATCTATAGCAACATATTATGTATATAAAAGTTTGAAAGTATTAATGGTTGAACTCTTCTCAATTCCCGACACTAGCTACATTCATGCAGGAGAGGTCTCGCAAGCATAAATCCAAACAAGGAACCCTCCCAATACACTACTGTGTAGCTATGTCGGGGATTCGGATCAGTTGAACCAGGGTTAAGGTTGTATAAAAGATTTTCATATTTTAGATATTGCCCGAAGGCCTATGCAAAACATAATATAAAACAATCCCATGTCTTTCGACACGCCAAACAAACACCTTATGTTTAAAACACAAGGCCATCAACAAATACAATACTCTAACCAATACCTAATTCTCAAAACTAGCACACCTATGAGCTAAATTCTTCGCTCAACAATAAATCTACTAAACTCTGAACCTCTCAGTTATATAATTCCCTTACATTACATCAACACATTTCCACAAGACAAGTTCTTCCCTCATTGGAACACTAAAATTTCCTACCCTAGCCAATCCATAACCAATTAACCTTAACAATTCACACTCCCGAAAATCAATAGAGCAACTCTCTACTAGCTCATTACAAGACGGTTTAATATCCTAGAAGATGTCGTATAAAGACCACACTTTCTCACTCCTTCCCAAGGCCTAATTCTCCTCAAAGAAATATCTTCCTCATAAATCCTTCCTAACCATTCTGAAGGACAAGACGCTATTGCGACTACCAGAAACTCCCTTAGTCCTACTCAATGAACTCCAAAACTTTAAATTTCTCACTCCCTCTTCCCATAAGGCAATTCTCCCGATATTGGGACAACTCCACACACCTCATATCGGTAAAAGTCACCAACACCAGGTTTCCTAATAAATGTTGAGTAATTTCTCAATCTAAACCTCCTAAGCGCTCCTTAATCTTTCCTCATCAGTACTTACCTTATCGATCACGAAACTCTCCTTCTTATCTCTGCCTGAATCATGGAAAGAAATACCTCAAATCAAAACGTACTCAAAATCTATTATGGGTATTACATCTCTCATCTTCCCCTTCCTAATTGACTTATTCTCGGCAACGTCTGAGACAAAAGCAACTGTATCAGAACGTCATTTGAGCGAGTGCATCTCGTGGAAGAAGATAAACGTAAGGAACACAACAATCCTACAGTAGGGCTTTATGTCAACAACATCAACGAAGGAACATAGAAAACCCGCACAGATCCTAAAGACACTAGAACCTGATGCTCTGATACCATCTGTGACAACCCGCTTAAAATAATAACGGGTGAACAACCCTATACTACATAAATCAGGTATCTCAGATGGCTCAGTCTCAACATCAAATGATTATGCTAGATAATATAAGGCTAACTACCCATAGTTATTTAAAAGCGGATGCCAAAAACTAAATAAAACATACAGTGGAAATCAAACTAACTATGTACATCTACAAACAAAGGTAGAATGCACAAGTATGGTGAAGAAGGAAAGTGCTATAATAAAAATTAAATGAATACATACAAGGAGATGAACCTGAATAAGCTGTTGGGTCACAGACAGTACAACATCCATGTGAAGAATTTTAAATAATTATAAATAACTCTAAAGTATAGTCCCGATGTACACAGTGAATCCTATCTAGATTTACAAAGAAATAGAGAGGGACTACAATCTAAGTCCCACAACAGTCGGCACCTGTTACGGCTCCCACAACTCTGGATAGAAGGGCATTCGTCATCCATGCGGTAGGACACCTGTAGTAATATATATATATATATATATATATATATATATATATATATAGAGAGAGAGAGAGAGAGCAGGAGAGAAATATAAACGGGTCAGAGCCCGAGGTGTAAAAATGTTTAGCAAGTGTGTTAACCGTGCATAATAAATATAAATGCACTTATTTCATAATTAAAGTGGAGTCGCACTCTCGTGAAATCCTCCAAACTCACCTTTCTTCCAACAGCGCGCACCTATTCGCGTCCTGGAATCTTAATTAAGTTACCCCGCCCATAAGGACAACCTAACTTACCATAGGCACGGCCTATACCCCCAAGACCTTCCTTCCTAACATAACCCCAAGAATGTTTCCCATTCCAATTACATTTAATTATATTTACAGATATATGCCTTACTAGGCTTTATTGATTCCAATGTATAACTAAATCAGTTATCCATTTTATTACTTAACATTTTAACATTTAAACTTCAATTTAAGAGTTTATTCTCTAAATAACATGCACAAATTAATAAGGACAAAACTTCTCTCTATTCTCAACATTGTGCTGCGTTTCGTGCGTGGGGCGTCTCGCAAAGCGAAATCCAAACAAGGAACCCCCCGATACACTACTCCTTGACAATGTCGATCCTAGAGATCCATTATGTCATGCACACAATTCTACTACTACCATTTGGATTACTAACTAAGAGTAACCCCTATATCTCCAATAAATATCCTTGGGTTGATGTAGCCGAAATATTCCTTAAATGCGATGCATAAACCCCCAACATCCTTGTACGCCATAATCACCCAAGATGTACACTATAGAACTATTATATCCATTCACCTATAGGATATAAATAAGTATATATATGTATTTACTCTAAACATGTATATAGATACAATCATTCATTCCCATAGCTAAGTGTATATACCACATATGATGTACAATGGCCATTCACATAAAATAACCGACTATATATATCTCCAATATACTGCAGCATGCTATCATCTTCCCAGTGCCCAAACCATGTAGCATACTGGGGACCACCTGGTGGGGCTAAACGACACCCACCTCATGATAAACTCATGCACACAACGTCCGAGAAGCGGTCATAGTTCCTAACCGGTAATGAGACGAAACATACCCACCACGTCTCATCCCCCCAAAAATGTAAATCACATAATAACACAATGGACAACTGTGACCTGTGGAATATCCACACTCTTCTCCTCGAGCTAGGGTGCTCACCCTCATCGCGAAAACTTCCCAATGATAGCATGTGCGCGGTATGCTTAACCATACAAGTATATATATCATTCACATGCACAATTTATATACATCCAGATAATCATATCATATAACTAAACCTTCGTATACAGTTTAGCTATTCATGCCATGAGTATACACATATATTCATATCTATACAAATATGTATACATACATATATACATACTATCTCTCATTTTTATGTGTGAAGCTCATAAGCTCGATCATTAGTAACCACAATCCTCAATATACTAGCCATCACTCCAATCATAATACCTCAATTCGTTATATG
Source organism: Sambucus nigra (assembly GCA_949130495.1). Classification (NCBI taxonomy): domain Eukaryota; kingdom Viridiplantae; phylum Streptophyta; class Magnoliopsida; order Dipsacales; family Adoxaceae; genus Sambucus; species Sambucus nigra. Next base: position 90,153,322 of record OX422223.1, on the reverse strand, counting down.
AACAAGATCCCTCACTTGAAACATATTCACCCATTTTCCTTATGATATAAATAATCTTCAAGCCTAAATATATCTCCAACATTAAGGATATCACCCCAAAGCTTATTGTAGGTAACAATCACTACACATCACATCTATATTCGAAAGTATCTCAACATCTCTAGTACTAATTCGACCATTGGTATGCAACTAACTAATAGTCTATAAACCTCAAACTCAATCTTAAATTCATCTCACGATCCCATCATTTAGGGAATTACCACATCGATATATATATTCACTGTCCCGACTACGATTCAGTTACTTCTACAAACCTCTAAATCATATTTCATTTACAAGCTATTCCTCAAGTTAATCCTTACTAAGGATACGCGACCACTCTCTCTTGTCCATCCCCAATTTATATCTTAATAGAATCCTATTTCTATAAGGATTCGACACTCACCTCGGCCTAAGATTTCGAGCCATACACTCACCCCTCTCTCTCAAAGATTCCTAAACCATACGCTGTATGTAAGCTTACTTATTACCTCTAAATAGAACTACCGTTCGTAAAGGAATTCCCACACTACACTAATAAATTAATCTCCAATACATATGTATATAAGTCCCCAAAATGACCCAATGCATACCAGCGATCTCATCATGCAAGAATCTCCAAAAAATATTTCTTACATCATATAATCATGTCCCAAGTCAATAAACCCAACCAAAAAGGGTTAGAAATTATTTTAGAAAAACTTAGCAAAACTACCCTGTTTTCGAATCGATTCGGCCCCTCCGAATCGATTCGGACCCAACAACGAATCGATTCGGCCCCAGTGAATCGATTCGGCCCAACTAGACCTGTAAGTCTGCTACATAATGGATCGATTCGCTAGGGGGGAATCGATTCGGCCCTAAAGACCTGAGGCTTCTGTAACGTGGCAAATCGATTCGCTAGGGGTGAATCGATTCGGACAGTTCAGAAAGCCACGAAAATGGTTGATTTCTCCAAACCAAAATTTTCCAAAATTTAATTTATACATCTTCCAACCCTTAATCTGCAACCCCAACATGTTTTTGGCATCCAAAATTCATTCTATATCAAATCTGATCAATTTTTATCCCTTAAATCCAAGTGTAAACTTCAATTTCAAGATTGAAACCAAAAATTAGGTTTTGATAAATATACCCCAAAGTCCAAATCTTTTATCCACAATTATGAAATGAAATACACAAATGAAATATTTAGCAAGATTACACACTTGCCTCGATTTTATAGAGGTTGGATCGTCCTCGATGTCTCGTTTGGGCCGGAATCTCCAAACTTTCCTTCATCTATCTCTCTCTCTTCCTTTCTTCTTCTTTCTTTCTTCCTTTCTCTTTCTCTCTTTCTCTAAATGAGATGGCTTGATCCGTAAGCCTTTAAATCCCTTAAAACCATAAACCCAGTTTTAAATGTTAATACACATTTTAAATGACTCATTTACTCTAATTCGAGTCAAACATACTTAAAAATATTTCGGAGCCGAAATAAAACCCAATGACAGTTATTTTGACTATCTCGACCCTTCTGGAACTAATGGCGCACTCAAAATCCTCATCCGACAAACTTTAAAACGTCCTCAATTTTTGGACTTCCATTTCCAAATTTTAAAACTCTCTAATTTAAGGAAATTTTATTTCTCCTAAAATTAAATTTCTCAGTCCCAAAATCATGGGGTGTTACAGTTTGGGTCTCGGGGCATTTTTAGTCCTAATTGATATCCCGGGAGGGTATGTTAGACATTTTATATTTTTGTGTAATTAAACCCACGAGTTTCCTAAGGATAAATCATCCTTTAGGAGTTGCCTTCTTGGGTTAACAAACAAAAAATCAAAGAACGATCATTAGAGTAGGAGTTGGAGAGCTTTCCAAGCAACTCAAGGCCAAGGACTCAACCATTTACACCGCCACCACCACCAAAGCATGGATCGCGCGACGAGGAACGCAACCATCTCTTGCGTCCACAAATCAGAAACTCAAATTCCAGGGAAGTGTCTATCTTGATTTATTTTAGTTAATGTTTTGTAACAACCCGAGGTTTTGGAGATGAGGATTTATTTATTTAGGGAGAAATAAATAATATTTTATTAGAGAAATAATTAAATTGGCAATTGAGGTCAAAATTTGAAGTTGTTAGAAAGAGTGTCGAATGTCGATTCTGAGGGTACCATAGTGTCCGGAAGGGTCGAGAAAGTCGAAATGACTGTACTTGGGGTCTATTTAAGTTCCGAAATAAATTAGGACCGTTTAACTCGAATTAAAATCACCGAGTCATTTAAAGTGTGTATTATCATTTAAAGATGTGTATCTTGGGATTTAGGGCTTATTAAGCCTACGGGAGATATTTCTCCGAAGAGAGAGAGAGAAAAAGAAAGAAAGAAAGAGAGAATAAGAAAGAAGAAGAAAAGGAAGGAGAAAAGAGAGAGAAAGTGGAGATTTCCGGTCAATACGCGATCTCAAGGCGGATTCAAACCCTACGAACCCTAGGCAAGTGATTAAACTTGCTAAATAATTGTTGAGTACCATTTATTGCATGATTTGTGGATTAAATCTTTGGGTTTCAGGTTTAGTTTATCAAAACCTAACTTTTGGGTATAATCTTAGATTTGATATGTAGATCTTTGATTTGAGGATAGAAATTAGTTTATATGTATTCTAGGATGATTATTGATGATATATATGTGATTGGGTTGAAGAGATATGGAGAGAAAATGATTAAAATGGATTTTGGGTATTTTGGCTTACTTAAAAAGTAGCCATTTTCGAGAGTTCTAAAGGGCCGAATCGATTCGACCTCTTACCGAATCGAATCGGAATTGAGTAGGTGCCTAGGTCTGAGTGACCGAATCGATTCGGACCCTAGCCGAATCGATTCGGTCTGAGACAGAATCCCAGGTCTGATGACCCGAATCGATTCGCCTTCCTGGCCGAATCGATTCGCTGGGTCGTATCGATTCGGAATTGGCCCGAATCGATTCGGAAACAGGGCTTTTTCAGGGGATGTTTTCTAAGGAGAATTTCATCCCGTTTTGTACGAGTTTATCGATTGGGGATCTCTATAGGAGATATTTGGAGTATGTTTTGGAGACTTTTAGAGAGTTTCCCTTAAAAGAAATAAATGGAGTCATATTGACTATATTTGAGGAATACCGATTAGATATTTTGGTATGTTCTAAGTTGGGAAGCCCACCTTGTTTTGAGAATTCTATTTGGAGATAATTATGATATTAATGGGAATAATTTAGAGATAATGGATCTTAGGATCCAATCCCAAATGGGATAACTTTAAAAGGGTTCATAAAATGAATGGAACCCCATTATGGATGGAGATTTATAAATGCTATTTGAGGTGCATACGGATATAGAAATATCCTTATTGATGCTTAATTTGGGAGATGTCTCACATAAGGAGAAATGCTAATTGAAGAGCATTAGGATAAAAGAATATCCTTAACAGAAATAGAATTGAGAGACAATTCATAATTAGAAGCGACATGTGAGCTTCAAGCCAGAAATAGTATAGCGTATACTAAGTGGGGAAGATGTGTGAGAATTGACGATTAGTTTATCAAGAGAGAGATATACTAAACAATGACATTAAATCTATTACGCCTAAGAGAGTACAATGAAAATGAAAATGATGTGGCAGGTATACCTTATATGATGGTATATATTTATTATGTGGGATGTATGTATACCTTATATTATGGTATATATGCATGGTTAGGAATACCCTCTCCTTGCTATCATTGGGAAGTTACGTGCGTAGAGGGTGAGCATCCTGGCTCAAAGAGCAGGGTGTAGATATTCCCCAGGTCATAGTCGTCCATGGTGGTCAACAAATGACATATATATACATTTATTTATTTTGGGGGTGAGAGGTCGTGGGTATGTGTCACTCTCACTTGCCGTTTAGGAGCTATGACCGCTTCCCGGGACGTCGTGTGCGTGAGTTGATCACAAGGTGGGTGTCGTGGAACCCCACCAGGTGGCCCCAGTTTGCTACGTATATGGGCTGCTGGAAGATGATAGCATGTGAGCCTGCGTCCTTAGAGTTATATCTCGGTTGGATGGTTATTATTGCTTGTGCTTATACTTGGGTATCGAGGGCATAATGGACCTCAACGACCTACATTGACAGGATTAGTGTATCGAGAGGGTTCCTTGTTTGGATTTTGCCTCGGCGAGACATCCCACGCACGAACCGCAGTGTAATGTTGGAACTTGGGGGTAAGTTAGTCCTTAATGCTCATATTTATATATCTATATATCACCTATCCCGACTAGCGACAATGCCAGGAGTAGTGTAACGGGGGGGTTCCTTGTTTGGATTTTGCTTCGGCGAGACGTCTCACACATGAAACTCCGTGTACTGTTGAGAATTGGGAATATTAATTAATTAAAATTTGGATAATAAATTGGGTAACATTCATCTTGCATTGAGGGCATAATGAGCCTCGAGGATTGATACGGTCAGGAGTAGTGTAATGGGGGGGTTCCTTTTTTGGATTTTGCCTCGATGGGACGTCCCACGCATGAAACGCGGTGCCGTGTTGAGAATCGAGAGGAGTTTAGTCCTTAAATCTTGGTGATAATAACTCATATATAATAATTAGAAATATATATACTGTTTACATGCCAAATAAGGGCATCACTAGAATATAAAATATTCTAGTAAATGAGAATGTTAATGTATTGTAATGATGTTGTTATGAGCTGGATCATGTAACTTTATATGTTCAACAAATGAACATTATAAAGATAACTATAACTATTACATTAAAGTTAATGTATATAACTTATAGATTATTGAAATAAGTGTAGATTGGGAGATAGGTTAGATGGATTCACTTAAATACTTCCATTGGGTTTAAGTTAGAATCCTCTTAACTAAATTAGAATCGGTCATCCATTTGGAGATCACGTGCATACGCTTAGTGCACGATTTAGATGAGAGGTGAGTTGAATTATTATGGAGAGTTCGATTCCACCTTAATCATGTAATAATGCATTTATAATTATTATGCATTTTAGTACACTTGCTATAAAATGTTTTTCAACTCGGGCTCTGACCCGTTTATATTTTCTCCTCCATGTATATATTGTACTACTTCAGGTGTTCCTCTGCAAGGATGCCTTTGATGTTCATCCATCCTGTATTCGCGGAGCTGTGGCAGTAGCGGACTATTGAGGCACTTTGTTTTAGTCGATTCCTATCTTTGTATATCTAGATTTGGATTCAGTTGTATATGGAGTTAGTATTCAAGGTGTTGTAGATTAACACTTTTATATTTCATTTCTCTGATTGTATTGTCTATTACCCGACATCATATTCGGGTATTTCGTTTGTTCTTTGTATTGTACTCTTGTATATTTATGGAGTTTGCACTTATCACTCACACTAGTTAGATGTGTATAGTTGGTTGTGTTTGCATTATTGGTTTTGTTATTGTTGTTAAATAAAAGTTTTAAATTTTTGACAATTCGCTTTTAATGATTTCGGGTAGTTAGCCTTATATTATTAGTATTGTCTGTTGATGTTGAGACTGTGCCATCTAGGATACCTGATTGAATGTAGTATAGGGCTGGCCACCCGTTATTATTTTGAGCGGGTTGTCAAATGTTTCAATCATGTTAGTCTAGGGTTGTTTAGAACATGTTTCATGGAGGAAATTATATTTTTGGAGACTTCAAATCATATGTATAGAGGAAGTAGACGTATTCTGGGCATCTAAATCACATGTAGAGGATCAGCCACGAATTTGTATGGATTTAGAAGCAAGAAATCTGGAAAAGAATTGAAAGAATGGAAATTAAAAGAAAAATAGGGTTCTTGCAGTTTATGTGAATTTTACCCCATTAAATTATGATACTTGATGAATTCGGACATATTTTACGTAGAAAATCATGTAGTTAGGTATATGGTACTTGTAGTATTATTAATTGGGTGTTTGGGAATCGATAATGGAGATTTTGTTGAGGTTGTAGAGGTAAACCCGTAACTAGAAAAGAACAGGTTTCGTCATAACTGCTTGATCGATAGATCGATCGATCAAGAAGATCAATCGATCGATCCCTCCTGGAAAACTGCGTATTTTCCTTCTTTAAGTTTATGCCGATGAAAATGCATCGAAACCCTTAATCATCATTGATAGAGCATAATGAATTATAAAGAGGACGAGTATGGCCTAGGTAGACCCCATTGAGTGAAATTTAAGGTAGGATGAAATTAGGGGTTAACGGGGAGTTTTTCACACATACGAAATCACGCATACGTGTAATAAAAGATCGAGGCTCATGAGTAAGTTATACTAGAAAATAAGTGAGAGTGCCTACTGAAATTATACGTAGGGAAATAAAATACTTCGAGAGATGAGAAGTAAGTATGGAGTAACTTATATATGAGAATAAAAGTGACGGGTCCGTTGTGCGAGATAATCGAGTAAAATGTGTTAATGACGGATAATTATAATTCTGGGCCATGGGCACGCCAAATTTAGAAATGTGAATATTTATATATATATATATATATATATATATATATGATTGTGTGATTATGCATATATTATATATCTGTGTAAAAATCATACCCGGGCTACTTGCTATTACGGGGGTTTCTGTGTCGGGACAGTCTTATCTCGATTGGGCCTTTATAGGGGATATTGACTTGTACCCTTGAACATAGGATTCCATGGTACATGCTATCTGATTGATAGTCAGATGGTCCTAAGAGATGTGAGGGTATGTGCTGACCGTTTAATGACTTGGAACTATGCTTTGCCTCCATTTGTATGTGTTTTATGTTAATACAGTTCGAGAGTGATTCCTAACTAGTATTTTCCTTAGTACGAGGGATATGGGGACTTAATAGCAGAGTATGCTAGCACCATAGATTTTATGTGGGGTGCTGTTAGTATATATATTATATATGAGGATAATATATATACGTATATTTACATGGGAACTTTTTACTATGCGTATAAGTATTTAAGTAATGAATAAATGTTTCAACTTTCTTATAAGTGTTCGGGAACTTTATAATGGTACTGATTTGTTCTAAATAGCGTAACAAATCTTGAAGAGATTAATTTTCTAAACTAAATATCATAACCTTGTTATTTCTCGAGATAAAACTTTATGGATAATAAGTTAGATATACTTTTGAGGTTTAGTAGTACGGTAGGCGTGCACACTAGATGAGAAGTGAGAAATCTCAACAGAGTGTCGCATACTAATATGGTTGTTGCATTAGCAGGTAAGCATTTTAAATACTTGCTAAACTATTTTTAGAACTGTTTTACACTTGGACTCTGACCCGTTTCCTGTCTTTTTCTCTCTCTTGTATGTATATGTATATGTATTACAGGTGCCCAGCCACAGGGGCATCATGCATAGGTTTCTTGGATTGGTCGTGTTGCAACTTATGTGGGAGTTGCAGGCCTTTGGTTTAAACGACCTCTTCATTGATTCAATTCATGTTTTAGTTCTTCATTGTTAGGGCATGTGTCGCCCGTTTCCCTATTTAGTTTGGATATATCAGAGATGTATGTTTATTTGTAGTTTCAGTATTTAGTACTCCTTCGGAGTTAACTATTGTTAGGATGGTTCCATTTGTAGTTTTAAACTGGTTTGGTTTATCTAGATAGTTTTAATTCTTGTGCGTTATTGTCGTCCTTAGTATTTATGTGATTCTTAAACTATTGGTTGTTAAAAAGGTTTACAGATTTGGATTTAATAAAATGGAAATAAAGTCTTAAATTGTTTTGACGCTTAGCTTAATTATTTAGGGTGTTTAAATTGGTAAATTTTATTTTACGACAGTGATGCTAAGAATGAACCAACTGTTCACCTTGATTTTAATTTAATAAAGGACTGATCGCCCAGTATTTAATTAGGCGGGTTGTCATAGGTAGTATCAGAGCATCAGGTTCTAGTGTCCTTAGGATCTGTGCGGCTTATTATGCTTCCATCATTGCTTTGTTTGATATAGATCCCTATGTTTAGGATTGTTGATTTCTATGGTGAGATTTACATTCTCGTGCTATAACGTATGTACATTAATGAATCTTATTTGTGTTCAGACGTGTTTGAACAATGAAATATGGATGGCAAGGGTCGTTGGCCGGACATTAGGAGGCAAGGCTTAATTGAGGTTGTAGAGAACATTCGAGAATGATGACCGTAGTTAAGGTCACCCCTGTTATGGAACGGGAAGCTAGGACTATAAAGATGGATAGGGCGCAACCTATGATTTCGAAATGCTTCTATAGTCGAAAGAGGTGCAAGAGTAGACTCACCCAACGTGGTACGATTGGGAAAAAGTCAGACGAGACATTGAAGGCAACTGTGAGTGGAAATTCTAGAAATGGGCAGATTGTGCGTGTTAGCCAAAGGAGATAAAATATCCGAAGGTTTGGACATATGACGGAGTGTGGCTAACTTAAAGTGAAGAATTTAGAGTAAAATTTTTCTTAGCTTGTCGAAACGAAGTTATCATGGTGGGAGTCAACCACCACTTTTAGAAGTGGAATGCTATGTCTATAAAAGGATCTTGGGTACAGTTTGACCGCATGTTCCTTCATCGGATGTTCAGGATAAAATGTGAATGTTGTTTTGAACTCATCACAGGAGGACCCGACAGAGGTCCATTTGTGATTATGAATCTAAGCCGTTAGAGAATCTTGTATCGGAGGATGTAGATATAAATGGAGGAGAGGACTCCAAGTGGGAGATCGACTCGTAATAATAATTAATAACACTTAAAAAGGGAACTCTGCTGGATGGTACACTCGGAGGTTAACAATGTCGTGCTTTGTCAATAGAGATGATAATGCTTCTTTGTGTGGGAAGCTAAAAGAAGCAAATAATTTATTCAAGAAAAAGACTGGATGCAACGGTGGTAGTGTAGAACCACAAGGGGATGTGGATACACATCAGGGGACCCATTTAAATGATTCAGATAGTTTAATTCTTACCAGGCGATGGTGAATTCAACAAGGGTTATTGAAACCAGTAGCACGTTCCTTAGGGCCAACAAAGATAAATGAACGATGGGGGTAGCCATCAGGATCAAGAGTATTTAAGTACGAGAGAAGGACAATCCTAATATGGTTAGTATGATAGGCGATAAGTGGATTATGTGTATAGGTATTTTGTGGAGAGTGGAATCACATGCGTTAATGTTTTCTCGAAGTGAGTAAAGGGAAAAGAGTAGGATGCCTAGTAAAGGACAATAATTAAAGTAGTTTTTGTTTTGGTTTGGACAGGCGTGTTACGTCCGGAAACCATTTGTGCAATCAAGACGATTGGCAAGGTAGAAGTATGAGTTTTATCCTCGGAGGATGAGGCGTATTTTATGTAAAACGAGCGAGTCACTATCTTTTGTTCATTGCAATATTAGTATGTGAGACGAGTTTAATGCGTATAACTGTAAACATTATTATTACGCGAATATTTTCTCTAGTGTAGCGGGATTTTCTTTAGTGCTATCCGCGGAGGATGAATGGGTGTATTAATAATGATATATACTTTATTGAGGTTACTTGTTTTAGTGGTGTGATATATGAGTATGATATTATCTTGGTTACAACTTTATAGTAATGATTAGTACGATAGTAGGCAGTTATTGCAACGATATCGGAGTGGTTGCCTTAGTGCAACATGTTTTGTTCTGGCGAGGCCTCACCTACGAGAGGGTCTGAATCGCACTTATATTATATATTTTAGAGACTACGGAGGGGATAATTGTGACAACCCGCCTAATAAGACACCGGGCGATCACTCCTATACGAAATTTTAACAGGAGTCTCATATGGATCATTTTTAGCATCACTGTCGAAAATCCATTTAATTACTAATAACCTATTAGGCTGGCATAAAAAACTTTTACTTAACTACTCTTTTTAAACAATTATAAATAAAATATTCACACAGAATACGTGAATGAAACTGAAATAAAATAAAATAACCGAACACTCAGTCAAAATAATACAACCATATCGAATGATGTACTTAAAGAATAAATAAATGCAGTTGGACCATTGGCCCAAATATTTATACAGTACCTCCTATCTAGAGTATAAGAAGGGGAGTGGCTATCAAAAACCTACACGCATTCACAGCTGCTGCAGCTGACGTCTGACTCGAAAGAAGTTCCATCCAGGCGTCCCTGTGTCTGGACACCTATATAATATATATATAGTAAGAGAGGAAAAGTAGATAAACGGGTCAGAGCCCGAGTTTGAAAAATATTTTGCAAGTGCATAAATGCCTTATTATTTTGAAAAAGGTTTTATCTCATATTTAAGTTTGGTATCGCGCTCCCATGAGATACCCCCACCTCTCTTCTATTAGTGCACACCTAACGCACCCCTCTAAACATCCTAGTCAAGCTACCCTGCTAAACTAGTCTTTAACCCAACTACTATCTACCCTAGATAGTCCAAGTGCTAAGGGATAAACTTCCATCCATTCTCAACACTGCACTAAGTTCGTGTGTGGGGTGTCTCGCAAAGCGAAATCGAAACAAGGAACCCCCCCCGATACACTACTACTTGGCAGGGTTAATGGTATAGATCCATTAGGCCCGTAGCACGCAACAAATGTATAAATATATATATATATACATCTACAATATACATTCGGATAATATCTCCCGGACTGAGGTTTACCAAATTTAATTACATCTTTATAATACACATCCGGATCTATCTCCCAGACTGATGATTCATATACAAAGTATTTATCAATACTTATCATTTTATCTCAAAATTTTCCATTTCCCTTCTTATATCCAGGAAATGTATTTAAAAGCCAACTCATTAGCATGAATTTCTTTAACATATCATATACCTTTTTAAAAGCCAGTTTTATTATAATAAAAATGCTTTTCGAATTTAAAACATCCCATTTCCCTTCCTATATCCAGGAAATGTAATTAAAAGCCATTTTTATTATCATAAAAATACTTTTACCATATCATATGCCTCCACATCCCTTCTTCCAACCGAAAAGTGTTACCGAAGCCAAATCATTAACCCCATTTCCCTTATCATATCCAGGAAATGTAATTAAAGCCAATCCATTATCATGAATTGCTTTAACATATCTAAGACCATCCCTCCGGGTTTCCCCACTAGACGCGTCACTAAATGGATATCATCTTCCAGGGCCTATCAAACAAGACAACCTGGGAACCTACCAACGCCGGGAAGCGACCATATGCCTGCGGGACAGTCAAGACCACACCCAGAATCTCCTAACCAGCGCAGTAAAATATAATCGCTCATATGGACTAGGACTATATCCACCATGTATTCATTAGGCAGGGGGCATCACCATACGCACGCAACTTCCCTTATGATAGTGATTTAGGGAGGTGTGTAACCATAATTTATCAATTATGAAAAAAACATTTATCTTTCCATTTTGAAAATATTCGTATTTACATTTTCAAAATCATTTACACCATCTCATATATGTGTATATATATATATATATAATGGCCATATTTGCCAACTACATCTAGCGATGACCATTAATCCCAAGGATTCTCTCAAAGAATCATAATCATGCTTTCATATACGCATGATACTAAACCCAAAGTATATTCTTACTTTAATAAATAATAAATACCTTAATCCCATCTAAGGATTTAGTGGATATCTCCAAATATACCAATTTGCATTAACTAAATAAGTATATTCTCCAATTCATCCTAATAATCTCGTCGGATTCACTCGTCCATAATCAACATAATTATGTTATCTCTTTAGATCATAATCCTCTTTAATACTCAAATTTAGAAAGCCTGCTTTAAACTCAAAGAGGATAAGTAATAATAATCTCCAAAATCTTGGGATGAAAACAGGGTACCGGTCGACCGGTCCTGGACCCCCGATCGACCGCGGGTTGCAAATAAGCCTACGAAACAAAGCAGTAGGCCATTTTTTCTTGACGCGGTCGACCGGTCACACCAGGTCTTCAAAACTTTATTCCTCAAATCCTCCATCCAACAACCCAATTTCATTATCGGGGTTTCTAAACTACACCAACAATCATCCCAAACATCTACACGATTAATTTCTAGCCTTTATTTTTCCAATTTCCGATTTGATTTCCGAGTTGGAAATTTCAACCCGGAACTTCGATCTTGTAAAAACCATATCAAATCGTAAAAAAATCATAAAAATATGCAGTCAGTGCTCACGCGACCGTATCGAAAAGATCTACAACTTTTGTGTTTTGGCCGAGAGCTAAATTAGTTCTCTTTCTGGCCGAAATGGCCCCACAAGCCACGGGTTTACTATTCATCATCTTCCCCAAACTCCCAAACTCCATTTTTGTCCATTTTTGTTGTTTTTAACCTCAACCAACAACTCAATAAACATCTAATCTATGTTTTACAACTAACACATCAATTATTTTGGGGTATCCACCCATTTAAACCCTAACTTTCATTTCTTCCAATTCATCACCATAGTTTACACCATTAACAAGGATTTAAGCTTAAAATTCATCTATTATCATTATTACAACAAGTCCTTATGAAAACTCCTCCCAAAAATCCATTTACACAAGAATACCCAAACCCAAAATCTTTTTGGTTTTTTAATTCCAAACTACGGTATGAGAGTTATGCAAAAAAGTAAATAAAGCCAATAAACACTTGCCTGGAGGATGAAATCCGACGACCTCGAGTCGAATCTGGCAGAGTTTGGCCCGAATCTCCATTTTCTCCTCCTCTTTCTCCTTCCTCTCTCTCTTCTCTCTCTTTTCTTTCTTTTCTTTCTCTTTTCTCCCTCTCTCCCTCTTTATAAAGAAAGAAAAAGGGTTTAACCCCTTAAAACCCAAAAACGATTCGTTTACCCAATTACGAGTTACTTTTACCTCTAAAATTACCCGAAACTCAATTTCGACAATCGGACACTCTTTTCTGACTATCTTGGCCATTCCGAGACTCATGGTGCAATCAAAATTTTCATCCTAGGTACTTGACCGCAAATCACTATTTCAACCCAAAATAAATAAATGCGGTATTTTCATTCAAATATTATCTTCTATCGCTTTACCCGATAGTGACACATTATTAAAATACTCCAATTCATTTACTTAACACCAAAAGTAAATATACCATCCATCGAAAATCATTATATCCTCGAAAATCCCAAAAATTGCTATTTCGAGAAATTCTCCAAATTGCCAATTTGTACTCAATTATGAGATTTAATTGTCTTCAAAAGGGAGGGATGTTACATACTCCCACCCTTACAACGGAATTTCATCCTCGAAATTCAGATACGACCTACACCACCAATCCTAGGATCACTCCAAATCCTAATACCTCAAGGGGAACGATACTAACCCAAATGTTCCTAACCATATGCTATACGACTACCACGATCGTAAAGTGACTCTAATATGTCACATTGTACGCATCATCTATAATGCCTCTCGGCATGAATTTTAACTTCATATACTACGCCTATTCTATTTCAGGCGGTATATAAACCAACTACTAAGGTGCCCATACACCTTTCTAACCTGTGCACATCTGGACAACCATAGCGAACGTTCGACATGCAACACTCTCTCCAAACAAGAGTCTCCTTTCCTTGGTGTAATACTCAAATATGGGTTCTCCCAACTCGCGAAATGCAATTCTCCTAACCTCGGCGCCACTACTCTTATCGAACCTACATCCTACAAATGCTATGATCTATGCGTTACCCTACCTAAGCAAAATGAGCATCCGAAATATGTCCCTAGTGCCCAAGGCCTCTCTCAACGTCCAACATTTTCTTGGTTTCATTTGTGGGACGCTTCACAAAAGCGAAATCCAAACAAGGAACCCTCCCGTTACACTACTACCTCGCGTTGTCGGTCATCGAGATATAGCGACCTAAGGCACACCAGCGAGACGTACTAAATCCTACCACACTAACCTACGAACGCATTCCTACTATTCTGTCCTTTTGCTCATACGAAAGGAAACCTAACTAATCGAAGTGCCCAATCTCTGTAAGAGCACTACGAACATCACACCCAAATCATATTTCATCAAAATTTGCCTTCTCATTAAGGCCTGACTATTATCCTCGAGTCAATTTCTCTAAGTCCCACCTCACCCACTCACTTGTGGTGAGAGGACCACTTTAGTTCTTTTCCATAGCACAATATTTCCATAAACATGCCATCATCATATGGCTCATAGTCTATAGTGGTTCATCCACACTATAAGACTTTTCCACAACAAATATCCTCGCATCCTATAACATCTCTCCCCTCCTGACGTTGTTAAGATTCATGTGTGGAGCATCTCGCAAAGCGAAATCCAAACAAGGAACCCCTCCACACACTCCTACTTAACCTTGTCGGTCATGGAGGTTCGTTATTTGAAACATGCAATCGAGATAATCCTATCCCCTTTCTAAACAAAAGGTGGTCTGAACTCCTATCTCTAACTAAGAGTCACCCCCACCTAGCGCTCGTACTAATATTCAGTCCTCGCGTAAACCCATGATGAGCTTAATCTTACAGCTCAACAATAATCCTGCGGCCTTAAACCATATCTATAAGGTTGCCACGCACTCACATCATAATAATGAAACCTCTGCTCATCGAATTTCCATTTACCCATATCAATAAAGGTGAACTCAACCTAGTATCCAGGTGAGATACCGCAACAACAACATGTTCCCTCAAGGAACTGCGGACACGATAGTCTTGCCATCATTAGCCTGTTATCGCTCGGAACAGCCAATAACATTATATACTCACCATATCACCATACTCGTATAGACATATAAAACGAGCATCCCAAACCAGATATATATATATATATATATATATATATATATATATATATATATATATATATATATATATATATATATATATATATATAATACCAACACCCGCCTTTATGTCGAATGAAGGAAAATAAAACTCCGTTACCCCGGACAACACATAGACATACATGATATAATGTTATCGATATGACTACAAACTCCAACTACACACTCGAGTCTAGGGCTAACAAAGCACCGTGACTTTCTCTAGTCACTATAACTATACCTTTTTCATTGAGGTAAAACTCATAACAACAACTTCGTTCCAACAAATTCCCCGGGTGGATGTCCACCAATGGGGTCCTCGGACATACCCATTTTCCATAAGTGTTAGCAACACTTCTCTAGTGAGCCTATAATTCCTCGAAAGGACTCATTCTTCATTGTACCTACCTCACCTTGGTATAAGATTCACTTCTCCATATTACTCTTTATTCACCGTCGACTTATGGCCGAACCTTATGTGAATAATTCCCAAAATAGCATTCCTTTCATTCTTGCTGAACCACGGGGACTCACTGTTAAAACTATTCGTAAGATCCCTTTCGAATCCTTACTTCACTGGGAAAATTCAACTTTAGTACCACACTCTACTATGGCGGTACTAAGGTACTCATAACTACTATACTTTAGTATTCGTTGAGACAATCCTTAGAAAACACTGCAAAGGAAGTGACCTCTACTACGGTCCACATTCCCGACTTCTACCAGCTGCTCCAACTAACCCTCACCTCATCCTGCCATCCAAACCTCGCACATGAATCTCAAACGAGCGCGCAAAAGATTACTATGATCTTATAATATGGCAGGAGAACGAAATCTCACGAGAGAAATCAACAATCCTAATCCCGAGGCTCTATAACAAATCGAGAGCAACGCTGAAAGCATAGTACGTCCGCACAGATTCCTAAGGACACTAGAACCTAATGCTCTGATACCATCTGTGACAACCCGCCTAATAAGATACCGGGCGATCACTCCTATGCCAAATTTTAACTGGAGTCTCATATGGATCATTCTTAGCATCACTGTCGAAAATCCATTTAATTACTAATAACCTATTTGGCTTGCGTCAAAATTTTTTACTTAACTACTCTTTTTAAACAATTAAAAATAAAACATTCACACAGAATACGTGAATGAAACTGAAATAAAATAAAATAATCTAACACTCGGTAAAAATAATACAACCATATCGAATGATGTACTAAAAGAATAAATAAATGCAGTTGGACAATTGGCCCGAATATTTATACAGTACCTCCTATCTAGAGTATAAGAATGAGAGTGGCTATCAAAAACCTGCATGCATTCACAGCTGCTGCAGCTGACGTCTGACTCGAAAGAAGTTCCATCCAGGCGTCCCTGGGTCTAGACACCTATATAATATATATATATATATATATATATATATATAGCAATAGAGGAAAAGTAGATAAACGGGTCAGAGCCCGAGTTTGAAAAATATTTTGCAAGTGCATAAATGCCTTATTATTTTGAAAAAGGTTTTATCTCATATTTAAGTTTGGTATCGCACTCCAATGAGATACCCCTCCCCTCTCTTCTATTAGTGCACACCTAACGCACCCCTCTAAACATCCTAGTCAAGCTACCCTGCTAAACTAGTCTTTCACCCAACTACTATCTACCCTAGATAGTCCAAGTGCTAAGGGCTAAACTTCCCTCCATTCTCAACACTGCACTAAGTTCGTGCGTGGGGTGTCTCGCGAAGCGAAATCGAAACAAGGAACCCCCCTGATACACTACTACTTGTCAGGGTTAATGGTATAGACCCATTAGGCCCGTAGCACGCAATAAATGAATAAATACATATATAAATACATATACAATATACATCCGGATAATATCTCCCGGACTGAGGTTTACCAAATTTAATTACATCTTTATAATACACATCCGGATCTATCTCCCGGACTGAGGATTCATATACAAAGTATTTATCAATACTTATCATTTTATCTCAAAACTTTCCATTTCCCTTCTCATATCCAGGAAATGTATTTAAAAGCCAACTCATTAGCATGAATTGCTTTAACATATCATATACCTTTTTAAAAGCCAGTTTTATTATCATAAAAATGCTTTTCGAATTTAAAACATCCCATTTCCCTTCCTATATCCAAGAAATGTAATTAAAAGCCGTTTTTATTATCATAAAAATGCTTTTACCATATAATATACTTCCACATCCCTTCTTCCATCCGGAAAGTGTTACCGAAGCCAAATCATTAACCCCATTTCCCTTCTCATGTCCAGGAAATGTAATTAAAGCCAATCCATTATCATTAATCGCTTTAACATATCTAAGACCATCCCTCTGGGTTTCCCCACTAGACGCGCCACTAAATGGCTATCATCTTCTAGGGCCTATCAAACAAGACAACCTGGGAACCTACCAACGTCGGGAAGCGGCCATATGCCTGCGGGATAGTCAAGACCACACCCAGAATCACCTAACCAGCGCAGTAAAATATAATCGCTCATATGGCCTAGGACTATATCCACCCTGTATTCATTAGCCAGGGGGCATCACCATATGCACGCAACTTCCCTTATGATAGCGACTTAGGGAGGTGTGTAACCATAATTTATCAATTATGAAAAAATCATTTATCTTTCCATTTTGAAAATATTCGTAGTTGCATTTTCAAAATCATTTACATCATATATATATATATATATATATATATAATGGCCATATTTGCCAACTACATCTAGCGATGACCATTAATCCCAAGGATTCTCTCAAAGAATCATAATCATGCTTTCATATACGTATGATACTAAACCCAAAGTATTTTCTTACATTAATAAATAATAAATACCTTAATCCCATCTAAGGATTTAGTGGATATCTCCAAATATACCAATTTGCATTAACTAAATAAGTATATTCTCCGATTCATCCTAATAATCTCGTCGGATTCACTCATCCATAATCAACATAAATATGTTATCTCTTTAGATCATAATCCTCTTTAATACTCAAATTTAGAAAGCCCGCTTTAAACTCAAAGGGGAGAAGTAATAATAATCTCCAAAATCTTGGGATGAAAACTGGGTACCGGTCGACCGGTCCTGGACCGCCGGTCGACCGCGGGTTGCAAATAAGCCTACGAAACAAAGCAGTAGGCCATTTTTTCTTGACGCGGTCGACCGGCCATAGGGGCGCGGTCGACCGGTCACACCAGGTCTTCAAAAATTTATTCCTCAAATCCTCCATCCACCAACCCAATTTCATTATCGGGGTTTCTAAACTACACCAATAATCATCCCAAACATCTACACGATTAATTTCTAGCCTTTATTTTTCCAATTTCCGATTTGATTTCCGAGTTAGAAATTTCAACCCGGAACTGCCATCTTGTAAAAATCATATCAAGTCGTAGAAAAATTAAAAAAATACGCGATCAGTACCCACGCGACCGTATCGAAAAGATCTACAACTATCGTGTTTTGGCCGAGAGCTAAATCAGTTCTCTTCCTGGCCGAAATGTCCCCACAAGCCACGAGTTTACTATTCATCATCTTCCCCAAACTACCAAACTCCATTTTTGTCCATTTTTGTTGTTTCTAACCTCATCCAACAACTCAATAAACATCTCATCTATGTTTTACAACTAACACGTCAATTATTTTGGGGTATCCCCCCATTTAATCCCTAACTTTCATTTCTTCCAATTCATCACCATAGTTTACACCATTAACAAGGATTTAAGCTTAAAATTCATCTATTATCATTATTACAATAAATCCTTATGAAAACTTCTCCCAAAAATCCATTTACACAAGAATACCCAAACCCAAAATTTTTTGGGTTTATTAATACCAAACTACGGTATGAGATTTATGCAAAAAAGTAAATAAAGCAAGTAAACACTTGCCTGGAGGATGAAATCCGACGACCTCGAGTCGAATCTGGCAGAGTTTGGCCCGAATCTCCATTTTCTCCTCCTCTTTCTCCTTCATCTATCTCTTCTCTCTCTTTTCTTTCTTTTCTTTCTCTTTTCTCCCTCTCTCCCTCTTTATAAAGAAAGAAAAAGGGTTTAACCCCTTAAAACCCAAAAACGATTCATTTACCCAATTACGAGTTACTTTTACCTCTAAAATTACCCGAAACTCAATTTCGACAATCAGACACTCTTTTCTGACTATATCGGCCATTCTGAGACTCATGGCACAGTCAAAATTTTCATCCTAGGTACTTGACCGCAAATCACTATTTCAACCCAAAATAAATAAATGCGGTATTTTCATTGAAATATTATCTTCTGTCGCTTTACCCGGCAGTGACACATTATTAAAATACTCCAATTCATTTACTTAACACCAAAAGTAAATATACCATCCATCGAAAATCATTAAATCCTCGAAAATCCCAAAAATTGTTATTTCGAGAAATTCTCCAAATTGCGAATTTATACTCAATTATGAGATTTTGTTGTCTCCAAAAGGGCAGGTTGTTACAATAATGGGCTCGAAATATTCGATCCCGATGTGTAGGGACTCTGTTCTTATGATTCAGTATGTATTGGGTCTACTATTGAGCAAAAAAATGCAACTCATTATTATGTTTAGCGCTCAGGACTTGGTGATAGGAAGAGCACGTTGCTATATCTATCCTTTAGAGACATGGGAGTTGAGAGTTACACCCATATGATTGGGAACGGGATTTTGAGAATCTCGATTATATGTATTCAAGGTTTATGGAATATGATTACCACCAATACTGAACGATGGTGCAATTGGCGAAATATTCTTTATTAAGTGTAATTACGGGAGGAGATGTAACTTTTCTGTCAAGAGACGGAATAAAGGGGTACATGCCATGGACGAAGGGCATAACGAATTTTGATAATCGACAATGGTAGGTAGTAGAGTATCGAGGGGGTTCCTTGTTTGGATTTCGCTTTTCAAGACATCCCACGCATGAAACTTAGCGTAAGGTTAGAAATAGGGAGACATTTGGTCATTAGTCCATGAGTTCGGTACCTTGGTCGTAATTGGAGCAAGTAATTATATCTATAAGTTGGAATTTTAATTATGATTTAATGCCAGAGGAGTCGGTGGTGTGGTAAGAAAGCATTGAAAGTTTTGTTTTAACACCACGAGTAGAAGGGTGGAACAATGATAAGGAGAATTTGAAATTTCGATTTCTAGGGGTGATTGAGAATACCCAAGTGTTGTAACCGCATTCTGAGCACAAGGGAAATAAAGGTTGGGATGATTTTTAGCGTGGATTATTTGGGAATAATTTTTAATACAAGCGAGAAGACTTGTATTTATTTTGATGTATAGAGCATTGGTGATTTATTTTAGTTGTTGTATTTATTTGAGAGAATTTTTGTACTTATTTGAAGAGATTTCAGATTAGGGGTTTCTCTTTTATTGTTGCGGGATGTAGATGCTCTATGCCTAGTATTTTGATGGATTTGGTTAGTTTTATCGATGAGTTACATCCTGGTTAGCTGACGTTAGAATCGTCTGAGTTGTAGGGATGTGGGAATAAACGTGTGGAATATATGTTTGTGGGACTAACATAACAAGGTGGAAGTGATAGAGTGGATTAAGCGTCGCGTGAAGAACGATGATCCATATATACGTGTGCGATTGGAGGAGCACGCCCAAATTTGGTTAGAAGGCCGTGGGAATCCATTTAAAAAGGTGGTATTCCTTGAGAAGGGTATAATTTAATTATTATAGGGAACACTCGGAGCGAAATTGTAATTAGTCAAATGTTGAGAGCGACTGCCATGTACAAAGAGTGAAGATGTTAGTATGGTATAAAAGGTCCCGAAGTGCACATCGTGGAGAAAAGTGCGCAGATAGGAACTTTCGGTATACGCTAAGGAAAGAAGAAGAGTATTAAGTGTCACTTCAAGTAGAATTCAATGTTGAGCGGGACATAGTGAGTGGTCTCCACATGCACCTCTCATAGATAGAAATCGGTTGGAACAAGAGGATCAACCCAAAAATTTTGTGGCTACCGACGATTCCTATAATGGAAGAGGCCAGTAAAGTCGGTAAAGTTTATTTGACGAGTCAGCAACCTCAAGGAAAGATCCAGGGTTCATTCGAATAGGTGGAACAAGTCTCCTAAGAAGGAAGTGATTGATATTCCTTAGGGGTAATTTATAATTTTAACTAGTGTGCCCCAGTCTTCCTTTGAAAGGAAGCATCGCGCCAGTACGTGGTCCTACATGGTATCTTTCTGAGTTTGGAGGAGATTTTTGAATCCCACCTTTAATATGGGATTTCAGGAAGCAGCAGGGATAGCATTTCATTTCGAGCAGGTTCTGTCACCCTTAATCCGGGGAGTGGGTGAGCGGTGATTAACCATTATTGAAGCAGTGTGAAAGTAATTGTGGATTCTTTGTGATCGTTTCATTTCCACAACGGTTATAGCTAGAAAGTGGAGTATAATACGATAATTGGTGGAGGATATTACCTAATGGTAGGGTTCCGTGGGAGAACTCGTACCTGTTTATTATGAATAATATGCTTATTGAGGTTTTGGTGTGGAAAAACCTTAACTTTTCTCACTCTGAAGGTTAAGAGATGGGCGGATAATCAGAATTTTGGATTGGTTGAGTTAGAGTCTGGTGACTTTGGTGGAATTCCATGACCGTTTTAGGCAAACAAGAGTGGTCAGATGTATGTATGGTTTCTCTCATAATGGGAGTTTTGTGTTTAGATAAATCCGAGTAGTTGTCAGGTAGTGAGGTGCAGCCTCCCAATGATTTTGAAATAATGGGAATTAACATTGTATACGTGTGTCTTATGCGAATGTTGTCGGATAGGAGCACAATGTGAAGTGCCTTTAATGAGAGTGTTAAACAACCTTGATGTGAAATGGGGGCTATAGTGATTGAGAGCCTTACTTTGAAGTTAGTTTGTATACTAATAAGGTATGCCTTATTTTTCGAATTTCGGGACGAAATTTCGTTATTAGGGGGGAAGTATGTAATACCCCGTATTTTTATGGCTTTTAAATTTGTGGATTTATTAAATTTAAATTGAGATATTAATTTAATATATATATAAAAATTTATTTAAATGTTTACTCGCGTGACGAGAGTTAGTAATTATTGGGAATTTGTTTAATATTACTAATTGAGTAAAGTAATATATAAGATTGATTTTATTAAAATTGTGACGAGTGAAAAAAATGGTAATTATAAAAATTTAAGTCAGGACGCGTCTGTGTCGTGTCGGGACTAGATTATTATTATTAAAAGTGAATAAATTATAAGTCGCTCGTATGGTCATTTCGAGTGTACCAATGTGTTCGGAAGGGTTGAGATAGTTATAAAAGTATATCCGGGGGATTAGTTTGGATCTCGGAGAGTTTTTAGGCCTAATTGACATCTCGGGAGGGTATATTAGACATTTTATATTTTTGGGTAATCAAACCCACGAATTTCCTAAGGATAAATCAACCTTTAGGAGTTGCCTTCTAGGGTTAGCAAACACAAAATCAAAGAATGGCCATTAGATAAGGAGTTGGAGAGATTTCCAAGCAACTCAAAGCCAAGGACTCGACCGTTTACCCGCCACCACCACCAAAGCATAGATCGCGCGGCGTGGAACGCAACCATACCTCTTTCGTCCACAAATTAGAAACTCAAATTCCAGGCAAGTATCTATCTTACTTTATTTTAGTTAATGTTTCAATCATGTTAGTCTAGGGTTGTTTAGAACATGTTTCATTGAAGAAATTATATTTTTGGAGACTTCAAATCATATGTAGAGGAAGTAGGCGTATTCTGGGAATCTAAATCACATGTAGAGGATAAGCCACGAATTTGTATGGATTTAGAAGCAAGAAATATGAAAATGAATGGAAAGAATGGAAATTAAAAGAAATTTAGAGTTCTTGCAGTTTATGTGAATTTTACCCCATTAAATCATGATACTTGATAAATTCAGACATATTTTACATAGAAAATCATGTAATTAGGTATATGGTACTTGTAGTATTATTATTTGGGTGTTTGGAAATCGTTAATGGAGATTGGTTGAGGTGATAGAGGTAAACTCATAACTGGAAAAGAGCAGGTTTCGTCATAAGTGCTTGATTGATCGATCGATCAAGAACATCGATCGATCGATCCCCTTAAATTGATCGATCGATCCCTCCTAGAAAACTACGTATTTTCCTTCTTTAAGTTTAATCCGGTTAAAATGTGTCGGAACCCTTAATCATCATTGATAGAGCATAATGAATTATAAAGAGGATGAGTAGAGCCTAGGTAGACCCCATTGAGTGAAATTTAAGGTAGGATGAAATTAGGGGTTAACGGGGAGTTTTTCACACATACGAAATCATGCGTACGTCTAATAAAAGTTTAGACTCGTGAGTAAGTTAGACTAGAAAATAAGTGAGAGTTCCTACTGAAATTATACTTAGGGAGATAAAATACTTCGACAGATGAGAAGTAAGTATGGAGTAACTTATATATGAGAATAAAAGTGACGGGTCCGTTGTTCAAGATAATCGAGTAAAATGTGCTAATGACGGATAATTATAATTATGGGCCGTGGGCGCGCCAAATTTCGAAATGTGAATATTTATATATATATGATTGTGTGATTATGCATATATTATAAATCTGTGTAAAAATCATAACCGGGCTACTTGCTATCACGGAGGATTCTGGGTCGGGACAGTCTTATCTCGATTGGGCCTTTATAGGGGATATTGTTTTGAACCCTAGAACATAGGATTTCTTAGTACATGCTATCTGATTGATAGTCAGACGGTCCTAAGAGATGTGAGGGTATGTGATGACCTTTTAGTTTTATGTTAATACAGTTCGAGAGTGATTCTGAACTAGTATTTCCCCTAGTAGGAGTGATACGGGGACTTGATAACAGAGTATGCTAGCACCATAGATTTTATGTGGGGTGCTGTTAGTACATATATTTTATATGAGGATAATATATATACGTATATTTACATGGGAACTTTCTACTGTACGTATAAGTAGTTAAGTAATGAATAAATGTTTCAACTTTCTTATAAGTGTTCGGGAACTTTATAACGGTACTGATTTGTTCTAAATAGCGTAAGAAATCTTAAAGATATTAATTTTCTAAACTAAATACCATAACCTTGTTATTTCTCGAGATAAAACTTTATGGATAATAAGTGAGATATACTTATGGGGTTTAGTCAGTATGGTAGGCGTGCACACTAGACGAGAGGTGAGAATTCTCAAGAGAGTGTCGCATACTAACATGGTTGTTGCATTAGCAGGTAAGCATTTTAAATACTTGCTAAACTATTTTTAAAACTGTTTTACACTTGGGCTCTGACCCGTTTCCTGTATTTTTCTCTCTCTTGTATGTATATGTATATGTATTACAGGTGCCCAGCCACATGGGAATCATGCATAGGTTTCTTGGATTGGACGCGCTGCAGCTTATGTGGGAGTTGCAGGCCTTTGGTTTAGATGACCTCTTCGTTGATTTAATTCATGTTTTAGTCTTTCATAGACAGGGCATGTGTCACCCGTTTCCCTATTTAGTTTGGATATATTAGAGATCTATGTTTATTTTTATTTTCAGTATTTAGTAATCCTTGGGAGTTAACTATTATCAAGATGGTTCCATTTATAGTTTTAAACTGGTTTGGTTTATCTAGATAGTTTTAATTCTTGTGCGTTATTGTCATCCTTAGTATTAATGTGATTCTTAAACTGTTGGTTGTTAAAAAGGTTTACATATTTGGATTTAATAAAATGGAAATAAAGTCTTAAATTGTTTTGACACTTAGCTTAATTATTTAGGGTGTTTAAATTGGTAAATTTTATTTTGCGACAGTGATGCTAAGAATGAACCAACTGTTCACCTTGATTTTAATTTAATAAATGACTGATCTCCTGGTGTTTAATTAGAGGGGGTGTCACAGACCTGTATAAGGGTAGGAGTGTCATTTTATTGAGGAGGTATTTAAATATAGGGAAAGTGGATGGAAGCTCACCTTTGACATTTTACACAATTAAGAGTTAGAGGAGTTCAAAAGAAGAGAAAAAAAGGAAGAAAGGAGAGAAGGCCTTGGATAAGATAAGAGAGAGACTATCTACGAAACCTATCTTTAAAAGAAGAGGACTTCCAATTAAATCTTCAAAGGAAAGTAGTTACTTTCTTTAAATTGAAAATTATATGTAGTTAATTAGTTTCATAATTAATGATAAAAATCTGGAATTTAAAGTTATAAAGATTGAAACTTTAATTGTTTGATTTAGATATTTAGATGATAATTGATCTCTGATTTGAGTTGTTTACTATTTTTATTGATCATTTATGAATTTAAAAATTAATTATTGATTTATAATAATGAACATGTAGAACTTGGATAGGGAGGTTGAATAATTGGAAATCAAATTAGAGAAAATTTTGAATTGAACAGGATTGACGCTTGATTTGAAATCCTAGAATTTTGACGAGTAATTTGGAGTTATTTATATATTATAATGCTTCTGAAACATGAACATAATGATATATGGGGTCAATTTTATATTTGGTAGTATGGGACCTCCATTGTAGGGTTTGGAAGAGAAAAACCAAATGAAGTAGATGACAGGAAGCCTAGTAAATAGAATTAGTTCTTTAGGGGAGGGAACCAGTTCGTTCAATCGAACCAGTTTAGTCTTCCAGCAAATCCTTTCGGTTTACTGTCTCGCCTAGTTTTTGATCGTGTGTTGTTTTGACCAGTTAGAGCGTGAGAAATAATCGTATGGGCTTCCGGGGTGCTGTGGGATTATTGGGAAATGCTTTCCAAGGTTTGGTATGTGTGATAGGACAACGAATATCAGGGTCCAGGTGAGAAGAATGGAGAATTCAATTATTTTATAATTATTCGGGAAGTTCATTCGAACTTCGAGATTATGAGACTAATGCGATGTGGGTTATGTGTACAATCTTAGTACTTTATATATACATATTAGAGTGATGTTTATATATATATATATATATATATATATATATATATATATATATATATATATATGCTACTTGTTTGTATTAAACATACCTACTCGGTAGTGCTATCATTAGGCAGTTGCATGTAGTGGATAATCCACCCTGGCATTGATCAGCAGGTGTTGAATTGATTCCCCGAATTATAGGATTGTTTAATGACCACTATGGATGTGTGTGGATATGTATTAGTTTGGACACCGGTTGGGTGTGATGCGGTGTGTTTGTTACCCTTGGATGTATTTTTGTGGCCACCTCCATTGCATGTATTTACTTTTGGGTACGATGATTGGATTTCAATCCGGTGGCACAGTTTGATGCAGGATGCTTGAAGGCGAATAACAAATGAGGGTTGTATCCTCGAGGTCCATTCTATGAGGGTACTATTATAAGTATATAGTGAGTGATATATGTATATGTTTATACGATATAGAGTATATATTTACTTATAGGCCGGATGTATCTATATTATATTTATTGCATGCATATTTATTTATAATAAGTGTGTCTCTATGATATTATTTATAAATGTATACCTAGTGAAGATAGGTATATTTATCTAATAATATCAGGCAGGTATTTCAAACATTTTCTCTTAAAACAGCATTTAATGTTGGATTAATTGATCATAAATATGTGTTGATAAGGTTAAATTCTGATGAGGATTTCTCTCGTATGTGGATGAAAGACACATGGTTTTTTGGAAAATTTCCTATGAGAGTTTTTAAGTGGACTACAGAATTCAGGCCTGATATTTAGAGTAGTCTAGCATCGATTTGGATCTCTTTACCTCAGCCTCCTATCCATTTTTTCTCTAAATCATCTCTCTATTCTATTGCACAATTAATTGGAAAGCCTCTCAAACTTGATGCGTCAACCATTGAGATCAATAGGCCTAGTATTTCTCGGGTTTGTGTGGAGGCGAACCTCACAAAAAATATTTCAAAGAGGGTATGGATCGGTTGTGGAGCCAAGGGTTTTTTGCAGGAGGTATCAGTTCATTCTAAACCTAAATTTTATAATAGTTGTCTTAAAAAGGGTCATGATGAAGATTCTTGCATCTTTAAATCTACCATCATGGGTGATAAATTGAAGAATACATTCAGATATGTGGCAAAGGTTAATCAACAACCAAATCAGGTATCATCAGACCATGTTCAAGAAGATAATTGCATTGTTACTGTTCAGCATGTTCAAGATGGCCAATTGATGCAAAAGAGTAAAACCCCAGCAAGGCCCTCATCCCAGCAATGTGAAGAATACATTAACACAGTAGTGAAAGTTAACTCATTTACAGATCAAGCAACCAAAACAACTGAAGTTGTTCAAAATCTTGCCCCAGTGCAAAATGTTCAATTGGTGAAGAAGACTCCTACTCCAATAAGGCAGCCATCATCTCAATCTCATAATGAAGTCTGCAATAAGGTAGTGGATCAAACTCAAGTAGTTGAATATGAGCAACCGCAAATTCTTATTCAAGGTCAAACAGAAGAAGATAAAGAAGCTGGTGAATTGCTGGCAGTGACTATTGCAGACTCTTGTGTCTGCCAAACTCAAGAGTGTATAGAGAATAACCCGGAGCAAGAAATCAATACTGATGTAGCTCTAATTATTGATGAGAGTTCATTGTCCCCAAGAGCTACTGAATTACCTGACCATGTCCTTCACCAAGCAGCCATTTCGCTATATGCTTCAGATTATGAAGTAGGTTCAAATCTGGCAGATGCTAATCTCAATCAAAAACAACAATTGAGATTGCAAGATCCTCTTTTCAGAAGACTCACGAGATCTCGAACCAAAGTCAACACTCAATCCCATCTCTCTCTTTCTAAATGATAAATCTTATTGTTTGGTATATTAGAGGAATAGCTAAAAAGTCCTCTTCCAGAAGAATAAAAATGCTGAGTAAGATGCATAAGATCCCCTTTTTGGCTATCTTGAAGCCTATGGTTGATCATTCGAAGATTTATCAATACAAATTTAAGTTGGGTTTTAAAGGGTGTAGCTCTAATGTCTGTGGGAAAATTTGGTTGTTTTGGAGGTTCAATGTAGCTGTAGAAATAATTGTTGATCACCCTCAACATTTGTCAATTAAATTAGATCACCCAACCTTAAAGAATAGCATTTACTTGTCTGTTGTTTATGCTAAATGCAGTAGAGTAGAGAGACAGGAGCTTTGGGATAATTTAGTTTCATTCTTAGAGACTGTTCTTGAGTCTCCTCACATTATCATTGGTGATTTTAATATAATTACTTCTCAATCAGACAAGTGGGAGGAAATGATGTTGATCACAATTCTGTTGAAGAATTTATTCAAGCTATTGATGATTGTGGTTTAAGTGACCTAGGTTATGTTGGTACTAAGTACACTTGGTGTAATAAGATAAAGGAAAAAGACCTCATTATGGCTAGACTAGATAGATGCTAATTCAATATTATGTGGGCTGCTGAGTATCCTAATTCTAGTTTAAAACACTTGAACAGAGCTTCCACTGATCATGCTCCTCTTCTCTTATCTGTAAACACTAATTTGGATGTATATCCTAGGCCTTTTAAGTTCCAATCTATGTGGTTCACTCATAACTCTTTTATGGATATTATTAAATCCTCTTGGGATGCTCCTGCTGATGGGTATGGGATGAAGTTGTTTTCTATCAAACTGCAGAGGCTAAAAGGTGAATTGAGGAATTGGAATAGGGAAACTTTTAAAGATATATTTCAAAAGGTTAGAGATCTAAAGGATAATATTGTTCAACCGGAATTGTTATATGAATAGATAAGATCTGATTCAAATAGAGAAGCTCTTAATGAAGCTCAAGCTAAATTGTTTGAAACAAATAAAATTGAAGAGATGTATTGGAGCCAGAAATCAACTATCAAATAGCTCAAATTGGGGATGCAAACACTAAGTTTTTCCATTCTAGTGTTAAAGCTCATCAGAAAAAGATGGGGATCTATTCTATTATAGATGGTTCTGGGATTCTTTTGGAGGAGGAACAAGCTGTGAAATCTCATATAGTAAATTTTTTTGAGGATAATATGTCGCCAAATTTGTCTTTAAGCATGGTGGATGTTTCTAATATCATTCCAAACACTATTACTTCTGAGATGAACTCTGAGCTGGAGGCTTTTACTTCTGAAATGGAGGTCTTTACAGCACTGTCTGATCTTAGTGAAGACTCTGCTCCAGGTCCAGATGGTTTTGGAGGCACTTTTTATAAAAAAATATTGGGAAATTATAAAAGATGATCTTTTATCTGCTATTAATAGTTTTTTTACAGGTTCAACTATTCCTCAAAGCTGGTCTAGCACTTCAATAGTCCTAATTCCAAAAATTCAACATCCAAAGACTTGTGGGGATCTTAGACCGATTAGCCTCTGCAATTTCTCAATGAAGATAATCACAAAAATCCTTGCAACCAGACTTTCAAAGCTTCTTCGTATCCTTATATCTCCTAATCAAAGTGGATTCATCAAAGGCAGATCAATTCAAGATAATATTCTCCTTGTAAAAGAATTGGTCGAAATTTTGGATAAGAAGGTGCATGGTGGTAATGTTATGTGTAAGCTGGATATGGTGAAGGCTTATGATAGGGTCAATCGGGGTTTTTTATTATCTGTTCTCTGGAGTTTTGGCTTTGGGGAAAGATGGAATGACTTTATTTGGAGTGCTATTTCTGGAAATTGGTTCTCCATTTGCATAAATGGTCAAAGTTGTGGATTCTTCAAATCAAATAGAGGTTTAAGACAAGGGGACCCTATCTCCCCAAGTCTTTTTTATTTTGGCTGCTGAATATCTGAGCAGGGGTTTAAACAGATTAATGGAGGAAGGGAAAATCAAGCCTTATTACATGCCTAGTGGAAGTCCCATAGTTTCTCGCTTGTCATATGCTGATGATGTTATTATCTTCTCTAGAGGAGATAAGAGAAGTCTCAATTGTCTCATGAATTTCCTTCTTAAATATTCCTCCATTTCAGGTCAGAGAATTAATTTTAATAAGAGCTCCTTCACAATTCACAAAAAAAGTTCTCCTAGTTTCAAAAGCAAAGTGGCAGCCTGCACAGGACTTCAAGGCAAATCTTTGCCTATAAAATATTTAGGTTGTCCTTTATTTCGAGGGAGGAATAAGATTGTTTACTATGAAAGTCTTCTTAATTCTTTAAGATCCAAGATGGAAGGGTGGCAATCGAAATATTTATCTTCAGGAGGTAAGTACACTTTGATTAATCATGTACTCTCTTCTATTCATCTATTCCTTCTGGCTTTTATTTCTCCTCCAAAATCAATTATTCAAAAGATTCATAGGATCTTTAATAAATTCTTTTGGGGTGGTAATGATAAATATGGTTGGAGATATCAGTGGAAAAATTGGGAGTTTCTTTGTAGAGATAAATCTCAAGGCGGTCTTGGATTCAGAGATTTTAATGCTATTTCAAAAGCCTCAATGATGAAGTTATATTGCAAGTCAGTGTCTAAATCGTCCTTATGGTCTTCTTACATGTCAAATAGATACAAAAATTCAAATGCCTCCTCATATAGGGGCTCTCTCACCTGGAAGAAAAGTAATGCAGTAGCAGATATTTTCTCTTCTAATGTGGAGATTATTAATGATAAATGGATTTGGAAGCCCACCACTTCAGGCCAGTTCTCCTTCTCATCTGCTTTTGACATTGTCAACGTCCATTATCCTTCCTCTAGAGTTAGTACATTTATCTGGGATCCTCATATTCTAAAAAAATGTTCTATTTTTATGTCGAAATTGCTTAATGATTGTTTAGCTCTTGATGATAATGTTAAATCATTGGGTATTCTATTATGCTCTAGATGCAAAGCTTGTAAATCCAATCAGGAATCAATTAATCTTGTGTTTCTTCAATGCTCCATTATCCAGCCTATTTGGAAGTTTTTTGCAGATCTTATGGGAATTTCGTTGGATAAAGTTTCAATTCAATCTCTGCTTCATAGCTGCTGGTTAAAGTCATGTCAAAATGACTACTCTAATTTCCTACCTAAATGTATCCCAATCGTGGTTTGTTGGCAGATTTGGAAAGGAAGAAATAAAGCATTCTTTGAAAATTGTAAAGTGGTTCCTTCAGAGTTAATTTCAAAATCCATTTCTCTCATTTCAAATATTTGCAAGGATCTTCCTTTTAAGAGTTCTATCTCATTCTTTGATAAGGGAATTCAAGAGATTTTTAATCTAACCACTCTCAGGAGAATTCAAAGTTTCAAATCAGTGAAATGGCTTCTTCCTCCGCCTAATTGTTATAAATTGAATGTGGATGGAGCTTCTAAAGGGAATCCAGGTGTGTCTGGCTCAGGGGGTATTTTAAGAAATGACAAGGGTGAGATGATTTGGGCCTTTTCCCAATATAGTGGTGTTAATTCCAACTCTTCTGCTGAACTTAGTGGTCTCTACATGGGCATTAAGATTTGTATTGATCATCATATTTCTAGTGTTCTAATTGAAGCTGATTCAAAGTTTATGGTGGATCTGATTAATGGCAATTGGAAACCTCCTTGGCATTTGATCCCTTTAACTGAGGAAATCAGGTCAAAATTATTGATGTTAAATTATACTCTCTCTCATTGCTACAGGGAATCTAATATGGTTGCAGATGCTTTAGCCAATCATGGTTTTGGTGATGATTCTTTGAAGATTTTTTACAATGCTCTTGATCTCCCTTCCATTATTAGAGGTGCCTATAGGCTTGATAAGATGGGATGTAGCTACATTAGATCCTCCTTCCAATTTTCTTGATAGTTTTTTCTCCAATTTGTAATGGGGATATTTATAAATTCCCATATTTAATCTTTAATGGCTTCTTGTAGTTCTCCTTTGCTTATAAGCCCTTGGAGAGGATCTTTCTCCATTAATAAATGTATGTCTGGAGGTTTAATCCCTCTTCCATAAAAAAAATGGGCCTTAGATAGTGGTTATATGTCCTAGTTAGACGAGGTAGTATAATTAGGAAAGTAAACGAACACGTTAGGCATGCACTATAGTTGAGAGGTGATGCTTTATCTAATGTGAGTGTGATCGATTAATTATATAAGTAATAAACTATGAGTTTTAATCTATTTAAAACAATTAATTACTTGAGCAATATTTTTATTTTTTGCATTTTAACTCATGGATAATTATTTTTCCTTATTTTCCTTTTAAAATCACATGTGCACAGTAACAACGGTCAGAACCGCATGATTAAATCTATTGTGTGCAATAGCTATGGACACTACAATAATTGACTTAACCAGCTCATCCATTCTATCTAGATAGGGTCTTATTTCATTATAATTTTCAGTTTGGGTGTTACCCATAGATGGATAGGATTTTACATTACTGTGAGGATATTCTATTTTAGGACTCAGTTGTTATTCGTCAAATACTATTATTTGGTGATCGATTCTTTATATGGTTCATTTTTGTTCTATATATATGCATGGTGATTTATCTATTCATTTTGAGTGCATGCTTTCATTCATATTATTTTATATTGCTTGTTGTGATAGGGATTCTAAGATTGAGACCATATTGAGATTCATGTTTTATTTTAGTAGAGGATTGACTATTCAGTATTATAACAGGGGGTTTGTCACATTGTACTCCTAATTTGGTATAAAGATTATCATACATATTTAACATAACATCTCTTACCATTTTCTTAACTTCCTTTTTAGCCCATTTATATTTGTCAAATTGTCTTTCTTTCTAGTTATTTGCCATGTTTTAAAGCGCTCCCTAGTGATTTTCACTATATTTTGTACTTCTTCATTCCACAACCATGTTTATTTAGATTGTGCCCCCCTGTTTTTTTTATTCTCCAATATTTCTTTTGATATTATCCTAATGCATGTGACCATCCTATCCCATATTGTGTTAGCTTCCTGTTTTGTATTCCTTGATGGTTTATTTAATATTTTATCTTTAAATGGCTCTTATCTCTCTACTTTTAAGTTCCACCACCTAGTTCGTGGGTTAATCTTCTTTGTTGCACTCATAATTGATTTTTCATACTTATATTCAATAGAATTATCCTATATTATGATGTTAAGCTCTCTACTGGAATTATCTTACACTCTTTATATGTTAATCCGTCTCATTTCCTTATAATAAAAAAGTCTATTTGGCTATTATGTGTTTCACTTTTATAAGTTATTAAGTGTTCAAACATATATTTTTAAAACATGTATTTACTAGTACAAAATCATAATCCATTGCAAAATCTAAGATTGACTCTCCACCGTCATTCTTATCTCTAAAACCATATCCGACACGCACTATCTCATATCCTACATGACCTTCTCTTACATGGCTATTGAAATCCCCTTATATAAATTTTCTCATATATGAGTATTTTTTAAATTAGTTTTTCCATTTGTTCTCCAAATTATACTTTTACGTACTCATCAAATCCTACTTGGATTGTATACGCACTAACAATGACAATTTTTATGTTTTTGCAAATTCAAAATTTGTTTAGTATAGACTATGGATTGTCAAAATTTTTTGTATTAATACATGTTTTTTATGTGTTATCATTCAATCATATTATGCACCAAAAATTTATATTTTTATCCATACATTTATTAACAAAAATAAATTGGAGTAAAGCATTGTGTAAATGTCTTTTTGTTATTTAAGGGTTGGATTCTGATAAGAAATTTGGACACTCTTAACATGACGACAAGATTTCTTTGTCAAGTTTTTTTGATGTGATAATTTAACTACTCGAGCTTTAGTTTGTATAAGTTCTTTAATAAATAAATAAATTATATGGTGCTCTTTCAGATTATTTTTTTTTTTATGTATTTAGTATTCTTTTTTTTTTTCTAAATATAAATTATATATTTTGTATTATGATTGGTTTCAATTGTTGAGTGTATTTAGGTTAGTAATGTATTGCATAGTTAGATTAGAGGTGGAAGACACCATATAGCTTTAATCATATACTTCAAATATAATCTCATGTCATTACTCTCATCAATTTGTTATACTATCCTCAATTAGTCAAAATTAGAAAAAGCTAATACACCCGTTGAAGTATTTCAAATGCATCTACATTTACATGGAAATCTAACCCACAAACTCTTAATTTTAACATTTTAACATTATAACAAATTAAATTTTACCTTGAGATGAATCAACATAAATTATATAATACTTTTTTCAATGAACTATTAGTACTTATAACTATAGCTAACTCCCTATTTGCCCAATGCCAAAATCAACATGATCTAGTAAAAACCCATACAAATTCTTCTTCAAGTCTTATATTCTCTCACAAACCCCATTTCCATCAATAACTGAGGCATTCAACCACCGATTAACCATTTCCAGCTGCCCAAGAAGAACTACAATTTCTAACCCACCCATTTCTTCACTCCTCAACCCAAATCCATTTTTAAGGAACTCTCTAAATAATTTAAAAACCACTTTCGGTATACAATAAGTGATATTTTTACTAAACTAGCTGCCTCTTTTAATCTGTTTCCCACTGACCACTCCTTCATTTTGATTAATATTTTCTTTGTAGTTGAATAACGATCTACACTTACATTTTGTATGTGGGGTCCATTATTTTTAGGGTTTCAATTGTTTTTAGGTGAATATTCCCCCACGTTTTTTGGAGTGTTTTATAAAACAACATATAAATATTTCTCTATATTTAATGCATTCCCCTTATCCTTTGTAAACAAAAATAATTTGGAGAGGTTCATTTCTACGGAACCTTGAACACATGACACGATAATATTTTTTGTGTAATTAAGGCACATCTTATTATTATTTTCTTCCGGAGGTGGGGTGCGCAAGACATTAAGGACAACAACTAATTTTTTCATAATATAATGGAACACCAGAATCTTTTTTAGATGACTCACATAGTTCGTTGAACATGCTCATGTATCGAGGAACACCCGCTGTAGCAGATATCTCTTCCATTGCCTATACAACAAACATAAATCCAGAATTCCTAGAATTCATAACTTCTTTTCTAATATTATGCATTGTAATTGGAATAGAATCCCATGATATTATTATAAATATGTATTCGTAATTACTCAATATTATTTTTAAAGTGGGTTGAACACATTTTTCATCGATGGAAAGAGGTATACACCAACATGGAATTGTGTTAAGGTAAATAAATGTATAAAGCTGATTTGTTATTTTAATTATTTATAAACACAACTACTAAGTACCTTTAAAATGCATGTCTCCATCCCGTGTCCAATGCAAGGAAAAAAGAGTCTCGTGTGTGGATATTTTGTGATGATGTTCATGAAAGATTTAATGGAGTATCCTACCACATCAATTGAAATAAAGATAATTATAATTTATATTATTTTGATCATATTAATCTTTGTCTTTAAAGGGCTTGTTATTTGGTTGTTTAAATTTATCAGATTAGGATGTTGAGCAACAAAGAGACGTAAAAAATTGATGAGATACCTGAAGTTAGATGTTAAATTCATTTCTTATTGGGGCATGGGGGTCGATTTCTATTTATTTATTTAAACCTTGCTTGGTCATGCAGGATGATAATTTGAAAGTAAAATATTTCAGAATTTTATAGCTGGACATAAGTTCGGTGATTGAAATATGAATTGTTTATTTGATTTTAAAGTTATTATGTATATCTAGATAATCTGAATAAGTTGGTTTCACATAAAAACAAAGGAGGCTCTAGTGAAATTTTTTAAAACGTAAAAGTGTTCATATATTTACATTGTTGGGATGTGTGGGATGATTTGATTTAATTATTTTTCATTTTCTTATCAACTTTATTCGATATGAACTTTGTTGTTTGTATATATGCATATATAGACTATGCTTGGTCGTGAGGGCGGGTGATTTGAAATTAGTACTTATTAAAATTTTATACTTGGACATACATCGTTGGGAATTTAAATTTTTAATTTGCATTTTAATGTGTATACTTGATACACTAAACAAGTTATTTTTAGGTAAAAACAAATGATACTTTTCCTAAAGAATCTAAAACTTAATGAGTTAATGATATTTACTTTTTCGAGCCATGCGTGATGATATTTTTTTATCAACTTCATTATACATTTTCTTTATTATTTGTATATGCTATGATGATGATGAGGTGATTAAAGATTATCATTGTTGAGTTGACTTATTTTATATATTAACAATTGATGAAATGTTGAATTTGTTGAATTAAGTTAATTTGGATCATCGACGTGAGTTGTCATAAAGAAGTGAATTTGTTAAATGAAGTTCATTTGAATTTGTTAATGTAGTTGTTTGTATATAGTACGCATTTTTCGTGATTTATATTATACTGTTCGCCTTTTTATTAAACATTATGAAATAGTAATCATTACCCTGGATATTTCCAATGGTCTTCGTGGTATGAATATTGCTCCTTGGTACTTTCGAATTAGCATATTGATTCGACTCGAATATTGCATATATTTACTCTATTTACTTATACATTGTATCTCCCTTGGGTACCTTAATTCCTATATTTATGCTCGCTAACCAGACAACCTCTATTTTATATGTTTACATATTTTGCAAGGCATAATTGAGCTTCTATAGGTATTACGGTGCTTTGTGTGAAATTCGATAGCGTTCCAAGGAAGTTCCGTGTACAATTTCACATGCAGGGGCATTTTAATCATTTCACAATTTGGGTTTCTGGACCAATTTAATCACGAAAGTTGAAACCCTCTGAGTCTTCATTGCGTGGCCATTGATGGTGCTCGATTTCGATTAATAACGAAGAATTTACGGGATTTCTGGCGGAATAAGGACAACATCAAAACCACTTAGGGCAAATCAATTTCTAATATAATATATTTATTTCTTTTACCACTTACTACATAAGTGGGGTTTGTGTATTTGAAGACATATCTTTTATTTTAGTTAGTTTATCAACTTTTTACTAGTTATGTTAGAGGAAGAAGGGTTTTGGAGGTGATTTTGGGTTTTGCTTCTCTCTCTCCTAGGGGGTTTATAAGTGCACTATTCATAATCTCTTTCATTAATCCAATCTTCTACAGTTGTTTTTCTTTCTTTTTTATTTGTTTACTTGCTTCGTAACCTGGATTTAATTGGTTTCACGAACTTATTTTCATTTAATTAATGCCATTTAACATGTTTTCTAGCTAATTTAGTTTAGGTTGTGATTAGTTGAACTCACCTTGAGTTGATCTGGTTGCTTTTCTTTGGTGATGATTTTTATGAGTTTAATTCGATTGGGTTGTTCTTGATTTTACTCCTAGGATATTTAATGGTGATATCATGTATGCGCCGTATTTACGACGTGGCGTGTGTAATTTTTGGGGTATTTGTTGATACCAAAGTCATAGTAGGATTTTATAACAATTTAGGGGGTGACAACCCCAGATTTAATTAATTGATGAAATGAGATTTAATCTCGGTATACTTGTCTTCCCATGTAACCATTTATACTAATTAACTCGAGGTGCGGGATATTAGTTGCAATTTATAGTTTTTATTTCCTTTTGTTAATCTTAGCTAAACACATGCCTAGTATTATCTTTTCTTTTGTTAACAATTATCTTTTACATTTTTATTCCTAAAGTATTAAATCAATATAATTCTAACAACTAGTCTCTGTGGATTTCGATACCCGAACTGGCCGCTATACTCCCTTAAAAGAGTGTAGTCAATAGTTTAGTTTAGTTTTTATTGAGGTGGTGAAACGAAAGCAACGACTAGTGTACTGACAGTGCGCTAATTTTCAACCTTAATCATATATATTTTGGTATGGGCATATTAAGTTGAATTAATAATGGGTAATATCGTAACTTAGGCATTAAATTATCGTACTTATTTTGCTTATGGTTGACCAGTGGATGTAAACCATCTCTATTACATAATTGCAAGTTGGTTTAATGAAAAAAAAGTTTATTTAAAAAAATATGACCTTTTATGTCGATTTTAAAAGATAAGGTATAATCAAGACTTTTCTTAAAAATTTATGACAAATAAGATGCCATTTTATAACAGTTTATCTTGTTGAACTGAGATAAATATGACATGAATAGACTATATATTATTTATGTTTACATAAACCTGTTATAAAAATGACTTTCATTTAATAACACTTTTATGAACATTTATGTTATTCCTATATATCACGATTTTTGGACATTTAAAAATTGTGATAAAAAGATTTTTATCACGGTTTTAACCGTGATAAATATCCTTTTGTCTACTAGTGCACCTTCATTATAAGGACAACAACCCTTGCTCCAGGCCACTATTGCAAGTTTCCTTTTCGATGTAGAACCGATCCACATAAAACATCTAATCCAAGATTGGATTCTTTTGATTAGGGTGTATGGTTATTCATAAACTTGAAAACTATAAAGAGTGAGGAATTGAACAAATGCTTTAATTAATTGCCTTCTGCTATCCATTGAAACAAGTCTACCTTGCTAACTCTCTAATTTACATTTAACATTATTTATAATTTGTTGAAGATGATTTATCCTAGGCTTACCATTTAAAATAGGGACTCCAAGACATTTGAAAGAGCATGCCCCTCATTTATACCAAGAAGATCGTAAATTTTAATTTTTCTATGCAAAATTACATTTCCCAATTAAATGGAGCACTTGTCTTTGTTTACACGTTGTCCAGAGCAAGCAGTATTATCATCAAACACACAAAAAACCATAATGTCATCAGCATAAATCATATGACATGGACATTTAAAACCTTTGAGAGAAAAATATTGATAATTTTCCCTTCTTGGACCTTCTTAGTGATAGCCATTCTTGGACCATCTTCAGTTATGCAAAAAAAAGTTGATAAAGGGTCCCAACCCCTCTAGAACATTCAATGTAACCATGTGGAGATCCATTAATAAGGATTGAGAGTCTATCAAACTTTAAGATAGTTGATATCCAACTCTGCAAAATATCACATAATCTAAAAGCTTTTAATGATTTGAGAATAAATCTCCATTAAATTGTATCAAAGTTTTCAAAATATCAAACATAATTCCAATGTTTTCCCCTGAACATTTATAATATATTTAATTGTAACATTTAGAGGCTAAGAAAATAGATTGAGTGACACTTCTACCTTAAATAAAACCATTTTGGCTAGGAGATATAATTTTTGCAATAATACTTCTTCATCTATTAGTCATAGTTTTTGTTAAAATTTGAAAACAAAATTGATTAATGTTATAGGTCTGAAGAGAGAAATTGAATGAACAAATGCA
The DNA here is from genome assembly GCA_949130495.1 of Sambucus nigra. Lineage (NCBI taxonomy): Eukaryota > Viridiplantae > Streptophyta > Magnoliopsida > Dipsacales > Adoxaceae > Sambucus > Sambucus nigra. The sequence continues at coordinate 90,114,205 of OX422223.1, read as the reverse complement.
AATTTGGCAATTAGAGAAATATGATTAGAGTTAAAGATTAAAATGATCCGATTTTTTTCAAAAAAATTGATAATTTATCTATAAACATCATTAAACACTATATCCCAATATTTGTCGAAAAATTCCACCAAAGCCATCAAGTCCAGGGGCTTCCTTTGGATCCATGCTAATTATTTTTAAGTTCTTTAGAAGTTAGAGTGCCTTTTAGAATCTCATTATCAGAATATAGCTTAGGAATCACACTATCACTAAACCCATTGTCAACTACAAGATGACTAGCAAAATATAAATCTTCAAAAAATTGAACAACATGTTGATGTATATCATCAACCATGTAAATTATCGCCCCCTCATGCTTCAGGCATGAGATATGATTAACTAATCTTCTATGCTTGACAAATATATGAAAAACTTCAGTGCACCTATCCCCTTTTGTAAGCCATTTAAGTCTAGCTTTGTCCTTCTAATAAGTTTCTTCAGCTTTAAGAGTTGTCTTCAAAATATGTTGAGCTTCCATATCTTTATACTCTATGCTATGAGAGTGACTAAGGTATTCAATAATTATTTGAATTTTCTTCAAGTAATTTTTGGCAAGAAGTAGGTTCCCATTAATATTGACAAATACATCAATTTTCCATTTTTCAATGAAACTTTCACATGCTTAAGATTATCCTTCAAACATACATATGGAAACCCATGGTATAGATGTTGTCCCACTCCTTTCTAAAAAGTTCTATAAAGTTCTCATGGTCCACCCTAGAGGATAACAATTTAAATGGTATTCTACTAGTTATATTATTAGAAGAATATGCAAAAAGGAGGGGGTGATTCTTAGAAATGATCTTAGGAAGACAAGTGCATGAAACATTATTCCAATCATTGAAGTAATTTTGATTACATAATGATCTATCCAATGTTGTTTCCGTATCCGAGGAAACACTCGTATTCCAAGTATAAAATAGGCCTTTAGAACCAACGTCAATAAAATGAAAATTATTAATTTTATTAAAGTCGATAGAGGTGGCAACATAAGACCTCTATCCTCACATTCATCATCTCCTCTCATAATATTAAAATCACCGCTGGACATCCACGTGCCGTCAATACAATGTTGTAGAAAATGGAATTCCTCCCAAAGTTTTCTCTTCATAGTATAATAAGTAAAGGAATATACCACGGCGAGTAGCTTTTAGATCCCTCAATATTAGGTGAAAAAGTCACTTGCTGAGAAGTAACTTATACGACATCACGTATGGGTACTCTATTTGAATGGGAAACACAAATACAAGGAAGTATATTTGATGTTAATCTAAGAATGTGCAAGAAATGTTATTACACTACACACCAACTACTAACTACATAACACCACTACCAACAAAAAATTAAAAAATAAACTAAGAAAAAGGTTTTTTTCTCTCTATATTCTTTTTTTATATTCAAGTCTAATTACAAATGAGGGTCAAGGGCCTATTTATAGGAGAGGTTAAATTGATAACCAAGATAAAATCCAAAAAGACTAAAAATGAAAACTAATTACTCAAAATGGCTAATTAGACCCAAACATGCTTGGAGACTAATTAAAAACTAAAAATAAAAAAAAACTGACAATATTAACCTAAAGTACAAAAAAAAAGAGATGGTTTTCTCCCAATAGCATAACCACGCACCACGTGTCGCCAATATAAATCATTCTCCCCATCTTTGAAAAGGCTCGTCCTCGATCTAGGATGGTGAATCATTAATGTCTCACGATATAAACCTTGAAGCTTCGAACCCCAATAAAAATCAACAAAAATTAGGCTTCCCATACTATAATTAGTCCCATGCGTATGAACCTCATCAATAATGGGTCTAATAAACCAAAACTCAGGCAATGTCCCTTTATGAAATCCAAGCAACTAAAAACCGATGACCATATCCGCCTTTTTGACACCACAAGTACATGGTTTCTACTTGGTGTGGTGGACCCTTGAATCTGACCGGATGAAAACTCTGATGACCGCACCTTTACGAGTACGATGAAGAAACAAGTCAACTGAAAATGATGACATTCCGAAAACCCAAACCCAAAATGAAAAATAGAATAAAAATGGGGCCCACATGGGATGCATTTTTCATAGATGTCATATGTTGTGCCACAAATAGACCCTAAGACCAATTTTGATCAAATTTGAGGCCAAATAGGGGGTGGAGGAATATATCGGAGTAATCAAGCCCATTTTTGTTGGGTTTGATTGTTGTTAGGCATAAATGAGGAGGGAGAGGGGAAAATAGGGTAAAAATAGGGGTGGGGCATATTAGGGCTAAAAGGGGAAGGGTGGAAATTGGTTTCTTTGCTGGAATAGTGGTTGGGGTGGTAGGGTTTTGGTTGGAGGAGGTTTTAGGTGGTTGTTGGAATTTTTTCAGGGTTAGGTCTTAATTTGGGGGTTCAATAGAAGACGGTGATTCATTTAAACGAGGTGGTAGTTATGTGGCGGCAGGAGATGGAGGTGGAGGAAGTTAGTGGTGGAGGACGGAAGATAGACGAAGGGCAAGAAGGTTGGTATCCCCCCTTTTAGCGGTGATGGAATTTAGGGTTTTCATTCACTCGATTCTCATTTGGACATTTATCAATCTAAAGATTGAAGGGTTGTCGTAGTTGGAATCATACGATACCCACTTCATGCATCGCGACAAACACCAATAACAAACATAGATTTAATACCAATTTAATGTGAATCTAAGACTGCGAAAGCATTATTATTAAACTACACACCAACTACTAACTAAACAACAACAACACCAACAAAAAAATAAAAATAAACTAAGAAAAAGGGTTTCGTTCTCTCTCTATATTCTTTTTCAATGTTCAAGTCAAATTAAAAATGAGGGCTAAGGGCCTATTTACAGGAGAGGTTAGCTTGCTAACCAAGGTGAGACTACAACAGAATAAAAATGATAAATAATAACTAAAAATGACTAATTAGCCCCAAATATGCTTGGAGAATAATTAGAGAGTAAAAATAAAAGAAAATGACAATATTACCCTCAACTAAAAAGAGGATAGTTTTCTCCCAGGAGAACAACCACGCGTCACGTGTGACCAATATACATCAATATTCGTCATTTCATTAATTGAAAAAACCTGCAAACCACAAGATTTTTTTTTATATAATTACTATGCAGACCCATTTAACATGACCCATGAGAGTAGCCGACCACCCTTGGTTGATCAAAGCGCTGTCGGACCCAAATCATTATTTAATTTACACACTGGTATTTCCAATTTAGTAGAACACTTACAAATATAGTCAAATCAGTTACCAATAATATCAAAAGAGATATTCACTTACTCCTTGATAAATTCATCTATTAATTGAGTTCATTGTACAAATCAATCTTTACTATTAATGCACCCAGAAATTGTAAATCCTGACCCGGGGCAAAGGGGATGTAATCTCAAGAATTGAGAGACACTATAATGAAACAGTCACCTTTTTGTAGACCTGGGCAAGTTTCCAAACTATCTACATCGCTATTGTGTGTGATCTTTACTTTTCTATTCTCCGTGATTTTTTTCGTGGATTTCTTTATTGTGATATTTCTTGTACTCTCAATTGGCGTCATCTGTGGGAAGCAATTTTTATTCTTATAAAAAATTTAAAAAATAGAAAGCCCATGATGTCTCACCATAAAAGCAACATTCCTTAACTTGACGACGTGTGGGAGAACCCATTCCCTCCTAGGATCAGGTCGAAGATTCGCCACCATACAAACCCTAGGTTTTGCCAAAGAAGGCAACCATCTGAAAAAAGCCAAGGGTCACCAAGATCTAAATAGATCTCGAGGTTGGTCGAAGCTTACAAAGACAAGCTTCGAGAAAAAGAGGAGGCTACACACCTCCAGGTGGAAGAGAATGCTCACCTCTAAAGGAGACTTAAAAGAATGGAGAAATATTTCCACAAGGACACCCGAAAACGCCATGATAGGACTCCTAGTCCTCTGGTGAGTAATTCTCATAGTCGAGGGAGGAGTTCCAGGCGTGACCAAGATAGAACTGAACATGAGAAGTCAAAGTGTGGTCGATTAGAGTGTGGCCAGCTAGATCAACAGAATGAAGATATTAGGATTCTGGTTCATAGAGAGATGGACCAACATCCAGACCACCGAGGAGCCAGGTCCACAAAAGAGCTATTCAGGAGGGCTCTCAGCACTTAAAACAAATCCTCTTTCTCAAGGGAGATAAAAGAAGAGGATTCCCTAAAGAATTTTGTTATTCTTAGGTTCAATATACACGATGTAGCACATAAGTGTTTTGAAAAGATACCTCATTGGTCGATAAAAAACTTTTGGGGTTCTAGGAGAGGCTTTTATTGCTCTCTTCATAACCAATAACTCCCACCCTAAGTGAATGGATGAACTGCTTATGATGAAGAAGAAACCACAACAGAGCCTTCAGGACTATGACAAAAGGTATTGGGAAATATTTAACGAGGTCAAGGAATGCTCGAAGAAGGTTACTATAGCATCCTTCAAAATTAGTTTGCCAACCACCTATTTGTTACACCAGTCCCTAACTAAGAAATAAGCCAATACTATTGACGATCTCATGGCTCGTATTAAGAAATACGCCAAGGTTGAAGATGTGGTTCACTCTAATGTAGGGCATAACGGTAAAGCGAAGGCAAATAAGGGAACAAGGAAGAGTGATACTCCAAACAAGGGGAACAAGAATGGGGGGGGGGGGGGGGGATGGCTTAAGAATGGGAATAAGAATGATCCCTCCAAGGAATTCCAGGCTATTAACACAGTCTTTAAGGAAACTATTTATAAGATTTTAAGCAAGATCAAGGACCAACCGTTCATCAAGTGGCCCAAAAATATTAATGGGGACCCAACAAAAAGAAGCAACGTGCTGAGGTGCGTATTCCACAAAGAGGGATACCATAGGACATGTAACACCTAGGGGAGATGGCCCAAGTAGGGCACCTCAATGAGTATATCGAGAAGGAAGAAGATAAGGTTGCAACCAATGGTGACCTGAAGCCGGACAATATCCTAGATGATGATACAGGACACGAGTTCATGATAATCCATGGGGCATAAAATCTTAAGCAAACTCAAGGAAATGTTATTTGAATGGAGTTGAAGAAGGTTACCACCGTCTTGGGAGCGTTTCAGATTGACCCTACCAAAACTCAGGTTGGCAAGCGTTGGCGATCAGAGGATAACTACACCAAGTATATTATTTTCACCAAGGAAGATTTAGTTAGGGTCATAACCCCACATCAAGACGCACTGGTAATTACTCTCAGAATAGCCAATTAGGATGTTGACAAGCTGTTCGTGGAGGGAAGTTTGTTAGAAGTGATGTACTTGGAATTGTTCTAAAAGCTAAAGCTAAACATCGTCGACCTTAAGGAAGCCACATTTTCGTTAGTCAGCTTTCCAGGGAGGATCATGATAGTCCTACCAGTCAAGGTAGGAAATATCTCAAAACTAACTGAGTTCTCAGTAGTGGACATTAAGTCCCCATATCACTCCATCTTAGGCAGAGGCTCGCTCCATGCCATAAAAGTTATACTATCCACCTACTACCAAAAATGAAAGTGTGTTACCGATGTGGGCATGGTCAAAATCTGTGGAGACCAGGCCACATCTAGGAAGTTCTTTATCATGACCATTTACCCCAAGAAGAAAAAGAAGAAGGAGGTCATGGATTCTCAAGAGGAAGCCTAGGAGGGGGTTGTGCACTTTAAATAGCAATTACGGTATGATCGACTAGGGGTGGAGGAGACACGGGTACACCCCATCAATAGGGTCATTGAAATCCTGGAAGAAGTTAGGGATGATGAAAATTTTCTAAATAGGATATTTTTTTATCAGGGACATGCTTGCCGATCAAGAGAAGGAGGAGTTGATTACCTTTATTAAAAGCAATCTAGATGTTTTCGCTTTGGAACTGTATGATTTGTCGGTAATTGATCCCTAAATAACCTACCATCGCCAGCACATAGATCCAATCTTCAAGACAATCACTCAAAAGGTTCGCTGAATAGCCCTTGAGAAGGCTAAAGTGATGGAGAATGGAGTATGAAAGCTACTGGATGCAAGATTCATCAAGGAAGTTCAGTGCCCTGAATGGTTATTTAACCTAGTGGTGGTACGTAAGAGCAACGACAGTTGGAGGGTCTGTATTGATTTCATAGGGCTCAACTGATGATGTCCCAAAGATAGCTCCCCACTTCCTAAAATAGATCATTTGGTTGATGTTATGGCAACACACAAAAAAAGGATCTTTCGAGAGGCATAGTCTAGCTACCATCAGATTCCTTGGTTCGGACCCGATCAGGATAAAATTTCTTTTATTATGCCCATTGGGTTATATTGCTATAAGGTTATGCCATTTAGTTTAAAAAATTCAAGGGCAACATATCAAAGACTAGTCACTAAGATGTTCAAGAGAAAAATGGGAGACACTATGGAGGTATACATGAAAGATATTCTAGTTAAAATTAAGGACAAAGGTTACCACCTCATAAACTTAGCGAGAACATTTAAGATCCTCAAGAAGTACCGGATGAAGCTTCATGCAAGTAAGTGTTCATTAGATGTCCATTTCAGAAAGTTCTTGGACTACTTGGTTATTAGGAGAGGAATTGAGGTCAAATCGAATCAGATCGACGCTATCATAAGAGTCCAACCTCCTCAGACATTAAGATAGGTTCAAAAGATCACTAATACGATCACGACGTTCAGTCGCTTCATCTTTAAGTCTTCGGAAAGTTGCTGGCCATTCTTTCAGTTCCTGAAGAAGGACAAAAGCTTCATATGGAATGATGATTGTTCGAAACCTTTGGAAAAACTCAAATCCTAATTTAGAAAACCACCCATGTTGGTAATTTTAAATTATGGAGACCCATTGTATCCATACTTGGCAGTGTTCAACAACGCTGTAAGATCCGTTCTAGTGTGTAAAAAGAATAGAGGTCAGAACCCAATTTATTATTCCAGCAAGACACTTTTGGATGCAGAGCAGTGGTACCTACCTTTGGAGAAACTCACCTATGAACTGGTAGTCACCTTGAGGAAGCTGAAGAATTACTTTGAAGCCCATTCAATAACCGTAATCACTTCCTCCCCCTCAAAGATGTTCTGTGAAAGGCCTACCTCTGCGAACGACTTTCCAAGTGGTTAGTCGAGCTTGGGATATTCGATATCCACTTTTAACCAAGGACCATGATCAAGGGACAAGTCTTAAAAGACTTCAACACTGAATTTATAGGAGACTAGCCAAGAGACCAATTAGAAGCAGAGCAGTCAATAATTAAGGAAGCATAGTTCAAAGACTGGACCCTATACATTAATGGAGCCTCCAATTCCAAAGGGGATGGAGTAGGGATTATTCTCATCACTTTAGAAGATGTTCTGATCGAGTAATGAATAAGATTAAAATTTGAGGCCTCAATCAACGAAGCTGATTATGAATCACTAATTATCATCTTGCGCAAGGCCAAACTGCTAGGAACAAAGCGTCTGCATGTATTCGATGACTCCAAATGAGTCTCTAAGAAAGTGAGCGGAGACTTCAATGCCAAAGATGATAGAATGGAAGACTAACTCGATGTGGTAAGAGGACTTATGGAAGAATTTGAGAAAGTAGACATTCAATAGTTCCCCTAGGGGTAGAATAGTCACACTGACGCCTTAGGAGCCCTGAGCTCAACAATTAACTCTGACCTAAAAAGAACCATTCAAATAGAGTTCCTTGCACAGGTAAGTATTAACGATAGAGTCGTTGTCGAGAAAGTCCTCCTCACAGATATGTCCCCTAGTTAGATGGATCCCATAATTACCGATCTGCGAGGTGACATACTACCCAATGATAAGAGATCATCCCATCAGGGTAGGGTTAAAGATGCTCATTTTTACCTCACCCCAGGAAGTAATCTCTACAAGAAGTCATTCACAAGCCGCTATCTCTAGTGCATCTACCCACACAACACCGAGTAAGTACTTAGTAAGCTTCATGAGGTCATTTGTGGGAGTCACAATGGAAGAAGATAATTGGTCTTTTGAGTTATTAAGTAAGGCTACTGGTGGCCTCATGTGTAAAAGGACGCAAGCACTTAAGTTCCCAAGTGTGACAAGTGTCAAAAGCACTCTCCTATGGTCCACCAGTCTGCTAGCGACCTGAAATCCCTGAGAAGTCCATGGACATTAGCCTAATGGGAAATAGATATAGTGGGACCATTACATACTGCATCTGGAAATCATAAGTATACATTAGTTAGCATAGATTACTTCAACAAAGGGGTAGAGGCATAAGCACTAGTAAGCATTTGTGATTCTGACGTGATCAGGTTCATCTGTGGAACATTATAACACGCTTTGGGATAGTAAGGACTATCATCACATATAACGTCACACAATTTGAAAGTAATTTCATTCAAGATATTTGGGATGAGCATTGTATTAAGCACCACTTCAATTCTGTGGCGTATGCCCAGAGTAATGGACAGACAAATGCTTTCAATAAAACCATGCTCGATGGATTGAGAAATCGGTCAGATATAAACAAGTGTGCCTGGGTGGATGAGCTCACTCATTTTTTATAAGCTTGTCGTAGCATTCCTAGGAGACCAACTGGGGAAACACCCTTTGCGCTCGCTTATGGAATTGTTGTTATCATCCCTCTGGAAACAGTTCTGCTTACTATGAGAACCGCTTTAATTGACTAAGACCTTATTGATGATGCATTACGCACTGAACTTGACTGAGCAAGCAAGCTAAGAGAATTGACCTTTATCAAGTTGGCATCTTATCATGATAGAAACTTTACACGAAATACAACAAGAAAGTAAATACAAAGAAGTTTAAGATTAGGGAATATATCCAAAGAAAAGTCCTTGGCAGTGCCTAAAACCATCATATGGCAAGCTGGGACCAAACTAGGAAGGACATTTTAGGGTGACACGGGACGACCCTCAAGGAGCATATCACAAGGAAATGGTGGAGGACAGGGAGATACCAAGAGCCTAGAACACAACCAACCATAAGAAGTTATACTTTTGGTATTTTATTTTCTCTATAGCACATTTAGTTTAAGAAAAAAATCGTTTTCAAACTTATGTAGCCTGCTACTGATTATTCAACAAATAAAGGCCAGTTGGCCCATGCATTTTGATATTATGTATTGGCTTCTTAGTGTTTCCTGATCGCATCTCAGTAATACGCACCTTTTCCAAATGATAAAGTTCCTCCTGCATAGAAGAATTCCTAGGGATTATAACAGGTTCTTCAACTTGTGTCAATAAAGAAATCTCACATGTTGAGCAGGGATAGCAGTAATTATGACAAATCAGTAAAAAAGTTTCAATTACTACAACACTTAGGTCTTTGTCATAAACACAACAGACTTCATAAGTTACCTTGACAACAATGAAAGCCCTATAGGGGATCCTTAGGCAACAAAGCCAACTCAGGTTGGTCGCCCACTATGTTGGTCACAAAAAATCTTGCTCCGGTGGATGGCCCCCGTCGACTAGGTAAATTCTCGTCATCATCTTACTTAGTCCTAAGGGGTGTGACAACACAAATTAAAAGGTAAAGTAGATGGAATGATACTGTTAAGCAATATTGGACTGGGAAAATTTTCAAACACATGGAAATATGTGGCTATTGCTAGTTCTTAATATCATTTAGTATGCCGAGAAGCTAAAAATAATTAAACCTAAGCACCAGTCAATTTTAATAATAAGGGGCCCAAGACGGTCAATCTATATGGTTTGGTCAACAAAAGTGTTAAGTAGCTGATGAGCAATAACTCTTTCTAGTTAAAAATACAAGCAACAATTATTAACACATATTTAGTCAGCTCATGCTTAAAATATGGAAAAGGTTAACAACTATAGCTCTTTATTAACAAAAGCCTAAAATTACAATTACAATAAGTCCAAAATATATAAGGACCTAAGATGGACGAGGATGGCGATCAAGATATTCTGAAACAACAACTCTTTAACCATCATCTGGTTTTAAGGCAATTTCCTCCACATATTCATCAAGGTATTTCTCTAAAAGTTGGATAGGGATAACGTCAGTCGGAATCCACTCATCATATATCGAGAAGGGATTGTGACGGTATGCCATTCACTCGACTTGGTAATTATACCACTCTATTAATTCCTTGGGCATCTTCACCTGTTTAAGGTCCCTTAGCCATCCTCGAGTAAAGGCAGTTTCCTCTTCCTCTTTGAGCTTTTCTGGGGCAACTACCAAACCAAAATTATAACCTTCTCCCCAGGCTTCTAGGTCCCAGTTTGAATGAATTACTCAGCCTCTTTACAACCTCCTTGATCACAACCACAAATCCTTTTAGCTCAGCGACATCCCTCCTCAGAGGAACATTTTCGGTTGGAAGAATTTCGAACATTGGGCTAACTCCAGTGTTCTCTAAGAGTTTATCCCTCAAAGTGCTTATTTCTTCTCGGACTGAGGCACCTATCTCCGCCATCTCTCGAAGATTATCTTTTAACTTAGAGACCAACTTAGACTGGTCCTTAAAATGTATCTTTATTTCCCTTGTAGACTTGTAGATCTTTACGAAGGTTTTACGAGCCTTCAAACTGATATTTGGCCCAAGGATCTTCCCCAGTCGAGATCTAGAAGTAATGTATTGGTCTAAATCAAGAGACTATAAATAACACACACCAGATCACGAGCAAAGTATTAGCAGATGAAGATTAAGAAAACGCATACACAAAATGAAAGATTTTCATCTTTATTAATATTTAAAAGGAAGGGGGCCAAGGTCCAATACATCAGGTACGATCGAGATAATAACAATCTTTCAAAGAAGAAATCATACAATGAAGAAAGTAAAATTCCAAATCTATGAGCCTTGATCCTTCACTTGATCAAGTTCGATAATGGTTTTTCCCTTGTTGGTAATAAGCTTTTCTTTTCTAGCATCATTATCAACACCAACCTCAATAGGAATGATCTCAGTGTGACCAGAAGGTTGACCATCACCTTATTTATCCTCCTCAAAAGTGTTAGGACCAAGGGAATGGAGGTCGAAGATCTCAGATTTGGTAGGAGTCCTGATAACCTTCAATGCCTGGTCCCAACCCTTATTAAAGTTCACCTTGCATTCATAGGCTAGCTGATGTTCAGGATCATCGTAACCTTTATTGAAGCCCTCGCGATAGCTAACATCTTTCTCTTGGGTAACTTTCCACTCTAATTTAATAATCTTACCGGAAAATATTCATTTGCCTTGATTAGCTTGGCTTTCTCGGCGACCACCACCTTCTGGGAGGCCCAAGTTCATCATAAGCCTTAATCATCCTCTCTCTCTCTCACTCCAATGCCAGGCAAGCTTTAGCAAAGGCCTTCCTCTCAGAGCATCTTTCAGCTCTTATTCTTTTTTGGATTTGTAAGCATAGTCATCCAATAGAGTAGTAAAATTAGATAACAACTGCGTAAAAGGAGAAAAAAGCAACAAGTCAGTACATAGATGGAAAAGTATAAGAAAACAAATAATGGGGAAAACTTACCAGGTCCATACTGTGAGCAGTTTTGAGAGTGAGCTACGATGATCCTAACCTAGAGAAGCGCTCGTGATTGGAAGCGATCATTGCACCTTTAACAGATTGGGGGCAAGGGATGGGACTTCACCACTCTAGCCCCCTCATCGATTGTAGTAAGAGGAGGAACTCTAGAGGCTTGTAGGAGCAATTTTCTCTTGGTTTCCTTCCTCGATTCCTCCGTCTTCCTTTCCTCTTCCTTGTCCTTATTCCTTATCCCTCCTCCTCTCTCCCTCTTCTCTTTTTTCTCTTTCTCCTTCCATTCCCCTTCTCATATGGGCTATAACAACTAACCCTAGTGTAATCAGCTTCAGATGTCTTTAAGGACTTGATCCATTTAGATAAGATTGTGTGATCATCATCTTCGAGAAGCTTCAATTTTTTCTCTTTATCATAAGGGCCATTTCCTCTTCTTCCTCTTCTTTTTCTCTTCTTCTTCTTCTTCTTCTTCTTCTTCTTCTTCTTCTTCTTCTTCTTCTTCTTCTTCTTCTTCTTCTTCTCCTTCTTCTTCTTCCTCTTCATCTTCTTGTTCCTCTTCTGAGCTCTCTCCCTCCTTTTCTAGCACAATTGGCTCAGAAGGACCAACCTCAGGAGCTTTTAAATCTGGAACCTTATTAATCAAACGTATAGTAAAGTTGGTGGTAGTATTTTTATACTCTAATAAATAAGTCGTTGATCTTGGATGATTGCTATCAGGTAAGCTCTACTTGATGTTCAAAGCCTTCAAAATATCATGAGCATTAATCTCACTAATGTATGGCTCAAGATTCTTATCATGAGATGCAGAATGAAGGAAAAAGAAAAGTTATCAGAAAACAGAACAACACATAAGGGAAAAAAATTGAAACATAATAGTACAATAAAAAGATGAAAATCAGTGACTTATGCATTCCTCCCCAAAGTCTGAAACTACTAGACCCCTTTGTCTTTCGCCCTCACGAGAACGAAGACGTTGACAATTTTTGGCAATGAAACCATGGTCTTAGTAATCTTTATGAGAGTCTAGAAGCTTCACAACCAGGACTCGATTAACCTTCCTGGTCTACAAGTACAAAAGGCCATCTATGGTTCGCGACCAGATATAGCACTAGTAGATCTCAACAAGACCTAATTTTGTCCCATACTGGGTAGTAATTCTATGAACCCCATTTACTATTTTCTAGACGTTAGGGGCACATTGGGCGGGGACTATTTCAAAATATCTAAAAAATCTACGAAAACGAAGGTTTGGGGGAAATGTCAAACCCCCTGTGTTATGATAAGGGTGTGAATCCAGTGCCCTCCTTAAATGCCATGAACATTTCTAGGAAAGGGGGCACAGTCGATGATTACCCATTCAGGAATATTATAACGATACTCAAACTCAGCTATCGTTTTTTCATCTACATGTCCATAATTATACAAACAAGGAGGCAACCTTAGGTATAGCTACACAATAAGTTCCAAGAAAAGTTTAAAAGAGAAGAGATAGACTTACAAGGATTAATGGATCTCTGAAAGAAAAGAAGGCACTGAAGAAGGTGAACCTAGCAAAGCTTAGCAAGCAAGGAAGAATGTGAACTGAACTGAACTAAACTGACGAGAGGGACTGTATCTTTAGTTTGAAACCCAATGCCAATTATGAACACAATCTCCTAAGATGAGTTTTGGCACTTCAGATGCTTGTTCGAACAATAGTACCCTCGCCCACTAAAAAGAATTACAAGTATGCCATGAAAATTTATTCAGGACATGCGTACCTATTCAAATTCTCTCAGATTTACAAGAATGCCATTTCCAACTTAAGATTTGAAGGTTTCAAGTTATGGGAATTTTAAACATTATTGGCCCAAAGCTCACGCCAAATTTTTTAGGGGCAATTATGGGGACCCATTTAACATAACCCATAAGAGTAGCCGACTAGTCTGGATTGATCGAAGCGCTACCCAACCCAAATCATTATTTAATTTACACACGAGCTTTTCAAATATAGTAGAACACTTATGGATATAGTCAAATAAGTTACCAATAATATCGGAACAGATACTCAGGTACTCCTTGATATATTTGCATGTTAATTGAGTTTCTTGTATAACTTAATCTCTACTTTTAATGCACCTATAAATTGTAAATTCTGACCGAGGAAAAGGGGATGTAATCTTGAGCATTGAGAGACACTTTAATAAAATATTAACCTCTCTATGGACATAGGCAAGTTACCGAACCACATAGATCATTGTTTTGTGTGATCTTTACTTTCATGTTCTTTGTGATTATTTTTGTGGATTTATTTATTGTGATATTTTATTGTACTCACAATTACAATCTAAACTTACTTTGGGTTCATAAATACAAACATATTCTGGACTGAATTAGTAGACCCAAGAATGGAGGAAATTATGAGAAGGAGAATTGCCCAAACTCATTATATTCTATTAAAATATTTTCATTTATAAGAGGAATATCCACTACTTAAGTTACAACCATCACGATCCTATATTTTCCTTCTTATTTGAGCTTTCATCATTTTATTTTAAAATTTGTGAGCACTATTGTACAACCATCACAATCAGTTAAGGTAGCAGCATGCTTCTTGTTCTCTACACAGGTTTTGGAGAGTAGTGCACTTCCTTTTTCAAGTGAAAATCAAGAAGACTGTGAGTTCCACCTATAACATCAGATGTTATATCTGTAAATGGAATTTAATCAGTTTCTTCCTCCATAATAGTAGACCAAGTAGTCATTCTGAAAGGACAATTCCTTGGAGTCTCATTAGTGCTGAATTTATCTGCATCATTAGTGATACATTTCTCAGTTTCGACCACTATAACAATAGCTAAAATGTTTTTCATTTCTTCTAAAGGAATATGATAATTGTCAACGTTATGATCGTCTATATCAACTCCATCCACCTAAATTCTTCTAACTACCCTAAAATAACTAATCCAATACCCAATAATTTTGCAATAGGAACATGTGGGAGGTAGTTTTTTGTATTCAAGTTCTTGTTGGAAACTAACACGAGTATGTTTGACGAAGACTTGTGTTGGAATAACATTATTAATTTCCATATAGACCAAGTTTCTAACAAAATGATTGCATGGGTTATCTAATGAAGGCTTTCTTATCTTAATGGGATCACCAAGGCATCTAAAAATATTAAAAACGATTCTTGGTCACCAATATTCAATACCCAAACCCACGAACCTGACCCAAACTGGAGAAAAATAGACTATTTTCTCAATCGGATTGAATCTAGGAGACTACCCCAAATTTTGTTCTTGATCTCCTTCAAAGGAAACTGAAGTATAATATCCCCTACCTGTAGGGATTAACTTCGAACTCTTGTCAATCTTCCATAAACCTGGCAACTTCTCATCAAATATAATATCCCCTACCTATAGGGATTCAATATACAAGTCTTCCTTGTTGAACATGTATTTACCAATCATATAAGATTCACTTTCTTTCATTGATTCCAAGTATTCTTCTCCATAGATCTCCACAGCTATAATTTTGACACATAGATGCGACTATAGGCCAATCTTTATAGTCTTCCTTATGACAAATACCACTTTGTATAGGACTTTGTAGTTGTTCTAACCTCTCTATCATGTTGATCTTGATTAATCATAGGTTCCTCAGCATGTATGGCTTTAGAAAAAAAACAAGCATGTGAAGTTTGATGAGTTCGCTCAATATGAGGATCAAGAAATTCCCAACACTCAGCCATAATGATGAATCAAAGTAACTTTTGATGAGAAAACATCAAAATCCACGTAAAAATCACTTAAAAAAAGATAAGAACCATCAAAACCCTTAAATCGCCTATGGTTTTCTCTCTATGCACACACACACACACACACACACACACACACACACACACATATATATATATATATATATATATATATATATATATATATATATATATAGAGAGAGAGAGAGAGAGAGAGAGAGAGAGAGAGAGAGAGAGAGAGAGAGGGAAAGGATCAAGTGAGGTTCCAGTTTGAGGACCCTGAATGAGGTCCATTTTTTTAAAATAGTAAAAAATATATATTTTTGGGCCGATTTTTTTTATGTTTTTTAAATATTTCAGTAGGACCATAGAAAAATAATCTGCTCAAAATTACTTTTTTTGCTATTTTAAAAAATTCGGTCAAACTGTGTCAGCTTTTAAGCTATTAAAAACTGTCAGAGTTTGACCGATTTTTTAAAATAGTAAAAAAAAATCATTTTGAGCTGATTATTTTTTTATGGCCCTACTGAAATGTTTAAAAAACATAGGAAAAAATTCAGCACCAAATTATTTTTTTACTATTTTAAAAAAGTGGACCTCATCCAGGGACCTCAAACAGGGGGGCCTCTCTCTCTCTCTCTCTCTCTGTATATATATATATATATATATATATATATAGCTGAGCCCGCACCATGCAAATATTTTAGCAAAAATACCCCAAAAATTTTGTTTGCTTTTTTGGGTGGGGGTCTTAAACATTTCAAGACACCCTATTTAGAAAAAATGGGTTGATTTTCTTTTTTATGTGGGTTTTAATTTTTTTGGGGCTTATTTTTTTAAAATATTTACAAAAAATTGTGAAATATTGATCTAGTTTTTTTTTTAAATGGAAAAAAATTATTTTGAGATATTTTTATGGTTAGCCTGAAATGTTTAAAACCCGCAAAAAAAATCAACTTTTTTTTGGTATTTAAAAACAGATTCGCATAGTGCGGACGTATTATCAAGTACGCACCCGAAGCTTGCTGTATGTGTGTATATGTGTCTGTGTGTGTCTGTGTGTATAAAGTTTATTTATATGTTCATCATGTTCCATACCTAGTAGATTATCTTGTTCGTATTTTTATCTCTCATAGATAGATATAATAACTTATGATGATGTTGTAGTAAATCTAGTTGTACTCCTCATGTGGTCACAATTTGCATATGTTCACATATTTTCCCTTACCCATTTACTTTACACACTTATTCACATCCATATATGCCACACAATTTCCCTCACTAAGTCATACTTACGCATGTAGGACATATTTGTTTTTACATATAGTCACACATACGCATGTCGCACACACATTTTTACACCTAGTGACACATGTATATGTTGCACATATGTTCATTAACCTAAGCCACACCTTTTCATCTCATGTAGCTAAGCACATAAAGGAGTAAGATAATATATTTTTACCTACTAGAGATCGAAAGGGAGGAGATGGTGCCTAACCCCTTCCCATTCCGTAACCTAGTCCTAGGTCCTATTTTCTCTTTGCTTTCATTTAAATCATATTCCATGTAGCTCATTACTTGGGGTTATTTGCTTGTTTTTAGTAAAATAGGTTAGCAATTTGAATTTACACTATCACCCACATCACTCGCCATTTATTTTGGCCAGATGTTTTGTGCGCGTTTCCACCATCACGGATCGAGATATCCACAATTGTGAGCATTAAATTATTTTTTTTCATTTTTTGCAATATGTGAATATTTCTTTAGATGGGAAAAGGGGGAAAAGACCGAGGTGTATAAGAAAAACAATGTGGGGCCCTTTTGGTTTAATTTATGATATAATATTAGGGATTGAGCTCATATTTATTGATTTATTTGGACAATATTGTAATTTGAATAATTGTTTGAAAATGTTTATTTTGGATTTTAATTTCTGCACATGATTATGGACACAAGAAAAAATTATTTATAATTATTTATTTCGTATTATGTAGTTTGTATAAATGTATATGAACAAGTTTTAATATGGCTTGGTACAAAAATTACAAATTTTCATTGGTTTGTATTAGCTTGCATCAAATTTACTGGAAAAATGTATTTACCAAAAAAATTATTTTGTCGACAAACCGTGCAATTTGGTTTCAATTTATGCTTGGTCGTACCGAACAGTAAAAGTGGAAATTTTGATTTTATAAAATTACAAAACTAGCTTTATGTGTTTATTATTTTTTTTCAAATATATTTTCTTTTTTTTTACGAGTGGCTAATTATGTAATATTTTTTAATAACAATACATTTAGCAAAGATGAATGCAAAAAAACACAATTTACCCCTCACAATTTTTTTAAAATTGTATGTTGAGTAGAATAAGTTCTCATGTAATTAATTACGATAGTAATTTTATTCTTATAATTTTCAAATAAATGTGATATATTTATTGAGTACAAGCTCCTTGTGATTTTGTATTAGTACTTCAATAATGGAAAAAAAATATAAAATGTGTGTGCTTTCAGGGTTGCATACTTTTGAAAAAAAATGCAAAAAACAATGTGTCAACTAGATATATATAAATAATTAGAATTTCGGTAATGATTTGTGCACCAATATCTTAAGACATAAATACATTTGGCACACTTCCTTGGTCTAAGGTATTGGTGCACATAGGATTTTCCTTATAATACAAGTCAAATGCACAACATAATATGGGACAGATTATTTGTGAAAAGTCTCAAAAATTTGAATGCACCATAGAATACAATCTCTCCAACACACGACAAACACAATAATACCATATGAAACCAACTAAAATGAACAAAATTAAAGTGAAAAATATGTGTGAGAAATGACCTTGATCGACGTGTAAGTTCCACTACAAACATTGATTAATGCAAATTTGAACACAACAAGTGATACAAATACTTGGTTTTATTACTCGTATTTAATTGCAGAATGCTAGCGAGGAGAAGTTTAATCGGTACTGATGGACTCTTTTGTTTTCATTGGGCTTTGAACCTTCATAAGATGGTATACAATGGTTCATGGCATGATCCATCATACATTTGAATATAAGGGTAAGTAAACAGGGGGATGCAGCAACTTTGTTTCGCATTTGTCCTTGTCCTTGTCGTCCTTTATTTAATTGGGGTTAACACGCACTAGCGAGGCATAACCCATTTTCTTCCTCAACAAAGTTGTCAGATTAACCGCATATATTCCCTCTCCAACCACCTCTATCTCATCCTTGTAGTCCCCCTTTATAACTGTTGTTTTTGCCCCTACACATACATATACAACAATATTTATCATATTTTTTTTTTTTTTAGTTTCATAAAGAAAAATGGAGGGATGCAAGTCCTGTAATTAACCCCAAATTGTTGGGACAAGATGACAAGGCATAGGATCTAGGGGGTATATTGCAAATTTTAGTACAATATTCAAAGTTTTAATTTTAATTTTATTTTACTCAAATATTCAATACACACACAACACACACACACACACACACACACACACACACACACATATATATATATATATATATATAGAGAGAGAGAGAGAGAGAGAGAAAGATTGAGACTTTTATCCATACAAAGTATACATACTTTCTGGCGCAAACCAATTTTTCTAAAATATGAAAAAAAATATTTTGTAACACCTCATAAATTCAAAGACCTTTAAATATATAATAATTGGGAGAGAAAAAATTTATTTTATTGGGAGGAATTTAATTCGTGAGTTGTGATATTTTTAATTTGCGGAATTTATTAACTTTGCGAAGTAAGGATTTATTATTTAGATTATTATGTGTCGCATTTTGAGGTCAAGAATTTGGAGAATTTAATAAATTAATTTGGATGCCGATTTTCAGCACGTGGTTGAGTCCGGTAGCGTCGAAATGGTCCTAAATGAGTGGCCATTTGTATATATTGGGCTTCGGGACCTTTCTAGACATATTTGAGCTCCAAATTAAAAGTTTGGGACCTTTTTAGGAGGCACATAAGCCCAAAAATCGGGTTTGAGTTTTTAACCCTAATTGTGAAAGGGTGAGACAACTTAAAATCATTTTAGAAGACTAAAATTGAGGAGAGCTTAAGAGGATAACCATTAGAAGAGAATTTGGGGATTTTGGGAGATTACTTCAAGAATAAGAGGAGATCCTTGAATTAAATCCAGCATCTTAATCCAAAGGCTTTGATCTACAAATTAATGAAGGTGGTTTAATTTGCATTTACCTATTCATATTAAAGGAGGGGGAATCAATTAATATGTTAAGGCTTGTATTCTTTAGAAATTGGGGATTTTTTTATTGGGAGTTAAAAAGTTGTAAAGGTGTTAAGATTTGATTAATTCGATGCCCCAATCGATGTATTTCACGTGGTTAGACTGAATATAATAAAAGAATGGATTTAGGATGAATCTTGGGAAGTTTTGATGAAGAAATCTGTACATAATGGTGGTTTTAAATATTTCAATGGCGGACTGGGTTTTTCTAGAGAGATCAGAGAAGAAGATGATACCAGGGTCGTTCGAACGACCTGGTATCTCGTTCAAACAACAACCAGTGTCATTCGAACGACATGGTTGGTCACTAGAACGACTTGTTGAGCCCTGTCAGATTTTCTCTTTCCCCTGATTCAGATCTGTTATGTGTTTTAAGATACACAGTTTCGGCATTAGTTGATACTGAAATTATGGATATATTTTACGGTTTAAGTTTGTGAATATTTACCCTTGGATTAATCAGAGGATTAATGAATTTGAAGAATTAAGGTTCATGATTGAGTGAATTGAAACCTTGTTAATTAAATGGGTAGACTTAATTGAATGAAATTAAATGATAGATTTGAAATTTTTGAATTTAGGGCCGAGAGAGATAGACCTGGTATAATTGGTAGAGTGACACCAAGATAATGAAATAAATTAGTGAATAATTAATTGAAATGAAGTCGGACCATAAACTTGCATGTTTTAGGCTTGTGTATGGAAATAATACACTAGTAGCCTTGATTTCTACATATATACGGTGATGTGTAATATATATATATGATTTATAAATATTTGTGTGAATAATATTTATAATAAATCATACCAATATTTATGCTATCTTAGGAGGTTGCACGATATGGGTGAGTCCCCTGGCTAGAGAATGCATGGTGAGTATAATCCCCATGTCATAGCGTCTATTTATAGGGGTGGGCCATTTTGGTATGGAACGGGCACTTTCGAGGCCGCCTCCTATGCATGGGTGATAACATTTATATCCTACATGCATGTGAATGTTGAGATATATGGTACGTATATATAGTGTGGAATTATATATGAGCATATACATGGTGTGAAATGTATAAATAATATAAGTTGTGAAACAGTTATGTTGAATTAAATAAGAACTGATTTAAATAAATTAGTGTGAATAATAACTTGAAACGTGTATGCTAAACTCACTCGGGATAGATTAGCAAGGGAAGTAGTGGAATATATGTGACAAGACTAGTTACGGGGTGGTCAGCTACGTGGGTCATGTATAAAACATTAGGCCAGAACATTAGTGTTGGGGTGAGGTGTCCTCAAGAGAGTTTACAACACTAACATAAATATGAAGAGCATACTTGCATTTTAATTTCTTGTATTTAAATTCACTTGCTAAATATTTACAAATGTTTTGAGTTCTAACCCTTACTATAAAAAAAATTCAAAACCTTTTAGGTATACTACCACAGGCGCACCATGCCTGATCTTCTTACAGGATGCATAGCTACAGTATATGTGGATGTTGCGTGATATTTTCTTAGACGTCTATCTAAATTTCTCTAGATAGGGACATTTCAATTGTAGTTTTGGACTTTGAGAAACGTGTGTGCTCGCGTTCAAATGATCAAACCATATATAAAACTCTTTTAACACAAACAAACCGTAAACATGCAGCAGTATGTGATTGAATAAATAGATAATCTACGCAAGAACATTCAAACACATGCAATTAAGGAAAAATCCCCCTCAGGGGCAAAACCATTTATTTTCACTATAATTTGTAAGAAAATGGCTTACAATCGGATTACAATGAAAATACAAATTAACTAAGAATTACCCTCGGGTATCGGATTCTGTAGTCGCGGCTGGAATTATCCCTTTCCAGTAGGGCTGCAATGAAGAAGAAGAACGGTCTCCTCCACAAGGGTTGAACAAACCAAAGTTGTGTTCTTGGGTTGCAAAAGGATTCACAAAGGTTTGGCAATGATTTGTGAATCAAAACATGAGTCTTGGGACTCAAA
Source organism: Sambucus nigra (assembly GCA_949130495.1). NCBI lineage: Eukaryota > Viridiplantae > Streptophyta > Magnoliopsida > Dipsacales > Adoxaceae > Sambucus > Sambucus nigra. Next base: position 90,092,642 of record OX422223.1, on the reverse strand, counting down.
AATATGAAGACTAGATGTATTTGGACTCTCAAATTCGTCTCCTAAAGTCTTGCAAAACAACTCCCCCGAAGTTGGTATTTATAGAAAAAAATATGAAGAGTCCCACGTTCTTAAAACTCTAAAATTCTATCTAGCGTACAAAAAAAAAACAGCATTCTTTAAGGAATTTTCTCTATCTTCAAAAGGTCATAACTCCTTCACCGTAGCTCGGATTGAGGTGCCGTTTTTTCCAGTATCTTCGTTGCGGTGAGCTCTTAAACTTTCCAGTTGATCAGACCTCCGAACTATGGATGTAAAATTACGAAAATGCCCTTGAACTCTCCTATTGTGCCTTTTTTTCACTGTTTTGACTTCCCTTGCGTACCACTTGCATTAAGTCCCTAAAATCTTGGAACGTGAAGTCATTGAGGCAGATGTGGGACATATTAGTGGAGATAATGCATGCTTGATTCCCAGAATTCGGATAGAGGCCGTCATGTGAGATCGTGAGGAGACGTGCCAAATGTAGCGGCGTACGACATAAATAAATGAAACATTTCGGACTTGTGAAAAATGTCCTTACAAATCTCCCCCTATGTCTATGCCGGTACATACATAAAAAATCAGAATTATCAAATATGAAATTGCCTATACAAATCTACCCTCCCATGAACCCAAAACTGGAAAAGGTACAAATGAATAGTCTTCATCGTTTGTTCTTTAATTCTTCAGGAATCTCAAAAATTTTCTCATCAGGGTGTGCAACATATAGATCTGCAATCTTCATACCTACACACATGAGACAAAGCAAATACCACGTGACATATCGAGTTTGAAATGAGATAACATGGATATCAATATATGATAAAAATACAAGCAACATCTCAAAAACTCCCCCAGAATTCAAACTCCCCCATAATATGATAATTCTTTCTCCCCCTTTTTATGATGTCACCAAATGGAAAAATTAGATAAATAAATCAAATAAGCAAGTGCGGGGTGTCACTAGGATAAAAACACACCATGAATAAACAGAAAGCAACCAAGTCAATGATAGCGTAAATGAAGTGGTGTGATCAAATTCGATAGGAAAATCAATGCATACAAACATGACATATGTGCACGATGAATATTGGATATTCCTAGCGAATGAACTCAAATGCTTCCTTTGGTGTAAAAGAGTGACAATATAAGATATTGACTCAATCAAATCAACAAATCAAAGCTCAAAATGATTTTCACACCAATAACGTCCAAAATGATTTTATGCGTTTTCAGGACTTTCAAGGAAGTGCAAACCCGTTTAGATTCTCCAACCAAACTCCCTCAGATATTGTATTGAATAGAGGCATTCTAAATTCTCAAACTTTGGAGAATTGATGGTGAAACCTAAGTGGCCCATATTTGGCATGAATTGCTTTTTATTGCCTTTAAATTTTTTCGGGCTCTTTTAACCTCTTTGGACCTCGGATATTAAAATTCCTCCATTTTTTAGGTCCTTTTTAACGGTGGCTTTTGCGCAAAGGATAGATGATTACCTTTCACAGCCCCTCCCCATTATACAAAAACACACAGTCTCACCAAAACGGTTTTTACATGCATTCCAATCTTGTCAAGTTTTATCGCATATTGTACATTGTATAGACAGGATTGAGATGAAAACACACAAGCCAACATGAGATAGACAAGTGCAATAATCAAATATAGCCGTGCATGTGTGCAATAAAGGATATAGGAGTCAAACATGTAGGAAGATATCACTAATTACATCTCAAAGACTCCAATCAATGTAAATCACATGGATGTAATGATGTAGCCTCTCAAATCTCTATCAAACAGTCACATGGATAAATGTAATGAAGTTGTGACTTGGCTATCTTACATGATCATCCATAAAAGAAGCAAAATACAAAAATCTTTTTGGATTTTTTCAAAAATTTGAAAAAAAAGAAATAAAATCTTTTTGTGCTTTTCTCAAAAATTTTCTTAAAGGAAAATCTTTTTGTATTTTTTTTTCAAAAGAAATATAAAAAGCAAAAGGAATAAAACAAAGCTGTACAACAAAGTAATGGTACATATAAAACAGACTAGCAATAGGAAGCATATGATATGAACATGAAGAAGCATCCTATTCTAGACATAGACCAACCCCTCAGTCAACTGTGCAAATCCCTAAAGATTTCCTAAGACTCTCAAATCTAAGGGCATCTAAAGGTTTCGTGAAAATATCGGCTAACTGACGGTCGGTAGGAACAAAACTCAGGGATACGACTTTCTCTTCAACTAACTGACGAATAAAGTGCTCACGTATCCTGATGTGTTTTGTGCACGAATGCTGAACTGGATTACGGGATATGTGTATCGCGCTCGTGTTACCACAGGAAATGGTCATGGTGTCCTGTGATATCCCATAATCCTCCAGTATTTGCTTCATCCACAAGAGTTGTGTGCAACAACTCCCGGCGGCTATGTACTCAGCCTCCGCAGTGGACAAAGAGATGGAATTTTGCTTCTTGCTCATCCAGGAGACAAGAGCAGAACCAAAATAGAAACACCCACCAGAAGTGCTCCTACATCCATCTACATCCCCAGCCCAATCGGCATCCAAGTAGGCGGACAGACGGTCATCGGTATCAAAGGAATACCAAATCCCGTATGAGAGAGTACCACTTACGTATTTAATAATACGTTTTAGAGTAAGTAAATGTGACTCTTTTGGGGATTCCTGATAACGCGCACAGACTCCAACACTAAAGGCGATGTCGGGACGACTGGCAGTCAAGTAGAGGAGACTACCTATCATACTTCGATATAAGGTTTGCTCTATGTCCTTGCCTGAAGTGTCCTTACTAAGCTTGGTAGTGGTACTCATAGGTGTACGTGCATGCTTAGCGGAGTCTAAACCCAATTTCTTCACTAGGTCTCTAGCATACTTGGATTGGGAGATGAACATCCCATCCTCTAGCTGACGAACCTGGAGACCAAGGAAGAATGTAAGCTCACCAACCATGCTCATCTCAAACTCACTTTTTATCTCCTCCTCAAAGTGGTGAGCATGATGGGAGCATGTGGATCCAAAGACTATGTCGTCCACATAGACCTGGGCAACCAAAATAGCACCGTCATCTCTCCTGACAAACAACGTCATATCTACTCCCCCTCTCTTGAAGTCACGAGTTAAGAGATAGGAAGTAAGCCTCTCGTACCAAGCACGGGGTGCTTGCTTCAAACCATACAAGGCTTTCCTCAGATAGTAGACGTGCTCAGGGTGCTGAGGGTCTTCAAACCCCTTTGGTTGTTCCACATAAACCTCCTCCTGTAGAATGCCATTCAGAAAGGCACTCTTGACATCCATCTGATACACCTTGAAGCGTAGATGACATGCGATGGCGAGCAGAAGACGGACGGACTCAAGCCTCGCAACAGGAGCAAATATCTCCCCAAAGTCTACACCCTCTATCTGTGTGTAGCCTTGAGCGACCAACCTAGCCTTATTTCTGATTATGGTACCATATTCATCCATTTTGTTCTTGAAAATCCACCGGGTACCTATCACATTAGTCTCACTAGGTCGGGGGACTAATTCCCAGACATTATTCTTTTTAAACTGAAGCAACTCATCCTGCATAGAAGATATCTAGTGTTCATCCTTGAGTGCTTCTTTATGGTTCTTGGGCTCGACTTTGGACGTATAGCAAAGATGGCTAACAACGTTCTCTAGCTGAGCACGAGTCTTGACCCCTAGAGTGGGATCACCAACAATGGCAGAAGGTTCATGACTCTTGCGAACCCAAGCAGGTGTGTCCCCTAACTCAGGAGTAGGGTCCACAGAGTGTGAGAGAGGAACAGGTAAATCACTGTCAGAACAATCATCATCCTCACACTGAAGGTTAGGATCAATAACCGTCAGAGGTTCATCATCTTGCACGGTGACGTTTATTGATTCCATAATCTTAGAGCTCTTCAGGTTAAAAACCCGGTACGCTCTGCTATTCGATGAATATCCTAGAAATATTCCCTCGTCGCTTCGGGAGTCAAACTTTCCTAATTGCTCTTTATCCCGTAGGATGTAGCATTTACTCCCAAAGACACAGAAATATGCCAGGTTGGGCTTCTTGCCAGTCCACAACTCATAAGGAGTGTGAAGTGTGTGTGGACGCAGATACACCCTATTCACCGTGTGGCATGCAGTAGACACTGCCTCTGCCCAAAATCTCCTAGAAACTTTACGACCTAGAAGCATAGATCTAGCCATCTCTTGGATCGTTCTATTCTTTCTCTCAACAATCCCATTTTGCTGAGGAGTTCTCACAGCAGAAAACTCATGTTTGATCCCAAGGCTATCACAGTACAAATCAACCTTTGCTTCCTTGAATTCAGTGTCGTTGTCACTACGTATTCTGTTAATAGTGACACCGTGTTGATTTTGCAGGACACGGCACTTGGTCGTTAAGAAATCTACAGCATCAGATTTCTCTCTCAGAAAACCTATAATGGAGTATCTGGAGAAATCATCTACCATCACGAGGATGAACCTCTTACCACCTAGACTCTCAGTACGAGTGGGACCCATAAGATCCATGTGAATCAACTCCAGAACACGAGAGGTGGTAATGGAATGTAACTTCCTATGAGGACTACGAATTTGTTTTCCCAACTGACAGGGTCCACAAACGGTCGAAGTTGACTTTCCAAGAGATGGTAAGCCACGTACTAGGTCCTTTTTAGATAAACGATTGAGATCTCTAACGTTCACGTGACCTAGACGTTGGTGCCACAGATCCATAGGAGTGATCGTGGCGCTGTTGCAGATAAGTGAGGATGTGGGCTCAGTCCCATAGCAATTATCCTCGGTCCTCACCCCTTGCATCAAAAGTTTACCGGCTTGATTGTAGACTTTACACGCGTCGCGGTCAAACTTTACTGCAAAGTTAGTGTCGCACAGCTGGCTAATGCTGAGAAGGTTTGCTTTCAAACCTTCGACGTACAAAACATTTTCTAGCTTAGGAAAACCAGGTAACTCGATAGTACCTCATCCTATAATGCTAGACTTACTCCCATCTCCAAAGGTGACTCTTCCATCTTGATAATCCTCAAGAGTAGTAAAAAATGAGGCATCACCTGTCATGTGTCTGGAGCACCCACTATCAAAATACCACTGTGAGGTATTATGTGCTTTGAGAGCAGCATGAACAACAAAGGCCTTTTTATCTTTCTTAGGCACCCAAGCAGAGATGACCTTTTGTTTGCCTTTGTTGGTTTTAGATGGAATGTAAGAAGCATTCACTAACGGCGAAGACATCCGTCGGAATTCTTTCATCAAACTCTGAGTCGTGGCAACTAAGAACTCAACTCGCTCTCTCAGACTAGAAAACTCATCAGTATGTCGTGGTAGAGCAGTAGTACGTCGTGTCCGACCCATGCTATAGCAAGTTTCCCTAAGGTGGCCTTTTCTTTTGCAATAAGTACAAAAGAGCTCAGTCAAAGGCGGACCTTGGTTTGCTTTTCTTGGTCGAACTCTCCTTCGAGGTTTTTTACGGTGACCATAAGGAGTTGTAGTAAACTTAGGAACTGGTCCAGGTGCAATTTTCGACGTGGAGGCACCATCATATCCAATTCCTTGACGATCACTAAAACCTAAAGCGGGGCCGAGGAGCATCTTTCCCATCTTCCCAGATCTGTCCTCGATTTGTACCTTGACTTCCCGTGCTTTCTCAAGATCATGAGTCAGCTGGGCAACAAGGGCTTCAAGTTTCTTCCGAGTCTCCACGGAGGAATGGAGCTGACTCGTAAGACTAGCCACTTGCTTGATCAAGTCCCCTCTCTCTTTCTCTAGAGTACTCTCTCTCTCTCTAAATAAATTCTCATTCTCGACACAGGTAGATTCTCTCTCTCTCAGGGCGGTGCAGGTGGAGAACTCTCTTTCTCTCGCTTTCCTTAAATCTTCCTCTAGGCAAGTGATCTTAAGAACTAACGCTTTGTTACGCTTTTTAGTTTTAAAAGACTCAGAATATAACTCAGCGTAGGCGCGTTGTATATCACTCTCGCTCTCACTTGTGTCATCCTCCCCCTCACTCACATCGATCTCACTGTCGAGGTGTCCCTGTGAAGCATCATCCTCATCGTCGTGAGGAGAACTAGGAGTGCTCACTTGGCTGGCCATGAATGCGGTGAAGTTACACTCATGCGGTGACTCATCTCCAGAATCCACCGTCTCGACCTCACTGTCGTCACTAAGGGTAGCATTAAAGACAGCTTTCCCTTTCTCTCTATTCAGACGATTGGCACACTCAAAAGCTCTATGACCCCTACCATCACACTCAAAACATCTCTCACTTTCTTTCAGAGAAGGATTTTTGGAAACTTTTTCATTTTTCTTTTCAAACTTATTTTTCTCAAATTTCTTTTTATCTTTAAAATTGCCATTTTTCTTAAATTTAAGAATCCTCTTGAAATTTTTTGCGAAAAGAGCCAAATCATCTAAGTCAAAATCGCACTCAGAATCTGACGTGTCAGTCTCTCTCTTTCTAGATGACTCTACCCTCTTTCTAGCTGACCCCTCACTCCTTCTCTCTTGGGCTTTAAGAGGAATTCCCTTATCTTTAGATTTAGAATTTTTAGGGAACATATCAATTTCATAAGTTTGCAAATCTCCTACAAGTTCTTCTAATTTTAGCGTATTTAAATTACCCATAGAATTTAGCACAGTGAATTTAGGGATAAAACGCTTAGGCAAAGAACGAAGAATCTTTTTAACAACTCTAGCATTCGGAATATGTTCACCAAGATTAAAACTAGTATTCACAATGTCAGAAAGTCTAGCATAAAATTCATCAAAGCATTCAGAATCATGCATGGTGATTGTTTCAAATTGAGTTGTCAAGTTTTGCAACTTAGACTCTTTCACAGCATTAGTTCCTTCATGGGTGAGTTGTAAAACATCCCATGCCTCTTTTGAGGTGGTACACGTCATTATGCGTTTGAACTCATCAGGTGTGATAGACCCAGAAATAGCACTTAGACCCTTAGAATTAAAAGATGACCATTTAATTTCTTCATCAGACCAAGAAATGTCAGGTTTCAAGTTGGTCACATTATCAACAGTCACGGTGGGAGGAGTCCACCCTCGTTCAACCAGAATCCAGACACGTTCATCAATGGCTTTTAAATCCGACCTCATACGGGCTTTCCAATAAGCATAATTTGTCCCGTCAAAAATAGGCATTTTATAATATGACTTCTCCATTTGAACACGCACTTTTTCAAAAATCAATTTTTTCAGAAAATTGATATCTTAGAAAAATTTTGCTGAAAAAAAAAGGAATACGCGATAGATTAGCGTAACCTGCTCTGATACCAATTTGAGAAACGTGTGTGCTCGCGTTCAAATGATCAAACCATATATAAAACCCTTTTAACACAAACAAACCCTAAACATGCAGCAGTATGTGATTGAATAAATAGATAATCTACGCAAGAACATTGAAACACATGCAATTAAGGAAAAATCCCCCTCAGGGGCAAAACCATTTATTTTCACTATAATTTGTAAGAAAACGGCTTACAATCGGATTACAATGAAAATACAAGTTGACTAAGAATTACCCTCGGGTATCGGATTCTGTAGTCGTGGCTGGAATTATCCCTTTCCAGTAGGGCTGCAATGAAGAAGAAGAACGGTCTCCTCCACAAGGGTTGAACAAACCAAAGTTGTGTTCTTGGGTTGCAAAAGGATTCACAAAGATTTGGCAATGATGTGTGAATCAAAACATGAGTCTTGGGACTCAAAAATATGAAGACTAGATGTATTTGGACTCTCAAATTCGTCTCCTAAAGTCTTGCAAAACAACTCCCCCGAAGTTGGTATTTATAGGAAAAAATATGAAGAGTCCCACGTTCATAAAACTCTAAAATTCTATCTAGCGTACAAAAAAAAAACAGCATTCTTTAAGGAATTTTCTCTATCTTCAAAAGGTCATAACTCCTTCACCGTAGCTCGGATTGAGGTACTGTTTTTTCCAGTATCTTCGTTGCGGCGAGCTCTTAAACTTTCTAGTTGACCAGACCTCCGAACTATGGATGTGAAATTACGAAAATGCCCTTGAACTCTCCTATTGTGCCTTTTTTTCACTGTTTTGACTTCCCTTGCGTACCACTTGCATTAAGTCCCTAAAATCTTGGAACGTGAAGTCATTGGGGCAGATGTGGGACATATTAGTGGAGATAATGCATGCTTGATTCCCAGAATTCGGATAGAGGCCGTCATGTGAGATCGTGAGGAGACGTGCCAAATGTAGCGGCGTACGACATAAATAAATGAAACATTTCGAACTTGTGAAAAATGTCCTTACAGACTTGTACTTTTATATTCAACTTGGTATGTATCAGTATTCTCTTTTATACTTTGCACTTGGTGGATTACTTGTATAGTCGTCGTTATTCGTCTAACACTTTTATTAGTTGTGTGGAAAAATTAGATTTTCACTGGTGTTGTTTATTTTGGATTTCTATTGTATTTGTTGGTTTCGGTGTAATTCATAAGATAAAATTTGGCATCAACTTAATTAAACACTAGGTGGTTAGTAATTAATAATATTGCGATAGTGATACTAAGAATGAACCAGATGAGATTCCTGTTTAATTGGATATATGACTGATCACCTGGTATTTTATTATACCGGGTGTCACAGATGGTATCAGAGCATAAATTTCTAGTTTCCATAGGATTTGTATGTCTTGCTTTAGTTTCAGCGTTGTGTTCTTTGAGATAGAACTATATTATTAGGATTGTTGATTCATGTTTATGTTTTTAGTGATCGTATTTTTGCTATTTTAAGGCTTGTATTAATCATGAAGTAATACAACTTCTCTTACTTTTCAGATGCCACCCAGAGTAGGGAAAGGTGGACCCTCAAGAGCCACCAGAGGCGACGCAAGAGAGGCTCCTCATGAGTCTGACATTTCATAGTCCCACGTACCACTGGTGACGGTGACAGTCCCAGAGATAGCCGAAAATGTAGCACAAGCAGTGACTACATCACTATGGCAATACCAAGACAGTGAGGCCCAAAGAATCAGGAGCAAGGGAAGTAAAAGGAGTGGAGAACCAATTCAGCAAGCCAAAAATAATAAGGGAGCTACTAGTGGAGCATTGCAAGGACATGATAATCACCAAGGGAATTCTTCTAAGAGATTTCGATTTCGAGGACCGACATTCAGGCAGGGCCAGCAGGGCCCTAATCAGCAGCAGGTTCCTCAGGACCATCAGAGCCCGTATCAGGGGGTGCCTCGTGGCACTACTACATTTGTGGCCAGCCATACCACTTAAATAAAGAGTGACCGAGTAGGAACCGACGGAGCCAACTACCGGTATAACATCATCAGGGTCGCCACCCGGGCCAGCCATATCAGGGCCCACAGGGCCAACATCAGAGGCGTTGTTATGTATGTGGTCAGATAGGCCATGTGAGGAAGGAATGCCCATAGAGAGGTAGGGGCCAGGAGTAGGGTTCCCCGCATGGCCATCGGGTTCAGGGATCTCCAGTAGCACCAACTCCCTAGATTTCACAACAGTTGGTTCAGTGGCAGTATAGACATGTGTATGACGCCCACGATATTCGGATCTCTCTAACACCACAGGAGAATTAATTTTCTTATATGGGTACGTATCCTATTCAAGATCATGATAGTAAAATTATATTCATACTAGTGCATCACATTTATTTGTTAGGAAGTAAAGACTTTGAATTACTAGATACGACGAAATAGCCTACTCATGCATGTGTCGAGTCACTGATAGCGGGTGGATCGCTAATTCACTTGATTTTTAAGGGGTATACATAGTGATTGGAGGACTACAATGTTATCTTGGTCAGAGATTGGTTAGCCGATTACGGGATGATAATGCAATGTAAACCCCTAAGCGTAGACAACAAGGGCTAAGGGTCAAAGAAGATTTTTTTTTCAAAAGAACGATCTGCTAGAATTTAAGGGAGGTGCGAAAGAGGTGATTTACCAAAGTATGGAGAACATCCAATTGGGAATACATATGGGCGAGTGTAGTGACACTCAAGTCTAAATCTCGGGCAAGGAAGTTTGCTCCCAGAAGTAGTATGGGGTGATGGGAGACAGTCAACATATTTATGGGGAGATACCATAGATAACGAAGAATTTGGGGTACGGGTTATTATGAATACTCTCACTAGAGGTAAATGGAGAGACAGGAGAAATTTTAAAGTTTTTTATTAGGAAGGGTTTATAAGTTAATAGCAGACCGTGGGTAGATAATTCAACCACGGATAGAAGATTCGGCTGGGATGACTAGGGTCTTTGTCGTTAAGGTTATACCTTTATATTTGTATTAATGCTCTCGAGAGATGGGAGCTAAGGGAGTTGAAAAGTCCATTAGAAGAGTAATATTGGATTTTGTGCTAAGGAAACATTAAGGGAAGCAATACCCAATAGAGAACACAGATTTATGATCAAGATCAATAGAAATTATACCAAGTAACGATGGGTTCAGTTAGGGCCCTCAAGGACATCATCTAGTCCCAGGGGATCACAGGATCCCAAGGAATGCAAGGGTAGCAATCAGGGTTGAGGCTACCCGGTCATAACTGGTGGGGCCAGCGATAGAGGAATGACATAGAGAGGTGTCTTATGTGTAAAAGAGTAGAAACACATAGGTGGATATTGTCCTTAGTAAGGAAGGGGGCAGGAGTGGGATGTCTAGTAAAGGCATCAGTAGAAAAGTTTTGGGATCGGCTAGGACGAGGGTATTATGTCTAATAACATTTGAGCGGGTAGTGTTATGGGAAAATTGAAACTACGAGTTTTATTCCAAGATGATTGAAGTTTGTTTCGTGTGACGTGAATAGATCACAATAATGTAGTAATTCTAGAGTTGCGTGAGAAATGCATTTAGTGGAAGTATCGTTAATATCACTAGTAGGTGTATATTTACTAAGGAGTAGCGGGACGCTATTCAGTTCCACCTATAAGGGAACAATCGAGTACACTGATATGATTCATATATTTTGAGGATTAGCTCGTTTGAGAGGTGATATTCGAGGAATGGGTTCTAATCATGGGTACGGACGGGTTCGTAATGGTGCAAGAGTATATTAAGACTATTGTGTTTGTTATTCCAAGGCAAGATGTGTACTTTTGTGATATCCCACCTGAAAGAGGTTTGAGCTCACGATAATATTGTGTGAAGTAGACTTCATAGAGTACAGTTGTCTAGTTATATTGGATCCCGGTGCATAAGGACTTTTAAAGATGAGATTCTGGGTATGATGGGTTGTCGTGGAGCGAAGATATTTAGCTCGTTAGTGATATTTGGTACTAATGACTTAGTAATAGTGCGAGCGCAGTAGTATATGACTCCTTTAGAGATATAGGATTCCATGATTTGACAAGAGAGTTTAGCGATATAGTTGGAGTGTTCTAGTTGTGTAGGTGGGAAGTGTTACTAAAGAAATACTGCGAGGATTTATGCCGTGAGTGGGTAAGCACAGTAATATCGGGACGAATGGTGTAGATATTGGTAATGTCATCAAAATTATCTGGAGGTACAACCACGTCAAGAATGTGGAAGCTGAACGTGGGGTAAATATGGTTACATGTGTGATGATCGGAGGTTTGTGAAAATATTCACAAGATGGAGGGTGTATGGGCACCTTAGGAAGATTCAGAGTTTCTATGGTGTAGATATTTAGCAGATTAGAAGAGTATATGCAAAAGCGATAATTTTGGGTATAATTTGAAGAATAAGAATAAGATGTGCCTCGGGTTACGAAACGTTGAAGTCTCGGGGTGTGTCTGGAAGAGACATTGATGGTGTCATAACCTATGGTTTGTTACCACTAGGATTCACAAGTGAGACGAATATTAGTGAGTTGTGACACCCCGCCTAATAAAATACCGGGTGATCAGTCCTATACCAAATTAAAACAGGAATCCCAGTTGGATCATCCTTAGCATCACTGTCGAAAACTTTTTAAAACTTACTAACCACCTAGTATTCCAAAAACTGGTGCAAATTTTAACTTTTTGATTTAACAAAACAGTACATGCGGAATTAAAGTATAAACCATTCACACAACTGAATGAAAGTAAATAGAATAATAATTACACACCTTGCCGAATAAATCACCGGCCACCAAATAAATAATCCAAATACAATTATTCAACACCTGAATAAATTACACCTGAAAACTGTACCGAGAAGTCTGGGCTACAAGCCCCAAATAAAACTGAAACTGATACAAGATTTCCTACTCTAGGAATGAATGAATGATGCGTCTAATCCAAACTCCTGCTAGCATCCACATATGCCGCAGCTCCGTGTCCCTGGAATATAATATCAATCCTGGCGTCCTTGTGGCTGGACACCTAAAAGGTTTTGAAAATAGTTTTATAGCAAGTATTAGAACCCAAAACATTTTGAAAATATTTAGCAAGTGAATTAACCACAGTAATTTAAAATGCATGAATGCGCTTCATATTTAAGTTAGTGTCGCACTCCCTTGTGGACATTCTCACCCCTCCACTGTTGTGGACACCTACCGGTTACCTTAACCCCACCTAGTTGTGCTACCCCGTCCAACTAGTCTTGGTATAACCTTCCCTTGCCATACTACTCTAACCCGAGTATAATGATTCTTGAATTTTAAGTTATTTCACCATTAACTTAATTAATCCCTCTTAAATAATAACATATAACCGTGACACAAGTTATATAAAGTACATACGTCAAACACTGTATTATTCCCACAAATGATTAACTTAATTAATTTCTCATTAATTAACAACATATAACTGTAACCCGAGTTATATAAGGTAAATACATCACGCACTGTATTATCACCTACGTATAATATTTACTACCATATTATATGTACCTTTACTAACATCCACACATATATCATACGCGTATCCATCCTTCCGAGTATACCCTCACCGGATGATTCCCTCTAGAATGCTATCTCACTAGGTGTGCTCACAAAACCTAGTTTTTCCCCAAGTTAGAATCGCTCACCAACTTGGACCAAAATATAAACGAAATGGAGGCGGTCATATTCCTTCCCTGAAAGTGAGATAAATCCCTCACCCATATATACCGGACGCTATGACCTGGGGATATACTCGCCCTACTCCTCAAGCTAGGGGATTCACCCACATCGCGCAACCTCCCTTGATAGCATTAGAGTATATAAATTTAATAAATATCTAATCACTGATATTTAGTATCACGCAAAATAAATACACACATATATATATACTATCACGACACCGTATATATATATAATATAAACCCGACTTTACCGTGTAGTCAAAATCCCATACACTGCCTGTAATTTCCTGAGTCTGTGGCCCGACTCAATGTAATTAATTTTCTCACTTAATAACTTTTCCTCTTCCCGAGTCTATGGTCCGACTCTAATATAATTAATTCACACCTTAATTAATATAATACTTTCCCCGAGTCTATGGTCCGACTCTCCTTAAATTAATTAACACACATATTAATTTAATTCTACCCGAGTCTGCAAACCGACTCTAATTAAATTAATTAACACACATATTAATTTAATCCTACCCGAATCTACAAACCGACTCTAATTAAATTAATTAACCCACATATTAATTTAATCCTACCCGAGTCTACCAATCGACTCTAATTAAATTAATTAATACCCATATTAATTTAATAACTTGGTGTCACCCAACCATTATCCCCGGACTCTCTCACCCGGCCCTTACCTCCACATTTCTGAGTCAATGTTCCGACTCCAAACTAATTACTTCATCTCTATAATTAATTTAACACCTTGATATCACTTAACCAATATACCCGGACTTACTCACTTGGTCCAATTTACATCTCATAATATAATACCCACATTTTTGCCTACAATGTGTCACACCTTTTATTTCTAGAATTTTTCCCAATTATATTTGCTTATAATTAATAACATACTCGGACTCGATTCACTTGGCCCAAAATTAAATATTTCCCGAGTCTATACCCCGACTCTAAATTACTTAGTTTATCTCCAAACTTAATTCACTACCATGGGTTACTTTACCAATATACCCGGATTCACTCACTTGATCCGTACCTCACTATTTTGGAATAAAATCTCTTAAATTCATCCGTTAAATGCCCCACATAAATTCATCCTAGTCCCAATTACTTTCCCCCATAATTGCTAGGAATAATTGTTTCATATTTATTTATCACTAAATAAATGCTTGGGAGTTAAATTTAATTACTTTCCCCTTATACTTCACCCAAGGCCGAACTGCCCAGAATTTTCCATCGTCGATTGATCGATGCCCCCGATCGATCGATCGACCCCTTCGTTACAGCTCCTCTTCTCCCTGTTTTCAACCATTAACGAATTTAAAGCTTTTTAAACCATAATTTAAACCTTTGTTTACATCATCCCATCATCTACACATGGTTAATCCACATCCTATTCATCATAGAAATCATTAAGATAATCAACTTCTCTAATTATCTCACAAATTTTCGAAATGGGTCTTTCTCCATAAAATTCAATTATCTGTTTTAAATCCCAAATTCCAGATTTGATTTCCACTCTTTTATGTTCTGAAATTTTCGTTCAAATCATATATACATATTCAGATATCAATCACCCATCTAAATCTTACTTTGAATCTCATTCAAGTGTTTCAAAAACAAAAACCCCATTTTGTACCCATTTACACCCAAAAATGAATTTTCATACACACATCACTATGATATGAATTGATTATCATGCTTTAAGAATCAAAACAGTTAGCCACTTGCCTCAAAGTGTTTGTAGTGTCTGATCCGTTGTTGTTGACCCTCAATTTGGCTCCAAAAAGCTCCAATTGCTCTTGATTTGTTTTCCCCCAATTTCCTTCTCAAGCCCTAGGCTTAGAATTTGATGGCTGCTGATTTTCTAATCTCCCCATTAGGTTAAAAACCCTTAATCCCGTTTTTCACCTAATGGGCTTAATTAAAGTGGCCCAACTCACCCCGTGTGGGCCCGACTATGCCCAAAAATACCCCGAGACCCAATTACTACCCCCGGGTACTCTTTTCTAACTATCTCGACCCATCCGGACTCAACCGCGCAGTCAGAATTGACATCCGAATTAATTTATAAAAATCCTTATCTCACACCCCATTAAGTCTATACCGACTCCCGGCTGGGATAAGTGCATACCCCGTCATTAATACCCGAAATGACGTAATTAAATTATTACTATTCACTTAGTAAATAAATTTTCCTAAACATTAACCATTCACTCCCCGATTAATATTTAAATAAATATATTGTCATAATTAATTCAATTAAAATTACAACACATAAGTAATTTAAAATCCCCGAATTAATTAAATATTAAATGCACAAAAATACGGGGTGTTACATACTTCCCCCCTTACAAAGGAATTTCATCCTCGAAATTAAGATTAACCTAGTGTTACAGTATTCACATACTACTCACTAGTCAAGTGCCTCCAAGCCCGCTATATCTATCCCATCCGCTTCTAACCATACATTACACAAGTATGCATTTAACTTTACCAGGGCGCCCATACACCCTATACCCGTGCTTAACCGCACAAAATTTTGCCTTAATCACCCCGGGTGCCCATACACCCTATCCCCGCACTCAATCGCACGAAAGTTACCCGACTATGCTAGTCGTAACCCGTAATATAACTTCGAACCTGTAGTCATATTACATATATATATATATATATATATATATATATATATATATATATATATATATATATATATATACACACATATATAATTACTGGTCGGGTACTCAACCCATGCCACGTCCAACTATCTCCCCATAAATACTTATCTCTCAACACAAAAGAATATACGCTTACCCTTATGCTACCAAAGACAACATGTTACCGCGCCCATACTACCACTAGTCCTTGGGCAAAATAAGCCCCGAGCTATCCCTCTTTGCTCGAAAATCAAATCAACCACCCTGATTCACTTCATTAAACATCCCCACTTACCGGGATAAAATGTGAGAACACAAAACCTCACTATGTGCTATAACACCACGTAATACAACATATATACATCCACATATATATAGGCTATACGCCCTCTCCGGTGATACCTAGTACCAACCCTACCCTGGTGTCGTGAACACCAAAATTTAACTCCACTATTCACAATAATTATATTCCATCGCTATCCAGCCGATGTTTAAAGAGTATAATCAACCCTACTCCCATAATTCACGAAAGTAGTCATTCCTCGCATAATCCAACAAATCACTCAGTGTACGCCTCCACTCTCCCATGAAGAACACTAAGGAACTCCGCTACCCTACGGAAAGTTTACCCACAAGCTATTGCTGCTACCGCCAACGCACCCACTAAGTTCGACTCGCCTACGAACTCTAGTGAAAAAATAAGTCTTATACTGTGACATCCTCTTTGTCACTCAACAATATACCCCATGCCCCTAGGGTAAAATAATTACTTCTATTCTCCAGCTTCAACGGCTGGTTCTCAAGTTCCAGAGGAGTTTCTCCCTGTCCGAAGGCACCCGTGTCTTGCTTTAGTGGCTGTACATCCAGGACCTCGTCCTGTAGTTGACCCCTGCCTCGCTTAAGGCAATATCTCTTCATGTGTCTCGCTTTTCCCACAAACGAAACACTTTCTAACATGTTCACCCTGCCACTGATCCCTTCCATGCCAACCTTGTTGGAATTCCTGACCATCCCGCCGATAGCGTCCAGTTCTAGATCGTTTGGCATGATTTCCCTGCCGGAAATCCTACCCCTGATCTCCCCCAGTCTGCTGCTGGGATACCCCACTGGTATTTTTCCCTTCTGCCTCATCCGACTAGTTAATCCCCACTCCCTTCCCGCTTCCTTTCGCGTGGAAGCGATATTCCCAACAGTGCCGGAGTGTTGCGTTAATGACATCAGTATAACCTACTAATGCGGAATTATCACTTAAATGTTGTCTGATTCTCCAGACTAACCCATCGATAAACTTTTCTTTCTTTCTCTTTTCCTCGCTTACCTCATCCGGTACAAAATTTTGCCAACGAGTGAATTCTTCCTCGCAATCGGCCACTTAACGGTCTCCCTTTGAGTTTCCTCCCAAAATTTTCTCCTCATTTCGGTCTCGACCGCTGAGCAAAATACTTGTGGTCGAACCTCACCCAAAACTCTACAGTAATTAGTGTGTCCCTTTCCTCAACTGTGGTGATCGACTCCCACCACTGTAGTGCTTCTCCCACTAAACTAAAAGTGGTTAGCATTTGCTTCCGTACCTCATCGCAATCTCCTATGCGTAGGTAACGCTGGATATCTCTCTTCCTTGACACGCTAGAACTACATCTGAACCCCCCACAATTCTGATGGGTTCCCACTAAAATATCCTCTCTTTCTTGCTTCCACCCTGACGACTCCGCGTGAGTCTAAACGTCCGACGCCACTAACACTTGTGGCTGATCCCGTGTCAAATACCTTGCCGTTGTGACCACCGTTGCTCCAACTGCCTGTGCCACTATTTCACTGACCTATGATGCCCCAATCATCTATGGCCGTTGCTGTGGTAGCTCTTGCTCCTGACGAGCCTCCCTCGCCTCATCTCCCCCTGTTGCCCTAGCTTCTCTCTCCTGGGCGTCATCTGGAATGAGAACCGAATTGGTATGAGTTCACTCTCAAATATAAATTACGCAGAAGAACGTATATGCGCATACGTATGCGAATACAACAATCCTATGATAGGTATATATCAAAGATTGCAAAGCTGAAACGTGCAAAGCCGCACAGATCCTAAGGACACTAGAACCTGATGCTCTGATACCATCTGTGACACCCCGCCTAATAAAATACCGGGTGATCAGTCCTATACCAAATTAAAACAGGAATCCCAGTTGGATCATCCTTAGCATCACTGTCGAAAACTTTTTAAAACTTACTAACCACCTAGTATTCCAAAAACTGGTGCCAATTTTAACTTTTTGATTTAACAAAACAGTACATGCGAAATTAAAGTATAAACCATTCACACAACTGAATGAAAGTAAATAGAATAATAATTACACAACTTGCCGAATAAATCACCGGCCACCAAATAAATAATCCAAATACAATTATTCAACACCTGAATAAATTACACCTGAAAACTGTACCGAGAAGTCTGGGCTACAAGCCCCAAATAAAACTGAAACTGATACAAGATTTCCTACTCTAGGAATGAATGAATGATGCGTCTAATCCAAACTCCTGCTAGCATCCACATATGCCGCAGCTCCGTGTCCCTGGAATAGAATATCAATCCTGGCGTCCCTGTGGTTGGACACCTAAAAGGTTTTGAAAATAGTTTTATAGCAAGGGTTAGAACCCAAAACATTTTGAAAATATTTAGCAAGTGAATTAACTGCAGTAATTTAAAATGCATGAATGCACTTCATATTTAAGTTAGTGTCGCACTCCCTTGTGGACATTCTCACCCCTCCACTATTGTGCACACCTACCGGTTACCTTAACCCCACCTAGTTGTGCTACCCCGTCCAACTAGTCTTGGTATAACCTTCCCTTGCCATACTACTCTAACGCGAGTATAATGATTCTTGAATTTTAAGTTATTTCACCATTAACTTAATTAATTCCTCTTAAATAATAACATATAACCGTGACACAAGTTATATAAAGTACATACGTCAAACACTGTATTATTCCCACAAATGATTAACTTAATTAATTTCTCATTAATTAACAACATATAACTGTAACCCGAGTTATATAAGGTAAATACATAACGCACTGTATTATCACCTACGTATAATATTTACTACCATATTATACGTACCTTTACTAACATCCACACATATATCATACGCGTATCCATCCTTCCGAGTATATCCTCACCGGATGATTCTCTCTAGAATGCTATCTCACTAGGTGTGCTCACAAAACCTAGTTTTTCCCCAAGTTAGAATCGCTCACCAACTTGGACCAAAATATAAACGAAATGGAGGCGGTCATATTCCTTCCCTGAAAGTGAGATAAATCCCTCACCCATATATACCGGACGCTATGACCTGGGGATATACTCGCCCTACTCCTCAAGCTAGGGGATTCACCCACATCGCACAACTTCCCTTGATAACATTAGAGTATATAAATTTAATAAATATCTAATCACTGATATTTAGTATCACGCAAAATAAATACACATATATATATATACTATCACGACACCGTATATATATATAATATAAACCCGGCTTTACCGTGTACTCAAAATCCCGTACACTGCCTGTAATTTCCTGAGTCTGTGGCCCGACTCAATGTAATTAATTTTCTCACTTAATAACTTTTCCTCTTCCCGAGTCTATGGTCCGACTCTAATATAATTAATTCACACCTTAATTAATATAATACTTTCCCCGAGTCTATGGTCCGACTCTCCTTAAATTAATTAACACACATATTAATTTAATTCTACCCGAGTCTACAAACCGACTCTAATTAAATTAATTAACACCCATATTAATTTAATCCTACCCGAGTCTACAAACCGACTCTAATTAAATTAATTAACCCACATATTAATTTAATCCTACCCGAGTCTACCAACCGACTCTAATTAAATTAATTAATACTCATATTAATTTAATAACTTGGTGTCACCCAACCATTATCCCCGGACTCTCTCACCCGGCCCTTACCTCCACATTTCCGAGTCAATGTTCCGACTCCAAACTAATTACTTCATCTCTATAATTAATTTAACACCTTGATATCACTTAACCAATATACCTGGACTTACTCACTTGGTCCAATTTACATCTCATAATATAATACCCACATTTTTGCCTACAATGTGTCACACCTTTTATTTCTAGAATTTTTCCCAATTATATTTGCTTATAATTAATAACATACCCGGACTCGATTCACTTGGCCCAAAATTAAATATTTCCCGAGTCTATACCCCGACTCTAAATTACTTAGTTTATCTCCAAACTTAATTCACTACCATGGGTTACTTTACCAATATACCCGGATTCACTCACTTGATCCGTACCTCACTATTTTGGAATAAAATCTCTCAAATTCATCCGTTAAATGCCCCACATAAATTCATCCTAGTCCCAATTACTTTCCCCCATAATTGTTGGGAATAATTGTTTCATATTTATTTATCACTAAATAAATGCTTGGGAGTTAAATTTAATTAATTTCCCCTTATACTTCACCCAAGGCCGAACTGCCCAGAATTTTCCATCGTCGATCGATCGATGCCCCCGATCGATCGATCGACCCCTTCGTTACAGCTCCTCTTCTCCCTGTTTTCCACCATTAACGAATTTAAAGCTTTTTAAACCATAATTTAAACCTCTGTTTACATCATCCCATCATCTACACATGGTTAATCCACATCCTATTCATCATAGAAATCATTAAGATAATCAACTTCTCTAATTATCTCACAAATTTTCGAAATGGGTCTTTCTCCATAAAATTCAATTATCTGTTTTAAATCCCAAATTCCAGATTCGATTTCCACTCTTTTATGTTCTGAAATTTTCATTCAAATCATATATACATATTCAGATATCAATCACCCATCTAAATCTTACTTTGAATCTCATTCAAGTGTTTCAAAAACAAAAACCCCATTTTGTACCCATTTACACCCAAAAACGAATTTTCATACACACATCACTATGATATGAATTGATTATCATGCTTTAAGAATCAAAACAGTTAGCCACTTGCCTCAAAGTGTTTGTAGTGTCTGATCCGTTGTTGTTGACCCTCAATTTGGCTCCAAAAAGCTCCAATTGCTCTTGATTTGTTTTCCCCCAATTTTCTTCTCAAGCCCTAGGCTTAGAATTTGATGGCTGCTGATTTTCTAATCTCCCCATTAGGTTAAAAACCCTTAATCCCGTTTTTCACCTAATGGGCTTAATTAAAGTGGCCCAACTCACCCCGTGTGGGCCCGACTATGCCCAAAAATACCCCGAGACCCAATTACTACCCCCGGGTACTCTTTTCTGACTATCTCGACCCATCCGGACTAAACCGCGCAGTCAGAATTGACATCCGAATTAATTTATAAAAATCCTTACCTCACACCCCATTAAGTCTATACCGACTCCCGGCTGGGATAAGTGCATACCCCGTCATTAATACCCGAAATGACGTAATTAAATTATTACTATTCACTTAGTAAATAAATTTTCCTAAACATTAACCATTCACTCCCCGATTAATATTTAAATAAATATATTGTCATAATTAATTCAATTAAAATTACAACACACAAGTAATTTAAAATCCCCGAATTAATTAAATATTAAATGCACAAAAATACGGGGTGTTACATGAGTGTGTTGGTCAAAGTGGCTATAGTGTGTATATAATTAAGTATCGTTGGATGGCAGGATTCTTTGGTGTTAACCACATGAGAATGGGAGGCACACTAGGAGGAAGGTTGCATTGTTCAAGGGATTTCTACTTTCAAAAATTATGGGAGTAGCATGGATGGTTTCCAAGTTTCAATTGTGTAGCTATAGTTTGGGGTCATAGTGGATATATGTAGCAAGTCTGGGTGTTCGTGATACCAGGTTATGAATTACCATTGCTAGGTTTCACTTGAGATAGAGTCTAGCGTATATGTACGACTAGGAATGTTAAAATGTGTTACATAATTATTAATTGAAATCCCAGGGAAGATGGACATTTCTGATGTGTTTCAGGGTGGTTGGACTTATTGTCGAGCAGGGTGTTATAGCACATGAGTAAAATTCATGCAAGGAAAAGGGTGATAGTAAGTGCGCGGTAGTGTATGTTATGTTTAAGATAAGAGTGGTGATGTATACCTTTAAGCCAAAAGGAGTCTAATTGGAATGTTATGACTGGATATTGAAGTTATATTGCACGATTGAGAGTCTAGTAAAAGCCGAGTTTTTATTTCGTGTAGTTAAGCATGGTTAGAGGGTGTATGGGCGCTCTAGTTAAGTACATACACTTAAGGACTATGTAGCATAGCTAAGAGTAGAGGATCGCGAAGCTATTTAAGACTGGGATTACTAGGCTTATCCGAATTTCGAGGACGAAATTCCATTGTAAGGGGAGAAGTATATAATACCTCATAAATGCAAGGACCTTAAGTTAAATAATAATTGGGAGAGAAAGAATTTATTTTATTGGGAGGAATTTAATTCGTGAGTTGTGATATTTTCAATTTGAGGAATTTATTAACTTTGCGAAGTAAGGATTTGTTATTTGGATTATTTTGTGTCGCATTCTGAGGTCAAGAATTTGGAGAATGTTATAAATTAATTTGAATGCCGATTTTGAGTGCTCGATTGACTCCGGTAGAGTCAAAATAGACCGAAATGAGTGGCCATATGTATATATTGAGCTTCGGGACCTTTATATACATATTTGAGCTCCAAATTGAGAGCTTGGGCCCTTTTTAGGAGGCCCATAGGCTCAAAAACGGGATTTGAGTTTTTAACTCTAATTGTGAAAGGGTAAGGCAACTTAAATCATTTTAGAAGACTAAAATTAGGGAGAGCTTAAGAGGATAACCATTAGAAGAAAATTTGGAGATTTGGGGAGATTGCTTCAAAAACAAGAGGAGATCCTTGAATTTAATGGCTTTAATCTACAAATTAAGGCAAGTGGTTTAATTTGCATTTGCCTATCCATATTAAAGGAGGTAGGAATCAATTGTTAGGATTGTTAGGGTAGGAATCAATTGTGAGTTGATCGATCGACTCCCAGGGCGATCAATCGATTCATCATTTCATACTCTCCAATTTCAAGCTTTCACCATTGTTAAACCTGTAACTTTTCATTCACTCTCAAACATTTACCAAAACACAATCAACATTTAATCCTTGTAAGAATAGGTTCTAATCATCCTAGAAACCTTAATTTATCAACTAATTTACATATCAATCCATGTATCCCCGATTTGGGTTTTCATTCGGGTTTTATTTAACGGATTCAAATTCATCATTCTTAGTCAAAATTAATCATCAAAACATACCGGATTTCACCCTACAATCCGATTACAATAGTCCCTTATCATAATCTATCATTAATTCAATAATGAATCTACACATATTACCCAAATTGAGAAAACCCATTTTTATTGTCAACACACACCCAAAAACAGATTTTTGATACACCCACTATGATATGAATTGATTATCACACTAAATGAATCAGAGCAAGTTAACCACTTGCCTCTAATTGTTCGTAGATTCAGATCGTTTCAGGTAGTGGATGGTTTGTTGAATAAAACTCAAATCTCTCTCTTGATTTGCCTCCAAAAGATACCCAGATGCTCCCCAATTGCTCCTTTTTCCTTCCCTAAAAAACTTTGGTTTATGATTTATATTTTTCTTCCGTTCAACACTCTTAGATTTAGGTTTAATAGACAAATATAATTTTTAGTCTAATGGGCCAAGCCCAAATAACCCGAACATCGCCGTGTGGGTCCGATTATGCCTAAAAATGTCCCGAGACCCATTTGCCACCCCAGGTACTTTTTTTGACTATTTCGGCCTATCTGGACACAAACGTGTACTCAGAATTGTTATACGAATTAATTTACTAAAAGTCCTTATCTCACAGCCAATATAGTATATACTCGACTTTCGGTTGAGATATTACATGCCACGTCACTAATACACGTATGCCGTAAATAAATTATAACTATTCACTTAGTAAACTAGTTTCCATAAATATTAATCATTTACTCTCGAGATTAATATTTAAATGAATATTAACAAAATTAATTCAATTAAACTACGAAACACAAGTAATTTAAAATTCACCCGAATTAATTAAGTATTTAAATGCACAGAAATATGGAGTGTTACATACTTCCCTCCTTACAAAAGAATTTTGTTCCCGAAATGAGGTCATACCTACGACAAATAACTTTGGATACTGCTCTTGCAAATCCTCCTCCTTCTCCCACATAGACTCCTCAACGTTGTGATGACCCCACTGTACTCTAACTAGTGGAATTACCTTAAACCACAGCTTATGCTCACTACGATCCAGAATAGCTACAGGTCTTTCCTCATATGAGATGTCTCGCTGCAAGTCAATCTCCTCGAGTGGAACGTGCTAGAAATCCCTCTCGCTCCTCCGATATTTCTTCAACGATGCCATGTGGAACACGTCGTGTATCCGCTGAAGATGCTCTGTCAAACTCAGTCTATAAGCTACCTGTCCCACTCTCTCAAGCATAGGGAAAGGCCCCACATACGTCGGTGCTAGCTTCCCCTTCTTACCGAACCTCATCACTACATTCATAGGAGACACCCAGACTAATAATTGATCGCCGACCTCTAACTTGACATGTCTTCGATTAGCATAACTTTTCTGCCTATCCTGAGCTATCCGAATATGTACACCAATCAAATTTATCTTGGAACTCATCTCCTGGATCATCTTTGACCCCAATAGCTTGTTGTCCCCCACATCTAACCAACAGGGGGGCGAACGGCAAGGTCTCCCATAAAGAGCCTCAAACGGTTCCATGCCAATCGTAAACTGGTAAGAGTTATTATACGCAAACTCTACCAAAGAAGGTATTGCTCCCATCCTCCCCCTAAGTCTAAAATGCACATTCTCAACATATCCTACAGTATCTGATTAACTCTCTCAATCTTCCCGTATGTCTATAGGTGGTAGGCAATACTCAACCTTAACTCTGTGCCCATGGCCTCCTGAAAGCTCAGCCATAAGTGGGATACAAAATTCTTGTCTCTGTCAAACACAATGTTAACCGGTACCCTTGTAGCTTAATTATCTCCGTTATGAGCAGCTGAGCGTATCCCATTGTCTCAAAATCTATGCGAACCGCTAAGAAATAGCCTACCTTGGTCAACCGATCCACAATTACCCGTATGGAATCGTGACCCCTCTTTGATGTAGGGAACCTCGTAATAAAGTCCATAGAGATACTCTCCCTTTTCCACATAAGAATCTCTAGTGGATCTTGCATCCCTGGAGGTCTCTGATGATTAACTTTCACAAGCTGACATGTGGTGCATTTCGAGACAAACTCTGTTATATCCCGTTTCATCCCTGCCCACTAGTACTACCTCCTCATATCTTGGTACATCTTATCCCTGCCGATATATACCGCAAGCCTCGAACTATAGGACTCTGTCATAACCGTATGCCTTAAATTCTCATCCTCTGGCATGACTAAGCACCCATTAAAGAGTAGGCCTCTCTCTATATAAACCGAATAAAACTCTGCTCCCACGGCCAGTAACTAATGTATCCTGTCCTGGCAGATCTGATCCTCCCCCCTATGACCTCACAACCCGCATGATAATCTCAGGAGTGATAGATAAAGATGACATACATGCCCTGGAGACATCGTAGTCATGTTGAAGCTCACTCCACTTCTCCTTCCAGATCTCTGCAATCGCCCAAGTCGGACTCCGTCTTATAATGCCTCTACTCCAACGTTAGCCCTACCAGGATGATACTGGATATCAAATTGGTAGTCCTTAATGAATTATATCCACCGCCACTGCCTCATATTTAGATCCATCTACGTGAAAAATACTGAAGTGACTTATGATACGTGAATAAAGTAAACTTCTCTCCAAAAAGATAATTCCTCTATATCCTCAAAGCAAAGACGACCGCTTCCGATACAAATCTCTTCCTGTTGCAACACACCCCCACGTCCCTGCAAGGATGCGTCAGTATGGACCCGGTACTCCAATCCTTCCCTAGGAAAAACAACAGCGCATATTTCAACTTGTCCTTTAGCTCATCGAAAGCTAACTGACAGTGGTCATTCCATACAAATGGTACCCCCTTGCGAGTTAGGTTTGTTAAAGGCCCGTAATCTTTGAAAACCCCTTAATGAACCGCATGTAATATATATATTGTAATTCGCCCCATATAAAGCCAATGAAATAACTTTACTCTCATTATTTGACCGAAGAAGTAAAAAAATAGGGGAAATAAAATACGTCGAAGGTTTGATTATCCATGAGATGGACATGATATCTTCCTTTTGTTTTATTTAGAATGAAAAAGGACAAGAAAGGTAATATGTACATGAGCAACATCTGAACATGAATCGATGATGAATTTTGCATTGTTAATTTTTTTATAAAGTTATTCATTATATCTTTGAATTACTAAAATTTTATACATAAAAATACATAATATAATTATTTGACTAACGTATCCCGATCACATATTATGTTTAAAAAAAACTCTAGCAGTCAAAACTTTGTTGAGTTGATTTTAATGTTAGATGGTACAGTCAATAGTTTGTAACAGTCAATAGTTAGTAAGTTCAAGCAAGTTTATCTTATATGGCCACAATTAAATAAAAATGATTCATTACATTTATGTAAATGCAATCCCTATCTTAAAAGTTTTAAAATGCACTGCATTTTAAAAAAAATAACTATATATCATTACATATAAACATTGATTGATTCACTGAATAAAAGCATGAGTTATGATAAGAGTTAACCTATCACAATAGGCTAACATCTCACCTCGAAGGTATAGGTATTATCCCACACTTGGTGGAATATGAGTGTTGCTTAAGATAACTTATCAAATTTGACATTTTATTTTAGTCCACACAAAATATGGGACGTGATAAGATTGATGAATATTTATCTTACACACGTTAAACAAGATCGTAATGAATTTCTTTACAAACTTTCATGGCTTGTCTTGGTTTCGATGAGTCAAATATAGTGTTTTCCAAATTAAGACTTGAATATGTTCCCAATATACTAATGAATTATATAGAGTATTTATATTTTTCTCACTAGAGTGTTATATCAATTAATAATGAATGGAATTCAAACTATGATAATTGGCCCTCACGGTGGTTCTACGATATATGTGTATATATTGAATTGGTATTATAAATTTATGAATAGAAGGTATTTGATAAGTATTTTAATATTAAAGAGAAAAATTCATGTCGACTCATTAACCTGGAACACCAACGACAATTTTCATGGCTTTAGATTGATACTTATTGTCCCCAAACGGACAACAGAGAATCTTCTCTTGGTGATTGGTACTCACTTTGATTTTTTTTTTGAAGAACAGGATAAGACCCTAAATGTATAAAGAAAATTTCCCATGGGGCATATATAGGAGAGTACATAGGAGAGAAAGAGATAGAAAAATCAGAAATAAAAGAATAAAGAAATCTAGAGAAAGGATCTTTATAAGGTCTAGCTTTAAATGATAGAATTAATTCCTCGTGAATTTCAGCAATATTAGATTTTGGATTCATTTTGACGCCTTCAAAAGTTGACTTGTTCCTTGAACACCACAACTCCTAACATATGAGAGACGGGATAATATTGCATAGAATCTCTCAAATTAAACCTATAGAATTAAGCCAACAATGCATAAGACGAGAGAGAATTACAACATTCGGAGTATGAAGATCCATTAAATTTTTGAAATGAGGCCACACCTATAAAACAACTTCACTATAACCAAATAAATGAGAACCAGATTACTCGTGAGCAATAGAGTAGCATTTACACTTAGATGTTAGATGGATATAAATCTTCTTCAAATTAGCATCAAGAGGAAGATCATCATGAAGTAACACCACATGAATATAGAAATCTTTAGAGTAATTCTGGAGTCCAAAATCATTGAGAATGAAAATATATGACAATGCTTTTTCTAAACAACCTCCCATGCAACTTTGAAAGAAAACCCTTTTGAAAATAATCCAAGATCATGAGCTTCCAAAACGTTATCCTCAATAACACTGTGAATCAATTGCATCCTTTTCCAAGTCTGGCTAACAAATGAAGGAGTACCACGATAATACATATGGGCTAAATTTGTATATTTTCAATGCAAAAAAGTAGCCCAAATAAAATAATTTTAAAAAAACCCATACCATATTTCGCAAGAATAAGCATCACACACATCACGAATATTCCTAATACCTAAACCACCTTCCTTTCTTGGACAACATATAGTATCCCAAGAAACCCAATGAAATTTCTTAACATCCTCATTTAGACCCCCCCCCCCCCCAAAAAAAAAAAAAATTAGAACGCAGTTTCTGATATTTCACAAAAAAGAATTTAGTAGGATAGATTGTTGAGAACAAATGATTAGAAAGAGTTAGTAGAATTAACTGAATTAAGACCAGCCTACCTACCGTACTTAGAAATTTAGCTTTGCCATCTTTTAACCTTGAGAGATGCTTTGGCTGACACACCTTGGACTAAACAATTAGATTTCCTTCCTTTGAAAATCGGCACACCCAAGTAAACTAAAGGAATATATTTTTCTTTAAACCCAATGGCGTTAGATAACATGCGGCATTGAGATATTGAGAAAGATGGAGCATTAATAAAACACGATTTTGCTTGGTTGAAAAATTGGTTTGAGTTAAGTTGATAACTATCCAAAAATTTAATAAAATTACCAGTGGATCTAGAACTACCATTTAGAAAAAAAATTAATATTGTCCGCAAAGGATAAGGAAGAAATCAACACGCAAACTCTTGGAATAGAAAAGCTTTTAATTGAACCCGCTAAAATAAGATTATGGACTCCAGGGTTAAGAACTTCAGTCGCTAAAATGAAAAGATCCAGAGATAATGGATCACCCTGACGAACTCCACAATCGGATTTAAATTACCAAAACTTTTCCCATTGAAGATAATAGAGTACCAACAATTAGAGAGAAGCCTCCAAATCAAGTATATCCAAACTTCAGAAAACCCATAAGCCCTAAGTACTTTTGTAATAAAGACCAAAGAAATTTTGTCATACGCTTTGGACATATCAATCTTGATAACATCATTAAATCCACGAACCTTCTTATTAATGTTAACTATCAATTCTTGAGCAACGAGAATATTATCCATGATGTGTGTCTCTTTAAAGAAACCTTCTTGAGAAGGTAAAATAATTTTTGGAAGTAAAGTGCTAATACGATTGGCCAGGAATTTTGAAATGATTTTCTTAGAAAAATTACAAAGACTAATCGGTCGAAAATTCGAGCAAGTTTTTGGGCTATCAACTTTTTGATTAAGGAGAATATTAGTTGAAGACCAACTTTTAGGAAGCTCTTACCCAACAAAAAAATATTGAATTGCTACCATTAAATCTTTGCTGATAATATCCCAAAAATTTTGAAACAAGAAACCATTGAATCCCACCGGCCCTGCCACACTATATTTGTCCATAAATAAGACCAATGATTTAATTTCATCAAATGAAGGTATGTTAGTAAGCATAAAAGTATCTCCTTCATTAGTCAAATTAGTAATAGACTCAAAAATTGAAGAATCAGAATTTGAAAAAGAGTTTTCACCCAGTAGATCTGAGAGCCAAGGGCCATCATTATTTTGGATTCGATGTATTCATAGTTTATTTGTATTTTTTTAAACATCGAGTGAAATTTTTTTAAATTAAAATCTCCATGAGTAGCCCATTTAACCCTGACTTTTTGCCTCCAAAAAATTTCCTCAATCTTAATGTCATTTTTTAAGTTGGCTTTAGTAAGATGCCAAGCCTCCCTATTAGAAGGCAAAGGGTCCAAAGCAAAACGAGACACCTTAACAATCAACTCATCCTCCGCTTTTTGATAACTAACATAATAACTACATTTTGCTTCTTCAAAGTACACAACCAACAACAAAAGTTAATTCTACCCCCAAAAAAAGAACAACAACAAAAGTTAGATTGACATATTATGCCTATGTGTGTGCTTTCATTTGCGTTTTTCTTTTTGCATGAAAAACCATACTATACCTTCATGGTTTGGGTTGGTTAGATAAAAAAGCTAGCCTTCAGGTGATGATTGAAAATTCATAACAAATACGTAGAATGTTATTTGGAAATCGGGAATGATGGAGGCCATGCATAAACTGCTCTATTTTATAGGAGATCTGTTAGGTGA
Organism: Sambucus nigra; assembly: GCA_949130495.1. NCBI lineage: Eukaryota > Viridiplantae > Streptophyta > Magnoliopsida > Dipsacales > Adoxaceae > Sambucus > Sambucus nigra. The sequence continues at coordinate 90,062,683 of OX422223.1, read as the reverse complement.
TGATTGATAATTTAATATGTTAACAAGGGAAATACTGGCAGAAGTAAACATCCCTGAAAAATCAACTGATGACATCTGGAAAATGAGTTATAATCAAGCAAATTAATTTCAAAAGTTCAATTAAATAAATTTAGAAAGATAATTCTCCTATAGTCAAAGTTGAAATGATTTAATGTAAAATGAAAATAAAAAAAATATAAAACTCACTTGTCAGAAATTGTATAATATTCTTAATAATATATACTGCTTAAGAACATTCGGTTTTCTTATGGTAGTTAGTTGAAAAGGCAAAGTTGTAACAACCCCCATTTTTTCACGTAAATGTTGGCCAGGCACGAGACGCCAAAAATGGGGCTTGTCGGTCAATTAATACAATTCTCACTACCAACATAAAATAAATAATATATTAAAGGCTCATAATTGAATTTTAAATCAACATTTCAATAATAAGTATATAATTCCAAACCAACATAAAGTGCATGATGTAAAAAATAAGTCTCACGCTTATGCCCATACAAATGTCTCCAATGAATAAATGTGACTAGAAAAGCACCTAAGATAGAGTTAATAAATATGAGAAGCTGATAAGAACGAGAGATCGCAAAGCTAGTACGGAAATAGTCCCGCTATCCCTGTCTAGACGCATCCTCGGGGGCAAAAATTAATATTTGGGTTAGACCCCAAGGTGTGCAAGAATTAACTTAAACAATTTAAGATACAATAATACAGTTGATGCAAAATAAATATTCCCCTTTAGTCACTCGCGTGCGTTTAACACCTCACCACTCAACTAAGTGTGATATTATTCGCATCCCAATAAGTCCCAAATAATAATTAAGACAACACATCAAATTAATAATAATGGATTTGTCAATAATTTAATGCTCAAATGTACCAACTACATTTAATTGCCAATACCCGTAATATCACAGTCTCATAACTTTCACATAAATGGCATGAACATCTATTTTGCATTTTAGAATAAAAGTTATAGTTTATGTTTGCATTCTTAGACATTTCAATTTATCTCATATAAAGTCCGGGTAATTATATATATCCTTCATATATTTGACACACAAAGGCATCTACCGTTTGTGTCTAGTTTGTACTCTATCGACAAGTTTGGAGGAATCTCTTATCCTAAGCGGACATCACAAAACACACATAAGTTGGGGGTTGTCCCTACGTAGGATACCTGTTTACGGTCCACACTCAGCGGTCACATATGTAGGGTCAGCATCAACACCTACCTCTCGTAGATGGCGCCTCCATATAGTACCTATATGACCTACACAATCGTCAAGCCAACCTCTATCGACGTGTGGTACCCGGTCTGAACGCACGAACTCCTAAGCCGTTAGGACAGTACACGAACATTGGTATGTCCACACAAATACATATTATTGTCTCGTATAATATGTATAGGTAACTACTCCATAATTACCATAGGGAAGACCCACATATGATTCACAATTTCGCATTTATTAATAATTTACCATCTAGTGAATTATTAATTTCAACTGCATTTAATAATTACTTAACCAACAAGTTAATTGCAATTTTTCCAATTTAATGTGGGTACATGTGTATTTTTAACAAATATTTTATTGTCCCAAACATAGTCCAGCCCACTCGCTTGGACTCCTAAAAATAATCATAACCAAACCCCAAGCCAAAGTCGGTCAGCCCCCAAGGACGAATCGATTTACCCTAAAATCAAATTGATTCAATTTTATGCAGAATCCCATATCTACTTGTTTATTCTGTTACAGGATTTCTACTTTTCTTCCCAATTTCACTTTTAAAGGTTCAGTCCTTTTTATATCCATGTAGTTGATTCCCTACAACTTAAATAGTCCTACTAGGATCGTTAATTACATGAATTAATCCCAATTTCATGCCCAATTTTCTGAGAATTTATGAACATTAAATACCTATTTCATCTCAGATTTCAATACCAATTCTGACACTATTTAATTCATATTGCAGGGCATCAATGATGGGTATTACATCAGAATTTTATTCCATAGTATGACATTAATATTTTCTACATTGAACAATCAAGATGTCCCCATTTACTATCAAGAACCCTAAGGGTTCTAACCTCAAATTCAGAATACGATACCTAAATTTCTGGGACTAATCATATATTAAATTCAGTCCTCTACATGCATAGAATATTTACTCATCATCGGATCATTCATATCAATCCTAAATCCCAAAATTTTTAAGGGTTATCATGATGCGCCAAGAAATACATTGATAAACTTAAATTAAGCAAGAGAATTCCTGCCTTAATATTTCATGGAAGAAAACCCTTGGATGTTTTTCTTGATTGCTTGCCCTTTTTCACTTTTTCGTTCTCCTTCTTTCCTCTCTTGATACCAGTTATGTTTAGGTTTTTCGTATGAGTAGTGGGGAGTTATTTCTCTTGTTCCTAATCTTATATCTACCCTAATTCGCGAGTTGGGCATATAACCCCATATTTGGACCCCCAAATGGGCCGTATCCATACCCAAACTACCCCAATAATCTCCCAACTTATATATCTATACCTTGAGACCATTTTAAAATGTTTAAAACACCTAAACGAGCCTTTGATGCTTCCCAAAACGCATCCCAATTATTTCAATTTCACTTAGATATTTTTATTATGTTTAAACAACACGAGCCCATAACTTTATTTATGTGTGATTTATTTATCACTAGAAAGCCCATTATGTCTAATTGAGTCTTATATTTATATAATCATGAATGATTGTTTATTTAAATTTAAATTTTTACTCATTTAATTTAAATCCTCCCAATTTAATTTATTCTCAAAATAATTCCGAAATTATTAAATTTATTTATGTCATAATATTTTATTTTTAAATTATGGGATATTACATTCTCCTCCCCTTATAATGGAATTTTGTCCTCTAAATTCGCTAAAGATCAACCTTATGTTTTAATCCACGTGATTAACCATTTTTTTCACTCAATTAGTCCATACCCATGTCCCATGAGATAAAAGAAAAGGCTCACCCATGCCTATCATAACATGACTAGGGTGCTCATATATTCCAAATTATATGTATACACACATAACATTAACGAAAGTGAATGACACATATACATCTAATCTGTATCATTCATACCAAGCATATGTATATATCAAGTATACCACCATATATGTACATGAGAAAAAATGATCTTAGTATCCGACTTCCTTCAACTCCTGAGTTTTGCCAATTTTGTGGGGGGGGGGGGGGGGGGGGGGGGACGTCTCGCAAGAAAAATCCACCGAAGGAACCCTCTCAATACACTACTGTACGACTTAGTCAGTTATTAAGATCCATTGGCCCAATATTAGAAGAAAATTGAAATAAAACTAAATGTGTCCAGTAATGTAGATTTTAACTTTTGTCAACTAATGTCTCATATCGCCTACAGAACACACAAAATCCCAACAAATTAACCCGTTTAATTATACTAAGAACAATAACCCACAATGTCCTACGGTCTAGCGTCTCTCAGCTCCCGACATTTGATATTTTCATGTGTGGGATGTATCGCAAGCTAAATCCAAATAAGGAACCCTCCCAATACACTATTGTATAGCATTGTCGGTTGCTGAGATCCATCAGTCCAGAACTCATGTCTATAATGTGCTCAATTAATTTATAAGACTCCCCAAGACCTATAGTCGCCCATTGAACCATATTTAGACTCAAGGAGTAACAATTCCTTTAGTATTTTCCGTAGTGAAAATAAACATTAATGCCAACTAGTCACACTACATTCGACTATTAATTTTAATTATTTCCCCAAAGATCAACGCAAACCCTATGGTTTAAGTCCTCCTGAGGTAAGTTCCCATACCCTTACACACGAGGCACTATAGGTGTTTGTCCCTCAACTCGCGAGTAAAATAATGTAAAGCTCTTAGATAAAATGGGGTTTACCCTCCCCAATGTGAAAACGAGATAGCATTTACTTCTGAGTACCATGAACTAGTAGTAAACTAAGTATGTCTTACAGAATAACAAAATTTAGGATCATACCATCGTTGTCTATGCTGGTGCTAGTCACTCTCCTAATGCGAGGTTGTATATGCATCCATACTGCAATTGTGGCTTCTATCCCAGAGGTGGAGCGGGTAGCACTGGTGCGGCTGGCACTACTGCCACTGGTTGGACCTACAACGGTTGACACTCCCCTTGAGGTGCTCGGTGTCCTTGTTGTCCCCCTGACTCCTGTACCGCTCGATTTTCCTGAGGGTACTTCCTAGCTAATTGGACCTTCTCCCCATAAGCATAAGAATTTCCCTAGAACTGTTGCCTATCTGGCTGGAGTCCCTGTTGGCCCTGATTTTGATGTCCTTGTCCATAGGTTCCTCTTTATTGTTGGCCCTACTAGCCCTAGCCCTAGCCCTATCGGCTCTGTCTCGTACCCTTATCGAAACCCCTAGATCTCTTATGCTGCTTTGAAGGTTGAGGACCCTAAGGCTATTGGTCCTCCTTGATGTTACTCCCATTCGTCTTACTCTGCGGTTAGACATCTCATAGTGCTAACTCTTCTCCTCCTTATCTTTATGGAATGTCCTATGATCCTGCTAATGCATTAAGGCTGCATTCACTACCTATTATATGTGGTGAAAGCCAGGTTCCCCAATAATGACTGGCTGATGTGCCAGGCTATCCTTGACACAAACTTCTCGATCTTCCTCTGCTCTGTACCAACATCCTCCTTAGAAAAATAGGAATGAGGGGTAAACGCTCGCTCGCATTTCACCACAGTGTGGCTCCCTTACTTAAGGTTCATGAACTTCTTTTGCATCTCTGATTGCATTGCCCGAGGAAAGTACTTCCCCTTAAATCTCTCCCAAAACTCATCTATGGTAAGATTGTCCCTCTCGGTAACCGTCGTAATCGCCTCCCACCACTGAAGTGCAACCCCCACAAGTCAAAATGAATATAACATTTTCTTCTGCACGGGTGTGCACTCCACCATCCATAAATATCATTGAATATCTCTCTACCACTTACTCGCTACTAGAATATCTGAACTTCCAGTAAACTCAGGTGGTTGGCCTTTAGTGAAGGCCTCCCTAGATCTGTCCTAAATCAATTCAGGTACTGGTAGCACCACCTACTTTGGGTGTGGTGGCTGTTGATGAGGTTGTGGTGGTGGAAAATGTCTTAACATGGATGCCATGGAGGTGGTCACTCATTTTGCCACAATAGTGGTAATATCTGTCGATCTTACCAAAGGTGGGGCTGGAGGTAGCTGATGTTGCAGCTACCGCTGGGCCCTCTCCTTTATACTTGGCGAGGTGGAACACCTCGGTCTACCTCTCCTACCGTTTTCCATCTGAAAGCAAACGAGGTTGTATAAGTAACTGGTCGTAAAGAATAAAATGATTACTAAACATATGTCTTTATACATCAAAGAATGCTACGCAGAATGCAACGAGCTCAAACACTGATCCAAAGGACACTAGAACCGTGTTATGATACCAATTGGAACAACCCCCATTTTCTCATGTAAAGGCTGGATAGGCACAATATGCTGAAGATGGGGCTTGTCGGTTAATTAATACCATTCTCAGCACCAACATAAAATAAATCATATATTAAAATCCCATAATTGTATTTTCAATCAACATTTTAATAATAAGTATATAAATCCAAACCAACATAAAGTGAATGATGTAAATAATTAAATTTCGGGCTTATGACCATATAAATGTCTCAAATGAATAACTATAATTGTAAAAGCACATAAGCTAGACTTAATAAATCTGAAAATCTGATACGTATGAGAGATCGTAAGGCTGGTATAGCAAGAGTCCCACTATCCCTATCTAGAAGCAACCAGGGGGAAAAAAGATTTAAATTTGGGTCAGAGCCCGAGCTGTGAAATAATTAACTTAATCAATTTAAGATGAAATAATACAGTTGATGCAAAATAAATATTCCCCTTTTGTCCCTCGCATGCGTTTAACACCTCACCACTCAGTTAATTGTGATATTATTCGCATCCCAATAAGTCCCAAATAATAATTATGACAACGTGTTAAATTAATAATAATCGTTTTGTCAATAATTAAACTCTTAAGTGTACCGACTACATTTAATATCAAATACTGGTAATATCCCAATCTCATAAGTTTCACATAAATGGCATGAACATATATTATGCATTATAGAATAAAAGTCGTAGTTTATGTCCATGTTCTTAGACATTTCAATTTATCACATATATAGTCCGGGTAATTATATATGTCCTTCATATATTTAACACACAAAGGCATCTACTGTTGGTATCTAGTTCTTACTCTATCGGAAAGTCTGGAGGAATCTCTTATCCTAAGCGGACATCACAAAACACACATAAGTTGGGGGCGCTCCCTAGCAGGATACCGGTTCACAGTCCATACCCAGCGATGACACAGGTTGGGTCAGCGTCAACACCTACCTCTCGTAGATGGCACCTCCACGTAGTACCTATATGACATACACAATCTCCAAGCTCACCTATGCCGGCATGTCGTACCCAGTCCAAACGCACGAACCCCCAAGTCGATAGGACAGTCCACGAACATTAGTATGTTCGTATATATATATATACGTAATTACTTAATAATTACCATAGGGAAGACCCACATAAGATTCAAAACTTCCCATTTATTAATAATTTACCATCTAGTGAATTATTAATTTCAACTCCATTTAATAATTAGTTAACC